>CM056728.1:80729957-81329957 GCA_029844215.1 Przewalskia tangutica | reverse complement strand
GAAGTTACATTTGGGCGCAGTGCAGGCTAGAGTCGTTTCAGCCGAAACGTTTCCACGTTTCGTAGGAAAATTCGCTATGTCCTTTTTAATTTTTGCGGATTTTTCCGAGAGACGAAACATTTTGGACCAACGGGAGGTGACATGTGTCACCCTCACATTGAAGCTTTGGCGCCAGTGGGCGATTGGTTCACGAATGGATTGATATTGTGGCTCGCGTTTTTGGCCCTATTGGTTCCTTGTTTTGTGCCTTGTTTTGGCCTTGTTTTGTGGCTTGTCTTGTGCCATGTTTTGTGGAGTAGGGGTTAGGGTGCACTTGGCTTGATCAAGGCCTTACACTTGCCTGCATGGCTTGATCTTGGCCATTGGTTGGCATTTGGGTTTCTTATAAATACCCCCATTGTGAAGACTTCATTCGTCCACAAATGTTTCCAGTCTTGAATCCCTCCTCCTCTTGTTGACTCTCGTCCAAGAGCTCCTCTCCTTGAAAGTGGCCTTTGGCGGGAGGTCTCCTCCCCTCATGAGGTTCTGGCGGGTACCACTGCCTAGTTGTTTTCGTATAATACCCACTTGTTGTGGTATAGAAATACTCCCTAGTATTGTTATAATGCCCAAAATACCTTAGCCTTGTACCTTGTAGTATTCCAAAGATACCTCTTTCGTAGAGTCCGGAAATACTACCTTTTGTCCTTTAGTCTCAAACCAAACCCTAGGAAATCTTCATAGTTGGTTGAAGTATGTGAGTAGAAGTTGGTTAGAACTTCTAAGGGTTGTTTGGAGTGGTTTGGGCGCACGGAGCGAGCTAAACCTTGCTCGGGATCGACATTATAACTTGGATAATTTTGGGCTTATCGAGGTAATTATCTTGTCCTCTATTGTAATTGGAAATTACATGTTTGTTAGAGTATAGTGAAGTATACTATATATGGAACTACTTAGTATTCGCAATGTCTTTTGACTTAAGCTGAAGAATAAAGAATCGAATCGAATTGTATTTACATAGGAATTGCGGTAGACTTGTGTAGTATTCTTGAGTAGAATTGTACACGTCCGGTAGGCGTGTAAACCCCTCGTTGGCTTGGTAGCCAGCCTCGATAGAGAGGAGATTTCTGTCATGCGGGAGGTCTTGCCAATTTTCTATAGAAAGTTAGAAACTTGTGTTTTGGGGTTAATAGACGTTTTGACCTTTATAGGTGAAAGTACTAAGAGTAGCGTATTCTACTCGAGGAGTGGAAAGGGCTAGCAAGGTTGTAGTACTTGGAGCATTTTGCTTATTGTCGATAAATCGTCGCGAGGTATGTGAACCTCTTCCTATCTTTTCTAGCATGATTGTTGTGAACTATGTAGTACGGTAGCGTCATACGTGCTAAGTGATTTGGTTGGTTTAAAACATAGGGTGTTATAATAGCTTTATGGGAAGTTAGTTATAACGACCTTATGTAAGTGAAAATGGTTTACTGATGTTAGAAGTTAAGAGACTTGATCTTATAAGATAAGAGACTTAACTTATTTGTTTTAATGTGGATGTTTGTGTGAAACCTCATTCGTGAGTAATGAGTACTTGGTTTTAAAGGGATAATGTTTTTGATTTGGGAATCGGAATGTATCGACAGGACCACTGCGCGTTAATAAAGGAAAATGTATTGAATAATGATGTGTTGTATTAAAACCGGTAGAAACCTCCATCTGCAGAAGCTAAGATGAGACAAAATGATATTACATTTTCTAGATCATGTTCTTGTAATAAGATCGTTATAAACAAGAATAAACTACTCACGTATATGACATATGTTACTCAATTGTTCTAAAAGGAATCAGTGATTAAGTTTGGGGAACTATGAAACCATTTGAAAATGAGAAGCTTGAGTAATTGAAACTAGGCAACCGGAACTTAGGAAAGAATGTTGTTACTTGATTTTGAAAAGGAAGGTGGGTTGGTCATTCTAATACTACGTATCGGGTGACTTTTATAAAAGTAATGGATCTCTTTTAAAAGAACTTAACGTATGTAGTACTTTGGGGTTAAAACTCGGACTTTGGCATAAAATGAAAGTACTTTGAGTTGTGAAACTTGCCTATGCTTGTTGTTGTGAAACTTGCCTATCTTTGTGATGATAGCCTTTATTGTACAATCGTTGTGTTTACGTATTACCGCGTCTCGATAAGGTCGGTTGATCGTTGAGAACTTACTTGGGCGTCTGGCGTGACGAGAAATTCCACGCATGCCACGCTGATAGTATTATTGTTGTTAATCGCTTTGGACATCTTGACCACGATCGTGGCGCGGGTATGCTTCCATTTTGGTTAAGGTCTTGTGGTTAATCGCTTTGGATATATCGACACGATCGCGAGCGCACGGGTATGTTTCATTTGATTATCGCCAGGATTTCCGCTGGACATACCGACACGACGCGTAGCGCGGGTATCGCTCATTTGGAATGTTGTCTTATTTTCCCTTTGGACATACCGACACGATGCGTAGCGCACGGGTATCGTCCATTTGGAATGTTGTCTTATTTTTCCTTTGGACATCACGACACGATCGTGGCGCACGGGTATGCTTCCATTTGGATTGCTGTCTTGTTGTTGAGGTCACGTGGACATGTCTACACCGGCAGTCCCGGCATGTAGCCACGGACATTGGTATTATTGTTGCATCATGGACATGTCTACACCGTCAGATTCCGGCATGCGCCATAATGCGAACTGATTGATGTTGTGGGTGTTATACCGTATTTCAGTATGCACGTGGGAATACGTCTGAAGAGTTTGGCTTTAAAGTTAGCCTGGGCGTTTTTTTGTACACAACTCGCAAAGAATCGCTTTCAGGCGAAACGTTTCCCACTTTCGTAGGGAAAATTCCGCTATGCCATTTCTAATTTTTGCGGATTTTTCAGAGAGACGAAACATTTTGGACCAGCGGAGGGCGACACTTGGCACCTCCCGTTGATGAACTTGAATCGTCCATTGGGCGAGATTGGAGAGGTGGAGCACGTTTTTGTGCCTTGTGCACAAGTCAAGGAGTTAGTAGGATATTTGTGTGGAGTAAATCTCACACTACACTTGCCTTGCACTTGTCTTAATCTTGGCCATTGGTGGGCCACTTCTTGCCCTATAAATACCCCTTAAGATGAAGAGTTCTTCATCCACAAATCTTCCAAGTCTTGAAAATCCTCCTCTCCTTTGTGAGCTTTTCGTCCAACACCCTTCCCTCCCTTGTGAGTTTGGCCGAGGCCTAACCCCCTAGCCTAGCAGAAATCTACCCTCCCTTGGTAGAAAAGTTGTCTTCTAGTATCGTTATAATGCCCAAATACCCTAGCCCAAATCCCTTAGTCTTTGGTAGAAGTTGTGAAGAACTTCTAAGGTTTCTTGGAGCTACCGGCGCATACAACAGAGCTAAACCTTGCTCGGTAGCGACTTTATCTAGGATATTATTGGGCTTAGAGGTAATAATCCTAACCTCTTTTGAATTAGAGAATACTTCATTTGTAGTATAAGGATAAGTATAAATACTTGTAGAAGAATATCACGAAAAAGAATTGAACTATTACCACAGTGAAGGTTTTAAAGAAGAATAATCACATAGACTGACTTTCACAAAGAGACTTATATAGCTCACCGGTAGGGTTGTGCTGCCCGACTTTCCGTAGAATTGTGAACCCTCTGTTTAGAATGACCTCGAGTAGTCTTTGATAGATATCCGTGACTATTATAGGTGACTCTGCTTGCGACATATTCAACTTGGCGGTGGTTTTGAGAGAAGGTATGTGATTACGCTAAGCATGATATTTTACAATATATATATAGTGCAGTAGACGTACGTGTTAATCGAATAATACTTACGGAATGCCTCACGCTTAAGCTTTGAATAATACTTACAATGCCTCACGCTTAAGCTGAATAATAAGAATCGAAAACATTTCAAAAGAATATGAATCATTTTTAACGGAAGATAAATATCTGGTTTTAAAACAAAAGCTTAAGAGTTATGCTAGCTTTATGGGAAGTTAGGTATATGACTTAAGAATGATAAAAAGGAATTTACTTGTTTGTTTATAAAGCCTTGTATTGATCTCTGTTAAGTGTAGTAAGATTGTTTGATAAGTAGACATATCATGATGCTACTGTGTTAGTGTCTTGTAATGCCGTAAAGTGGTCATTCTGCCGTGCTTACGTTGCTAACCGTAAGTCCGTTATATCATTCAGATCACTACCCTCGACTATTATCACAGGGCTTGCTTCTTGATGCGGTCTATACGCCTACGCGATGCAGTGAGACTATGCGGAGCGGCGGTATGCTCGAGATTGATCATTCCGGCGTCTGGCACGATCGCGGATTCCTATGCGGTGCATTAAGACTACGCGTCTTTGAGGCTATGCGGGTGCGGAGCCTAGGAGGATCCGGGTTGGCTGCCACGATGCGAGGGCTACCTCATGCGGTCTATGTGTGACCTATGCGGCTGCGAAAGTCGAGGACTAGGCACGCAGAATGATACTATGGGCGATTGGCCTGCTTGATCATTCGCGCCTAGAATAGACTTACGTCTTTTCTATTACTGTTGCTGTTTGTGATGTGGCACTATGTGCAATTGAACTGATTGTATTTGTGAAAAGGTTTTAAATACTTTGATTTCATTTTAAAGTACTTTATAGTTTCACATACTTGGTACTGTTATCTTGACCTCCTTAGGAAGCGTTACATGCCGCAGGTGGCGGCAGTGCTAGATCCACATCCTAGGATCTTTGCGTTGGTGTCGTGAGCTCCATCTTCTCCGAGGCTCTACTTTTAGGTATGATCTCCTGTATTGTAGATAGTTTTGTATGATCGGGGTATGGCGGCCCCATCCCGCCATAGTTGTTCTTCCAGAGGTGCAGAGTACTATTGTATACTGGGATGTAACTGCAAAACTTGAGTTATTTATATTATGCCGAAAGGCAAGCTTTTCATCAGATAAACTGTGTCTTATTTTTTTTAAACTGTTTCCTGTCTTGTTTTATATTCCGCTGGTTACTCTGATGTATGACTACTTGGGTGCCCCGGTAAGGCACCAGTCACGGGCCCCGGAACGGGTCGTGACAAAAGTGGTATCAGAGCAGTTAATCCTCGGAAAGTGTCTACAGACCGTATCTAGTAGAGCTTGATTATCGGTGTTGTGCACCACACCAATAATCGTGAGGCTATAGGATATTTAGGATTGGTTTCCATTCTTCTCATTACGAGATCGTGCTTTAGAGGCGTGTTATAGGTTGGACCTCTAACGTATTCCTTTCTGTAATGATTATGCCTCGTAAGGCAACCGGGCCCGAGGGCAAGGCAATGAGGAGCTGCTAGCAGACACCCGAGTCACGAGGGCTCAGCCCGCCTATACCGAGACGGCGAGTTCTATGGCGCCACGGCCCCAGCGAGACCACAGACCTACACCTCGCGCCCCACACCCGGCGGAGGAGTTAGGGTCTGAGAGATAGCCCACTTTTGGCTAAAGTTGGCCCGATACGGAGAGAGATCGGCGATTCCGGCTCGGCTCATCGCGCCAGAAGGCACCCGAGGCGAATAGTTTGAGGCTGCGAGATTTCTTGAGTTAGAGCCCGCGAGTTTTACGGTCGAGGCGGAGGATGATCCGCGGGAGTTCATCCGTCAGCTGCAGAGGATTATGCGGGTGATCAGGGCCGAGGCGAGGTGTGACATTCGGTTCGCGTCGGCCGCGTGACACCGCATGATTGGTTTGATTCATGGGAGCTTTCCGGGAGAGCATGCACTCCGGCAGATGGGATGAGTTTTGAGGCTTTTCTCACAACACTTCTTGCCTCCGCAGATGAGGAGGGCACGAGCTGATAGATTCTTGCTGCTGAGACAGGGGGGACGCACCGTCAGGGAATACAATGTCGAGTTTGATTCTTTGGCTAGATATGTCCCAGCGTTGGTAGCAGATATGGAGGATAGTGGTACACCGCTACGTCACCGCTAGATGATTATATGGCCGAGTCGTATGCGGGTGTTTCTTCACCGTATGGACATTACCCGCACGCAGCTCATGCACTAGGATGCGAGGAGCGCAGAGACCGCGGGTAGGCGATATCGCAAGAAGAAGGCGAGACGGCCGGTTCTTTTCGTGGTCCTCGGGGGGCGGCGTCGTAGAATCGATTTGCACCACGGCGGCCGCGAGCGCCCTACCTCATTCAGCCGCCAGAGCGATCGAAGCGAGTCGGGGCCCCAGACTTCGGATTTGCAGGTAGGTGCTAACCGCTCGAGGTCCGCTCGGTGTGCGTTATGGCGAATACCATTCGGGAGTCAGACCGGGAGCTTGCTATACTGGCCGCAGGTCACTTTGCGAGTTTGTCCGGCCGGGCGGCGCGGTGGTAGGCTCGGCTACGAGTGCGCTGCCGCTTCTTCATCCTCGACAGCTTACTCGCCGGAGGGCAAGGTACAATGGATCGCGGGTCGCGGCAGGTCGTGGCGCAGTCGATTCTGAGCGGCCTCGTAACCGCATATATGCTTTGTCCACCGACATGAGCGGGAGGCCTCACCGATGTCGCCACAGTACCTTATCGATTCTGGGTTTGATGTGTATGCTTTGATAGATCGGGTTCTACTGTCCCTATATATCTCCCTTGTTGCTAGTAGGATGGGGATAGAGCACGAGTCCATGACTTTTTCGAGGTGGCTACGCGATGGTGATTCGTGGTAGCTCGGTATATAGAGCTTGTCCTGTGACCATTCTACGTCGGACTCAGCCGACTTGATAGAGTTGGAGATGATTGACTTCGACGTGATTATGGGATGGATTGGCTGAAGCTTGCTACGCCAATGAACCGCAGAGAGAGAGTAGTGCGGTTCCAGTTTCTGGCGAGCGGTTGTTGAGTGGGAGAGCACGGTATCGCCGGAGGTAGGTTTATTTCCTACCTCAGGCTAGGAAGATGGTGCGAGGGTATATCTACCATCTCGTTCGTGTTTGATATCAAGTCGCGGTACGGACTTTCGGGCCGATGGTCGAGTTCCAGACGTGTTTCGGATGACCTCCGTATCCTCACGAGAGGAGATTGAGTTTTGTATTGACATATTGCGGACACTCGGCTATTTCCATTCCGCCATACGTAATGGCACCGCCGAGTTGAGAGAGTGAAGGACCAACTTAGGATTTTGGAGAAGGGTTTTATCGGACCCAGTGTTTCTCCCGAAGCGCCGGTATTGTTCGTGAAGAAGAAGACTCGACGCCAGCGCACGTGTGTTGATTCTGAGCGGTGAACAAGGTGACCATTAAGAATGTATACCCCAATCCCGTGATTGATGATTTGTTCGACCCGATTGCGAGCGCGAGATGTTTCTCCAAGATTGATCTGCGTTCGCTATCATCGAGTTCGTGTCGAGAGGTGGATGTCCACTAGGATCGCATTCCGACCCAGACGCATTATGAGTTCGAGTCATGTCTTTTAGGTTGACCAATGCTCCGCAGATTCATGGATTTGATGAACCGAGTGTTCAAACCATTTTGGACACGCTTGTGATAGTGTTCATTGATGATATCTTGTTTATTCTCGCCGGAGCGCGAGCACGCGAGCATTTGGCGATGTCTTGTGATTCTCGAGATCGCAGATATACGCCAAGTTTTCCAAATGTGAGTTTTGCTGACTTCGTGGCGTTTCGGGCATATTGCCTGGCCGATGGCATTCGAGTGGATACGCCAAGATCGAAGCGATCGGGACTTGGCCTGCACCTACTACTCCGGCAGAGGTTCGCAGCTCGGGCCTCGGGTTATTATCGCGGTTCGTGGAGAAGTTTGCTTCTATCTACGCACCATTGACTAGGTGACTCGAGGCGCAAGTTTCAGCGGATGATGCTTGTGGCGTGGTTTCGATTCTTTGAAAGAGAGATTGACGACCGCCCGCTCTTACTCTTCCAGGTCCGACTTATGTGGTGTATTGTGATCGTCGGGCATCGTTGGGATGTGTTGATGCAGCATGGCAGAGTTATAGCATATGCATCCCGACACCAAGAAACACGGAGGAACTACCCCACCCATGATTTGGAGTCGTAGTGATTCACGCTTTGAAGATCCGAGGCACTATTTGTATGGGGTTCACGTGGATATTTATACGCACCACAAGAGCCTCCGTATATCTTCAGAGGAGCCGAACTTACGGCGCAGACGGTGGTTAGAGTTGCTTAAGGATTACGATGTTGATATCCTGTACCACCCGGAAGGCCAATGTTAGGCGTATGCCTTAGTCGTAGGTCGATGGGAGCCATCGGATGTGCAAGAGAGGAGGACATGGTTCGTGATTTGCATCGATTAGCGAGCCTGGTGTCCGCTTGATTGATTCCGATAGCGTGGGGTTAGAGTTCGTGAGGTTGCCGAGTCTTCCATCATCGGCGAGGTAAAGAGGCGATTCGAGATCCACTTTGATTCGATATCGTGATCTGACTCTTCGTGAGGCGCGGTCCTTTTGAGGTAGCACCATGGGGTGCTAAGGTTTGAGAGGCGCATGTGTTCCAGATGTTTCGTGACTTGAGCAGTTCTCGAAGCACACGCCACAAGCGTTCATCCATCCGGGTCGACTAAGATGTACCACGACCTTAGATCGGTGTATTGGTGGGATGGCTCAAGAGGACGTTGCGAGTTCGTAGCTCGCCCGTGTTGTCGCAGTGAAAGTAGAGCACCGGAGGCCCGTGGCTTATTACGATTTATCGAGATCCCGACGGAAGTGGGAGGTAATCAACATGGACTTCATCACGGGATTACCTCGCACTCGAGGAGACATGATTCTATATGGGTTATCGTCGACAGCCGATTTAAATCAGCCCACTTTCTTCCGTCGGACGACTTTTTCTACCGAGGATTATGCCGGACTTTACATCCGAGAGATCGCTGATCGCATGGAGTCCCTACTTCGATCATATCGCATGAGGAGCCCGGTTCACGCTAACTTGGAGGTCCTTCCGAGGGGTTTAGGACGCAGTGAGCACAGTAATCGCATTTCATCCATGCATGCACGACAGCAGAGCGCACTATCCGCACTCTTGAGGATATGCCGCGAGCCTGTGTTATTGACTTCGGGTAGTTGGGAGGATCATTTGCCTCTAGTTGAGTTCGCGTATAATAATAGCTACCACTCCGATTCGATGGCGCCATGAGGCCTTGTATGAGAGGAAGTGCGGATCGCCTATAGGTTGGTTCGATGTGGGCGAGGTGCAATGGGACCAGATTTGGTGCAGGCAGCGGATAAGGTGAAGCTTATCCGAGCGCTATTGACATTCGAGTCGCATGTATCGTACGCAGATCATCGCCGGCATCTTGAGTTCGAGGTTCATGATTGGGTTTTCCTAAAGTGCCACCCACGAAGGTGCGTGATGAGATTCGGAAGAAGAAACTCACCAAGGTACATCGGGCCGCTTTAGATTGTCCGCAGGTGGCAAGGTTGCTCACGAGTTGAATCTGCCGTCCGATCTGGAAGCGGCATCCGGTTTCACGTATCTATCTTTGAGAGATGTATCGGATCCATCTAGGTACACCCGATTGACGATGTCCAGTGACCGAGGGGTTATCGTATGAGAGATTCCATAGCGATAGTCGATCGTCGAGTTAGCGCTCTGACGAAGGACGTGGCTTCACAAAGTCTGTGGCGAACGAGCTCGGGAGGAGATGGCGGGAAGCCGAGGAGGACATGAGGCGTATATCCTCACCTATTCCCTACACCTCCTGTAATTCACTTTCCTACTTGTAAATTTCCATTATCATTTATGCCTAAGTGTTGTTTTCGCGCCGTGGCATTTGCTAACTGCTTAAGCTTCTTCGATAATCGTTTTGGAAGGAACATTCGGACGAATGTTTCTAAGGAGGGGAGAATGTTATACCTCGTATTTCCAGTATGTACGTGATGAATACGTCTGAAAGAGTTTGGCTTTAAAGTTAGCTCGACGCGTTTTTGTACACAACTCGCTTAAAGAATCGCTTTCCGACGAAACGTTTCCACGACTTTCGTAGGGAAAATTCCGCTATGCCATTTCTAATTTTTGCGGATTTTTCCGAGAGGCGAAACATTTTGGACCAACGAGGGCGACACTTGGCACCTCCCATTGATGGACTTGAATCGCCCATCGACGAGATTGAGAGGAGCACGCTTTTTGTGCCTCGTGCACAAGTCCAGGAGTTGGTAGGATATTTGTGTGGAGTAAATCTCCACCCTACACTTGCCTTGCACTTGTCTTAATCTTGGCCATTGGTTGGCCACTTCTTGACCTATAAATACCCCTTAAGATGAAGAGTTCTTCATCCACAAATCTTCCAAGTCTTGAAAATCCTCCTCTCCCTTTGTGAGCTTTTCATCCAACACCCCTTCCTCCCTTGTGAGTTTGGCCGAGGCCTAACCCCTAGCCTAGCCAAATCTACCCCTCCCTTGGTAGAAAAGTTGTCTTCTAGTATCGTTATAATGCCCAAAATACCCTAGCCCAAATCCCTTAGTCTTTGGTAGAAGTGTGAAGAACTTCTAGGTTTCTTCGAGCTACAAGGCGCATAAACTTAGGAGCTAAACCTTGCTCGGTAGCGACTTTATCTAGGATATTATTGGGCTTACCGAGGTAATAATCCTAACCTCTTTGAATTAGAGAATACTTATTTGTAGTATAAGGATAAGTATAAATACTTAGAAGAATATCACGTAAAAGAATTGAACTATTACCACAGCAGAAGGTTTTAAAGAAGAATAATCACATCAGATCACATAGAATTTGCTTTCACAAAGAGACTTATATAGCTCACCGGTAGGGTCAGGCTGCCCGACTTTCCGTAGAATTGTGAACCCTCTGTTTAGAATGACCTCGCAGTAGTCTTTGATAGATATCTGTGACTATTATAGGTGACTCTCTCGCGACATATTCAACTCGCGGTGGTTTTACGGTAGGTATGTGATTACGCTAAGCATGATATTTTACAATATATATAGTACGCAGACGCATACGTGTTAATCGAATAATACTTACAGAATGCCTCACGCTTAAGCTGAATAATACTTACGAATGCCTCACGCTTAAGCTCAATAATAAGAATCGAAACATTTCAAAAGAATATCGAATCATTTTTTAATGTAAGATAAATATCTGTTTTTAAAACAAAAGCTTAAGAGTTATGCTAGCTTTATGGGAAGTTAGGTATAACAACTTAAGAATGATAAAAGGAATCTTACTTGTTTGTTTATAAAAGCCTTGTATTGATCTCTCGTTAAGTGTAGTAAGATTGTTTGATAAGTAGACATATCATGATGCTACTGTGTTAGTGTCTTGTAATCGCCGTGTGAAGTGGGTCATTCTTGCTGTGCTTACGCTATAACCGTAAGTCCGTTATAATCATATCAGATCACCTACTCCTCGACTATTATACCGAGGGCTTGCCCTCGACGCGGTCTATACGGCCTATGCGGTCTGTGAGACTATGCGCGAGCGGCCGGTATGCCCAGGATTGATCATTCCGGCGCCTAGCCTCGACGCGGGGATTCTATCGGTCCGTTGAGACTACGCGGTCTTTTGAGGCTATGCGGCCGCGGAGCCTGGGAGGATGCCGGGGTTGGCTGCCCCGATGCGAGGGCTACCTCATGCGGGTCTATGTGACTATGCGCTGCGAAGTCCGTGATCAGGCACGCATGATACTATGGGCGATTGGCCTTGCTTCGATCATTCGCGGCCCCGGAACGGGTCGTTACAAACAATACTTTTGAGAGTATTTCTACACCACAAAGGGGGGTATTATACGAAAGCAACAAGGCTAGAGTGGGGTACCCACGCCACACTACTAGGGGAAAGGGCTCTCGCCAAGGGAGGGAGGCTCTACCACTACACTACACAAAGGGGAGGAAGAAGCTTTCAAGACTTAAGAGATTTTGGATGAAGAAGTTCATCAAAGGGGAGGGTATTTATAGTCAAGTGAAGGCCAACCAATGGCCAAGATTTGCCAAGTGCTAGGCAAGTGTAAGCCAAGATTGGGGTACGTACCTAGCCAACTTGCACACAAAATATCCTACCTACTACTTGACAAAACCAACCCCAATCGTCCAAGCTTTACCCCTAAGGTTCCACTGATGAGAGGTGCCATGTCGCCTCTCGTTGGTCCAAAATGTTCGTCTCTAAAAATCCGCAAAAATTAAAAATGACATAGCCGAAATTCCCTACGAAGTCGTGAAAACGTTTCGAAAACGACTCTAACCGGGTGTTATGCACAAATAAAATTCGGCCAAGCACTTTAAGGCACAAACTCAAATTTTCTACGTACGTCCCCGCGTACATACTCTGGAAAAACGGGGTATAACAGTTTAGCTCCTACTCCGGGTGCTCCAACCTGCTCCAAATAACCCTTAGATGTTCTACGCAACTTCTTCTTAATACTCCAACCAACTATGGAGATTTTCCTTAGGGTTTCGTTTTGTGGTGAAGGAAGTATAATAGTATTTCTGGCTTTTCAGATAAGTGTAACCTTGGAATACTACAAGGTATTTGGGGCTAAGGTATTTTGGTATAGTAACAATACTAGGAGAGTATTTCTACCAAGAGGGGGGTGTATTTATACGAGACAACACCACAAGGGGGGGTGTACCCCTCGGCCAACCCCACTGGGAGGGTACTCTCGCCAAGGGAGGGACTCTCGCGGGGCCTCGTAAAGGGGAGGGGAGGCTGGGGCGAGAACACAAGAGAGGGAAGGATTTTTAGACTTAGGAAAGTTTTGTGGATGAAGAAATGTCTTCAGCTAAGGGGGTATTTATAGGTCAAGCCATGCCAACCAATGGCCAAGATCATGCCAAGTGCAAGGCAAGTGTAGGGTCAAGATTCATACACGTGTACCTTATCCATCTACCACACAAATATCACAAAATATCCTACCAACCCTGACCCTAAAATCGTCCCATCTTGCCCCACACTCCACCAACTGAGGGTGACAAGTGTCGCCTCTCGTTGGTCCAAAACATTTCGTCTCTCGGAAAAATCCGCAAAAATACTAAATGACATAGCCGGAATTTTCCTTCGCAAGTCAGGTAAAACGTTTATTAAAAACGATTCTAATCGGGTGTTGTGCACAAAATATTTCGTCCAAGCCTACTTAAAGTTCAAACTTTTCTACGTACGTCCTTACGTACATACTCTGGAAATACGGGGTATAACATCCATTCCTTTTATAAAGGTCACCCGATACCCGTAGTATAAAAATAGAGTGACTCACGTTTTTAGGTAAACCAAAACACTTTCCTTTTCAACAACATTCTTTCCCCTAAAGTTCCAGTTTGCCTAATTTCAATTACCCAGGTCTCTTTATTTTAGAAAAGTTTCATAGTTCATAGTCTTAATCATTCAAGAATATAATTCTCTTTTAAACAATCTGAGAGACTTATGCCTTATATGAGTGTAGGTTATTCTTGTTCATAATCAATCTTATTAAGCATCCATGATCTAGGAAATGTAATATCATTTTGTCTCATCTTAGCTTCTATGCAGATGGAGGTTTCTACTGGTTTTAATAATAATTTATTATTAAATACATTTTCCTTTATTAACGCTGCAGTGGTTTGTCGATACTCATTCTGATTTCCGAAATCAGTAAAACATTATTCCCTTTTAAAAACCAAGTACTCATTACTCACGAATGAGGTTTCACACAAACATCCATATTAAGTCAAGTCTCTTATCTTTTAAGATTAAGTCTCTTAACTTCTAAAAAATCAGTAAACCATTCTCTTTATCTCTCTTAAGACGTTATACCTAACTTCCCATAAAGCTAGTATAACTCTTATGTTTTCAAAACCAAGTATTACTCTTCTTTCCAAAAAGGTTTCTTAATTCTTTTAAAATACATTCAAGGTTCTTATTATTCAGGCTTAAGTCAAAAGACATGCATACCTACGCTCGTTAACACACGTACGTCTACCATACTACATATATATTCCTTTAAAATATCATGCTCAAGAGTATAGGAAGAATCACATTGTCACGAATTCGCTCCGGCCCGTGATCGCCTTACCGGCACCAAGTAGCCATACATCGAGTAACCAGTGAAATATAAAACAAGGCAGAAACATAGTAAAATGTAAAAGCTTTATCGATGAAAAGCTTGTCTTTCGCGTAATATAAATAACTCAAGTTTTGCGCTACATCCCAACCGCATAATAGTACTACGAACTCTGAGGAAGTAAACAACTATGGCGGACAGGGCCCGCCATACCACGATCTGAAAACTATCTACAATACAGGAGATCATACCCAAAAGTAGAGCCTCCTAGAAGGTGGAGCTCACGACACCAACGCAAAGATCCTAAGGATGTGGATCTAGCACCGCCGCCCTTACCTCGGCATGAACGCAGCCCCGGCGAGGTCAAGATAACAGTACCAAGTATGTGAAACTATAAAGTACTTAAATGAAATCAAAGTATTTAAAACCTTTTCACAAATACAATCGATTGATTGCACATAGTGCCACATCACAAACAACAATAATAGGAAAATCAGAATGTCTATTCTAGGCCGCGAATGATCGGGCAAGGCCAATCGCCCATAGTATCATTCTGCGTGCCTAGTCCTGGACTTCCGCACGCGCAGTCCCGCATGCACCGCGTGAGATATTTCTCGCATCGTGGCAGCCAACCCGGCGATCCGCCTAGGCTCCCGCAGCCGCATAGCCTCAAAAGACCGCGTAGTCTCAATGGACCGCATAGGAATCCCGCGTCAGCTAAACGCCGGAATGATCAATCTCGAGCATACCGCCTCCGCATAGTCTCACAGACCGCATAGGCCATATAGACCGCGTCAAGGGCAAGCCTTGGTATAACATGAGGGTAGGTGATACAATAATAAAGACAATGGACTTACGGTTAGCAACGTAAGCACAAAGAATGACCCTTTACACAAGATTACAAGACACTAACATGTAGCATCATAACATGTCTACTTATCAAACAATCTTACTACACTTAATGTAAATCAATACAAGGCTTTTATAAACAAACAAGTAAACAGTTCCTTTTATCTTTCTTAAGTTGTTATACCTAACTTCCCATAAAGCTAGTATAACTCTTAAGCTTTTGTTTTAAAACCAAATATTTATCTTCTGTTAAAAATGATTCAAAGATTCTTTTGAAATGTTTTCGATTCTATTATTCGTGCTTAAGCCAGGCATTGCTGTAAGTATTATTCAGGCTTAAGTCAAAGACATTGCCATAGTTATTATTCGGTTAACACATGTACGTCTACCGTACTATATATTGTAAAATATCATGCTTAGGAAGAATCACATACCTTCTACAAACCCTCGCGCTAAGTCAATATGTGCGCGAGAGTCACCATAATAGTCACTGACATCTATCAAAGACTACTCAAGGTCATTCTAAACAGAGGGTTCATAATTCTACGATTGTCAGCAAAGACAACCCTACCGGTGAGCTATATAAGTCTCATCAGAAAGCGATTCTATGTGAGTATAGTTGAATTATTCTTCTTTAAACCCTTCTACTGTGATTGATTCAATTCTATTCTCAGAATATTCTTCTAAGTATTCAATACTTATTCTTATACTTCTACAGATGCATTCTCTAATACAAAGAGGGTTAGGATTATTTACCTGTAAGCCCAAAAATATCCTAGATAAAGTCGCGCCTGAGCAAGGTTTAGCTCCTAAGTTGTATGCCTCAGAGGCTAAGAAACCTTAGAAGTTCTTCAACTTCTACTAAGTACTAAGGGATATGGGCTAGGGTATTTTGGGCATTATAACGACACAAGGTAACTTTTCTACCAAGGGAGGGGTAGATTTCGCTAGGCTAGGGGGGTAGCCTCTACAGCTTCCGAGGGAGGGTGTTGGACGAATTGCTTACAAAGGAGAGGGAAGGATTTTTAGACTTGAAAGCTTTTGTGGATGAAGAACTCTTCATCTCTAAGGGTATTTATAGCTCAAGCCTTGGCCAACCAATGGCCAAGATGAAGCCAAGTGCAAGGCAAGTGTAGGGTGAGGATTAACTATACACAAATATCCTACCAACTCCTCGACTTGTGCACAAGGCACAAAAACGTGCCATGGCTCTTCAATTCGTCCAAATGGGCGATTCAAGTCCACCAATGGAGGGTGCCAAGTGTCGCCTCCCGTTGGTCCAAAATGTTTCGTCTCTCGAAAATCCGCAAAAATTAGTAATGGCATAGCCGAATTTTCCTACGAAAGTTGTGGAAACGCTTCGCCTAAAACGATTCTTTTAGTGAGTTGTGTACAAAAAAACGTCCAAGGCTACCTTTAAGGCCAAACTTTGTATGCGTATTCCTTATGTACATACTCCGAAATACGGGTATAACATTCTCCTCCTTAGAAACATTCATCCCGAATGTTCCTTCTCAAGACTATCGAAGCTTAAACAGCTTGTGCCACACATGGCCACAAAATAACACTTAGGCATAGATGATAATGGAAATTTACAAGTAGGAAAGTGAATTACCTGGAGGTGTGGGGAATAGGTGAGGATACTTCTGCCTCATGTCCTCCTCGACTTCCCACGTCATCTCTCCTCGAGCTCGCTCCGCCACAAGACTTTGACGGCCACGCCCTTCGTCCGCAGACGCCTAACTCCGACGATCGACTATCGCTATGGAATCTCCTCATACGATAACCCCTCGGTCACCTGGACATCGTCAATCGGGTGTACCCTAGATGGATCCCCGATACATCTCCTCAAAGATAGATACGTGAAAACCGGACGCATCGCTTCCGGACGGACGGCAGATTCAACTCGGCAACCTTGCCTACCTCGCGACAATCTGAAACGCCCAATGTACCTTGGCCGAGTTTCCTTCTTCCCGAATCTCATCACACCCTTCATGGGTGGCACCTTTAGGAAAACCCAATCATGAACCTCGAACTCAAGATGCCGACGGCGATGATCTGCATACGACTGGCCGACTCGAGTCATCAAAGCCGCCTCGGATAAGCTTCACCTTATCCACCGCCACTGCACCAAATCTGGTCCCACTAGTCGCACTCGCCCACATCGAACCAACCTATAGGCGATCCGCACTTCCTCCCATACAAGGCCTCATAAGGCGCCATCCGAATACTGGAGTGGTAGCTATTATTATACGCGAACTCAACTAGAGGCAAATGATCCTCCCAACTACCATCGGTCAATAACACAGCTCGCAAAGATATCCTCGCAGTCCGATAGTGCGCTCGCCCGTCTCATGCGTGGATGAAATGCGACTCGTGCTCACCGCCCCTAAACCCTCTCGAAGGACCTCCGTGTTAGCCAGAAATCGCTCTCTCGATATGATGATCGAAGTAGGGACTCCATGCATCGACGATCTCTGATATAAAGCTCGCATAATCCTCACTAAAAGTCGCCCCGACGGAAGAAAGTGGGCTGATTTCGCCACCGCCGACGATAACCCATATAGAATCATGTCTCCTCCGAGTGCGAGGCAATCCCGCGATGAAGTCCACGTTGATTACCTCCCACTTCCGTGTCGATCTCTATCGTCAGAATAAAACCACCGTGCCTCGATGCTCTACCTTCACCGCCGACAACACGCATCGAGCTACGAACTCGCAACGTCCTCTTCAAACCATCCCACCAATACACGATCTAAGGTCGTGGTACATCTTGGTCGACTGGACGGATAGAGTAACGCTTGCACGTGTGCTTCCCCAAGAACTCCAAGTCCTCAAACATCCGAACACACAACTCGCCTCAAACCTTAGCACCCCATCGTGCTACTCAAAAGGACCTTGCCTCACGAAGAGTCAGATCACGATATCGAGTCAAAGCCGGATCTCGAATCGCTGCCTCTTCACCTCCTCGACGATGGAAGACTCGGCAACCTCACGAACTCTAACCCCACCGCTATCGTAATCAATCAAACGGACGCCAAGGCTCGCTAATCGATGCAAATCACGAACCATGTCCTCCTCTCTAGCTGCACATCCGATAGGCTCCCCATCGACCTACGACTAAGAGCATCCGCCACAACATCGCCTTCCCGTGGTACAGATATCAACATCGTAATCCTTAAGCAACTCTAACCACCGCCTCGCCGTAAGTTCAGCTCCTCTCCGAAGATATACCGAGGCTCTTGTGGTCCGTAAAAATATCCACGTGAACCCCATACAAATAGTGCTCCGCATCTTCAAAGCGTGAATCACACCGCCAACTCCAAATCACAGCGGGTAGTTCCTCGTGTTTCTTCACCGCCGACGATATGCTATAACTGCCATGCCGCATCAACACACATCCCAACCCGATGCCCGACGCATCACAATACACGACATAACCATCCGACCTCCGAAGAGTAAGAACGGGGCGGTCGCCTTCTTTCAAAGAATCGAAACCCCGCCACAAGCATCACCATCAAACTTGGCCGCTTCCGAGTCACCTAGTCAATGGTGCGTAGATAGAAGCAAACTTCTCCACGAACCGCCGATAATAACCTGCAAGGCCTAAAATCGCGAACCTCTCGCTGAGTAAGAGGTTCAGGCCAAGTCCTCGATCGCTCGATCTTGGCCAGATCCACTGAATGCCATCACCCATAATATGCCTAAGAAACGCCATCAAGTCAACCAAAACTCACATTTGGAAAACTTGGCGTATAATCGCTGGTCCTCGAGAATCACAAGATAGCCTCAAATGCTCCGCATGCTCCCGCCCGAGCGAATAAACCAAGATATCATCAATGAACACTATCACAAACGTGTCCAAAATGGTTTGAACACTCGTTCATCAAATCCATGAATACCACGAGCATCGTCAACCCAAAAGACATGACCCTGAACTCATAATGCCCGTACCGGGTCCGGAATGCAGTCCTAGGTACATCCACCTCTCTGACTCGCACCTGATGATAGCCCGACCGTAGATCAATCTTGGAGAAACACCTCGCGCCCTGCAACTGGTCGAACAAATCATCAATCCCGGGAAGGGGTATTCGTTTAATGGTCACCTTGTTCACCGCCAGAGTCAACACACATGCGCAGCTGGCCCCGCCCTTCTTCTTCACGAACAATACCGCGCTTCTGCGAGAAACACTAGGTCCGATAAAACCTTCTCCAACAAATCCCTAAAGCCGTCCTTCAACTCTCTCAACTCGGCAGTGCCATTCTCAGATGGCGGAATGGAAATAAGCCGAGTGTCCGCAATACATCTTTACAAAACTCGATCTCCTCTCGTGAGGATACCCGGAGGTCGTCCGAAACACGCCCGGGAACTCTCGACTACGGGATCGATCAAAATCGCACCGCCGCCTGAGATCAAACACCCGAACGATGGTAGATATACCCTTCGCACCATCTTCCTAGCCTTGAGGTAGGAAATAAACTCGCCGCTTCTACGATACCGTGCTCCTCCCACTCAACAACCGGCCTCGTGAAACTGAACTGCATTACTTCTCTGCAGCTTACATTGGCGTAGCAAGAAGCTAGCCAATCCATCCCCATAATCACGCCTAAGTCAATCATCTCCAACTCTATCAAGTCGGCTAGGTCCGACGATCAAATGGTTACAGACAAGCTCTATATACCCGCCGAGCTACCACCGAATCACCCATCGCGTAGCTACTCGAAAGGGTCTATGGACTCGTGCTCTATCCCTATCCTACTAGCAACAAGTGGGAGATATATAGACAGAGTAGAACCCGATCTATCAAAGCGTATACATCAAACCCAGAACCGATAAGGTACCCGTGACGACATCGTGCGAGGCCTCACGATCCTCGCTTACCGACAAAGCATAAATGCGGTTCGAGGACCGCTAGAATCGACCCGAGCCACGACTGCCGCGACTGGCCTGGTCCATGAGTACCTCACCCGGGCGAGTAATCGCTGGGATGAAGCCGCCAATGCACTCGTGATCGGGCCCTACCACCGCCGCTTCGGACAAATTCTCGCGAATGACCTGCTGCCACACGTAGCAAGCTCCCGAGTACGCCTCCCGAATGGTATCTACCACAACGCACACCGGGCACCTCGAACAGTTAGCACTCGCTACTCGAAATCAAGTCCCGCCCCGACCGCCCCGATCGCTCGCTGTACCAAGATGTAGAGCTCGCCGGGCCGTGGTGTAACCGACTTCACGATGCCGCCGCCCCGAGAACCACTAAAAGAACCGCCGCTTCGCCTTCTTCTCGCCGATATCGCTTACCCGGCGGTCTCTACGCCCTCGCATCTCTAGTGTATGAGTCGCGTCCGGTAATGTCCATGCTCGGGTGAAGGACACACCCGCACAAGACTCGCCATGTAATCATCGAGCCCAGTGACATAGCGATGCACCCGGCCCTCCATATTCGCTACCGGTGTGGACATATCGAGCCAAAGAATCAAACTCGACATTGTACTCCTCACCGCAAGGCCCTCCCCGCCTCAAAGAATAAGAATCTATCACCGTGCCTCCTCATCCGCGAGGCAAGAAGTGTGTGAGAAAAGCCTCAAAACTCATCCCATACTCTGGAGGTGCATGCTCTCCCGAAAGCTCCCATGAATCAAACCAATCGATCATGTATCACGCAGCCGATGCGAACCGAATGTCACACTCGTCTCAAGCCCCGATCACCCGCGATAATCCTTCTGCACCGACGGATGAACTCCTGCGATCATCCTCCGCCACCCATAAAACTCGCGGCTACAACCAAGGAAATCCCGTAGTCTCAAACTATTCGCCTCGGGTGCACTACGGTGCGACCGAGCCGAGCCGAATCGCCGTGATCCAGCCTCTCTCGACGGGCCACAACTCTAGCCAATAGTCGGGCCATCTCTTGTACCCTAACTCTCCGCCCAGCCGTGGGACAGAGGTGCTGGTATTGTGGTCTCGCTGGGCCGCAAGGCCATAGAACTCGCCGCCTCGTATAGACTGGCACGAGCCCTCGTGACTGGTGTCTCGCTAGCGCCTCACGCTTTGCCCTTCAGGCCCGGTTGCCTTACGTGAGGCATAATCACATAGAAAGGAATACGTTAGAGGGGTCCAACCTATAACACAGCTCTAAAGCACGATCTCAGAATGAGAAGAATGGAAACTAATCCTAAATATCCTATAGCCTCCTGATTATTGGTGTGGTGCACAACACACCGATAATCAAGACTCTACTAGATACGGTCTGTAGACACTTTCCGAGGATTAATCGCTCGATACCACTTTTGTCACGACTGCCCGGCCCGTGGATCGTGCCTTACGGCACCCAAGTAGCCATACATCGTAGTAACCAATGGAAATATAAAACAAGACAGAAACATAGTAAAATGTAAAGCAGCTTTATCTGATGAAAAGCTTGCCTTTCGCATAATATAAATAACTCAAGTTTTGCGCTACATCCCAACCGCATAATAGTACTACTGCACTTCTAAGGAAGTAACAACTATGGCGGACAGGTTCCGCCATACCCCGATCAGATAAAACTATCTACAATACAGGAGATCATACCCAAAAGTAGAGCCTCCTGAGGTGGAGCTCCCGACACCAACGCAAAGATCCTAAGGATGTGGATCTAGCACCGCTGCCCTTACCGCAGATTGAACGCAGCCCGGCGAGGTCAAGACAACAGTACCAAGTATGTGAAACTATAAAGTACTTAAATGAAATCAAAGTATTTAAAACCTTTTCACAAATACACCGCCAATTGCACATAGTGCCACATCACAAACAACAACAGAATAGGAAAATCAGAATGTGTCTATTCTAGGCCGCGAATGATCAAGCAAGGCCAATCGCCCATAGTATCATTCTGCGTGCCTAGTCCTCGACTTCCGCACTCGCATAGGTCCCACACGCACCGCATGAGATATTTCTCGTGATCGGGGCAGCTAACCCCAGATCCGCCTAGGCTCCCGCACCCGCATAGCCTCAAAAGACCACATAGTCTCAACAGACCGCATAGGGAATCCCCGCGTCAAAGCTAAACGCCTGAATGATCAATCTCGAGCATACCGCTGTCCGCATAGTCTCACAGATCGCATAGCCGATAGACCAGCATCGCGGGCAAGCCTCGTATAATCAAAGGGTAGGTGATACAATAACAAGATAATGGACTTACCGTAGCAACGTAAGCACAGCAAGAATGACCCTTACACAAAGATTACAAGACACTAACACAGTAGCATCATAACATGTCTACTTATCAAACAATCTTACTACACTTAATGTAAATCAATACAAGGCTTTTATAAACAAACAAGTAAAATTCCTTTTTATCTTTCTTAAGTTGTTATACCTAACTTCCCATAAAGCTAGTATAACTCTTAAGCTTTTGTTTTAAAACCAAATATTTATCTTCCGTTAAAAATGATTCGAGATTCTTTTGAAATGTTTTCGCTTCTTTATTATTCAGCTTAAGCCGTGAGGCATTGCCGTAAGTATTATTCAGCTTAAGTCAAAGACATTGCCATAGTTATTATTCAGTTCACACATGTACGCTCACCGTACTATATATTGTAAAATATCATGCTTAGGAAGAATCACATACCTTCTCGAAACCCTCCCGCCAAGTGAATATGTCGCAGAGAGTCACCATAATAGTCACGCACATCTATCAAAGACTACTCAAGGTCATTCTAAACAGAGGGTTCATAATTCTAATGGATTGTCGGGCAAAGACAACCCTACCCATGAGCTATATAAGTCTCATCAGAAAACCCCATGTGAGTATAGTTCAATTATTCTTTTTAAACCCTTCTATCGTGATGACAGCTCAATTCTATTCTCAGAATATTCTTCTAAGTATTCAATACTTATTCTTATACTTCTACAGATGCATTCTCTAATACAAAAGAGGGTTAGGATTATTTACCTCGGTAGCCCAAAAATATCCTAGATAAAGTCGCACTGAGCAAGGTTTAGCTCCTAAGTTGTACGCCCAGAGTCTAAGAAACCTTAGAAGTTCTTCACAACTTCTACTAAGTACTAAGGGATATGGGCTAGGTATTTTGGGCATTATAACGACACAAGAAGGTAACTTTTCTACCAAGGAGGGGTAGATTTCGGCTAGGCTAGGGGTAGCCTCGCCAAGCTTCTCGGGAGGGGGTGTTGGACGAATTGCTTACAAAGGAGAGGAAGGATTTTAGACTTGAAAGCTTTTGTGGATGAAGAACTCTTCATCTCTAAGGGTATTTATAGCTCAAGCCTTGGCCAACCAATGGCCAAGATGAAGACAAGTGCAAGGCAAGTGTAGGGTGAGGATTAACTATACACAAATATCCTACCAACTCCTTGACTTGTGCACAAGGCACAAAAACGTGCCATGGTTTCTTCAATTCGTCCAAATGGACGATTCAAGTCCACCAATGGGAGGGTGCCATGTCGCCTCCCGTTGGTCCAAAATGTTTCGTCTCTAAAAATCCGCAAAAATTAGTAATGGCATAGCCGAATTTTCCCTACGAAAGTCGTGGAAACGCTTCGTAAAACGATTCTTTTAGTGAGTTGTGTACAAAAACGCCCAAGGCTAACTTTAAGGCCAAATTTTAGACGTATTCCTTACGCATATACTGAAATACGGTATAACACACATACCGCGACGATTATCGACTATAAGCAAACGCTCCACGCTTATAACCCGCTAGCCTTGTCCACCTTCCAAGTAGCACATGCTACTCGCAGAACATTCAACCAATAAAGGTTATCAATTCATCAGAATACATTCTATGTAAGTACGCTTAATCTTCTACTTAATTCTTCCGATGTGATTTCGCCAAGTCTATTCTGAATATCCTTCTATTACAGTTCAAATCTCTTCTATGAATCTTATATTCATTTCTATACTACTACGATGTAATTTCCAATTACAATAGAAGGACGATAGTATTTACCTCGATGAGCCCAAAATTATCCAAGTTTAATGTCGCTCCCGAGCAACGTTAAGCTCATACTCCGCTTGCTCAACCCGCCTCCGAACAACCCTTAGAAGTTCTACGCAACTTACTAAACACTTCAACCGACTATGAAGGTTTTCCTTAGGGTTCGTTTTCTGCATCGAGGAAAGTATAATAGCATTTCCTGCTCTACGATAGAGGTAACTTTGGAAAGTACTACAAGGTATATGGGCTAAGGTATTTGGGCGTTATAACAATACTTGAGAGTATTTCTATACCACAAAAGGGGGTATTATACGAAACAACTAGGCAAGTGGGGAAGCACCCTCTGCCAAGGCTTCTCAAAAGAGGGGGTGCTTGGACGAACTACTCAAGAGGAGGGAGGATTTCAAGACTTAGAAAGATTGCTCAAGTTTGGATGAAGAAAGTCTTCAACTTAGAGGGGTATTTATAGGTCAAGCAATGGCCAAGATCAAGCCAAGTGCCATGCAAGTGTAGGGTCAAGATTTAACCAAGTGTACCTTATCCATCTACCACACCAACTTGCACAAAATATCCTACCTACTCCCTTGACCCCAATCGTCCATTACCACCCACACTCTTCTTTCCAATGTGAGGTGACACATGTCACCCTCCCGTTGGTCCAAAATGTTTCGCCTCTCGGAAAAATCCGCAAAATTAAAAATGACATAGCCGAATTTTCCTTCGCAAGTTTAGTAAAACGTTTCAAAAAACGACTCCTTTCGGCACTTGTGTACAAATTTCGAACCTATGCCTAACTTAAGGCTCAAACTTTCGTACGTACGTCCTTACGTACATACTCTGGAAATACGGGGTATAACATTCTCCCCTCCTTAGAAACATTCGTCCCGAATGTTCCTTCTCGAAACAGATAACGATGAAGTTCCTTCTAACAAGTTGTCAACGCCACACCTGGCCACGTAACAACACACGTTCTCTTCCTTCCTTACTCGTCATGCCCTTCTCGAACACTTGAACTCTTCTAGTATACGTACCACACTTCAGTCATCGCTTCAGTTTCCAAAACTTTGGAGTCTCTACCTTCAACTTGGTCATCTTACTAGCCTCAATCTCCCTTAAGTCCATTCCCGACATTCACGATCCGCTTCTGGTCGAACATATCCACGAACTCATACGATGGTCATCTAAACTTGGGCCTAGCACCCTCGTGACCCTACCACCGCGACCACCTGCAGCTGACCCAACCCCAAAACAGCCGCGGGTTGGCCCGCAACATGGCCCCAACCCACCCACTTAACGCGTCAAGCTCTTGTTTCCGATCCTAACAATATTACCTATACAGGTCATGAAAGCTACCACTTCCATTTTACACCACCCAAGGAATTTTCCCACAATTACTCCACGTATACTTATACATTCTGACAAAGATCACCCGCAAAATCTTGTATTCAAGACGGCCTTACATCTAAGGTCTCAATTGCAATATTCTAAGGTTCATCATTTTCTCACCCCCAGGCTTACCCTTTTACACTAACCAGGTTTCTAAATCACATTTTAGCACAAAGCTATCCGAACATAACACTAAACACATCATCATAACATCAATACATACAAGTCTCTAGAGGGTTAAGGATATACCTGAAAATAGGCGGTTCAAAGGACCGCTAAAACTGGAAACTTCCACCGCGACCTCTGCCGTGGCCTGCCGGTGTATGAACATCCTGCCTAGCTATGGAAGGTGAAGAACCCGCATCGATCCCAGAGTCGTGCTATCCTACCGGCGCTACCCACGGCCGGACGTCTCGCCAGATGGCCCTGTTGCCGCAAAATAACAAGCTCCTTGGTACCACGACACTCCCCGAAATGCGGTCTACCACATCGACCACACCGAGGTAGGGTGATCGATCCGCCCACACCCCTACTCCTCGAAATCAACCCTCGAGCTCGACCGCTCCCGAATCCCGGATGCCTCGGTTGTGGAGGACCACTCTGACCAAGCGGAGGTACAAAACTAGTATGTCTGAGGCGGTCCGCCTCGAAAGTCACCAAAGGACCACGTTGTTCGCCCTCTTCGCTGATCTTCGTCATTCCGCCGACCTCTCCGCCTCACACCAAGTGCATAAGCTCGCACGCGGCAATGTCCATGCCCATCAAGAGCTACACCCAACAAGCCTCTCGCCAAGTAGTCATCTAACCCGTAACGAGCGGTGTACTGGCCCTCCATATCGCCTACTACGGGGCATACCGAGCCAATGAGTCGAACTCACATTGTACTCGAATCAGACGCCTGCTCGCCTCAACATCAAAAACTGGCCCGAGCCCTCCTCATCCGTGAGTCAAGAAATGTGCAAGAAATGCCCCAAAAATCGCCCCAATCTACTGGAAGTGCATTCTCCCGACAGCTCCCACGAATCAAACCAATCATCGGTATCACGCACCGATGCGAACCTAGACCACCGACTCGGTCTCCAAGTCTTGATCACTCTACGATCCGTCAGAATCGCTTGATGAACTCCCGCGGATCATCCTCAGGCCTCGACCCTTAGAACTCTTGCGGGCTACATCTCAGAAAGTCCCGTAGCATCAAACTATCCGATCTTGGGTGAACCATGGCGCACGAATCGCCAAGGCCCACCTTATCCTCATGTTGCCACGATCCTCGCCAGAATCGCTATCTTTGTACCCCAACCTTCGCCTCAGCCGCGGATCAAGGTGCAGTATCAGTGGTCTCATCACCACTGCGGCTCTAAACTCGCTGGGCCAGCGGCGCCGCAAAACTCGCCGTCAAGCACTGCTCGTAATGACCGGCTCGCGCTCGCATTTCTCTCAGATCTCACTAGCGCCTCCTGCCGCTTGCCCATCTGGGCTCGCTGCTGCGCGAGGCATAATCGTAAAACGAGATACGTCAGAGGGGTCCAACTTACAACACAGCTCTAAGGCACGATCTCAGAATGAGAAGAAGGGAAACCAAATCCTAAATGTCCTGCAGCCTCCTGATTATAGATGTGGTGCACAACACACCGATAATCAAGACTCTACTAGACACGGTCTGTAGACACTTTCCGAGGATAAACTGCTCTGATACCACTTTTGTCACGACCCGAACCCGGGCCCGTGACTGGTGCCTTACCCCGGGCACCCTAGTGATACAACATCAGAGAAAATCAGCGGAACATAAAAACAAGACATGAAGCAAGAGATATTATATATAAACAGGCCAACCAAAACAGTTGCCTTCTGTATATAAATACATAAAAACCCGAACAGTTTAATCCTTTTTACAACCCCCGCCGACAACAAGATTATGCACTTCTAAGATTTACAACAACCATGACGGACAGTGGCCCCGCCATACCTCAATGTACAAGAACCTACAACTCGTGGAACACATACCAAGAATAAGCCTCCGAGAAACGGAGCTTCCTAATACGTTGAATCGTGATCCATGAGCGAGGATCAACTACGTGTACTCCTACCGCGCAGATGAACGCAGCCTCAAGGAGGTCGATAACAGTACCAAGTATGTGAAATCAAAATACCGCAGCTTAAATCATAACAATATAAAAAGCGAGACATGTATGATAACCAAAATACAAGACGCAACATAAAAGTGCTAGCCAAGTCGTGACTCACGCCTCAAAGTCATCATTCAATATATAACTATGGGTCTCACGCCACCACATCAATCATGTTCGCATCATGGCCGCATGCCCTGACTCAGACGTGCGTATACGTCCATGATGCAACAATAACAATGCCGCATGGCCACATGCCCCGAATTTTGCATCGGCGCGCATGTCCATGTAACATCAACAACAATATATCGTGGTCAACCTCGCCGCACGCCACATGCCCCGAATTGCGCAGACGCGCAGCACGCCCATGTAACAATCATCACCATATATCGGGTACTCAACCCTGCCGCATGGCCACATGCCCCCGGAATTCGTGACGGTGCGCATGTCCATGTAACAATAATGGAAGCATACCTGCGGAATCTCCCCACATCGCCAGACGCCCAAGTAAGTTCTCAATAAGTCAACCGGCCTCCATCGAGACGCAGAGTATAGAAACACAATTCTTGCACAACAAAGGCTATCACAACAAGCATAGGCGAAGTTACACAACAACAAGCATAGCAAGTACAACAACAAGCATAGGCAAGTTATACACAACTCAAGGTACTTCCATTTTATATCAAAGTCCGGGTTTTAACCCTAAAGTACTACGTACGTTAAATTCCTTTTAAAGAGATCCATTCCTTTTATAAAGGTCACCCGATACCCGTAGTATAAAAATAGAGTGACTCACGTTTTTAGGTAAACCAAAACACTTTCCTTTTCAACAACATTCTTTCCCCTAAAGTTCCAGTTTGCCTAATTTCAATTACCCAGGTCTCTTTATTTTAGAAAAGTTTCATAGTTCATAGTCTTAATCATTCAAGAATATAATTCTCTTTTAAACAATCTGAGAGACATATGCCTTATATGAGTGTAGGTTATTCTTGTTCATAATCAATCTTATTAAGCAGCCATGATCTAGGAAATGTAATATCATTTTGTCTCATCTTAGCTTCTATGCAGATGGAGGTTTCTACTGGTTTTAATAATACTTTATTATTAAATACATTTTCCTTTATTAACGCTGCAGTGGTTTGTCGATACTCATTCTGATTTCCGAAATCAGTAAAACATTATTTCCTTTTAAAAACCAAGTACTCATTACTCACGAATGAGGTTTCACACAAACATCCATATTAAGTCAAGTCTCTTATCTTTTAAGATTAAGTCTCTTAACTTCTAAAAAATCAGTAAACCATTCTCTTTATCTCTCTTAAGACGTTATACCTAACTTCCCATAAAGCTAGTATAACTCTTATGTTTTCAAAACCAAGTATTACTCTTCTTTCCAAAAAGGTTTCTTAATTCTTTTAAAATACATTCAAGGTTCTTATTATTCAGGCTTAAGTCAAAAGACATTGTCGCATACCACGCTCATAACACACGTACGTCTACCGTACTACATATATATTCCTTTAAAATATCATGCTCAAGAGTATAGGAAGAATCACATACCTCGCGACGATTATCGACTATAAGCAAAACACTCCACGGCTATAACCCGGCTAGCCTTGTCCACCTTCCAAGTAGCACATGCTACTCGCAGAACATTCAACCAATAAAGGTTATCAATCTACTGTAAATACAGTCCTATGTAAGTACAGTTTAATCTTCTACTTAATTCTTCTGATGTGATTTCAGTTCAAGTCTATTCTATAATATCCTTCTATTACAGTTCAAATCTCTTCTATGAATCTTATATTCATTTCTATACTACTACAGTATGTAATTTCCAATTACAATAGAAGGACAGTAGTATTTACCTCGTTGAGCCCAAAATTATCCAAGTTTAATGTCGCTCCTGAGCAACGTTAAGCTCCTACTCCGTGCGCTCCAACCCGCTCCGAACAACCCTTAGAAGTTCTACGCAACTTCTACTAAACACTTCAACCGACTATGAAGGTTTTCCTTAGGGTTTCGTTTTTTCGACTGAGGGAAAGTATAATAGTATTTCCGGGCTCTACGTATAGAGGTAACTTTGGAAAGTACTACAAGGTATATGGGCTAAGTTATTTGGGCGTTATAACAATACTTGGAGAGTATTTCTATACCACAAAAGGGGGGTATTATATGAAACAACTAGGCAAGGGGGGGAAGCACCTCTCGCCAAGGCTTCTCAAAAGAGGGGGTGCTTTGGACGAACTACTCAAGAGGGGAGAGAGGATTTCAAGACTTAGAAAGATTGCTCAAGTTTGGATGAAGAAAGTCTTCAACTTAGAGGGGTATTTATAGGTCAAGCAATGACCAACCAATGGCCAAGATCAAGCCAAGTGCCATGCAAGTGTAGGGTCAAGATTTAACCAAGTGTACCTTATCCATCTACCACACCAACTTGCACAAAATATCCTACCTACTCCTTTGACCCCAATCGCCCATTACCGCCACACTCTTCTTCCAATGTGAGGGTGACATGTCACCTCCCGTTGGTCCAAAATGTTTCGCCTCTCGGAAAAATCCGCAAAAATTAAAAATGACATAGCCGAATTTTCCTTCGCAAGTTTAGTAAAACGCTTCGTCGAAAAACGACTCTTTCGGCACTTGTGTACAAATTTCGAACCTATGCCTAACTTAAGGCTCAACTTCGTGACGCACGCCCCACGCATATACCGAAATACGGGTATAACACCAAATCGGGAATCCAATTCCCATCAACGAACATTTTTCTTCACAAAACCTAAACTTTTCCGTCGAAAAATCACATCTTTCTTTCTTTCCAAAATTTCACGTAATCTCGCATTTACATCCTTACATATATACCCCGAACTACGGGGTATAACACAACTTCTCTTCCATTTCCAATCCAAAACTAGGAAAACTACTTAGGTTTTCGATTTGCGACTAACGTGGAAACGCCGTTTTTCCGAAATCTTTCTATTGAGATACCCTTAAAATACCCTTAGGGACCTTGGGTTTAAGTCTTGTGAATAATGGAACAAAATTACAAAATTTTGTGTGGGAATATTGGACAAAGCCGAGAGTACTTCTTGAAGAACAAGAATGTGTGAAATAATTCTAAGTGTTGAAGAGCAAGTCTTGCACTAGTGTAGTATATATAACACAATGGAGGGTCAAGATTATAACAAATGTGTGGCTTGGATGAAGAACACTTGGATCACTACACAAGTGGCAAGTTGACTTGGTCAATAAACTCAAGCTTGCAAGACTTGATCTTTTACCTTGGTCAATGACCATCTTACCCTTGCTTCAATTTCGTCCAAGACCAATGTGGGGGGGTGCCACGTGTCGCCCTCCCATTCGTCCATAAAATTTTGTAACCCTCGTGGGCCCCACAAAACTTTATTTTTCAAGTTATGGAACTTGATTTCTAAAGTTAAGAGACTTGAAGTATTTTAAAAAATTATGTAACTTGATTTGAAAGTATAAGTCTCTTGGTTATAAAAAGAATGAATTTGTCTTGGACATTAAGAGTTATAACGGCTTTATGGGAAGTTGGTTATAACAACTTTATGGAAGATTAAAAGAATGGTTTTCTTCAGTAAGGTAAGCAAAGAAACGATTTGAAATAAAGAAGGGCAAATTGTTTTAAAGGTACAAATTGCTTAAGGTTTTAAAGAAAGAAGTCACTTGATTTAGTGTTTAAATGTATTTCTAAAAGGTATTGTGACTTGTCTTGAAAAGTAGATATGACTTGATACTACGGTTGTTAGTATCTTGGAAGTATTATTTGAAAAAGAGTCATTTTTTTAAAAGGAGTAGAGGTACGTGGCACGTTGGGTTAAATTACCGGATTCTATATGACCTTACCGCCCCCGTATCGGGCAAGATACCTTTACGGGCGTACATGACCTTATCGCATCCCGTTGGGCCGGCAAAGATACCTTTACGGGCAGACTATGTGACCTTACCGCCCCAGATCGGGCCGGGCAAGATACCTTTACGGGCGAATACACGACCTTACCGCTGGCCCCAGATCGGGTCGGCAGATACCTTACGGGCAGACTATGTGATCTTACCGTCCCAATTGGGCCGGGCAAGATACCTTTATGGGCGACTATGTGATCTTACCGGCCCCGATCGGGCCGGGCAAGATACCTTACGGGCAGACTACGTGACCTTATCAAGGCCCCAGATTGGTCGGGCAAGATACCTTACGGGCAGACTACGTGATCTACCGCGTCCCAGATTGGGCCGGGCAAGATACCTTACGGGCGACTATGTGATCTTACCGGCCCCGATTGGGCCGGCAAGATACCTTTACGGGCAGACTATGTGACCTTACCGCCTCGATTGGGCCGCAAGATACCTTTATGGGAAGACTATGTGAATCAAGGCCCCAGATTGGGCCGGCAAGATACCTTACGGGCGACTATGTGATCTTACCGCCCCAGATTGGGCCGGCAAGATACCTTTACGGGCACTATGTGACCTTACCACGCCCCGCATTGGGCGGGCAAGATACCTTCACGGGCGCACTATATGACTTTATCGCCCCGCATCGGGCCGGCAGATAAAGCGCCCTCCATAAAGGGCCGGATTATGTTATGTAAGGTAAGTAAGTTATATGGTAATGAACTTGATGATTTTCCTAAGTATGTACGTAAGAAAATGACTATAACTTTTATTGAAAAAAAATGGGAAAAGATAATAAGGTACGATTAAGTTCACGAGATGGTAATGATACGGTAGGTTCAGTATTTACCCTTTTATACTTACCCCGCCATGCTTTTATACGATGTGTTTTGTTTATCAGACCTTATTTCCATTCCATATTCTGTACTGTTGTAATCGACTTCTTCGTGGGTCGCTCATGCCCGCAGTTTTAGGTACACAGTTGGTGATCCTCGCTCTTAGGATCTCGGTTGCTTTTGGGAAAAGCTTCATTTGCTCCGAGGCTTATCTCTTGGTACGCTTTTCCCGAGGTTGTAGATTCATGTATATTCGTGGCTCAGGGCCCTATCCCGCCACTATTGTTATGTTAAAACTCTAGAGGTCCGTAGTCACATATCGTGGTCGCTTTGTAAAGGAAAAGAGACAATCGCTTTGGCCAGATATATATATGTCCAGAAGGTAGCCCTATCGGCTAACTCGTTGTTTTAATTTATAAGTTTCATGTATGTTCCACGATTATCTCTGAAGTATACTGTAAGGGTGCCTGTGTAGGCACTACCATGCCCGGTCGGGTCGTGACATGAGGTTTATACGAGATTATATATCAGAAAGATTATGAAACTGCATGGGGTTCCTACATTTATTTATGACATGCATGATTTGAGCCCAAGCATTTACTAGCTTCGGAGGTTTTCCGATGGATTGGGGACACAGTGAGTCTCTGTTATATTTCACCTCGGATCGACTGACAGCAGGCATGTTATCCGACACTGAGGATAGGTCATGGCCCGAGTTATTGATTTCGTGGGCAGTGGGAGCATCTTTTGCCTCTCGTTGAGTCGTATAATACCCGTTACCATTCAAGTATTCAGATGGCCCTGTATGAGGCCTTGTATGAATGAGAGTGTAGAATCGCCGATTGGTTGGTTCAACGTAGGAGAGGTTCAGATAATTAGCCTGCACTTGATTCATCGTGCTTTATGCAGATAACCGACGTCGACACTTGGAGTTCAGGTTGACGTTTTAGTATAAGTATTGTTATATGGTCATGGGTGGCATATTTTGTATGAAGGGTGTAGTAAAAGGAGACTATGTCGCTATCTAATTAGATTGACTCGTAAAGAACATTCGGGATGAATGTTTCTAAGGGGAAGAATGTTACACCCATAATTCCGTGACGTGTTTAAGAGAATGCACGTGAGAAGATACGACTTTAAGTTTGAAACGAAAGAAGGATCGCTTTTCCTACTGGATAATGATTTGAGCCTCGGAAGGAAAATTGTTCGTTAGTGAGAATCGGGTTCCCGAATTTGTTATTTAAGACTTTTAGAATTTATCGGAATTATAGAATTTTCTTTTCAGAGTTGGATACGTGGGGCCCACCCGAGAAATTTTACGTTTTTGTGGGGCCCATGAGGTTTCCGATATTTTGACCAATTATGGAAATTTCGGGAAACGAAATATTTTAGACCAATGGGAGGGAGACACGTGTCACCCTCCACATGGGCTTGTTGGATGAAGAATATAATGGACCAAGTCAAATATTCAAGTGAGCTTGATATTATTGACCACATCTTAGCCATCCAAATGTTTTAATCTAGACCCTTCATTGTAGTATATATCCTATACTAGTAGCAAGACATTCCATACTTAGAAAATAAATCAAGAACATTGTCTTGTGTAGTAGGAGCTCTCGGCATTAGCTCAAATCCCTCACAAAAAAATTTCGTTTGTGGTTCAATAATCCCAATACTTTAACCCAAGGTTCCTAGAGGTATTGTAAGGTTATCTCAATAGAAAGATCCCGGAAAAACCATATTTTTACGTTAGTCTCAAGATGAAAACCTAAGGTGTTCTTCAACTTTGAAGTTGGAACTTGAAGAGAAGTTGGTTATGAGCTTCTAAGGAGTGCTTGGAGCGGATTGGAACGTAAGAAGATGAGCTAAAAGTTGCTAAGGATCGACTTTTACGCTTGGACATTATTAGGGCTTATTGAGTTAAAATTTTCGTCTTCTTAATGTGATTAAAGATTTCGTGTATAGTAGTCGTTAGATGAGCATGTGGTATATATATTGAAGCTTGAAAAGATTTGGATCATGACGACATGTTGAAAACCGAAATTGGGTACGTTAGCCATTAATGTTGTAATCAATTTGGTCGATAGTTACAATCATCGCATGTTAAGGAAGAAAGGATTTATTGTTGTTGTAATTATTATTATGTATATAACATGTTGGAATAACAACTTGGAGTAAAAAGGATTTAACGGAAATTGACATTGTTGTTGATAATGATAGTCACGAGAACGTGCCTTAAGGATATGAACGCTTTATAAATTGTGGGCAGAATTTTACACGCCCCGTTAGCGTGTAATCCCTTGGAATTTCTGAATTATTGAGCCTTAAATGTGGCATTTGGTTATTGATTTTCGCCTTGAAAAATGTGGAAAAGTACGTAGAAACAAAGGAAGTGCTGCCCGATTTTCCGTAGAATAAGAGTCCTTATACTTAGAAATATTCTACGTTGAAAGCTAGAAGTTGATAGGCGTATTGTGGTATTTATAGTTTGACATTCTACACACGGCGTATTCAACATGGCAAGTGGATTGAGCCGGATAGGTATGTAGAACTTTCCCTATCTCTTGAGCATGAGTTTTATAAATGTATAGTATGGTAGACGTACGTAAATTAAGAGAACTCGGTTCCATTTTAGTATCCTTGCCTTGATTCTTGAAAGTGTAGTAACTTGACTTTTAAAAGGTATAGGTTACTTGATCTTATGTATAAAGACATCTTGACGTGTAAAGTATTGGTTACTTGAACTATGTTAATGTTATACCCCGTAGTTCTGGCCATGCGTATGAGAGCGTACGAAAGGAGTAAGACTTAAAATTTTCGAAAGATAGGTTGGCGGATTGTTCGGACGGGTTTTTAGTCAACTTTGGGGCGGGTTATGACCCGGTACATTGAGAGTTCCTACGTGTTTCAAAGGCCTAGTGCGATTTCGCCGAGTCTAGTTTCCAACGCAACCAACCGCTCGCCGATAGGACATCGGAGTAGGAAGTTATGGGAGTTACTGGTTCGGCGCAGACGGACAAAAGGTGTTTCGCAGAGCAACAGGAGCATGGCGCCGGCCGCTGACGCGCGCCGAAAGATCCGAGGGCTCGCTGAAGTTGCAGCGCCCGCGGCCGGGAAGAAGGCGCGGCCGCGACGAATGTCCCGAGTCGGCAGAGTTGGGGACGCGCCACGGCAGGCCGCAGCGCCGAGGCTGGTTCTAATGGGTTAAGTGCACCGCTTTTTTTAAAAGAGGTCATGGGTGGGTGACAAGTGTCCCCTCCCATCCTGATTTTGCATGCACTACTTATTGACCAAGTCTTCAAGACTTGGTCATTCTTCAAACTCTCATCTCTCTCTAAAGCTAAAGCTCTCCCTTCTCTCTAGAATTTCAAGAGGAATTCAAAGCTTGAGGAAAATCTGAAAAGTTAGGACAAGGAGGAAGCTTGTGGATAGCTTGTAGGAGTTATTGTGGTGGTGTTCTTGGAAAGGAGGCTAGCAAAGTTGTTCAATAATTTTGGCTAAAAGCTCTAAGGTAACAATTCTTCTCAGAGCTAGTTATTTGTGTTGCATGTGAAGAAGAAGGAATTTGTAGTAATAAATAATGCTCTTAGATTCATTGCATGTAAGAAATGTGGTTTGGATATGAAAGGATTGGTTAAGAAGGTTATGTGAGCATGTTGTAGCTTAAAAACTACCTTAAACTTGTTAAGTTAGTTGTTTTACATTGTGGGGCAGAAGTTTACACACCCAAGTTTAGGTGTGTAATCCCCTTTGAAATGTTTGGATTGTTGGGCCTTAAATGTGGCGCTGATGTTGAATTCGCCTTGGAAAAGGTGGCAAAGTATGTAGAAACAAAGGAAATGCCAATTTTCCATAGGAATTAGTAACCTTAAACTTGGAATATTCTACATTGAAATTAGAGGTTAATAAACGACATGGTCATTATAGGTTGACATATTACGTGCGGTATTTTGGACTTAGCAAGTGGATTGGCCGAAGAGGTATGTGGAGCTTTCTTATCTCTTGAGCATGAGTAGTTATACCTTTGTAGTACGGTAGACGTACAGGATTTGACATTCTTCACTTGTTTTAAGTATAATACTTGTTTCGTTTAAAAGTATAAGTCCCTTGGATATAGGGAGATGTGTTTGACTAGTGTATAATGGTAATATAACAACTTTATGGGAAGTTGGTTGTATTGGCTTTATGAAAGGTTAATAAGGAAAGGTTTACTCCAAGTAGAATAAGTACGGATAAAGGATTTGAATTTGTGGAAGGCAAATTGTTTTTAAGGCATTAATTGCCTAAGGTTTTAAAAGAAATGAAGTCACTTGATTTTAGAAGCCTATTGTATTTTTAAAGGTAAACGTGACTTGTTTTGAAAAGTGGTCGTGACTTGATACTACAGTTATTAGTATCTTGGGAGTTTTACAAAAAGGAGTCATTTTATTAAAAGGTTTAGGGAACGTGGTACTTGGGTTAAATTCCCGGATTTTCTTTTAAAACGACATGTAGTGCCTTAAGTAACTAAAATGAGAGGATGTACTAGAAATGTTATTAAGAAGTTAGGAGATATTCTTAACTTGCTTACGTTATGATAAGCCGGTAGCGCTTATGTTATGTATGATAGCCGGTTGTGCTGATTTATGTCTATTTATTATTATTACTATTTATGCCATGGATTTGCTACCCATGATGCGAGTGCGGCGCTTGTACTCATGCGGGCCCACAGGGTCCATGCGGGTGAAATAGTCCCATGCGAGGCGGATGACCTCATGCGGGTGAAATAGTCCCATGCGGGTGAAATAGTCCCATGTGAGGTGATGACCTTATGCGGGTCCACAGACCACGCGTGAAATAGTCCCGAGTAGGATTGCTTAATGATACTACGCGGGAGATCTGTTTGATCATGAGCCTCCTATTTTATGCAGTAAAGTTTATACTTGTTACTCTCATTGTTAGTAAGGCACAGTGTACGGTATTTTTGACTCTTTTCCATGACTCCAGTTTATTTTAAACTTATGATATTATTACAGTATTTTCCAGTTTTACATACTTGGTACATATTGTGCTCGACCCCTTCCTGGCCGTTCATGCCGCAGGTAAGGGAAAGCAGGTGGTGGATCCTCATTCTTAGGATCTTTACTCAGGTGTCAGGAGCTCCATTTCTCCGGAGGCTGGACTTTTAGTACGGTTCTCCCTGGTGTTGTAGATATTTGTACATTCAGGGGTATGACGGGGCCCTGTCCCGTCATAGTGTTTTCACATTCTTAGAGACCTGTAGTCCTGTTATAGCTTGGGTTGATAAGGATGTAACTGTTCAGCTTTGTTGTATTAGAGGTAGCCATTTTGGGTTAGCCTGCTTATTTTATATATGGGTTCTTGTTGTGAGTTTATTTTCTGCTGGTTTTCTCTGATGTTGTATCACAAGGGTGCCCGGGGTAAGGCACCAGTCACGGGTCCGTGGTCGGGTCGTGACAGTTAAAGTTAAGAAACTTGATTTTCTAAAGATAAGAGACTTGATTTCTAAAGTTAAGAAACTTGATATTTTAAAGATAAGAGACTTGAAGTATTTTGAAAGTTATGTAACTTGATTTGAAAGTATAAGTCTCTTGGTTATAAAAAGAATGAAATTGTATAAAACATAAAGAGTTATAACAGCTTTATGGGAAGTTAGTTATAACGGCTTTATGAAAGGTTAAAGATGTCTTAGTTTCTAAAGCATAAAGTTAGTATAACGGCTTTATGGGAAGTGTGTTATAACAACTTTATGGAAAGTTAAAGGAATGGTTTTCTCTAGTAATGTAAACAAAGATAAATGACTTGGAATAAAGAAGGGCAATTTGATTTAAAGGCATCAATTGCTTAAAGTTTTAAAGTAAGGGTCACTTGATTTAGAAGCCTAAAAATGTATTTCTAAAAGTGTAGTGACTTGTTTGAAATGTAGAAAAGCCTTGACACTACGGGTGTTAGTATATTGGGGGATTTTATACGAGAAAAAGTCATTTTTAAAAAGGATAAAGGTACGTAGTACTTTGGGTTAAATTCCTGGAATTTTATGTGACACGAAAGTGCCTTGAGTTTATAAAATGAAATGCATTTTTGTATGTTAATGAAAGTCTAAAAGAGTTTATGAACTTGCCTATGCTTGCTTGCGATAGTCTTGTTGTGAATTTACTTGGACGTACCGACAGTGATGGAGGATTCCACGGGTATGCTTCCATTGTGATTGATCCATGGACATGCTTATAAGATGAGCGATTCTGGGGCATGCGACCATGGTCCGGGTTAAATTCCAGATGCTATTATTACTCCATGGACTAGCTCCCCATGAAGACATGTACCCGAGATGAGGGATTCCACGGGCATGTTATATACTATGATTACGCCATGGACATGCTTATACGATGAAGTATTCGGGGGCATGCGACCATGTTATATACTATTACTCCATGGACTAGCGCCCCATGAAGACATGTACCCGAGATGAGGGATTCCACAGGCATGTTATTGTTACACCCCGAAATTTCAGGAGATGTTTATATGAACGTACGTAAGAACTCAAAAATGTTAAGATTTGAGACGAGTAAAAATTTATCGGAATTTTGGATTTTGTCGGAAAACGAAATATTTGCGGGAGCGGGAGGCGACACGTGTCACCCCCCCTTGGTGGTCTTGGATGAAATGGCATGGATGAAATGGTCATTTGACCATAATTTAAAAGACCAAGTCTTGCAAAGACTAATAGCTTGATATTGTTGACTTAGTCAAGGCCACTTGGCTAGGATCCATGTGAAACTCATCTAGGCCACCCATTTGTTCTAATATTGACCCTCCATTATGTTATATATGTATACTAGTAGCAAGACTAGTTCCCACACTTAGAAAATTTTCAAGAAACTTGTTCTTCTACTATGAGGGCTCTCGGGTTTGAGGTTCTTGGAACAAGAAAAAATTTCAATTTTTGTCCAATAATCTCCCCACTTTAAACCAAGGTTCCTAAGAGTATTGTAAGGTTATCTCAATAGAAAGATCCCGGAAAAATGGTGTTTTCGTATTAGTCGCAAGGCGAAAACCTAAGGGGTTATTCAACTTTGAAGTTGGAACTTGAAGATGAGTTATTCATAAGCTTCTAAGGGTTGCTTGGAGTGGATTGGAACGTCGAAAGGAGGAGCTAAAGTTGCTAAGGATCGACTTGTGATCTTGGATCATATTTGGGCTAATTGAGGTATAACCTTCATTTTACTTTTGTAATTGAAGATTTCATGTTATGATAAGTTAGAAATGATCATGTGATATGTGTTATGAATATTGATAAGTGTTATGGAAATGTGGAAGCTCAAAATCCGAAAATGACATGTTAAGCCATTTGAAATTGAAATACAATTTGGTCGATAATTAGAATCGTCGCATATTACCTACTTGAAGATTGTAGTAGTTATACTCAATTGCGGCTTGATAACATGTTATACTAAACAACTTGGATTGAATAGGAAATGGGAAAAGAATTGGTATTGTTGTCCCTAATCACGAATGGACATTGTATTTTGGACTAGTTTAATGTCAATTGTGGCGGAATTTTACACGCCTTGATTTAGCGTGTAATCCCTATTGTTAACTACTTTGTTGAGCCTTAAATGTGGCGTGTTTGGTTATTGAATTCGCCTTGAAAAAGGTGGCAAAGTATGTAGAAACAAAGGAAGAAATGTCAGATTTTCCGTAGAATTTAGTAGCTTTGCACTTGGAATATTCTACGCTTGAAACTAGAAGATAATAGACGCACTATGGTCATTATAGGTTGACATACTACGTTTACTTAATTGGACTTATCAAGTGGATTAAACCGAAGAGGTATGTGAAACTTTCTTATCTCTTGAGCATGAATAAGTTGTAAATGTATAGTACGATAGACGTACAAGATTTTGACAATCTAGGTACATTTGATATCCTTGGCTTATTTTAAGAATGTCCAAGTTGATTGAGTTAGGAATTAACTCACTTGTTTAAATATTAAGGATATCTTGGTTTTCAAAAGTTAAGAGACTTTAAGTATGTTGAAAGTATTTTTGATACTTGTTTTGTTGGAAAGTTTAAGTCTCTTGGTTATAAAGAAGTATGTAAGTTGCTAATGTATAAAGCTAGTATAACAGCTTTATGGGAAGTTGGTTATAATAGCTTTATGGAAAGTTTAAAGAGTGGTTTACTCTAAGTAATTTAAGTATGTTAAATGACTTGAAATAACGAAAGGCAAATTGATTTAAAGGCATCAATTGCTTAAGGTTTTAAAAGAAAGAAGTCACTTGATTTAGAAGCGAAAATGTATTTTCTAAAAAGGTATTGTGACTTGTCTTAAAATGTAGTTATGACTTGATACTACGGTTATTAGTATCTTGGAAGTTTTATATGAAAATGAGTCATTTTAAAAGAATAGAAGTACGTAGTACTTTGGGTTAAACTCCCGAATTTATAATGACATGTTAGTGCCTTAAGTAAACTAAAATGAGAGTGTATATAAATAAGACTAATAAGAAGTTAGGGGGATTTCTTAACTTGCTTATTTATTGTATGATAAGCTGGTAGGGCTTATGTTATGTGTGATGGCCGGTTGAGATAGGGTAAGAGTATAAATGAGGGGTAAACCCCCAAGACGTTATACCACCTTCTCCAGGGTAAGAGTATAAATGAGGGGTAAACCCCAAGACGTTATACCACCTTCTCCAGGGTAAGAGTATAAATGAGGGGTAAACCCCCAAGACGTTATACCACCTGCTTCAGGGTAAGAGTATAAATGAAGGGTAAACCCCCATGACGTTATACCACCTGTTTCCATGGATTTGCTACCCATGATTTGATCGTTAGTCTCCTATTTTTAGGTTGTAAGTATACTCTTATTTACTCTCATTGTTAGTAAGGCACTGTGTACTGTTAATTGAGTTATCATACATCTCGGCTTTATTATAGACTTATGATTTCATTACATTTCGGTTTCACATATTTGGTACATGTTGTACTGACCTCCTTCGGGGGGCTGCGTTCATGCCGCAGTAGTAGTGCGTTCTTGATCCTCGCCTTAGGATCACCGTCAATTGAGAAGCTCCTTTATTCCGGAGGCTTATCCCCGGTATTGTCGGTTGTTGTACATTCAGGGGTATGGCGGGGCCCTGTCCCGCCAGAGTTGTTATTCTTAGAGGTCTGTAGTCACAGTGTGGTTTGGGTTGTAAAGAAAAAAAACGTACTATTTTATTTGTATAGTTTACGGAAGGTGGCCTTATCGGCTAGCCTGTGTTATTTTATGTTTAAGAATTTTATCAGTTGTGTATGTTCCGCTGTTATTCTCTGATGTATACCGAAAGGGGTGCCTGTAGGGCACCATCGCGGCCGGTCGGGTCGTGACAAAAGTGGTATCGAGCGCTTAGTCCTCGAAAAGTGTCTGAGGCGTGTCTAGTAGAGTCTTGATTATCGGTGTGTTGTGCACCACATCTATAATCGAGGAGGCGCAAGACATTTAGGATTGGTTTCCATTCTTCTCACTCTGAGATCGTCGATAGAGTTGTATGGTTGTGGTCATCTCTCCAACAAGTTATGATTGTTTGCGCTACGAGAAAGCGTGATGACCGGGAAAAATTATGTGGATTGCGTATCCAGGTTGGTAATGTTTGTAGTTGGTATTGTGACATACAACTATACGGATTTATGTATGAGGTCGACGCGTGTTGCCTAGAATGATTTTAGATTACCGTGATTGGTAAGGACTAAATAAATACTGGAAGGTATGAAACTTTAATGAATTCTCATCAAGGTTTTACGTACTAATTTGAGATAATTAGGAAACGATGAGTATTCGAGAGGAAATGGACCCTTAAGAAGTTATTATTAAGGAATTAATGGAAGACTATGTTAATAGATTGAGCTACGTAGTAGGATTTCAAAATGGTGCACGTGAGATCCGTATGGAGTAAGTATGGTTGTTGTGTGTCAAGACAACACGATTATGGTATTACGATAAGTTTTGTACCCGTTCTGAGGACTGATAAGGTAGGCATGGAGCATGGAAATTGCGAGCCTAAGAATGTGATAACCACCGAGACCTTAGGTATATAAGGCCTTCTGTAGTAAAAGTTAAGGCAGGAAGGAAAAGAGTTAAATACGACGCCGAGTCGGGTTGGGGACCTATTAAGGGTCGCCCCATAGCTTGAAATGAAATGGGATCAGTTGGAAGTAGTCCCGCTACGTGACAGGGTCACGAGGGTACAAGGCCCAAGTCTAGTTAATCATTTACGGGTTCGTGGGCGTGTTCCACCGAACTGCGTGTGAGCGGAAATGGCCTTATGTTGTTTAGATATTTCTTGGACCGCAAGAGGACCCGTGATTAGGGTTGTGACTCGAGGAAAGTTTATAAAAGGGAGATAAGTTCTTCCCCACGAAAAGAACGCTTTACGTATTATGGGTTGCGTGTACCCATGTTGTTAGGCAGGATACGAGTCCGTAAGGTGTTCGTTATCGCCATGCCATAGGTTCTGATTGTAGATAACCGGGAAAAGTGTTGTGTTGGGGTAATTAGAACGACGCACGAATTGGTCGAGAAGTATCGTAAAGATATAAACGCAGTTGTGCATGTATGAAATCGCGATTATGAATCAAGATAGAAATACTTTTGCTAATAGTAAGCCTAAGGTAAGGTTCCACAGAATAATAAAGAGAATCGACTATTGTTATGTATGTTGCACGAGACATGATGACCCAGACTAGTGTAAGACCATTAGTAAATAATGGGAAGTAAGAACATTTCGAGGAAATGTGGTAAACCTAGCTATAGGCTCTACAAACTGGGAAAGGAAAATCGGGTTACTACTTTACGAGATCCAGGAAATTCCCCTAAATTGTGATTGACAGAAGTCTTAGCCATGAGGCAAGCAAAGGAATTAAGTCTAAGTTTAGTGACAAGTTTGGTTGCAATGAGAAGGAAACAGGAACCATAAGTGAGATTAAGGATACCCGAATATTTCGCAGGAATGAGAAAGGCTTTCAGTTATTGGAAGATAAGTTGACCACGACTACAGTTCTAACCCCTCCTGTGAGACTAGAGGGCTAGGTTTTTATGACAGCACGTTGGGTGTTGGGCTAGGTTGTGTGCTGACGCAACCCGATAAGGATATAGCCTATGTTTTCCCGGTAGTTAGGGAAGCAGGAAAGGAAATTACGCCACTTCCGATTTAGAGCTGGCGGCAGTTAAATCATGCCTTGAAGATTTGGGGGCATGACGTATATTATAGACTTCATGTGGATATTTGTGCAGACCACAAAAGCCTCCGGTATACCTTCAGACAGAGGTAGTAGAATTTGCGACAGCGACGGTGGTTAGAGTTATTTAAGGATTGTGATATCCTGTAACATCCGGGGAAAGCCAAGATTCTGAGATACTCTTAGTCGCGGTTACATGGGTAGTGTGTCGGATAGGCGGCAGTGGGCGGGGCGTGGTCGTGAGATTAGTTAGCTGAGCCGGGGTTCGATTTTTGTTTCAAGGTTAATGATGTTATACCCGTGATTTGTGGTATGTATGTGAGGACGTGCGTGCGAGAATACAATGAAATTTTGGAAAGAAAGAAAGATGTGATTTTTCGGAAAAGTTTCCGGTTTGTGAAGGAAAAGGGTCGTTGATGGGACTTGGCTTCCCATATTTGGTATTTGGGCTTCGTGGATTCTATTAGAATTCTGAGATGTTATTTTCGGACCTGGTCACGTGGGGCCCACGGGCGAAAGTTACGGTGTGGTGGGGCCCGCTTTGTTTGAGAGATTTTCAATATTTTGGATATTTTCTAAGACGAAATATTTTGGACGAGTCGGGGGGCGACACGTGACACCCCCATGTGGCACCTTGGCCGAAGGTGTGTGACAAGTGGCTAGCCACGTGTCCGCTTTGCCGAAATGGCCATGACACTTGGAGAGTTGGTCGTTTGCCATGTGGTGTGGGGGGAGCCACACACATGGCCCAATCTTGACCACCCACTTGCATAGATCTTGACCCTTGACTCCTCTATAAATACCCCCCTTAGTTGAAGAGTAATTTCATCCACACTTAAGCTTTCCAAAGCAAACTATCTCCCTCCCTTTAGCCTTGTTTCGTCCTCCCACTTGTGTAGAAAATACTTCAAGTATTGTAGTATAATCCCAAATACCTTAGCCTAGTATCCCTAGTTGTATTCCAAAGTTATTTCTATACTAGGAGCCCGAAAATACTACTTTATTCCAATAGTCGCAAAACGAAACCCTAGAAAAATCTTTATAGCTTGGTTGAAGTGTTTAGAAGTTGTTTAGAAACTTCTAAGGGTTGCTGGAGCGGGTTGGGCGTAAGGATTTGGAGCTAAACGTTGCTCAGGATCGACATATAATCTTGGATAATTTTGGGCTTATCGAGGTAATGATCTGTGTCCCCCTATTGTAATTGGATATTACATATTGTAGTAGTTTAGAATTGAGTATAAGATATATTGGAAGGATGCTTATAAAGGATTGAATCAGATTTACATTGACCGTATTTCTGATAGACTTGTGTAGTATTGTTGTTAAGCACTGCACCGTCCGGTTAGACGTGTAATCCCCTTGGAGTTGTTGGCTTGGTAGCAGGCCTTGATAGGGGAGGTTATTTATGTGATTGCGGGGGGGGGAGGTGCTGCCGAATTTTCCGTAGAAAAGGGAACTGTTTACTTAGATTATGCTACGAAGAGAACTAGAGATTGATAGATATATTGTGGTTGTTATAGGTGGATCTTCTACGCGCGGCATACTTGACTTGGCTTGTGGTTTAAGCTAAAAAGGTATGTGATTCTTCCTATACTCTTGAGCATGATTGTTGTGAACTATATAGTACGGTAGACGTACGTGTGTGAAATGAATTTTGTTTGCTTAAAACATAAAGTGTTATAATGGCTTTATGGGAAGTTAGTTATAACGACTTTATGAAGATAAAAGAAAGATTTGGTTTGACAAGAAACGACTTGATTTTGAAAGTTAAGAGACTTGATCTTGAAAGATAAGAGACTTGACTTATAACAACTTGTTTTCGGAAAAGGAGAAGTAACTTGCTTTAAGTATAGGTTACTTGTTTTGAAAAGAGTAAGATTAATTGGGTTTTAAAGAGTATACTTGATGTTGTTTTAAAAGAAAAGCACTTGGTTTAAAAAGTATAGAGTACTTGATTTTAAAAGCCTTGTAAAGATTTTTACGAAGGTGAAGTAATTTGGTTTTAAAAGTAAAACGTGTTTTCTTTATATACTCGAGTATTAGTATCGTGTGGCTTTTACGTAACTTGATGTTGAACTTGTCTATGCTTGTTGTGATAGCTTTTGTTGTGCAAGTGTTTGATTTTGTGCTCCGTGTCTCGGGAGGGCCTTTATCGATTGATTGCTTGGACATACCGACACGCTGGATGGTCGAGTATGCGTCCCACTGAGTATTATCTTGTTATTTCCTTTGGAAATCTTGCGCGATGGATGATCCACGCACGCGTCCAAAGTGGATGGTTTCATGACCATGCTTTCAGGTAAGATCTTGCCGCATGCGGTCATTGCCAGGGTTTTGTTATTTGTCCATGGACCGCTAATCCATGAAGCTTGCCGCGCGATTTGGCGATCACGGGCTTGATTTGTACATGTGGTTACAGGCACACTTGAGATACTTTTCCTGGTCATTTCTCGTGTATCGGCAGGCTCTGGTAGATAGCTTGAGATTGTCACGGCCCGATCCCGGGCGTGGTGCCTACCCTGCACCAGTGATACAACATCGCAGTAATCACGAACATAAAGACAAAACATAAAACCAAGGTAATAAGACAGTTGAAAATAAGAAGACAAAGCTAAAAACGGTTACCTTATAGATATATATCAATAGTAATTTGAATAGCCATTACAACCTCTTACAATTTCTGCCTACAACAAAGACTCTGACCTCTAAGAATGATATGACAACAACGACGGACAGGGCCGTCATACCTCGAATGTAAGCACCTACAACAACAGGACTATACTAAGATAAGCCTCGGAGAAACGGAGCTTTCCCAACGCCGACGTGACCCAAGAGCGAGGATCAACGATCGTGTACCTTTACTCGCTGCAGCGCACCCAAGGAGGTCAAGATAACAGTAATGCAGTATGTGAAATCGAAAATAACATCAGAAATGAAATCATAGTAGTCTATACAAAGCAGAGACATGTATGATAACCAAACTACGATTCCTGATAAATAAGCGATGTCAAGTCGTGACTCACGCCTCAAGTCATCACAATAGAGCGTGCGGGTAAGTACGAAGGCATAGCGACTACTAAAACCTAGCACTAACAAGGTCATAAATCAGATCATGAGATCTGTCTGGCCGTCACATGATCAAAGCCGCCACTCGCGCGAGATCTAATGCGCGCGATCTAGTCCTCGAACTTCCAGCTCCGCGATAGGCGTCACCGATAGGCCCGCATGAGGTATAACCCGCATGAGGGTAGCTACTCCCGGCGGCGTCCCGACTCGCCGTCCGCCACAAGGACCGCATGACCACAAGGGCCGCGTCTAACTGGAACTCCCGCGATTCGCATCGGGACCCGCGTGCGGTAGTCTCAATCATAGTCCATCGACCCTGAGTCTACCCGCAGACGGAGGCGGCTTAACCGGAATCATCTCAAGAGACGAGTGATGTATAATACTATCATAAACTTATCGTTAAACAACATAAGCACAAAGGAAAAACCTCTTTACACAAAACATCACAAGATACTAACACACGTAGCATCCTAGCATGTTTACTTATCAATCAACAAGAAAGTATTACAAGGCTATCACAAACCAACACAATCAAGTTATGCACACAAGGTACTTTCTACTATATGTCAACAAGTTCGGGTTTTTATCCCCAAAGTACTTCATACATTAACTCTTTAAAAGATACGTTGCTTTCACAAAAACCACACAATACCCGTAGTATATGAAAAATAGAGTGATTATCTTTTGAAGTAAATCAAAACACTTACCTTTGTAACGCTGCAGTGGTTTTGTCGATACACATTTCTGATTTCCGAAATCAGTAAAACATTATCCCTTTTGAAAACCAAGTACTCATTACTCACGAATGAGGTTTCACACAAAGTTCATATAATTCATTTAAGTTAAGTCTCTTATCTTACCAGATCCAGTCCCTTAACTTCTAAAATAAATAAAGCGTTCGTTTTATCTCTCTTAGCCGTTATACCTAACTTCCCATAAAGCTAGTATAACTCTTTTAAAACCAAGCATTATTCTTCTTTAAAAAGCTTCTTAATTCTCTTGAACTACTTCAAGATTATTATTATTCGGGCTTAAGTCAAAAGACATTGCCGCATAACCACGTTCAATTAATACACGCTCACCGTACTACATAGTTATACATATCATGCTAGAAGAGATAGGAAGAGGTTCACATACCTCGCGACGATTATCGACTATTAGCAAAACGCCCATGGCTATAACCCTTAGCACTGGTCCACCTTCTCAAGTACACGCCACTCGGTAACATTCAACCTATACAGTTACACAAGTCTATCAAAGTCTAGACTACTCGGTAGAATAAATCTAGATGCAAGATCCTACGGGACATTTGGGTACTCTTCCTACCCACAAACTACACAAGTCTCATGTAAATACCCTACGTAATTACGCTCGATTCTCTTCTTTAAATTCAGCTTAAGTCCAAGGACATTGCCACAACACTAAGTTCAGTTCTATATAGTATACTTCAACTATATATTCTACAACATGTAATTTCCAATTACAATAGGGACAAGATAATTACCTCGATAAGCCCATAATTATCCAAGTGCATGTCGCTCCCGAGCAAGGTTTAGCTCCAACTCGTGCGCTCAACCCGCTCCAAACCACCCTTAGAAGTTCTAACCAACTTCTACACCATACTCCAACCAACTATGGAGATTTTCCTTAGGGTTTCGGTTTTGACCGATTTGAAAGTATAATAGTATTTCTGGGCTTTTCGTATAGGTATAACCTTAGCATACTACAAGGTATACGGCTAAGGTAATTTGGGCATATTAACAATACTTTTGAGAGTATTTCTACCAAGAGGAGGGGTATTTATACGAGACAACACCACAAAGCGTGTATACCTCGGCCTACCACTGGGGTACTCTCGGCGAGGGGGAGGCTCTCGGCGAGGCCTTCCGAAGGGAGGGACGAGAACCATAAGGAAGGAGGAGGATTCTAACACTTAGGAAATATTTAGGATGAAGAAGTTCATCAAAGGAGGTATTTATAGCACAAGCCAAGGCCAACCAATGGCCAAGATCTAGCCAAGTGCATAGCAAGTGTAGGGCAAGATTCACCCACGTGTCCTTAACCAATTAACACACAAAATATCCTACCAACTCCATCTGGTCGTCAAACCGAGCCTCTTACGTCGCCAATGGGAGGGTGCCGTGGCGCCCTCGTTGGTCCAACACGTTCGCCTCTCGGAAAAATCCGCAAAAATTAAAAATGACATAGCTAATTTTCCCAACGAAAGTGGAAAACGTTTCGTCGAACGACTCTAAACGTGTTGTGAACAAAATAATTTTCGCCAAGCCACTTTGCCTACTTAAGGCTTTAAACTTTTATACGAACGCCCTTACGTACATACTCTGAAAATACGGGGTATAACATTCTCCCCTCCTTAGAAACATTCGTCCCGAATGTTCCTTCTAAGTCTCAAAACAAACGCGCTCAAAGATAGCCTTCACTACTATACTCGAGAACAAACCGCCACGCTGACGTAAAAACAACTTGCGCAAAATGCTTACCTCAAGTCCACGAGAAACCTCTAACATCACCACAAACACCTCTCCGGGTCTAAAATATACTTCCTTCGCGCTTCTCTTTACAAAAGAAATGATACCACTTTTGTCACTTTGCGCGAGTTCTAGTGTCACCCGACCCAACAAATGGTACCGGCTGCATCGATCCCCGAGGCTATACCCTCGAACTCTTACCACATTCTGACATCGCTTGGTTCCAAAACTCGGGTTACTATCTCTAACGTGGTCGCCATCATCGAACACTCTGGATCTCCGATACTTTCCGAATATATCCTTACGAAAGAGGACGTCTTGCCTCCTAAGTCGGACGACAAAGCTAACATATAGGCAACCCTGGCCTATTTTTCACATGAACTCAAAGGGCCCAAAGTAACTGGGCTAAGTTCCTCGGTATTCCAAAACTCGTCACACTGACGGGGTGGTACTTTCAAGAAGACCGTCGATCTGAACTCTAAGCGTCGTCGATTATTCGCACGATTTCTCCGAGCCGCCGGAACCTCTTCTAGACAAGCTTTACCCTATCCGATCCGGAATAAGCTGAACCAACTATCCGAATCTTGCCAACATCGAACCAATCGACCGACGACTTACACATCCGCCCTACAAGGCTTCATAGGCGACATCCGAACACCGAAATGGTAGCTTAAACACTCCTTCAACAGGGACAACAATCCCACAACTACCTCGAAACTCACACTGCGCGGCGGGGCGAATGCGGACTGAGACTCACCGAAGTTCTTAAACCCGCCTGGTAAAACTTCCAAACAAAACAGTAGTACCACTGGCTCCATTATGCGACATAAGGTGAAGGTAGGCACCTCGTGCAACCTACAACCTTCGATAAAAATCAACACCGCCGAGTAAACGGTGCTTTGCGGAAGACAAGGCGGTGACCTCGCCCGACCATCGATCGAACGCATCCACGAACTCGTCAGGGTTAACTAAACTTGGGCCTAACACCCGTGACCCTACCACAGCGGGACCACCACAAACCCCACCACTAACATGCCGCGGGTTGACCCGGCGTGCCTCAACCGGCCAGGCAGCGCGAAATACTATCTCCCGAAGGAACAATCTTACTAAACACGCGTTAAAACCTAGCGGTCTTCTTAGCTCAACTACCCTTTCATTTCATACTTAGGACCTATCCCAAACACTCACGTGCACTATGCACTCCGAACATAACACTACACCTTTACTCGAGATGGCCTTACCTCTAAGGTCTCTACGTATAAAACTCTAAGGCTCACACCTTCTCTATCCCCCAATCAATCTTACTCGGTTAAACAACCATGATTCCTAATCACAACTAACACACTGCTATCAGAACATAGCACTTATGATATACCCATCCTATCACACATACTGATCTCTAGAGGGTTAAGGATATACCAGAACTCTTTGTGCCTCCCCTTAGTCGTTCTAATCAAACTCGCCTGAAAGGCGATAGCTAGGAAGATGACAAACTACCCACTGCCACCCGAAAATCGGGCCCGTGACTGGTGCCTTACCCCGGGCACCCTAGCGATACATACATCAGAGAAAAATCAGCGGAACATAAAACATGAGTCATTATACAAGAGATATAATAATTAAACAGGCCAACCAAAACGGTTGCCTTCCGTATATACATAAAACCTGAACAGTTTAATCCTTTTACAACCCTTGCAACAATTACATGGACCTCTAAGATATCTGATGACTATGACGGGACGGGGCTCGCCATACCCTGAATGTACAAGAACTTACAACTCGTGGAACACCTACCAAAAGATAAGCCTCGAGAAAGCGGAGCTTGAATCTGTTGAATCGTGATCCTAGAGCGAGGATCCACGGCCAGATGTACCTCTACTGCGGCATGAGCGCGGCCCGGAGGTCGATCAGTACCAAGTATGTGAATCATAATATCAGTAAATGAAATCATACTAGTCTATAAAGCAGAGACATGTATGATAACCAAACTACGATTCACAACATAAAACGATCACTCCAATATAACTATGGGTCTCACGCCCACAACATCAATCAGGGTCGCATCATGGCCGCATGCCCCCGGAATACTGCATCGGTGTAGACATGTCCATGTGACCTCAACAACAAGACAACAATCCAGATGGAAGCATACCCGCCGCTTACGATCGTGTCGGTATGTCCAAAGGGAAACAATAAGACAACTTTCCAAATGGGCGATACGTGCGCTACGATCGTGTCGGTATGTCGAGAGGAAACAATAGGGCGGCATTCCAAATGGGACGATACGTGCGCTACGCATCGTGTCGATATGTCCAAAAGGAAATCACTGGCGATAATCAAAATGAAACATACGTGCGCTACGCGTCGTGTCGATATATCCAAAGCGATTAACCGCAAGACCTTTAACCAAAATGGAAGATACTGCGTGCGCTACGTCGTGTCGTCGTATGTCCAAAGTGATTAACAACAATAATACTATCAGCGAGAAGCGTGCGTGGAATTTCTCGTCACCGCACGCGTCAAGTAAGTTCTCAACAAGTCAACCGACCTCCATCGAGAGCAGCGGTAATACGTAAATACAACGCTTTGCACAACAAAGGTTATCGCGATAAGCATAGCCAAGCTTCACAACAACAAGCATAGGCAAGTTTCACAACACAAAGTACTTTCATTTTATACCAAAGTCCGGTTTTAACCCCCAGTACTACATACGTAAGTTCTTTTAAAAGAGATCCATTTCTTTTATAAAAGTCACCCGATACGTAGTATTAGAATGACCAACCACCTTCCTTTTCAAAACCAAGTAACAACATTCTTTTCCTAAGTTCGGTTGCCTAGTTTGATTACTCAAGCTTCTCATTTTCAAATGGTTTCATAGTTCCCAAACTTAATCACTTGATTCCTTTTAGAACAATTAAGTAACATATGTCATATACGTGAGTAGTTTATTCTTGTTTATAACGATCTTATTACAAAGACCATGATCTAGAAAATGTAATATCATTTTGTCTCATCTTAGCTTACATGCGGATGGAGGTTTCTCTTGGTTTTAATACAACACATCATTATTCAATACATTTTCCTTTTATTAACGCGCTTGCAGTGGTGCTGTCGATACATTCGACTCCAAATCGCAGAAACATTATCCCTTTAAAACCAAGTACTCATTACTCACGAATGAGGTTTCACAAACATCCACATTAAAACAAATAAGTTAAGTCTCTTATCTTATAAGATCAAGTCTCTTAACTTCTAACGTCGAGAAACCATTTTCACTTACATAAGGTCGTTATAACTAACTTCCCATAAAGCTATTATAACACCCTATGTTTTAAACCAACCGGATCACTTAGCGTATGCGTCTACCGTACTACATAGTTCACAACAATCATGCTAGAAAAGATAGGAAGAGGTTCACATACCTCGCGACGATTTATCGACGATAAGCAAAATGCTCCAAGTACTACAAACGCACTAGCCCTTTCCACTCCGCCGAGTAGAATACGCTACTCTTAGTACTTTCACCTATAAAGGTCACAAACGCCTATTAACCCCAAAACATAAGTTTCTATCTTTCTATAGAAAATTAGACTTTCCCACATGACAGCGTAAATCTCCTCTCTATCGAGGCGGCTACCAAGCCAACCGGGGGTTTACACGCCTAACCTGACGTGTACAATTCTACACAAGCCTCTTTGTCTGATCCCATGTAAATCTGATTTAGTTCGGTTCTTAATTCTTGGGCTTAAGTCAAAAGACATTGCGAATACTAAGTATAGTTCCATATATAGTATACTTCAACTATATATCCTAACAAACATGTAATTTCCAATTACAATAGAGGACAAGATAATTACCTCGATAAGCCCAAAATTATCCGAGTTTAATGTCGCTCCCGAGCAAGGTTTAGCTCACTCAGTGCGCTCGAACCACTCCAAACAACCTTAGAAGTTCTAACCAACTTCTACTCAACTATGAAGATTTCCTTAGGGTTTGGTTTGAGACTAAAAGGACAAAAGGTAGTATTTCCTGACTCTACGTAAAGAGGTATCTTTGGAATACTACAAGGTACAAGGCTAAGGTATTTTGGGCATTATAACAATACTAGGGAGTATTTCTATACCACAAAGGGGTATAATACGAAACAACTAGGCTAGGGGTACCCACGGCTAGCACCATGAGGGGACCGCTTCTCGGCCAAAGGCCACGAGGAGGAGGAGAGGAGGCTTAGGGCGAGAGCTACTAGAGGAGGAGGGATTTCAAGACTTAGACAAAGTGAGGTGAATGAATAAGTCTTCACAAGGGAGGGTATTTATAGCAAACCCAAAGGCCAACCAATGGCCAAGATCTGCCAAGTGCAAGGCAAGTGTAAGGCCAAGATCAAGCCAAGTGCACCCTAGACCCTACTCCAAAACCCTACAAATATCTACACAAATATCAAGCCCAACTTGCCCACTTGTTTTTGCCAAGTCGCAACTTGTCTCCGTTGTGAGGTGACACATGCCACCCTCCCGTTGGTCGAATGTTTCGCCTCTCGGAAAAATCCGCAAAAACAAAACGACATAAGCGGAATTTTCCTTCGCAAGTTACGAAAACGTTTTCGTCTAAAAACGACTCTAACCGGGTGTTGTGCCCAAATGTAAAATCGGCCAAGGTGCCACATGGGGGTGACACGTGTCGCCCCCCGATTCGCCCAGAATATTTCGTCTTCCGAAAATATCCAATTTACCGGAAATCTCAAAAACAAAGCGGGCCACAAAATCAGAATTTCTCCGTGGCCCCACGTGACCATTTCCAAAATAAAATTCCATAATTCTCTAATATTCCAGGAAGTCCGAATACCAAATCTGGGAATCCAATTCCCATTAACGAACCTTTTTCCTTCACAAAAACCGGAAACTTTTCCGTGGAAAATCACCTCTTTCTTCCTTTCCAATCTTTCTGCCGTATTCTCGTACGTACGTCCTCGCATACATACTCTGGAAATACGGGGTATAACATTCTCCCCTCCTTAGAAACATTCGTCCCGAATGTTCCTTCACAAGACGGATATCGAAGAAGCTCTTCTAACAAATTGCCAACGCCACAGCTTGGTCACGAAATAACACACGTTATCTTCCTTCCTTACTCGTCGTGCCCTTCTCGAACACTTGAACTCTTCTAGCATACGTACCACACTTCAGTCATCGCTTCAGTTCCCAAAACCTTGGAGTCACCACCTCCAAACTTGGTCATCTTACTAACCTCAAACTTCCCAGGCCATTCCGGCCTTTACGAACCGCTCGGTCGAACGCGTCCACGAACTCATACGATGATCATACAAACTTGGGCCTAGCATCCTCGTGACCCTACCACCTGGCGGGACCACGGAACGGACTTACCTTAATCGGGCTACGGTTGACCCGTATCACGTCCTCAACCCGACCCACAACCGTGCAAACTCTTGTTCCCGATCCGAACAATCTTACTAATTCACATCATGAAAGCTACCACTTCCATCTCACACTACCCACGGACTTATCACACAAATAAATCCCGTATACTACTACTCTGATAAAAGTCAAACAAAAAACGAATAATTAATCTCAATAAGACCTTACACCTAAGGTCTCAGTCGTGACATACTCTAATATTCATACTTACAAAGCCCCAATAAGAAACATCCCAACTAAAAATGTTTTCAAACTCACAATATCACAATGCTATCCGTACATAGCACACAATAATGAGATCATCATAACAAGCATACCAAAACTCTAGAGGTTAAGGATATACCAAGCTCCGCTCACTCTAATCATAGGCACGCCTGCAGTATGCATGTATGAAGGTGATAAACCAGCCACGATCCTGGCGGTGAGTCGTAACATCCGCGCGTCGCTTGGTCGGACAGTTCCTCTAAAAATGGACCTGCTGGCCGCATGCAATACAAACTCCAAATGTAGCAGGACACTCTCCAAAATGGAGTCTACCACAATGGTCACAACGAGGTAGGTGGCTTCACTGGTTAACACCGCTCTGCCAAAATCAACCCGGAGCCCGACGCTCACGAAGGCGGTGGAGGACCACTCTGACCGGTGGGGGTATATAACTAACTTTCTTCTTTGGCGGTCCGCCTCGAAAGCCACAAAGGACCTGTCCGGCCTCTTCTGCTGATCCAGGTCATTCCGTCGACCCCTCCGTGCCTCACATCCTAGTGCATGAGCCTGCATGCGGGCAATGTCCATGCCCGGCTGAAGAGAAACACCCGCACAAGACTCGGCCATATAATCATCAAGCCCGGTGACGTAGCGATGCACCCTATCCTCCATATCGCGACTAAGCGCAGGACATATCGAGCAAAGAATCGAACTCGACATTGTACTCCTGACAAAGGTCGCCTCTCTGCCTCGATAACAAAAATCATTTACCCGTGCCCTCTCATCTGCGGAGGCAAGTGCGTGAGAAAGCCCGAAAACTCATCCCATCTGCTGGAGTGCATGCTCTCCCGAAAGCTCCGTGAATCAAACCAATCATTGCGGTATCACGCGGCCGATGCGAACAAAGGTCACAGACTTCGGTCTCTGAAGCCTTGATCACCGCATGATCCAGTAGCTGCGGATGAACTCCTGCGGATCATCCTCGAGCCTCGACGTAAAACTCGCGGGCTACAACTCGGAAAGTCCGTAGCCTCAAACTATACGCTCGGGGTGAACCATCTGGTGCTCTTCGGGCGAATCTGCTGCATCCGGCTGTCCTCATATCGGCCACAACCTCGCCAACAATCGGCCATCTCCGTAACCCGTCTCCTGCGCGGTGTGGGGTGGAGGCTCGTGCATGTAGTCTCATCGACCACGGCCGCGGCTCTAAACTCTTTGGTCTTTGGCGGCGTCGCGAAACCCGCCGTCTGAAGCCTGACCTCGTATGCGGGCTGCGCCTCGTACTCCTCTGTATCTCACTAGCGCACCCTCGGCCGCCTTGCCGGGCTCTGGTTGCTCTTGCGGAGGCATAATCGTAAAAACGAGATACGTCGGAGGGTACAACTTACAACATGGCTCTAAGGCACGATCTCGGAATGAGAAGAATGAAACCAATCCTAAATGTCCTATAGCCTCACGATTATAGATGTGGTGCCGCAACACACCGATAATCAAGACTACTGTAGACGCGGTGCAGACACTTTCCGAGGATTAATCGCTCGATACCACTATGTCACACCCGAAATCGGGCAGTGGTCGTGCCTTACCCGGGCACCCTAGCGATACATACATCGTAGAAAAATCAGCGGAACATAAAACATGAGTCATTATACAAGAGATATAATAATTAAACAGCAACCAAAACGGTTGCCTTAGTATATACATAAAACACGAACAGTTTAATCCTTTTACAACCACCTTGCCCATACTACAGACCTCTAAGATATACAATGACTATGACGGACGGGGCCCGCCATACCCCGAATGTACAAGAACTTACAACTCGTGGAACACCTACAAAGATAAGCCCTCGAGAAACGGAGCTTAATGCTGTTGGCGTGATCCTAAGAGCGAGGATCCACGACCGATGTACCTCTACTGCGGCGTGAACGCAGCCTCGGAGGTCGAGATAACAGTACCAAGTATGTGAAAGCGTAACATCGTAAATGAAATCATACTAGTCTATATAAAGCGGGAGACATGTATGATAACCAAACTACGATTCACAACATAAAACATCATCACTCCGATATAACTATGGGTCTCACGCCCACAACATCAATCGTGGTCGCATCACGCGCATGCCCGAATCTTGCATCGGTGTAGACATGTCCATGTGACCTCAACAACAAGACAAAGAATCCGGATGGAAGCATACGTGCGCTACGATCGTGTCGGTATGTCAAAGGGAAACAATAAGACAACTTTCCAAATGGACGCGCATGCGTGCGCTACGCGTCGTGTCGATATGTCGAGAGGAAACAATAGGACGGCATTCCAAATGGACGATACCCGATGCGCTACGCATCGTGTCGGTATGTCCAAAAGGAAATCACAAGCGCGATAATCAAATGGAAACATACCCGTGCGCTACGCGTCGTGTCAAGATATCCAAAGCGATTAACTACAAGACCTTTAACCAAAATGGAAGCATACGTGCGCTACGCGTCGTGTCGGTATGTCCAAAGTGATTAACAACAATAATACTATCAGCGAGGCGTGCGAGTGGAATTTCTCCCGTCACCGCAAGACGTCCAAGTAAGTTCTCAACAAGTCAACCGACCCTCCATCGAGAGAGCGGTAACACGTAAATACAACGCTTTGCACAACAAAGGTTATCGCATAAGCATAGCCAAGCTTCACAACAACAAGCATAGGCAAGTTTCACAACAACACAAAGTACTTTCATTTTATACCAAAGTCAGGTTTTAACCCCAAAGTACTACATACGTAAGTTCTTTTAAAAGAGATCCATTTCTTTTATAAAAGTCACCCGATACGTAGTATTAGAATGACCAACCCACCTTCCTTTTCCAAAACCAAGTAACAACATTCTTTTCCTAAGTTCGGTTTGCCTAGTTTCAATTACTCAAGCTTCTCATTTTCAAATGGTTTCATAGTTCCCAAACTTAATCACTTGATTCCTTTTTAGAACAATTAAGTAACATATGTCATATACGTGAGTAGTTTATTCTTGTTTATAACGATCTTATTACAGCCCGTGATCTAGAAAATGTAATATCATTTTGTCTCATCTTAGCTTCTATGCGGATGGAGGTTTCTTGGTTTTAATACAACACATCATTATTCAATACATTTTCCTTTTATTAACGCTGCAGTGGTCTGTCGATACACATTCTGACTCCCGAAATCAGTAAAACATTATCCCTTTAAAAACCAAGTACTCATTACTCACGAATGAGGTTTCACACAAACATCCACATTAAAACAAATAAGTTAAGTCTCTTATCTTATAAGATCAAGTCTCTTAACTTCTAACGTCGAGAAACCATTTTCACTTACATAAGGTCGTTATAACTAACTTCCCATAAAGCTATTATAACACCCTATGTTTTAAACCAACAGATCACTTAGCACGTACGCTCACCGTACTACATAGTTCACAACAATCATGCTAGAAAAGATAGGAAGAGGTTCACATACCTCGCGACGATTTATCGATAATAAGCAAAATGCTCCAAGTACTACAACCTTGCTAGCCCTTTCCACTCCTCGAGTAGAATACGCTACTCTTAGTACTTTCACCTATAAAGGTCACAAACGTCTATTAACCCCAAAACATAAGTTTCTATCTTTCTATAGAAAATTCTAAAGACCTCCACATGACAGCGTAAATCTCCTCCTCTATCGAGGCTGGGCCACTGCCAACTTGGAGGGTTTACACGCCTAACCGGACGTGTACAATTCTACACAAGCCTCTTTGCAATACTGATCTATGTAAATACAGTTTAGTTCAGTTCTTAATTCTTCAGGCTTAAGTCAAAAGACATTGCCGAATACTAAGTATAGTTCCATATATAGTATACTTCAACTATATATCCTAACAAACATGTAATTTCCAATTACAATAGAGGGACAAGATAATTACCTCGATAAGCCCAAAATTATCCGAGTTTAATGTCGCTCCTGAGCAAGGTTTAGCTCCACTCCGTGCGCTCCAAACCACTCCAAACAACCCTTAGAAGTTCTAACCAACTTCTACTCAACTATGAAGATTTCCTTAGGGTTTCGGTTTGAGACTAAAAAGGACAAAAGGTAGTATTTCCGGACTCTACGTAAAGAGGTATCTTTGGAATACTACAAGGTACAAGGCTAAGGTATTTTGGGCATTATAACAATACTAGGGGAGTATTTCTATACCACAAAGGGTATAATACTGAAAACAACTAGGCAGTGGGTACCCCACTGCTAGCACCACAAAGTGGGACCTTCTCGGCCAAAGGCCACAAGGAGGAGGAGGAGAGGCTTAGGACGAGAGCTACTAGAGGAGGGGAGGGATTTCAAGACTTAGACAAAGTGAGGTGAATGAATAAGTCTTCACGAGGAGGGTATTTATAGCAAACCCAGGCAACCAATGGCCAAGATCTAGCCAAGTGCAAGGCAAGTGTAAGGCCAAGATCAAGCCAAGTGCACCCTAGACCTACTCCTTAAAACCCTCACAAATATCTACACAAATATCAAGCCCAACTTGCCCCTTGTTTGGCCAAGTGCGCCCACTTGTCTCCGTTGTGAGGTGACACATGTCACCCTCCGTTGGTCGAATGTTTCGTCTCTCGGAAAAATCCGCAAAAAAACAAAACGACATAACCGAATTTTCCTTCGCAGTTCTGTAAACGTTTCGTCGAAAACGACTCTAACAAGGTGTTGTGCCCCAAATGTAAAATCGGCCAAGGTGCCACATGGGGTGACACGTGTCGCTCGATTCGCCTGAATATTTCGTCTTCGAAAATATCCAATTTACTGAAATCTCAAAACAAAGCGGGCCCACAAAACCGTAAATTTCTCCGTGGGCCCACGTGACCATTTCCGAAAATAAAATTCCATAATTCTCTAATATTCCAGGAAGTCTGAATACCAAATCTGGGAATCCAATTCCCATTAACGAACCTTTTTCCTTCACAAAAAGCGGAAACTTTTCCGTGGAAAAATCACCTCTTTCTTCCTTTCCAATCTTTCTGCCGTATTCTCGTACGTACGTCCTCGCATACATACTCTGGAAATACGGGGTATAACACCACCGATCCTGAAGGCTAAGTCCTCCTACTAGGACACTCTTCCGACATCAGACCCTGACGGTCATATGTACAACAAGTACCAATCTAACAAGATGACATTCCCCGGGATGGCGTGCGCCATCATGTGAACGGAAGCCTGAGTTCGACCAACTCCTGCATACCCCGAAAGTCCCGAAATCCGTGGAAGACCACTGCACCGTGGATGTGCATAATCAAATCTTGGTGGCGACTACCTCGAAAGATACCAAAGGACGCTTCTCCGCCTCTTCTCATTGCCTCGTTAACCTGCCGATCTCTACGTTTTTGACTGCGCATAAGCCCGCATACGAGGCCATGCTCGAAGCCTAATCAAGGATTAATCTTGCACAACCTTCTGTAGGTAGTCATCAAGACTCGCGATACATCGGTATACTCTCTGGTAGCCAAATCCATAGCTAATGTGGTTGTCTCTTTGCAATCCATATTCTCTCTGTCGTGGTAGGCGAAGGTTCAAATATCATGGCCGCAGATGGAGCGCGCCGTGCTAAACTTTACTGGGGCTAGTGACGTCGCAGAAATCCCCAAATGAAGCATTACCCTAGGTAATGATTGGGCTGTGCCACGTAACCCTCTCAACTCTACTCGCTCCTCGCCTGCCTTGCCCTCTGGGCGGGTTGCCTACGCGGAGGCATAACGATAGGGAAAGAATTTCGTCGGAGGATCCAACTTACAACACGACTCTAAGGCACGATCTCGAGTGAGAAGAATAGAAACCAATCCTAAATATCCTATAGCCTCACGATTATTGGGTGGTGCGCACAACACACCGATAATCAAGACTCCATCGGATACGATGTAGACACTTTCCGAGGATTAATCGCTTCGATACCACTTTTGTCACGCCCGATCCGGGCGTGGTCGTGCCTTACCCGCACCCTAGTGATACAACATCGAGTAATCGTGAACATAAAGACAAAACATAAAACCAAGGTAATAAGACGGTGAAAATAAGACAAAGCAACTAAAAACGGTTACCTTACGTATATATATCAATAGTAATTTGAGCGATTTACAACCCTCTTACAATTTACGCCCACAACGGTACTACGCACCTAAGAATGATATGACAACAACGACGGACGGGGCCGTCATACCCCGAATGTAGCACTGCAACAACAACAGGACTATACCAAGATAAGCCTCCGAGAAAGCGGAGCTTTCCAAACGCAATGAATGTGACCCTAAGAGCGAGGATCAACGGCGGGTGTACCTTTACTGCGGCATGAACGCAGCCCCGAGGAGTCGATAACAGTGCAAGTATGTGAAACTGAAAATAAATCAGTAAATGAAATCATAGTAGTCTATACAAGCGGGAGACATGTATGATAACCAAACTACGATTCACAATAAATAACATCATGTCAAGTCGGGACTCACGCCTCAAGTCATCACAATAGAACACGGGAGGTAAATAAGGCATAGCCGACTACTAAAACCACAGTGCAACAAGGTCATAAATCGTATCATGAGATCTGTCTAGGCCGTCACATGATCAAAGCGGCCACTCGCCGCAAAGATCTAATGTGCGCGTCTAGTCTCCGAACTTCCGTAGCTCGCATAGGCCAATCAGATAGGCCCGCATGAGTATAACCCGCATCGGTAGCTACTCCCGGCGTCTGGACTCGCCCGTCGCATGGCGAGGACCGCATGACCACAAGGGCGTCTGTCTGGAACTCCGCGATTCGCATGGCCCCAGGACCCGCATGAGGTAGTCTCGAATCATAGGTCCATCGACCCGCCTGAGTCTACCCCGCATCGGAGGGCAGCTTAACCCCCGGAATCATCTCAAGAGATGAGTGATGTATAATACTATCATAACAGCTTATCGTTAAACAACATAAGCACAACAAAGGAAAAACCTCTTTACACAAAACATCACAAGATACTAACACACCTAGCATCCTAGCATGTTTACTTATCAATCAACAAGAAAGTATTACAAGGCTATCACAAACCAACACAATCAAGTTATGCACACAAGGTACTTTCTACTATATGTCAACAAGTTCGGGTTTTTATCCCCAAAGTACTTCATACATTAACTCTTTAAAAGATACGTTGCTTTCACAAAAACCACACAATACCCGTAGTATATGAAAAATAGAGTGATTATCTTTTGAAGTAAATCAAAACACTTACCTTTGTAACGCTGCAGTGGTTTTGTCGATACACATTTCTGATTTCCGAAATCAGTAAAACATTATCCCTTTTGAAAACCAAGTACTCATTACTCACGAATGAGGTTTCACACAAAGTTCATATAATTCATTTAAGTTAAGTCTCTTATCTTACAAGATCCAGTCCCTTAACTTCTAAAATAAATAAAGCGTTCGTTTTATCTCTCTTAAGCCGTTATACCTAACTTCCCATAAAGCTAGTATAACTCTTTTAAAACCAAGCATTATTCTTCTTTTAAAAACAGTTCTTAATTCTCTTGAACTACTTCAAGATTATTATTATTCGGGCTTAAGTCAAAAGACATTGCCGTACAACTACGTTCAATTAATACACGTACGTCTACCGTACTACATAGTTATACACATATCATGCTAGAAGAGATAGGAAGAGGTTCACATACCTCGCGACGATTATCGACTATTAGCAAAACGCTCCATGGCTATAACCCGGCTAGCCTGGTCCACCTTCTCAAGTAGCACATGCTACTCGCAGAACATTCAACCTATACAGGTTACACAAGTCTATCAAAGTCTAGACTACTCGGTAGAATAAATCTAGATGCAAGATCCTACGGGACATTTGGGCAGCCCTTCCCTACCCGTCAAACTACACAAGTCTACTGTAATACAGTCCTACGTAATTACAGTTCAGTTCTCTTCTTTAAATTCAGGCTTAAGTCCAAGGACATTGCCACAACACTAAGTTCAGTTCTATATATAGTATACTTCAACTATATATTCCTACAACATGTAATTTCCAATTACAATAGGGGGACAAGATAATTACCTCGATAAGCCCATAATTATCCAAGTACAGATGTCGCTCCTGAGCAAGGTTTAGCTCCAACTCCGTGCGCTCCAACCCGCTCCAAACCACCCTTAGAAGTTCTAACCAACTTCTACACCATACTCCAACCAACTATGGAGATTTTCCTTAGGGTTTCGGTTTTGTGACTGACGGAAAGTATAATAGTATTTCTGGGCTTTTCGTATAGGTATAACCTTAGCATACTACAAGGTATACGGCTAAGGTAATTTGGGCATAGTAACAATACTTTTGAGAGTATTTCTACCAAGAGGGGGGGTATTTATACGAGACAACACCACAAAGGGGGGGGTGTATACCCCTCGGCCTACCCCACTAGGGGGGGTACTCTCGGCCAAGGGGGGGGAGGAAGCTCTCGGCCAAGAGGCCTTCTCAAAGGGGGAGGGACGAGAACCATAAGGAAGGGAGGGGGAGGATTCTAACACTTAGGAAATATTTAGGATGAAGAAGTTCATCAAAGGAGAGGGGTATTTATAGCACAAGCCAAGGCCAACCAATGGCCAAGATCTAGCCAAGTGCATAGCAAGTGTAGGGCCAAGATTCACCCATGTGTCCTTAACCAATTAACACACAAAATATCCTACCAACTCCCCCCTCTTCAATTCGTCCAAACCGAGCCTCTTACGTCCGCCAATGGGAGGGTGCCAAGTGGCGCCCTCTCGTTGGTCCAACACGTTTCGTCTCTCGGAAAAATCCGCAAAAATTAAAAATGACATAGCCGGAATTTTCCCAACGAAAGCTGTGGAAACGTTTCGTCGAAAAACGACTCTAAACGGGTGTTGTGAACAAAATAATTTTCGGCCAAGCCACTTTGCCTACTTAAGGCTTTAAACTTTTATACGAACGCCCTTACGTACATACTCTGGAAATACGGGGTATAACAGAGATACTTGCCTCGGTCATATCTCGTGAGACGGTAGGCTATGGTACGTTCGCTTGTGGTACTTGCCTCGGCCAGTTGCGTGGCTAGCTTTTGGATCTAGTAGTTGGCTTCCGTACTTTGCCCGTGAAGGGATATGACTAGCTTTTGGAACTGGTAGTGGGCGATTCTACTTGGCCCGATCGATTTGATGACGCAGGCAGGATCTAGTGTTCAGGTTCACATATGGGTGTTGTTTTACATCATGTACTGCCGGCAGTGATGAATGAGTTCCACGGGCATGAGTGATATTATGGGCGTGAGACCCATAGTGATGGGTGAGTGATCATTTTGGGGATATCGTCCCTTACTTGCCTCTTGTTTACTTATCGTAAATGGTTTTATAAAATGATGAAATGTGATTTCATTACGCATTTTCGTTTCACATACTTGGTACTGTTATCGACCTCCTTCGGGCTGCGTTCATCGCAGTAGAGGTACACCGATTGTTGATCCTCGCTCATAGGATCGCGATTCGGCGTTGGAAGCTCCGCTTCCTGAGGCTTATCTTTTGGTATAGTCCCGTCATTGTAGATACTTGTACATCTCGAAGTATGGCGGCCCCGTCCCGTCATAGTTGTTGTTACATTCTTAAGTGCAGTAATCGCTGTGGCGGGGTTTGTAAAAGGATTGTGGTATTCGGTTTTATGTATATACATGAAGTACGCTTTTTGTTAGCCTGTTTATTATGTTGTCTCTTGTTTCTGTTTAAATTTTATTTCCTGATTTTCTCGATGTTGTTATCACTAGGGTGCCCGGTAAGGCACGATCGCCAGATCGGTCGTGACAAAAGTGGTATCACAAAGCTAATCCTCGGAAAGTGTCTATGACCGTATCTAGTAGAGTCTTGATTATCGGCGTGTTGTGCACCACACCTATAATCGAGGAGGCTATGGATATTTAGGATTGGTTTCTATTCTTCTCACTCGAGATCGTGCCTTAGAGATGTGTTATAAATTGGACTCCTCGGGCGTATTCGTATGTACCGATTATGCCTCGCGCCAAGGCAGCGGGGCGGATGGGCAAGACAACAGAGGGAGCTACGAGTTGAACACAGAGGGTTACGAGGGCACCGGCCTGGTCATTACCTGAGATAGTACTTCAGACGACGAGTTTTATGACGCCGCTAGCCCCAACAGAGTTAGAGCGGCAGCAGTTTCTACGGAGGCCACGATACTTGAGCCTCCAGTTCCACGACCAGGAGCCGAGGATATGAGTTCAAGAGGTGGCCCAGTTACTAGCTAGGATCGTGGCAAGATATGAGGACGGACGGGAGCCGGTGGTTCCGGCAGTACCAGTGATTCACCCTAGATCCGATAATCTGAGACTTCGGGATTTCTTGAGTTGCAGTTCGCCAGAGTTCTATGGATAGAGAGCTGAGGATGATCCTCAGGGTGTCGTGCTAGTTTGGGAGATTGTTATGCTTGCGGCCAGCAGGGCCATTTGGTGAGAGTTTGCCCGATTAGCGCTAGCACAGATGTAGAGACTCAGCCTTCGGGATCGGTGGCTGGTTCATCGCCTTATATAGCTAGGCGCCCTGCAGGGCATGATTATGATTAGAGCGACAAAGGGAAAGTGAGGCAGTAGTTGCAGAGATATCTTTAGCCCTTAAGAGACTTGTTTATGTTGTTATGGTGGGTACATGTTAAGTGCTATGTACGGATAGCATTGTGTTAAAGTGTGAATTAGAAAACATGGGTAGTTGAAAGGGGTAATATTGGGGACAGGGAAATTGTGAGCCTTAGAATATTATTGTGGAGATCTTAGATGCGAGGCCGTCTTAAGTGAAAGATTTACGGATAATCCTTTTCAGAATGTGTAGTACGTGGAGTATTAGCGTGATGATTCCATGAGTAGTGTGAGATAGAAGTGGTAGCTTTCATAATGTGAGTTAGTAAGTTGTTCCGGATTGGGGAACGAGAAAGTTTGGTGCGAGATGGGTCGGGTTGAGGTAAGGTCGCGGGTCAACCCGTAGCCCGGTTTGGGGTGGGGTCAATTTGTGGTAGTCCCGCTGTGTGATATGGTCACGAGGGTGCTATGCCCAAGTTTAGGTAACCATCGTACAGGTTTGTGGATGCGTTCGACCAGAATCGGATCGTGAAGGCCGGGAATGGCCTTAGAGGAAATTGAAACTAGTAAGATGACCAAGTTTAGAGGTAGTAACTCCAGGGTTGTGGAAATTGAAGCGGTAACTGAAGTGTGGAACGTGTACTATAGAGAGTTCGGGTGTACGAGAAGGATACGACGAGTAAGAAGAGAAGCGAACATGTGTTGTGAGAACGGAAGTGATTATTCTTTTGTGAGGTGAAGATGCGAAGGGAGTATCCTTTAGACCATGGGTGGGAACTTTTTGTGATGATTGGAGGTGTTTCCTCATTGGCTTGGATTTGAGTTTTGCGCACACGTTATATTCTGGCCATTGGTGGCATGATCGGTTTATGCGATAGTAGTGGAGACTATCTGCACTGCGGTTGATTAGAGGCTTAGAAGGAACATTCGGGACGAATGTTTCTAAGGGGGGAAGAATGTTATACCCCGTAGTTCCAGGGTATGTATGCGAGGACGTACGTACGAGAATACGACAGAAATTTTGGAAAGAAAGAAAGATGTGATTTTTCGACGGAAAAGTTTCCGGGTTTTGTGAAGGAAAAAGGTTCGTTGATGGGAATTGGATTCCCAGATTTGGTATTTGGGCTTCTTGGATTATATTAGAATTATGAGATTTTATTTTCGAAAATGGTCACGTGGGGCCCACGGGAGAAATTTATGGTTTTGTGGGGCCCGCTTTGTTTTAGAGATTTTCGATATTTTGGATATTTTCGGAAGACGAAATATTTTGGACGAGTCGGGGGGCGACACGTGTCACCCCCATGTGGCACCTTGGCCGAATTGGTGGGACAAGTGGCTAGCCACTTGTCCCCTTGGCCGAAATGGCCATGACACTTGGAGAGTTTTTCGTTGGCCATGTGGTGTGGTGGGACCCACACACACATGGCCCAATCTTGACCACCCACTTGCATAGATCTTGACCCTTGACTCCTCTATAAATACCCCCCTTAGTTGAAGAGTAATTTCATCCACACTTAAGCTTTCCAAAGCAAAATATCTCCCTCCCTTTAGCCTTGTTTCGTCCCCCTCCCCCACTTGTGTAGAAAATACTTCAAGTATTGTAGTATAATCCCAAATACCTTAGCCTAGTATCCCTAGTTGTATTCCAAAGTTATTTCTATACTAGGAGCCCGGAAATACTACTTTATTCCAATAGTCGCAAAACGAAACCCTAGAAAAATCTTCATAGCTTGGTTGAAGTGTTTAGAGAAGTTGTTTAGAAACTTCTAAGGGTTGCTTGGAGCGGGTTGGAGCGTAAGGATTTGGAGCTAAACGTTGCTCAGGATCGACATATAATCTTGGATAATTTTGGGCTTATCGAGGTAATGATCTGTGTCCCCCTATTGTAATTGGATATTACATATTGTAGTAGTTTAGAATTGAGTATAAGATATATTGGAAGGATGCTTATAAAGGATTGAACTGTATTTACATTGGACTGTATTTACAGTAGACTTGTGTAGTATTGTTGTTAAGCAGAATTGCACCCGTCCGGTTAGACGTGTAATCCCCTTGGAGTTGTTGGCTTGGTAGCAGGCCTTGATAGGGGAGGTTATTTATGTGATTGTGGGGAGGTCTTTGCCGAATTTTCCGTAGAAAAGGGAACTGTTTACTTAGATTATGCTACGAAGAGAACTAGAGATTGATATATATATTGTGGTTGTTATAGGTGGATCTTCTACGCGCGGCATACTTGACTTGGCTTGTGGTTTAAGCTAAAAAGGTATGTGATTCTTCCTATACTCTTGAGCATGATTGTTGTGAACTATATAGTACGGTAGACGTACGTGTGTGAAATGAATTTTGTTTGCTTAAAACATAAAGTGTTATAATGGCTTTATGGGAAGTTAGTTATAACGACTTTATGAAGATAAAAGAAATATTTGGTTTTGACAGTAAAACGACTTGATTTTGAAAGTTAAGAGACTTGATCTTGAAAGATAAGAGACTTGACTTATAACGACTTGTTTTCGGAAAAGGAGAAGTAACTTGCTTTAAGTATAGGTTACTTGTTTTGAAAAGAGTAAGATTAATTGGGTTTTAAAAGAGTATACTTGATGTTGTTTTAAAAGAAAAGCACTTGGTTTAAAAAGTATAGAGTACTTGATTTTAAAAGCCTTGTAAAGATTTTTACGAAGGTGAAGTAATTTGGTTTTAAAAGTAAAACGTGTTTTCTTTATATACTACGAGTATTAGTATCGTGTGGCTTTTACGTAACTTGATGTTGAACTTGTCTATGCTTGTTGTGATAGCTTTTGTTGTGCAAGTGTTTGATTTTGTGCTACCGTGTCTCTCGGGGAGGGCCGGCTATCTGATTGATTGCTTGGACATACTGACACGTTGGATGGTCCACGAGTATGCGTCCACTTTGAGTATTATCTTGTTATTTCCTTTGGACATGCTGACGCGATGGATGATCCACGGGCATGCGTCCAGTAGGATGGTTTCATGACCATGCTTTCCGAGGTAAGATGCCGGGGCATGCGGTCATTGTGAGGGTTTTGTTATTTGTCCATGGACCGCTAATCCATGAAGCTTGTCGCGCAGCGATCACGGGCTTGATTTGTACATGTGGTTACAGGCACACTTGAGATACTTGTCCTGGTCATTTCTCGTGTATCGGCAGGCTCTGGTAGATAGCTTGAGATACTTGCCTCGGTCATATCTCGTGAGACGGTAGGCTATGGTACGTTCGCTTGTGGTACTTGCCTCGGCCAGTTGCGTGGCTAGCTTTTGGATCTGGTAGTTGGCTTCCGTACTTTGCCCGTGAAGGGATATGACTAGCTTTGAATCGGTAGTGGCGATTCTACTCGCCCGATCGGTTTGATAGCGACGCAGTGATCTAGTGTTCGATTCACATACGGGTGTTGTTTTACATCATGCTCGCCGGCAGCGAGAATGAGTTCCACGCATGAGTGATATTACGGGCGTGAGACCCATAGTTATGTGTGAGTGATCATTTTGGGGATATCGTCCCTTACTTGGCATAATCACATTTATCGTAAATGGTTTTATAAAATGATGAAATGTGATTTCATTACGATTTTCGTTTCACATACTAGGTACCATTGTCGACCTCCTTCTGGGCCGCGTTCATGCCACGTGTAGAGGTACACCGATTGTTGATCCTCGCTCATAGGATCGCAGTCGTTGGAAGCTCCGTTTCCTCGGAGGCTTATCTTTTGGTATAGTCTCCTGTCATTGTAGATACTTGTACATTCAGGGGTATGGCGGGCCCTGTCCCGTCATAGTTGTTGTTACATTCTTAGAGGTCTGTAGTACTGTTGTGGGCAGGGTTTGTAAAAGGATTGTGACTGTTCGGTTTTATGTATATACATGAAGGTAACCGTTTTTGGTTAGCCTGTTTTATTATGTTGTCTCTTGTTTCCTGTTTAAATTTTATTTCCGCTGATTTTCTCTGATGTTGTTATCACTAGGGTGCCCGGGGTAAGGCACCAGTCGCGGGCCCGAGATCGGGTCGTGACAAATGAAGTTTAGATCTGAGAGGTTGCCGAGTCTTCCATAGTTGAGGAAGTAAAGAGGCGACATTATGAGGATCCAGTTAGGATACGGTATCGAGATACGGCTCTCCGAGAAGAGAAGAGCCTGTTTGAGTAGCGCCGGATGAGGTGCTGTGAGATGAGGATAGATTGTGTGTACCCGGTGCTGCAGGACTAGTCAACAGGTTTTAGGGGAGGCATACAGTGCTTATTGCTAAAATTGTTCGGGGTCGACTAAGTTGTGTTGTGACCTCAGATGTATGTATGGGTAAGATGACCGAAAAAGGGACGTAGCAGAGTTGTTGCTTAATATCCGAATTAGTTGCAGGTCATGGTTGAACACCAGAAGCCAGTGGGCTATTACAGGCGATTTAGACCCCGACTGAGACATGGGAGGTAATTAAAATGGATCTTGTTACTGGGTGGCATCGCATCGCAGGAAGTGCGACTCCTTCGGGTCATGGTAAATAAGTGTGAAACCACCGTGTTCTTCCGTTAGGACCTCTTACTCTACCGAGGTTCGTGCTAGCTTTTATAGCAGGGGATTGTGAGACCGCACGGTTCCTACGTTTATGATGTCAGACAGATGAGCTCGATTACAGATAACTTCTGGAGGTTTTTCAGAAGGGTTTTAGGGACACAGGTGAGTCTCAGTGTTTCATTACACCCTCAGACCGACGGACAGGCAGAGCATACTATCCAGGTAGTTGAGGATAGGTTGCGGGCCTGTGTTCTTGATTTCAGAAATAGCCGGGAGGGTTAATTGCCTCTTGTTGTGTTACGTACGATAACAGATACCCTTCCAGTATTCAGATGGCCATGTATGAGGCCTTTTATGTAAGAAAGTGTAGATCGCCGGTTGGATGGTTCGACATAGGCGAGGTTCAGTTATTTGGTCCAGACTTGATTCAGCGGGCTGTGGATAAGGTGAAGCTTATCCGGGAAAGATTATTAGTAAGCTTAGAGTCAGCAGAAGCTTTATGCAGATAACCGACGTTGACACATGGGGTTCAGCTTGACATTTTAGTATGAGTATTGTTATGTGGCCTCGTGTGGTATTATTGGTATGTAGGGGTTGTAAAAGAAGACTATGTCGCTATCCTTACGTTTGACTCCCAAAAGAACATTCGGGGACGAATGTTTCTAAGGGGGGAAGAATGTTACACCCCGGAATTTCAGGAGATGTTTATATGAACGTACGTAAGAACCCAAAAATGTTAAGATTTGAGACGAGTAAAAATTTATCGGAATTTTGGATTTTGTAGGAAAATGAAATATTGCGACGAACGGGAGGGTGACACGTGTCACCCCCTTGGTGGTCTTGGACGAAATGGCATGGATGAAATGGTCATTTGACCATAATTTAAAAGACCAAGTCTTGCAAAGACTAATAGCTTGATATTGTTGACTTAGTCAAGGCCACTTGGCTAGGATCCATGTGAAACTCATCTAGGCCACCCATTTGTTCTAATCTTGACCCTCCATTATGTTATATATGTATACTAGTAGCAAGACTAGTTCCCACACTTAGAAAATTTTCAAGAAACTTGTTCTTCAACTATGAGGGCTCTCGGGTTTGAGGTTTGGAACAAGAAAATTTTTCAATTTTTGTCCAATAATCTCCCCACTTTAAACCAAGGTTCCTAAGAGTATTGTAAGGTTATCTCAATAGAAAGATCTCGGAAAAATGGTGTTTTCGTATTAGTCGCAAGGCGAAAACCTAAGGGGTTATTCAACTTTGAAGTTGGAACTTGAAGATGAGTTATTCATAAGCTTCTAAGGGTTGCTTGGAGTGGATTGGAACGTCGAAAGGAGGAGCTAAAGTTGCTAAGGATCGACTTGTGATCTTGGATCATATTTGGGCTAATTGAGGTATAACCTTCATTTTACTTTTGCAATTGAAGATTTCATGTTATGATAAGTTAGATAAGATCATGTGATATGTGTTATGAATATTGATAAGTGTTATGGAAATTTGGAAGCACAAAATCCGAAAATGACATGTTAAGCCATTTGAAATTGAAATACAATTTGGTCGATAATTAGAATCGTCGCATATTACCTACTTGAAGATTGTAGTAGTTATACTCAATTGCGGCTTGATAACATGTTATACTAAACAACTTGGATTGAATAGGAAATGGGAAAAGAATTGGTATTGTTGTCCCTAATTGCCGAATGGACATTGTATTTTTGGACTAGTTTAATGTCAATTGTGGGGCGGAATTTTACACGTCTTGATTTAGCGTGTAATCCCCTATTGTTAACTACTTTGTTGAGCCTTAAATGTGGCGTGTTTGGTTATTGAATTCGGCCTTGAAAAAGGTGACAAAGTATGTAGAAACAAAGGAAGGGCTGTCCGATTTTCCGTAGAATTTAGTAGCTTTGCACTTGGAATATTCTACGTTTGAAACTAGAAGATAATAGACGTACTATGGTCATTATAGGTTGACATACTACGTACGGCGAATTGGACTTAGCAAGTGGATTAAACCGAAGAGGTATGTGGAACTTTCTTATCTCTTGAGCATGAATAAGTTGTAAATGTATAGTACGGTAGACGTACAAGATTTTGACAATCTAGGTCCATTTGATATCCTTGGCTTATTTTAAGAATGTCCAAGTTGATTGAGTTAGGGAATTAACTCACTTATTTAAATATTAAGGATATCTTGGTTTTCAAAAGTTAAGAGACTTTAAGTATGTTGAAAGTATTTTTGATACTTGTTTTGTTGGAAAGTTTAAGTCTTTTGGTTATAAAGAAGTATGTAAGTTGCTAATGTATAAAGCTAGTATAACGGCTTTATGGGAAGTTGGTTATAATAGCTTTATGGAAAGTTTAAAGAGTGGTTTACTCTAAGTAATTTAAGTATGTTAAATGACTTGAAATAACGAAAACAAATTGATTTAAAGGCATCAATTGCTTAAGGTTTTAAAAGAAAGAAGTCACTTGATTTAGAAGCCCGAAAATGTATTTTCTAAAAAGGTATTGTGACTTGTCTTAAAATGTAGTTATGACTTGATACTACGGTTATTAGTATCTTGGAAGTTTTATATGAAAATGAGTCATTTTAAAAGAATAGAAGTACGTAGTACTTTGGGTTAAACTCCCGGATTTATAATGACATGTTAGTGCCTTAAGTAAACTAAAATGAGAGTGTATATGAATACGACTAATAAGAAGTTAGGGGGATTTCTTAACTTGCTTATTTATTGTATGATAAGCCGGTAGGGCTTATGTTATGTGTGATGGCCGGTTGAGATAGGGTAAGAGTATAAATGAGGGGTAAACCCCCAAGACGTTATACCACCTTCTCCAGGGTAAGAGTATAAATGAGGGGTAAACCCCCAAGACGTTATACCACCTTCTCCAGGGTAAGAGTATAAATGAGGGGTAAACCCCCAAGACATTATACCACCTGCTTCAGGGTAAGAGTATAAATGAGAGGTAAACCCCCAAGACGTTATACCACCTATTTCCATGGATTTGCTACCCATGATTTGATCGTTAGTCTCCTATTTTTAGGTTGTAAGTATACTCTTATTTACACTCATTGTTAGTAAGGCACTGTGTACTGTTAATTGAGTTATCATACCATCTCGGTTTATTATAGACTTATGATTTCATTCTGATGCTTTCGGTTTCACATATTTGGTACATGTTGTCTTGACCTCCTTGAATTTGCGTTCATGTCGCAGGTAGAGTACAAGTTGCTGATCCTCGCTCTTAGGATCACTGTTCAGCTGTTGAGAAGCTCCTTTATGTTATACCCCGTATTTCCAGGGTATGTACGTAAGGACGTACGTAGAAAAAGTTTGGACTTTAAAGTGGCTTGGCCGATTTGTTTTTGTGCACAACACCCGGTTAGAGTCGTTTTTCGACGAAACGTTTTACATAACTTGCGAAGGGAAAATTCCGGCTATGTCATTTCTAATTTTTGCGGATTTTTCCGAGAGACGAAACATTTTGGACCAACAAGAGGCGACACTTGTCACCCTCTAGTTGGTAAGTGGCGATAATGACTTGGGCCAATTGCTTGGCTTTTGTCAAGTAGTTGGTAGGATATTTTGGTGGTAGATGGATAAGGTGCACATGGATGAATCTTGACCCTACACTTGCCTTGCACTTGGCATGATCTTGGCCATTGGTTGGCCTTTGCTTGACCTATAAATACCCCTCCCCTTTGAAGACTTCTTCATCCAAAAATTGTGCTAAGTCTAAAAATCCTCTCCCCTCCTCTCTTGTAGTATCTCGTCCTAGTCTCCCCCTCCCCCTTGGTGAGGCCCCTTGGCCGAGAGCCCTTCCCCCGTCGAGAGTACCCCTAGTGGGGTTGGCCGAGGTATACACCCCTTGTGGTGTTGTCTCGTATAAATACCCCCCTCTTGGTAGAAATACTCTCCAAAGTATTGTTGCTATACCCAAATTACCTTAGCCGTAAACCTTGTAGTATTCCAAAGATACCTCTATACGTAGAGCAGGAAATACTACAGTATGTCCTTTTGTCTCAAACCGAAACCCTAGGAAAAGCGCCATAGTTGGTTGTAGTATTAAGAAGAAGTTGCGTAGAACTTCTAAGGGTTGTTTGGAGCGGATTGGAGCAACCGGAGTAGGAGATAAGCGTTGCTAAGGATCGACATCTCTACTTGGATAATTATGGGCTTATCGAGGTAATTATCTTGTCCCCCTATTGTAATTGGAAAATACATGTTGTAGGAATATATAGTTGAAGTATACTATATATAGAACTGAACATAGTTTTGCGGCAATGTCTTTGGACTTAAGCTGAATTTAAAGAAGAGAAGCTGACAGTAATTACGTAGGATCAGTATTCTGATGAACTTGTGTAGTTGTGGATAGGGAAGTCTTTGCCCGATTTTCCGTAGGATCTTGTATCTAGATTTATTCTATCGAGTAGTCTAGACTTTGATAGACTTGTATAACCTGTATAGGTTGAACGTTCTGCGAGTAGCATGTGCTACTTGAGAAGGTGGACCAGGCTAGCCGGGTTACAGCCGTGGAGCGATTTGCTAATAGTCGATAATCGTCGTGAGGTATGTGATTCTTCCTATCCTCTTGAGCATGATATTTTAAAAGAATATATATATATATATATATAGTACGGTAGACGTACGCGTGCTAATTGAACGTAGTTGTACGGCAATGTCTTTTGACTTAAGCCCGAATAATAAGAATCTTGAAGTATTTCAAGAGACTTAAGAACTGTTTTTGAAAGGAGAGTAATACTTGGTTTTAAAAACATAAGAGTTATACTAGCTTTATGGGAAGTTGGGTATAACGGCTTAAGAGAGATAAAATGAATGATTTATTGATTTTAGAAGTTAAGAGACTTGATCTTAAGAGATAAGAGACTTGACTTAATTAAATTAATATGAATTTTGTGTGAAACCTCATTCGTGAGTAATGAGTACTTGGTTTGTCAAAGGAATAATGTTTCATGATTTGAAATCGTAATGATGTAAACAAACCAACTGCAGCGTTAATAAAGGGAAATGTTTTGATTAATGAAGTATTATTAAAACCAGTAGAAACCTCCATCTGCATAGAAGCTAAGATGAGACAAAATGATACTACATTTCCTAGATCATGGCTGCTTAATAAGATTGTTATGAACAAGAATAACCTACTCACATAAGGTATATGTTTCTCAAATTGTTTTAAAGAATTAAAACTATGAACTACGAAACCTTTCGAAAATGAGAAACTTGAGTAATTGAAATTAGGCAAACTTGAAACGTTTGGAAAAGAATGTTGTTACTTGATTTTACAAAGAGAAGTGTTTTGATTTACTTCAAAAGATAATCACTCTATTTTCATATACTACGGGTATTGTGTGACTTTTGTTAAAGTAACGTATCTTTTAAAAGAGTTAATGTATGAAGTACTTTGGGGATAAAAACCCGATCTTGTTAATCATATAGTAGAAAGTGCCTTGTGTGTATAACTTGATTGTGTTGGGTTGTGATAGCCTTGTAATACTTTCTTGTTGATTTGTTAAGTAAACATGCTAGGATCTACGTGTGTTAGTATCTTGTGATGTTTGTGTAAAGGGGTTTCCTCGATTGCGCTTAAATTGTTTCACTATCACCGATATGTTGGTATTGAACCACTCACCTTGACTTGTTTAGGAGGTTAAACCGCCTCCGTCTGGGGTAGACTCAGTCGGTCTGCAGTGTGACCTATGATTCGAGAATACCTCATGCGGGTCAGGGCCTATGCGGAGCTACGAGTTCGAGTTAGTGTGCGGCCTTTATGGTCATGCGGTGCATGTGGCCACGCGGTGCGAGTCCAGCGGATCTTGGAGTAGCTACCCTCGATGCTGGTTATACCTCACGCGGGCCGATGAGTTTGGCCTATGCGAGTCGCGGAGAGTTCGGGGCTAGCGCACATTAGATCTGCGGGCGAGTGGCGGCTTTGATCATGTGACGATCTGACAGATCTCATGTCTGATTTATGACCTTGTTGGTGCTGGGTTTTAGGAGTCGGCTATGCCTTCGTACTTACCCTGTACGGTTTTATTAGGACACAGGTGGGACCTGGTGTTCATGTGTATTCCTTGATGCTTTTATATCATAGACTGCCGGCAGTGAGAAAGGTATTCCACGGGCATGATTGATGTTGTGGGCGTGAGACCCATAGTTATATTTGAGTGATGACTTTGAGGGCGTGAGTCCCTGACTTGACATATTTGCTTATTTATTGTGGAATAGTTTGGTTCGTCCATCACATGTCTCTGCTTTATATAGACTACTATGATTTCATTTACAGTATTTATTTTCATTGTCACATACTAAATTGTCTTGCGACCTCGCCGAAGTGCGTTCATGCATGAGTAAAGGTACACCGATCGTTGATCCTCGCTCTTAGGGTCACGATTCGGCGTTTGGGAAGCTCCGTTTCTCGGAGGCTTATCTTAGTATAGTCCCTGTTGTTGTAAGTGCTTACATTCGGGGTATGGCGAGCCCCTGTCCGTCGTTATTGTCATATCATTCGTAGAAGTCAGTAATCTTGTTGTGGGCGAGTTGTAATAAGGATTAAAGCTCATTCATTTGAAAGGGTGGTTATTTATATATATCTTGAAAGACAAGTTTTCTAAAGATAAGCTGTTGTACACTTCTTGTTATTATATGTTGTTGTGTTATGTTCACGATTTTCTCGATGTATGACTACTTGGGTGCCGGTAAGGCACGATCCACGGGCCGGGCGGTCGTGACAAAGTGGTATCGAGCGATTAATCCTCGGAAAGTGTCTGAGCCGTATCGGTAGAGTCTTGATTATCGGTGTGTTGTGCACCACACCAATAATCGTGAGGCTATAGGATATTTAGGATTGGTTTCTATTCTTCTCACTCGAGATCGTGCCTTAGAGTTGTGTTGTAAGTTGGACCTCTAACGTATTTCTTTCCTCACCGCTATGCCTCGCGTAGGCAACCCGGCCGGAGGGCAAGGCAACCGGAGGCTGCGAGTTAGTCTGAGAGGGTTACGAGGGCGAGCCCAATCATTACCTAGGGTAGTGCTTCATTCGGGGAGTTCTGCGACGTCACTAGCCTCAGCAGAGTTTAGCACGGCGGCGGCAGTTCCTAATGCGGCCATGATGTTTGGACCTTCAGTTCCACGATCGGGAACAGTGAATTTAGATTGCAAGAAGGCGACCCTGTTACTAACTATGGATTTGGCTACCAGAGAGTATATCGATATACCGCGAGTCTTGATGAATATCTAAGAGAGGGTTGTGCAAGAGTAGTTCTTCGATTGAAGCTTGAGCATGGCACGTATGCGGGCTTATGCGCGGCGGAAACGTAGAGATCGGCGGGTTAACGAGGCGAGAAGAGGCCGAGCAGCAAGGTCCTTTGGTAACTTTCGGCGAGTCACCTCACGTGGATTAGATTATGCACATCCACCGGTGCAGTGGTCCTCCAGGGTTCGGGGCGTTCGGGTATGCGAGAGTTGGTCGAGCTCGAGATCTTAGGTTCACACGGTGGGCGTCGCCATCCCGGAATATCGTCTTTTTGTTGGTACTTGTTGTACCTGCGACCGTCAGGGTCTGATGTCGAAAGGGTGTCCTAGTAGGAAGACTTAGCCTTTAGGATCGGTGGGTAGTTCGTCATCTTCCTTAGCTATGCGCCCTACGGGGCGGGTTTGATTAGAACAACTAAGGGGAGTGAAACGATGAATCTGGTATATCCTTAACCTACAGAGATTAGTATGTGTGATAAGATGGGTATATCATAAGTGCTATGTTCTGATAGCAGTGTGTTAGTTGTGATTAGAAATCATGGTTAGTAACCGGGGAAGATTGGGGGATAGGAAAGTGTGAGCCTTAGAGCTTTATACATAGAGACCTTAGAGGCGAGGCCATCTTTGGTATAAGAATTATTTCATGTTTGATCCTTATCGGAGTGCATAGTGCACGTGAGCTATGTTTGGGATAGGTCCCTAAGTAGTGTGAAATGAAAGAAGGTAGTTGAGCTAAGAAAACCGCTAGGTTTTCGTAACGTGGTTAGTGAGATTGTTCCAGATCGGGGAGCTAGTGTTTTGCGCGTTGCCGTGTCGGGTTGAGGCCACGTTGCGGGTCAACCCGCGGCCTGTTTGGTGGTGGGGTCAGTTTGTGGTGGTCCCGCCTTGTGATAGGGTCACGAGGGTGTTAGGCCCAAGTTTAGTTAACCGTCAGTGCGAGTTCGTGGATGCGTTGACCATGATCGGGCCGATGGGGGGCAGCCCATCGTATTCTTCGGTCAGGACCGTTTACTCGGCAGTGTTGATTTATCAGAAAGGTTGTAAGGCTGCACGGGGTGCCTACCTTCACCGTATGACAGACAGTGAAGCCCAGGTTGTGGCTATTTTCGTTTTCTAAAAAATTTTACCAGGCAGGGTTAGGAACTCAGGTGAGACTCAGAATCGCATTCGCCTCGGCGATGTTTGGATTTCAGGGGTAGTTGTGGGGATTGTTGTCTCCTGTGGAGGGAGTGTTTAAGCTACCATTTCAGTTTTCGAATGTCGCCTTATGAAGCCTTGTAGGGGCGGAAGTTTAAGTTGCCGATCGATTGATTCGATGTTGGCAAGGTTGAATAGTTAGTTGAGCTTGTTCCGGTATCGTGGATAGGGTGTGAGTTTTGGAAAGCAGAGAAACTTAGCGAGTTACTTTGGGCCTTTTCGTGTCATTTGAAGAGTAGGCAGTCGCCTATATGTTAGCTTACGTCCGACTTAGGAGGCGGTATGTCGATTCTTCATATTGTTAGGTTGGAAAAGTATCGGAGATCCATCCGCAGTGTTCCCGATTAATGATGACCAAGTTGGAGATAGTAAACCGAGATTTGGAACTGAAGCGATGGCGGAAATGTGGTAAGTTATGAGAAAGAGTTCGAGTTTACGAGAAGATGCGACAGTAAGAGAAGAAGCGAACAAGTATTGCGAGCATAGATGTGATCATTTCGTTTGTAAAGAAAGGGGTACTAAGGGAGTATATTTTAGACCCCGGAGAGAGGTATTTGTGGTGATGTTAGAGGTGTTTCCTCGTGGACTTGGATGGAGGTATTTGCGCGGGTGTTTCTGTGGCCAGGTGTGGCAGGTTGTTCTCGTAAGTATGGTAGTGAAGACTATACTGGCGCGCGTTTGTTTTGGGACTTAGAAGGAACATTCAGGACGAATGTATCTAAGGAGGGGAGAATGTTATACCCCGTATTTCGAGGTATGCGTGGGGCGTGCGTAGAAAAGTTTGGACTTTAAAGTGGCTTGGCGATTTTTTTGTACAACACGGTTAGAGTCGCCGGCGAAACGTTTTACATAACTGCGAAGGAAAATTCGGCTATGTCATTTCTAATTTTTGCGGATTTTTCCGAGAGACCAACATTTTGGACCAACAAGAGGCGACACTTGTCACCCTCTAGTTGGTAGGAGTGTGATAATGACTTGGGCAATTGCTTGGCTTTTTGTCAAGTAGTTGGTAGGATATTTTGGTGGTAGATGGATAAGGTGCACATGGATGAATCTTGACCCTACACTTGCCTTGCTTGGCATGATCTTGGCCATTGGTTGGCCTTTGCTTGACCTATAAATACCCTCCTTTGAAGACTTCTTCATCAAAAATTGTGCTAAGTCTAAAAATCCTCTCCCCTCTCTTGTAGTATCTCGTCCTAGCCTCCCTTCCCCTTGGTGAGGCCCGCTTGGCAGAGCCCTTCCCATCGGTGAGAGTACCCCCCCTAGTGGGGTTGGCCGAGGGGTATACACCCCCCCTTGTGGTGTTGTCTCGTATAAATACCCCCCTCTTGGTAGAAATACTCTCCAAAGTATTGTTGCTATACCCAAATTACCTTAGCCGTATACCTTGTAGTATTCCAAAGATACCTCTATACGTAGAGCCCGGAAATACTACCGTATGTCCTTTTTGTCTCAAACCGAAACCCTAGGGAAAATCTCCATAGTTGGTTGGAGTATTAAGAAGAAGTTGCGTAGAACTTCTAAGGGTTGTTTGGAGCGGGTTGGAGCACCCGGAGTAGGAGCTAAGCATTGCTAAGGATCGACATCTATACTTGGATAATTATGGGCTTATCGAGGTAATTATCTTGTCCCCCTATTGTAATTGGAAAATACATGTTGTAGGAATATATAGTTGAAGTATACTATATATAGAACTGAACATAGTTTTGCGGCAATGTCTTTGGACTTAAGCCTGAATTTAAAGAAGAAAAGCGAATCAGAATTACGCAGGATGTATTCAGATGAGACTTGTGTAGTTGTGGATAGGGAAGTCTTTGCCCGATTTTCCGTAGGATCTTGTATCTAGATTTATTCTACCAAGTAGTCTAGACTTTGATAGACTTGTATAACTGTATAGGTTGAATGTTCTGCGAGTAGCATGTGCTCTTGAGAAGGTGGACCAGCCAAGCGGGTTATAGCGTGGAAGCGATTTGCTAATAGTCGATAATCGTCGCAGTATGTGATTCTTCTTATCCTCTTGAGCATGATATTTTAAAAGAATATATATATATATAGTGCGGTGACGTCGCGTGCTAATTGAACGTGGTTATGCAGCAATGTCTTTTGACTTAAGCGAATAATAAGAATCTTGAAGTATTTCAAGAGACTTAAGAACATTTTGAAAGGAGAGTAATACTTGGTTTTAAAAACTTAAGAGTTATACTAGCTTTATGGGAAGTTGGGTATAACGGCTTAAGAGAGATAAAATGAATGATTTATTGATTTTAGAAGTTAAGAGACTTGATCTTAAGAGATAAGAGACTTGACTTAATTAAATTAATATGAATTTTGTGTGAAACCTCATTCGTGAGTAATGAGTACTTGGTTTTTAAAAAGAATAATGTTTCTTGATTTGAATCGAGAATGAGTAAACAAACCATCTGCAAGCGTTAATAAAGAAATGTTTTGATTAATGAAGTATTATTAAAACCAGTAGAAACCTCCATCTGCATAGAAGCTAAGATGAGACAAAATGATACTACATTTCCTAGATCATGGCTGCTTAATAAGATTGTTATGAACAAGAATAACCTACTCACACATAAGGTATATGTTTCTCAAATTGTTTTAAAGGATTAAAACTATGAACTACGAAACCTTTCGAAAATGAGAAACTTGAGTAATTGAAATTAGGCAAACTTGAAACGTTTGGAAAAGAATGTTGTTACTTGATTTTACAAAGAGAAGTGTTTTGATTTACTTCAAAAGATAATCACTCTATTTTCATATACTACGGGTTGTGTGACTTTTGTGAAAGTGCGTATCTTTTAAAAGAGTTAATGTATGAAGTACTTTGTGTTATACCCGTATTCTCGTGGTATGTATGCGAGGGCGTGCGTCACGAGCAACGAGAAAAATTGGAAAGGAAGAAAGAGGTGATTCTTCCACGGAAAAAGTTTCCGGTTTTGTAAGGAAAAATGTTCGTTGAAGGAATTGGGTTCCCAGTTTGGAATTTGGGCTTCTTAGATTCTATTAGAATTATGGAATTTTATTTTCGGAAATGGTCACGTGGGGCCCACGGGAGAAATTCTGGTTTTGTAGGCCCACTTTGTTTTCGATTTTGGCCATTGTGGATATTTTTCGAAGACGTTTTATGAGGGCCAATAGGAGGGTGACACGTGTCACCCCGCCTTAGTGGCTTAGCCGAATGACATTTGTGCACAACACGGTTAAGTCGTTTTGACAAACGTTTTACATAACTTGCGAGGAAAATTAGGCTATGTCTTTTCTTATTTTTGCGGATTTTTCCGAGAGACGAAACATTTTGGACCAACGGGAGGGTGACATGTGTCACCCTGCAACGGAAGCAAGTGGGCGTGACTTGGCGATTGAAGGGGCAAGTTGGTGGTAGATATTTGTGTAGATATTTGTGAGGGTTTTAAGGAGTAGGGACTAGGGTGCACTTGGCTTGATCTTGGCCTTACACTTGCCTTGCACATGGCTTGATCTTGGCCATTGGTTGGCCTTTGGTTTTGCTATAAATACCCCCCTAAGCTTGAAGACTTCATCCATTCCTAAAAACTTCCAAGTCTTGAGTCCTTCTCCCTCCCTTTGAGTGTGTTCTCGTCCTAAGCCTTCCCCCTCCCCCCCTTGAGTGGCCTTGTGGCCGAGAGCCTTCACCTCCCCTGTGGTGCTAGTAGTGGGTACCCCACTAGCCTAGTTGTTTCGTATAATACACCCCCTTGGTAGAAATACTCTCAGTATTGTTATAATGCCCAAAATACCTTAGCCTTTACCTTGTTGTATTCCAAAAGTTACCTCTATACGTAGAGCAGGAAATACTACCTTTTGTCCTTTTAGTCTCAACCGAAACCCTAAGGAAATCTTCATAGTTGGTTGAAGTACTTGGGTAGAAGTTGGTTAGAACTTAAGGGTTGTTTGGAGGCGGGTTGGAGCGCACGAGTAGGAGCTAAACCTTGCTCGGGATCGACATTATAACTTGGATAATTTTGGGCTTGTCGAGGTAAATATTCTTGTCCCCTTATTGTAATTGGAGATTACATGTAGTAGGAATATATAGTTGAGGTATACTATATATAGAATCAACATTATTGTGCGGCAATGTCTTTTGACTTAAGCCCAATTTAAAGAAGAGAAGCGACTGTAATTACATGGGGTGTATTCTGATGAGACTTGTGTAGCATTGTTGTGTAGTAGAATGGTACACGTCCGTTAGACGTGTAAACCCCCGGTTGGCTTGGTAGCGGCCTCGATAGAGGAGGAGATTTCTGTTGTTGCGGGGAGAATCTTTGAATTTTACGTAGAGAAATGGAACCTTGTGTTTTGAAGTTAATAGACGTTTGTGACCTTTTTAGGTGAAAGTACTAGGAGTAGCGATTCTACTTGAGGAGTGGAAAGGGCTAGCAAGGTTGTAGTACTTGGAGCATTTTGCTTATTATCGATACTCGCGCGAGGTATGTGAACCTCTTCCTATCCTTGAGCATGATGTTTTGTAAACTATGTAGTACAGTAGACGACATGTGCTAAATGAGTTGGTTGGTTTAAAACATAGGGTGTTATAATAGCTTTATGGGAAGTTAGTTATAACGACCTTATGTAAGTGAAAATGGTTTATCGATATTAGAAGTTAAGAGACTTGATCTTATAAGATAAGAGACTTAACTTATTTGTTTTAATGTGGATGTTTGTGAAACCTCATTCGTGAGTAATGAGTACTTGGTTTTTAAAGGGATAATGTTTCTTGATTTGGGAATCGAGAATGTGTCGACAGACCAACTGCGGCGTTAATAAAGGAAAATGTATTGAATAATGATGTGTTGTATTAAAACCGGTAGAAACCTCCATCCGCATAGAAGCTAAGATGAGACAAAATGATATTACATTTTCTAGATCATGGTCTTTGTAATAAGATCGTTATAAACAAGAATAAACTACTCACATATATGACATATGTTACTCAATTGTTTTAAAAGAGATTAAGACTATGAGTTATGAAACCTTTCTAAAATAAGTGACTTGAGCATTTGAAATTAGCAAACTTGAGCGTTTGGAAAATAATGTTGTTACTTGATTTTACAAAGGGAAGTGTCTTGTTTACTTAAAAAGATAGTCAAGATTTTTATAATACGGGTATGGTGTAACTTATGTGAAAGTACTTTGAGTTGTGTGAAACTTGCCTATGCTTGTGATGATAGCCTTTGTTGTACAAGTGTTGTAGTTACGTATTCTGCGTCTCGATAGAGAGGCGGTTGACTTGTTGAGAACTTACTTGGACGTCTTGCGATGTGGAGAATTCCACGTATGTTTCCATTTTGATTATCGTCTTATTGTGGTTACATGGACATGTCTACACCGAGGTAGAATTCGGGGCATGTGGCCACGCGGCGGGTTGATCACCCAAGATATTGTTATTAATGTCACATGGACATGTCTGCGAGGTAGAATTCGGGCATGTGGCCATGGGGCATTGGTATTATTGTTGCATCATGGACATGCCTACACCGTCACGATTCCGGGCATGCGGCCACGATGCGACACGATTGATGTTGTGGGCGTGAGACCCATAGTTACATTTGAGTGATGACTTGAGGCGTGAGTCCTCGATCGACATGACCGCTTTATGTTGTGATCGTAGTTTGGTTATCATACATGTCTCCCGCTTTATATAGACTAGTATGATTTCATTTACGATTTTTCTGATTTCACATACTTGGTACTGTTATCCGACCTCCTTGAGGCTGCGTTCATCCGCAGTAGAGGTACATCGGCGTGGATCCTCGCTCATGGATCACGATTCAACAGATTGGGAAGCTCCGCTTCTCCGAGGCTTATCTTTTAGTATGTGTTTCCACTGAGTTGTAGGTTCTTATACATTCAAGGTATGGCGGGCCTGTCCGCCATAGTCGCTGTAAATCTTAGAGTGCAGATCTTGTTGTGGCGTGGTTGTAAGCGATTAAACTGCTCGTGTTTTATGTATATATGAAGGCAACCGCTTTGGTTGCTTTGTTTATTATTATATCTCTTGTTTCATGACTCATTTTTTATTTTCCATTGTTTTTCTCGATGTTGTATCACTAGGGTGCCGGGTAAGGCACGATCCACGCCCGACCGGGGTGTGACATAGTGGTATCGAGCGCTTAGTCCTCTGAAAGTGTCTGACCGTGTCTAGTAGAGTCTTGATTATCGGTGTGTTGTGCACCACATCTATAATCGTGAGGCTATAGGACATTTAGGATTGGTTTCCATTCTTCTCATTACGAGATCGTGCCTTAGAGTCGTGTTGTAAGTTGGACCCTCCGACGTATCTCGTTTTACCGCTTATGCCTCCGCGCAAAACAGCGAGCCTGAAGGGCAAGGCAGCCGAGTGCTGCTAGTGAGATCTGAGGGCATGCAGCGCAGCCGGACAACACGAGTTGTGCTTGACGGCCCGGGTTTTGTGACGCCGCGGCCCAGCGAGTTAAGCCGCAGCGATGGGCTGCTGAGACCACAGTACTGAGCCTCGGTCCACGATGCAGGCAGAGAGATGGGTTACAAGGAGATGGCCCGATTCTGGTGAGTCGTGGCGAGCATGAGGATAGGCTAGATCGCAGATTCGATTCCATTCAGCAGCACCATGTTCACCCCGAGTAGATAGTTTGAGGCTACTGGACTTTCGAGTTGTAGCCCGCGAGTTTTATGGGTCGAGGCACGAGGATGATCGCAGGAGTTCATCCAGGCGATTCTGGTCGAGAGTGATCAAGGCTTCGAGACCGAGTCGGTGGTCTTAGGTTCGCATCGGCCGCGTGATACCGCGATCGGCCGTTTGATTCGTGGAGTTGTCCGGAGAGCATGCGCTCCGCAGTATGGGACGAGTTCTCGTGAGGCATTCCTCACTCACTTCTTGCCTCCGCAGATGAGGAGGCACGGCCGATTTGTGATCTTGAGGCAGAGTAGGCGTCTGATTCGGGAGTACAATGTGGAGTTTGACTCGTTGGCTCAGTATGTCCCGCTTTAATGGCAACCATGGAGGATGGAGTGCACCGCTACGCCACGGATTAGATGATTGCTTGACGAGGCTTGTTCGAGTGTAGCTCTTCACCGCATGGACATTGCCCGCATGCAAGCTCGTACGGGATGTGAGGCACGGAGAGGTCGACGGAATGACCAAGATCAGCGAAGAGGGCGAACAACAGTGGTCCTTTGGTGACTTTCGGCGGACCGCCTCAAGAAGATACTAGTTTTGTACCTCCGCCAGGTCAGAGTGGTCCTCCACAACCTTCGAGCATCCAGAGTATTCGGAGCGGTCGTGGCTCCAGGTTGAGTTTCGCGAAGTAAGGTGTTGGCTGACGCGGTCACCCCTACCTCGGTGTGGTCGATGTGGTAGACCGCATTTGTGGGAGTGTCGTGGTGCCAGGAGCTTGCTATTTTTGCGGCCAGCGGGCCATTTGCGGAAGCTGTCTCACCAAGGGTTGCGGATGTTACGACTCGGCTTCAGATCGGTGGTGGTTCATCACCTTCACTATGCGCCTGCAGGCGTGGTGTGATTAAGCGGTAGAGAGTATATCCTAACCCTCTAGAGTTTTGTATCTGATGTGTTTTAGTGTTATGTTCGGATAGCTTTGTGCTAAATGTGATTTAGACACAGTTATTGTAGAAGGGTAAGTATGGGGGCATGATAAGTGTGAACCCTAGATCACGATTGAGACCTTAGAGGTAAGGTCGCCTTGAGTAAAAGATTCGCTTTTATGTTTGACCTTTATCGAGTGCGTAGTATACGTGGGTTTTATTTGTGTGATAAGTCCACGGGTAGTGTGAGATGGAAGTGGTAGCTTTCATGATGTGTTTTAGCGGATTGTTCCGTGTCGGGAACGAGGGCTTGACGATTGTGGGTCGGGTTGAGGACGTGATACGGTCAACCCGTGTCCGGATTAAGGTGGGTCAGTTCTAGGTGGTCCCGCCAGGTGGTAGGGTCACGAGGATGCTAGGCCCAAGTTTGTATGATCATCGTATGAGTTCGCGGACGCGTTCGACCGTAGCGGTTCGTGAAGGCCGAATGGCCTTAAGGAAGTTTGAGGTTAGTAAGATGACCAAGCTGGAGGTAGTGACTCCGAGATTTTTGGGAACGGGTAATGACTCAAGTATGGTACGCATCGAGAGTTCAAGTGTTCGAGAAGGGCACGACGAGTAAGGAAGGAAGAGAACGCGGTGTTATTTCGCGCCGTGGCGTTGACAACTTGTTAGAGGAACTTCATCGATATCCGTCTTGAGAAGGAACATTCGACGAATGTTTCTAAGGAGGAGAATGTTATACCCGTATTCTCGTGGTATGTATGCGAGGACGACGTGACGAGAGCACGAGAAAAATTGGAAAGGAAGAAAGAGCGATTCTTCCACTAAAAGTTTCGGTTTTTGTAAGGAAAATGTTCGTTGAAGGAATTGGGTTCCCAGATTTGGAATTTGGGCTTTAGATTATATTAGAATTATGGAATTTTATTTTGGAAATGGTCACGTGGGCCCACGGAGAAATTTACGTTTTGTAGGGCCCACTTTGTTTTCGAGATTTTGGCCATTGTGGATATTTTTTCAAGACGCTTTATGAGGGCCAATAGGGTGACACGTGTCACCCCGCCTGCGTGGCTCGCCGAATGACATTTGTGCACAACACCCGGTTAGAGTCGTTGACTAAACGCTTTACATAACTTGCGAGGGAAAATTCCGCTATGTCTTTTCTTATTTTTATGGATTTTTCCGAGAGACGAAACATTTTGGACCAACGGGAGGGTGACGTGTGTCACCCTCACAATGGAAGCAGTACAAGACTTGGCCGATCAAGAAGCAAGTTGGTGGTAGATATTGTGTAGATATTTGTGAGGGTTTTAAGGAGTAGGGACTAGGTGCACTTGGCTTGATCTTCGCCTTACACTTGCCTTGCACATGGCTTGATCTTGGCCATTGGTTGGCCTTTCGTTATGCTATAAATACCCCTAAGCTTCAAGACTTCATCCATTCCTAAAAACTTCCAAGTCTTGAGTCCCTCTCCTCCCTTTCGAGTGTGTTCTCGTCCTAAGCCTTCCTCCCCTCGAGTGGCCTTGTGGCCGAGAGCCTCCCTCCCCTTTGTGGTGCTAGCCGTAGGGTACCCCCAGCCTAGTTGTTTCGTATAATACACCCCCTCTTGGTAGAAATACTCCGAGTATTTTTATAATGCCCAATATACCTTAGCCTTTACCTTGTAGTATTCCAAAGGTTACCTCTATACGTAGAGCCCTAAAATACTACCTTTTGTCCTTTTAGTCTCAAACCGAAACCCTAAGGAAATATTCATAGTTGGTTGAAGTATTTGGGTAAGTTGGTTAGAACTTCTAAGGGTTGTTTGGAGCGGGTGGAGCGCACGAGGAGAGCTAAACCTCGCTCGGGATCGACATTATAACTTGGATAATTTTGGGCTTGTCGAGGTAAATATTCTTGTCCCCTTATTGTAATTGGAGATTACATGTAGTAGGAATATATAGTTGAGGTATACTATATATAGAATCAACATTATTGTGGCAATGTCTTTTGACTTAAGCTCAATTTAAAGAAGAGAATCAACTGTAATTACATAGGGTGATCAGACATGAGACTTGTAGCATTGTTGTGTAGTAGAATGGTACACGCCCGGTTAGACGGTAAACCCCTGGTTGGCTTGGTAGCGGCCTCGATAGAGGAGGAGATTTCTGACATTGTGGGAGGTCGCCGAATTTTCTCAGAGAGAAATGGAACCTTGTGTTTGAAGTTAATGAGCGTTTGTGACCTTTTTAGGTGAAAGTACTAGGAGTAGCGTATTCTACTTGAGGAGTGGAAAGGGCTAGCAAGGTTGTAGTACTTGGAGCATTTTGCTTATCGTCGATACTGCCGCGAGGTATGTGAACCTCTTCCTATCCTTCGAGCATGATGTTTTGTAAACTATGTAGTACCAGACGACGTGTGCTAAATGAGTTGGTTGGTTTAAAACATAGGGTGTTATAATAGCTTTATGGGAAGTTAGTTATAACGACCTTATGTAGAGTGAAAATGGTTTATCGATATTAGAAGTTAGAGACTTGATCTTATAAGATAAGAGACTTAACTTATTTGTTTTAATGTGGATGTTTGTGTGAAACCTCATTCGTGAGTAATGAGTACTTGGTTTTTAAAGGGATAATGTTTTACGATTTCGAATCGAATGTGTATCAAAAGACCACTGCAGCGTTTATAAAGGAAAATGTATTGAATAATGATGTGTTGTATTAAAACCAGTAGAAACCTCCATCTGCATAGAAGCTAAGATGAGACAAAATGATATTACATTTTCTAGATCATGGTCATTTCAGTAATAAGATCGTTATAAACAAGAATAAACTACTCACATATATGACATATGTTACTCAATTGTTTTAAAAGAGATTAAGACTATGAGTTATGAAACCTTTCTAAAATAAGTGACTGAGCATTTGAAATTAGGCAAACTTGAACGTTTGGAAAATAATGTTGTTACTTGATTTTACAAAAGGGGAAGTGTCTTGTTTACTTAAAAAGATAGTCACGATTTATATACTACTGTTATGGTGTAACTTATGTGAAAGTACTTTGAGTTGTGTGAAAATTGACTATGCTTGTGATGATAGCCTTTGTTGTACAAGTGTTGTAGTTACGTATTCCGCGTCTCGATAGAGGCGGTTGACTTATTGAGAACTTACTTGGACGTGTTAGCGATGTGGAGAATTCCACGGGTATGTTTCCATTTTGATTATCGCCTTATCGTGGTTACATGGACATGTCTACACCGAGGTAGAATTCGGGCATGTGGCCATGCGCGGGGTTGATCACCCAAAGATATTGTTATTAATGTCACACGGACATGTCTACAGGTAGAATTCCGGCATGTGGCCATGTGGCATTGGTATTATTTTTGCATCATTGACATGTCTACACCGATGCACTCGGCATGCGGCCGTGATGCGACACGATTGATGTTGTGGGCGTGAGACCCATAGTTACATTTGAGCGATGACTTGAGGCGTGAGTCCACGATCGACATGATCGCTTATGTCGTGAATCGTAGTTTGGTTATCATACATGTCTCCCGCTTTATATAGACTAGTATGATTTCATTTCTGATATTTCGATTTCACATACTTGGTACTGTTGTCTCGACCTCGCTTGGGCCGCGCTCACGCGAGTAGGTACATCGATCGTGGATCCTCGCTCATGGATCACGATTGTATTGGGAAGCTCCGTTTCTCCGGAGACTTATCTTTTGGTATGTTTCCCTGAGTTGTAGGTTCTTGTACATTCAGGGGTATGGCGGGCCCCGTCCGTCATAGTCGTTGTAAATCTTAAGTGCATAATCTTGTTGTAAGCGGGGTTGTAAAGGATTAAACTGCTCGTGTTTTATGATATATCGAAGGCAACCGCTTTGGTTGCTTTGCTTATTATTATATCTCTTGTTTCATGACTCATTTTATTTTTCACGTTTTTCTCTCGATGTTGTATCACTAGGTGCCGGTAAGGCACTACCACGTCCAATTCGGGTGTGACACTTTGGGGATAAAACCCGATCTTATTAATCATAGTAGAAAGTGCCTTGTGTGTATAACTTGATGATGTTGGGTTGTGATAGCCTTGTAATACTTTCTTGTTGATTTGTTAAGTAAACATGCTAGGATGCTACGTGTGTTAGTATTCGTGATGTTTGTGTAAAGGGTTTCCTCGATTGCGCTTAAATTGTTTCACTATCACCGATATGTTGGTATTGTACCACTCACTGACTTGTTTCCGAGGTTGCCGCCTCCGACGGAGTAGACTTCAAAGTGTCTGTGACCTATGATTCGAGAATACCTCGCGGGTCCCGGGCCTACGCGAGCTACGAGAGTTCCGTTAGTGTGCGGCCTTTACGGTCACGCGGTCTATGTGGCGCGGATCGCGAGTCCAGCGGATGCGAGTAGCTACCCTCGATGCGGGGTTATACACCATGCGGCCGATGAGTTTGGCCTATGCGGAGTGCGAGAGTTCGGGGCTAGACGCACATTAGATACTCGGAGTGGCGGCTTTGATCACGTGGATGCAGACAGATCTCGTGATCTGCTTTATGACCTTGTTGGTACCGTGGGTTTTAGTCGGCTATGCCTTCGTGCCCCTCACGGTTTTATTAGGACACAGTGGGACACGGTGTTCATGTGTATTCCTTGATGCTTTTATATCATGATCGCCGTGGTGAGGAAGGTATTCCACGGGCATGATTGATGTTGTGGGCGTGAGACCCATAGTTATATTTGAGTGATGACTTTGAGGCGTGAGTCCTCGACTTGACATGACCGCTTATTTATTGTGAACTGGAGTTTGGTCATCATACATGTCTCCTGCTTTATATAGACTAATATGATTTCATTTACGATATTTATTTTGATTTACATACTGCACTGTTAGACCTCCTTCAAGTGCGTTCATGCCGCAGTAAAGGTACACCGATCGTTGATCCTCGCCTTAGGGTCACGATTCAGCGTTTGGAAGCTCCGTTTCTCCGAGGCTTATCTTCGTATAGTCCCCGTTGTTGTAAGTGCCATTCGGGGTATGACGCCCCGTCGTCGCTGTTGTCATATCATTCGTAGAGGTGCAGCGTTGTGGGCAGAGTTGTAATAAGTTAAACTTGTCACGACCGATTCCGTTCGTGATGGTGCCTTACCGGGCACCCTAGTGATACAACATCGTAGTAATCACGAACATAAAACGATACAAGACATATTATGAAATATGAAACAATAACTGAGAAAACTTGCCTTTCGGCATATATATAAACAACAACTTTTCAACATGAGCAGTTTAATCCTTTTACAAACCTCGCCACAACAAGATTTTCTGCACTTAACAAATGATACGACAACAATGGCGGGCGGGGCCGCCATACCCCGAATGTAAACACCTACAACAACGAGGACTATACCATCGATAAGCCTCCGGAGAAACGGAGCTTTCCCAAATAACGTGACCCTAAGAGCGAGGATCAATGACCGTGTACCTTTACTGCGGCATGAACGCACTTCGAAGGTCGATGGCAACAGTATGTGAAATCGAAAATAAATCGTAAATGAAATCATAGTAGTCATATAAAGCGTGAGACATGTATGATAACCAAACTACAATTCACAATAAATAAGCAAATATGTCAAGTCAGGACTCACGCCTCAAAGTTATCTCAATAAAACCGCGGGGCAAAGCGAAGGCATAGCCGACTACTAAGACCCACGATACCAAAAATGTCATAAATCAGACACGAGGTCTTTCTAGACCGCACTACATGATCGGCCGCTCGCCGCGGTATCAATGTCGCGTCTATCCTCGAACTACAGACTCAAGATAGGTCACTGCATCCGCATGAGGTATTCCTCAATCATGGTCCTGCATCGCCGAGGTATACCGCATCGAGCGGCTTAACCCCGGTATCCGCAGGCTCCATGAACCCGCATAGTCTCAAAAGACCGCATAGTCTCAACAGACCGTATAGAATCCCGCGTCAAAGCTAAACACCCGGAATGATCAATCCTGGAGCTACCGCACTCCGCATAGTCACAAGGACCGCATAGGCCGTATAGACCCGCATCAAGGGTGGCAAGCCCTCGGTATAATAAGTCAAAGGGGTATGTGATACAAAAATAGTACAACGGCTTAACGTTTAACAACGTAAGCACAACAAGAATGTCCCCCTTACATCACGATCACACAAGATACTAACACACGTAGCATCCTAACATGTTTACTTATCACATCAACAAGAAAGTATTTACAAGGCTATCTCAAACCAACACAATCAAGTTATTCACACAAGGTACTTTATGCTAACAAGTTCGGGTATCTATCCCTAAAGTACTTCATACATTAAATCTTTTAAAAGATCCGTTGCTTTCACATAAGTCACACAATACCCGTAGTATAAAATAGAGTGACTGTCTTTTTAAGTAAACCAAAACACTTACCTTTGTAAAATCAAGTAACAACATTATTTTCCAAACGTCCAAGTTTGCCTAATTTCAAATGTTCACGTTTCTTATTTTAGAAAGGTTCCGTAGTTCATAGTCTTATTCATTTAAGAATATAATTCTCTTTTAAACCATCTAAGAAACATAAGCCTTATATGTGAGTAGGATATTCTTGTTTATAACAATCTTTTTACCGCAGCCATGATCTAGGAAATATCATTTTGTCTCATCTTAGCTTCTATGCAGATGGAAGTTTCTACTGGTTTTAATAATACTTAATTATTCAATACATTTTCCTTTATTAACGCTGCAGTGGTTTGTCGATACACATTTCTGATTTCCGAAATCAGTAAAACATTATCCCTTTTAAAAACCAAGTACTCATTACTCACGAATGAGGTTTCACACAAAATTCATATAATTCATTTAAGTTAAGTCTCTTATCTTACAAGATCAAGTCTCTTAACTTCTAAAATAAATAAATCATTCGTTTTATCTCTCTTAAGCCATTATACCTAACTTCCCATAAAGCTAGTATAACTCTTAAGATTTTAAAACCAAGCATTATTCTTCTTTTAAAAACAGTTCTTAATTCTCTTGAACTACTTCAAGATTTTTATTATTCGGGCTTAAGTCAAAAGACATTGCATAACTACGTTCAATTAACACACGTACGTCTACCGTACTACATAGTTACACACATATCATGCTGGAAGAGATAGGAAGAGGTTCACATACCTCGCGACGATTATCGACTATTAGCAAATCGCTCCACGGCTATAACCCGGCTAGCCTGGTCCACCTTCTCAAGTAGCACATGCTACTCGCAGAACATTCAACCTATACAGGTTATACAAGTCTATCAAAGTCTAGACTATTCGGTAGAATAAATCTAGATACAAGATCCTACTGAAATTGGGCACGCTTCCCTGCCAGTCAAACTACACAAGTCTCTTTGTCTAATACAGTCCTACGTAATTACAGTTCAGTTCTCTTCTTTAAATTCAGGCTTAAGTCCAAAGACATTGCCGATAACTACGTTCAGTTCTATATATAGTATACTTCAACTATATATTCTAACAGTCGTGTAATTTCCAATTACAATAGAGGGACAAGATAATTACCTCGATAAGCCCATAATTATCCAAGTTAAAATGTCGATCCTGGGCAACGCTTAGCTCGACTCAGCGCTCAACCCGCTCTAAACCACCCTTAGAAGTTCTAACCAACTTCTACACAATACCCAACGGACTACGGAGATTTTCCTTGGGTTTCGGTTTTGTGATTGACGGAAGTATAATAGTATTTACGGGCTTTTCGTATAGGTATAACCTTAGAATACAACGGGTATACTGGCTAAGGTAATTGGGCATTATAACAATACTTTTGAGAGTATTTCTACACCACAAAGGGGGTATTATACGAAAACAACTAGGCTAGGGGTACACTCTGGCTAGCACCCCTAGAGGGGTGCTCTCGACCCACGGGAGGCCCTTGCGAACTCAACACCAGGGGAGGGAGAAGGAGAGCTTTCAAGACTTAGGCAAATTTATGGATGAAGAAGTTCATCAAAGGGAGGGTATTTATACTACAAGCCAAAGGCAACCAATGGCCAAGATCTAGCCAAGTGCTATGCAAGTGTAGGGCCAAGATTCACCCAAGTACACCTTATCCATCTACCACCAAAATATCCTACCTACTACTTGACAAAAGCCACCCCAATCGTCAAGCCATTTACCATTCTTCCAATGAGAGGGTGACAAGTGTCGCCTCTTGTTGATCCCAAAATGTTTCGCCTCTCGAAAAATCATAAAAATTAGAAATGACATAGCCGAATTTTCCTACGAAAGTCGTGAAAACGTTTCGTCAAACGACTTAACCGTGTTGTGCACAAAATAATTTTTCGCCAAGCCACTTTAAAGGTTCAAATTTTTCTCGTGCGTCCCCACGCATACTGGAAATACGGGTATAACATTCTCCTCCTTAGAAACATTCGTCCGAATGTTCCTTCTAAGTCTCAAACAAGCGTGCGCCAAAGATAGTCTTCACTACTATACTTACGAGAATCAATCTGCCATACCGCCACGAAACAACTTGCGCAAAATGCTTACATCAAGTCCACGAGAACACCTCTAACATCACCAAAATGATACCACTTTTGTCACTTTGCACGGCATTAACCTTCGAGCGACCCAACAAATGGTATTGAAACGGTCGCACGATCACCGCTGCGTACACTCGAACTCTTACCACATTTACGTCGCGGTATCAACACTCGGGGTTACTATCTATAACGTGGTCATCATTAACGGGAACACTGCGGATGGATCTTCGATACTTTCCCGAACATAACAATACGAAAGACCGGACGTACTGCCTCCTCAGTCGGACGGCAAAAGATAACATATAGGCAACCTGGCCTATTCTTCACATGAACTCACAAAGTCCCTAAGTAACTCAGGCTAAGTTCCTTCTGTTTTCCAAAACTCGTCACACCCTGTCCGGGGTGGTATTTTCAAGAAGCCAACTCAACTAAGCGTCGTCGCCATTATCCGTGTCGACCGATTCCGACCTGGGTTCGCGCAATGCTTCCGCACCCTGGTGATCTGACATCAGTAAACATCGGAACATAAAGCGATACAGACATATTATGAAATATGAAACAATAATCTGAGAAAAACTTGCCTTTGGCATATATATAAATAACAACTTTTTCCAACATGAGCAGTTTAATCCTTTTTACAAACCACACAAGTGATACTCTGCACCTCAGAAATGATACGACAACAATGGCGGGACGGGGCCCGCCATACCACGAATGTAAACACCTACAACAACAGGGACTATACCATCGATAAGCCTCGGAGAAGCGGAGCTTTCCACGTGAATTGTGACCCAAGGCGAGGATCAATGGCGGTGTACCTTTACTGCGGCATGAACGCATCCCCGAAGGAGGTCGATCTGTAGTGCAAGTATGTGAAACTAAAAATCGTAAATGAAATCATAATAGTCTATAAAGCGGGAGACATGTATGATAACCAAACTACGATTCACAATAATAGCGATCGTGTCAAGTCGAGGACTCGCCTCAAGTCATCACTCGAATATAACAATGGGTCTCACGCCACAACATCAATCATGCGGTGGAATACCTTCCTCACTGCCGCGGTTTATGATATAAAAGCACCAAGGAACACACATGAACACGGGTCCCACGTGCCATAATAACTGCGTGCGAGGTAAATGCGAAGGCATAGCCGACTACTAACGCCAGCGATACCAACAAGGTCATGAAGCGTATCATAAGATCTGTCTAGACCGTCACATGATCAAAGGCGACCACTTGCCGCGATATCTAATGTGCGCGTCTAGCCTGGAACTTTCGCGACTCGCATAGGCCAATCGGATCGGCCCGCGTGAGGTATAACCCCGCGTCGAGGTAGCTACTCCCCGGCGTCTGGACTCGCCGTCGCGTAGCCCGAGGACGCGTGACCACAAGGGCGCGTCTAACACGGAACTCCGCGATTCGCGCATAGGCCCTGGACCGCGTAGGGTAGTCTCGAATCATAGGTCCGTCGACCGCTTTGAGTCTACCCCGCGTCGGAGCGGCTTAACCGGAATCATCTCGAGATGAGTGATGTATAATACTATCATAACGACTTATCGTTAAACAACATAAGCACAACAAAGGAAAAACCCCTTTACACAAACATCACAAGATACTAACACACGTAGCATCCTGGCATGTTTACTTATCAAATCAACAGAAGGTATTACAAGGCTATCACAAACCAACACAATCAAGTTATACACACGGTACTTTCTACTATATGCTAACAAGTTAGGGTTTTATCCCCAAAGTACTTCATACATTAATTCTTTAAAAGATCGTTACTTTCGCAAAAGTCACACAATACGTAGTATATGAAAATATAGTGATTATCTTTTGAAGTAAATCAAAACACTTCTCTTTGTAAAACTCAAGTATGACATTATTTTCCAAGCGTCGAGTTTGCCTAATTTCAAATGTTCATGTTTCTTATTTAGAAAGGTTTAAGTAGTTCATAGTCTTATTCATTTAAGAATATAATTCTCCTTTAAACTATCGAAACATAAGTCTTATATGTGAGTAGGATATTCTTGTTTACAACAATCTTATTACGTGACCATGATCTAGGAAATATCATTTTGTCTCGTCTTAGCTTATGCGGATGGAAGTTTCTCTTGGTTTTAATAATACTTAATCTGTCAAAACATTTCCTTTTATTAACGCTGCGATGGTTTGTCGATACACGTTACGATTTCCAAAATCGATAAAACATTCTTAAGGCGTTATACCTAACTTTCCATAAAGCTAGTATAACTCTTAAGTTTTCAAAACAAATCAAGTATTACTTAACTTCTCTCAAAATGATTCAAAACTCTTTTGAAATACTTCAAGTTCTTTATTAACACATAACAAGCGATTATAGTTCAAATCGATTTACCTTTTAAAAACCACATGTATTTTCTTACCAACATAAAGCCGTTATAACCAACTTCCCATAAAGTCGTTATAACACTTTTATGTTTACACCAATCAAATACATTTAGTATGCGTATGCGTCTACCGTACTACATAGTTCACATATCATGCTAGAAGAGATAGGAAGAGGTTCGCATACCTCGCGGCGAGTATCGACTAATAGCAAAGCGCTCCAAGTACTCCCAGTGTGGCTACTCCTAAAGCCAAGTAGAGCAGCGCCACGCGTAGTACTTGACCTATAAGGCCACAAGGCGCTTAACATTAAGATCTTATCGTAGAACATTCTACGAGAAAATTCGGCGCCTCCCCGCATGGGCGTAAATCTCCTCCTCTGGCGGGGCGGCTACGAAGCCAACCGGGGGTTATACATCTAACGACGGGTACAATTCTACTCCACGATACTACTACACAAGTCTCATGTCTGATTCGATTCGATTCTTGAGGCTTAAGTCAAAAGACATTGCCAACTAACCACGTTGATTCTATATATGGTATACTTTAACTATATTTTCTAACAACGTGTAATTTCCAATTACAATAGAGGACAAGATATTTACCTCGATAAGCCCGTAATTATCCAAGTATAAAGTCGATCTGGGCAATCGTTTAGCTCGACTCAGCGCTCGACCAGCTCTAAACCACCCTTAGAAGTTCTAACCAACCACACAATACTCAGCGGACTATGGAGATTTTCTAGGGTTTGGTTTTGTAGTGGGAAGTATAATAGTATTTAGGGCTTTTATTATAGGTATAACCTTAGAATACTACAAGGTATCTGGCTAAGGTAATTTGGGCATTATAACAATACTTTGAGAGTATTTCTACACCTGAGGGGTATTATCACAACAACTTGGCTAGGGGTACCAGCCACCTACTAGGAGGGGGTGTACCCTCGGCCAGCCTCTGGGAGAGGGAGGCCTCTTGGCGAACTCGACACTAAGGAGGAGAAGATTTAACACTTAGAAACATTTAGGAAAGGATGAAGAATTCATCAAAGGGAGAGGGTATTTATAGCCTGAGCGAGGCCAACCAATGGCCAAGATTGAGCCAAGTGCTACACAAGTGTAGGGCGAGATATGCCCAAGTGCCCACTGGTCCTACTCCTTAAAACCCTCACAAATATCTACCAAAATATCTACCACTTGACCTCACGATTCGTCCCGTATGCGCCCTTGCCCGCTGATGAGAGGGTGCCAAGTGCAGCCCTCTCGTTGGTCCAAAATGTTCGTCTCTCGGAAAAATCCATAAAAATAAGAAAAGACATAGCCGAATTTTCCGCCCGCAAGTTATGTAAAGCGTTTAGTCGAAAAACGACTCTAGCAGGGTGTTGTGCACAAATGCCATTCGGCGAGCCACTGGCGGGGTGACACGTGTCACCCTCTGTTATTAAAATAAAACATCTTCGAAAATATCCTGATGGCCAAAATCTAGAAAACAAAGTGGGCCCACAAAAGTAAATTTCTCGTGGGCCCAGTGACCATTTCAGAAAATAAAATTCCATAATTCTCTAATATTCCGGAAGTCAGAATACCAAATCGGGAATCGATTCCCGTTAACGAACCTTTTTCCTTCACAAAAGCGGAAACTTTTAGTGGAAAAATCGCCTCTTTCTTCGCTTTCCGATCTTTACATGCGTATTCGTGCGTGCGTCTCGCATACATACCGGGAACTACGGGGTATAACATTCTTCCCCGAAACATTCGTCGAATGTTCCTTCTAATCTCAAAGCGAGCGGCGTGCGGTATAGTCTTCACTCTATACTTACGAAACAATCCGCCACGGTGGCACGAAATACCACGCAAAATACCTACGTCAAGTCCACGAGGAAACACCTCTAACATCGCACAAATAATACTACTTTTGTCACTTTGTCGCGAGCCTTGCTCGGCGACCCAACAAATGATGCCGTGCGTGCGATCACTGAAGGCGTAAATGCGCTCGAATTCTTACCATATTTACGATCTTGCTTTAGTATCGAAACTGGGGTTACTATCTCTAACGTGGTCATCATTAGCGGGAACGATGCGGATGGATCTTCGATACTTTCGAACATAACAATACGAAAGGCCGGGCGTCCTTCCTCCTAAGTCGGACGGCAAATGCTAACATATAGGCAACTGGCCTATTCTACATGAACTCACAAAGGCCCAAAGTAACTCGGGCTAAGTTCATACATTTCCAAAACTCGTCACACCATCAGGTGGTACTTTCAAGAAGACCGACCGTCGGCACGAACTCTGGCGTCGTCGCCGATTATCCGCCACGATTCCTGCAGTGCGAACTTCTTCTAGACAAACCTCACTATCCACGGTCTGTGGAACAAGTGAACCGACTATCTGAACCACGCCAACATCAGAACCAATCGGCCGTGACTTACACTTCCGCCCCTGCAAGTCCGTAAGGCGACATCCGAACAACGAAATGGTAGCTCAAGCGCTCCCTCCACGGGAGACAACAATCCTCGCAACTACCCGCAAATCCAGCACTTGGCGAGGCGAATGCGGTCTGAGACTCACTGAGTTCTTAACACATGCTTGGTAAAACTTCGAAACAAAAGCAGTAGTAACACGGGCTCGCATGCGTCATAAGGTGAAGGTAGGCACCGTGCGACCTTACAACCTTTACGATAAATCAACCTTTGCCCAGTGAGCGGTCCGACCGAAGAACACGATGGGCTGCCCCGTCGGCCCGACCACCGGTCGAGCAGCGTCAGCGAACTTCGTCGTTGGTTAACTAAACTTGGGCCTAGCACCCTCGTGACCCTACCACAAGGCGGGACCACCGCGGCGGACCCGCGCCCGCCGTACATGCGGCGGGTTGACCCGCAGCGTGGCCTCAACCCGACCCGGCGCGCGATACTAGCTCGATCGGAACAATCTCGCTAATCACGTTACGAAAACCTAGCGGTCTTCTTAGCTCGACTACCCTCTTCATTTCACACTACTTGGGACTATCCCAAACACGACTCACGTGCGCTATGCACTCTATAAAGTCAAACATAAACATACGTCTCTGCAGAGATGGCGCTTACCTCTAAGGTCTTTGCGTATAAAGCTCTAAGGCTCGCGCTTTCTCTATCCTCCAAAATCTTACTCGGTTAACCCACCGTGATTTCTAATCACAACTAACACCTTGCTATCGAACATAGCACTTAAGGTATACTACGCGAAAGTTCACGAAGGACGCTTCTTGCTCTGGCCTCTTAGCGTCGCTTGGTTAACGTCGATCTCTACGTTTCTCGACTGCTGCGTAAGCCCGTACCACGAGCCATGCTCAAGCCAATGAAGAATTACTCTTGCACAACCCTTTCTTAGGTAGTCGTCAAGACTCGCGGTACATCGGTATACTCTCTGGTAGCCAAATCCATGGCTAATGCGAGTCGCCTCTTTGCGATCTAAATTCTCTGTTCGGTCGTGGGCGAAGGTTCAAATATCATGGCGCGATAAGAGCTGCCGTCGCCGTGCTAAACTCCGGGGGCTAGTAACGTCGCGAAATCCCGAATGAAGCACTACCTAGGTAATGATTGGGCTGCGCCCTGACCCTACGTATTCTACTCGCGGCTCCTCGCCTTGCCCTCACTGGGCGGGTTGCCTACGCGGAGGCATAGCGGTAAGGAAAGAAATCGTTTAGAGGTCGACTTAAAACACGGCTCTAAGGCCACGACCTCGAGTGAGAAGAATAGAAACGATCCTAAATATCCTATAGCCTCACGATTATTGGCGTGGTGCACAACACACGATAATCAAGACTCTCTTGGATCTGATCTGTAGACACTTTCAGGATTAAGCGCTCACGATACCACTTTTGTCACGACCCGATTCGGGCGTGGTAGTGCCTTACCGGGCACCTAGTGATACAACATCCAGTGTCGGCGGAACATAAAGCGATACAAGACATATTATGAAATATGAAACAATAATCGAGAAAAACTTGCCTTTCGGCGTATATATAAATAACAACTTTTTCCAACGTGACAGTTTTAATCCTTTTTACAAACCACACTTGCGATACTACGGACCTAAGAAATGATCGACAACAATGGCGGGACGGGGCCGCCATACCACGAATGTAAACACCTACAACAACGGGGACTATACCACTGATAAGCCTCGGAGAAAGCGGAGCTTTCCCATGTGACTGTGACCCTAAGGCGAGGATCGATGGCGGTGTACCTTTACTGCGGCATGAGCGGCCCGAAGGAGGTCGATCTGACAGTGCAAGTATGTGAAACTAAAAATCGTAAATGAAATCATAATAGTCTATAAAGCGGGAGACATGTATGATAACCAAACTCTGATTCACAATAATAGCGATCGTATGTCAAGTCGGGGACTCGCCTCAAGTCGTCACTCGAATATAACAATGGGTCTCACGCCCACAGCATCAATCATGCGTGGAATACCTTCGCCAGCTGCGGCGATTTATGATATAAAAGCACCGAGGAACACACATGAACACGGTCCCACGTGCCGTAATAACTGCGTCTGAGGGTAAATGCGAAGGCATAGCCGAGCTACTAACGCCAGTACCAACAAGGTCATGAAGCGTATCATAAGATCTGTCTGAACCGTCACGTGATCAAAGCGACCACTTGCGCGATATCTAATGTGCGCGTCTAGCCACAGAACTTTCGCGACTCGCGTAGGCCAATCGGATCGGCCGCGTGAGGTATAACCCGCATCGGTAGCTACTCCCGGCGGCGTCTGGACTCGCCGTCCGCGTAGCCGCAAGGACGCGTGACCACGAGGCGCGTCTAACACGGAACTCCGCGGTTCGCGCATAGGCCCACTGGACCCGCGTGAGGTAGTCTCGAATCATAGGTCCGTCGACCGCTTTGAGTCTACCCGCGTCGGAGGCGACTTAACCCGGAATCATCTCGAGATGAGTGATGTATAATACTATCATAACGACTTATCGTTAAACAACATAAGCCTGACAAAGGAAAAACCCCTTTACCTGAACATCACAAGATACTAACTGCGTAGCGTCCTAGCATGTTTACTTATCAAATCAACAAGAAGGTATTACAAGGCTATCACGAACCAACACAATCAAGTTATACACACGGTACTTTCTACTATATGCTAACAAGTTCGGGGTTTTATCCCCAAAGTACTTCATACATTAATTCTTTAAAAGATCGTTACTTTCATAAAGTCACCTGATACGTAGTATATGAAAATATAGTGATTATCTTTTGAAGTAAATCAAAACACTTCTCTTTGTAAAACTCAAGTAACAACATTATTTTCCAAGCGTCAAGTTTGCCTAATTTCAAATGTTCATGTTTCTTATTTAGAAAGGTTTAAGTAGTTCATAGTCTTATTCATTTAAGAATATAATTCTCCTTTAAACTATCGAGAAACATAAGTCTTATATGTGAGTAGGATATTCTTGTTTACAACAATCTTATTCTGACCATGATCTAGGAAATATCATTTTGTCTCATCTTAGCTTATGCGGATGGAAGTTTCTCTTGGTTTTAATAATACTTAATCTGTCAAAACATTTCCTTTTATTAGCATTTGCGGTGGTTTGTCGATACATTCGATTTCCAAAATCGATAAAACATTCTTAAGGCGTTATACTAACTTTCCATAAAGCTAGTATAACTCTTAAGTTTTCAAAACAAATCAAGTATTACTTTTCTCTCAAAATGATTCAAAACTCTTTTGAAATACTTGAAGTTCTTTATTAACACATAACAAGCGATTATAGTTCAAATCGATTACCTTTTAAAAACCATGTATTTTCTTACCAACATAAAGCCGTTATAACCAACTTCCCGTAAAGTCGTTATAACACTTTATGTTTACACCAATCAAATACATTTAGTAAATGCGTATCGTCTCTGGTACTACATAGTTCACACGTATCATGCTAGAAGAGATAGGAAGAGGTTCGCATACCTCGCGACAGTATCGACTAATAGCAAAGCGCTCAGTACTCCCGGTATGGCTCTCCTAAAGCCAAGTAGAGCGCGCCACACGTAGTACTTGACCTATAAGGCCTGGCGACATTAACATTAAGATCTTATCGTAGAACATTCTCGAGAAAATTGGCGACACCTCCCCATGACGGCGTAAATCTCCTCTCTGGCGGGGCGGCTACAAGCCAACGAGGGGTTATACATCTAACGACGGGTACAATTCTACTCACGGTACTACTACACAAGTCTCTTATGTCTGATTCGATTCGATTCTTGGGCTTAAGTCAAAAGACATTGCCAACTAACCGCGTTGATTCTATATATGGTATACTTTAACTATATATTCTAACAACGTGTAATTTCCAATTCTGATAGAGGACAAGATATTTACCTCGATAAGCCCGTAATTATCCAGTATAAAGTCGATCTGGGCAATCGTTTAGCTCGACTCAGCGCTCGACCGCTCTAAACCACCCTTAGAAGTTCTAACCAACACCTGATACTCAATGGACTATGGAGATTTTCCTAGGGTTTCGGTTTTGTATTGTGGGAAGTATAATAGTATTTAGGGCTTTTAGTATAGGTATAACCTTAGAATACTACAAGGTATCTGGCTAAGGTAATTTGGGCATTATAACAATACTTTAGAGAGTATTTCTACACCCTGAGGGGTATTATCAAAGCAACTTGGCTGGGGTACCCAGCGGCCACACTACTAGGAGGGGTGTACCCCTCGGCCAAGCCTCTAGGAGGGGAGGCCTCTTGGCGAACTCAACACTAAGGGAGGAGAAGATTTAACACTTAGAAACATTTAGGAAAGGATGAAGAATTCATCAAAGGGAGAGGGTATTTATAGCACAAGCGAGGCAACCAATGGCCAAGATTGAGCCAAGTGCTACACAAGTGTAGGGCGAGATATGCCCAAGTGCCCCTAGTCCTACTCGCCCAAAACCCTGCAAATATCTACCAAAATATCTACCACTTGACCTCACGATTAGTCCCGTATGCGCGCGCTTGCCCGCTGATGAGAGGGTGCCAAGTGCAGCCCTCGTTGGTCCAAAATGTTCAGTCTCTCGGAAAAATCCATAAAAATAAGAAAAGACATAGCGGAATTTTCCGCCCGCAAGTTATGTAAAGCGTTTAGTCGAAAACGACTCTAGCAAGGTGTTGTGCACAAATGCCATTCGGCGAGCCACTAGGCGGGGTGACACGTGTCACCCTCTATTAGCCAAAATAAAACATCTTAGAAAATATCCTGATGGCCAAAATCTAGAAAACAAAGTGGGCCCCATAAAAGCAGTAAATTTCTCAGTGGGCCCAGTGACCATTTCGAAAATAAAATTCCATAATTCTCTAATATTCGGAAGTCCGAATACCAAATCACGGAATCAATTCCCGTTAACGAACCTTTTTCCTTCACAAAACCGGAAACTTTTCCGTGGAAAAATCGCCTCTTTCTTCGCTTTTCCAATCTTTGCATGCGTATTCGTGCAAATGCGTGCGTCTGTACGCGCCATATACCCAAGAACTACGAGGGTATAACGGCCCTCCCCCGGCCCACGAAACATTCGTTCCGAATGGTTTCCGCGACCGAGAAGAAACATTACATCGTCGCGATATAGTAACTTCAACACATCTTACGAAAGCGAATCTCAAAGCGCAAATACTGCGTGCGTGCGATGTAACGAGGAAACGCGCATCTTATGAATCACCTGAAATACACTTTATGTCGCTGCGGCACAGCTTCGACGTCGTGGCTTCATGCTTTATGCGAAATACCCGAACCACCCACCCGCATTTAAATCTTGAGCTTTGTTGGTTTCCAAAACTGCGTCACTTCCTCTCGCAACCTGCGCTGAGGAAACACCACGGCACAACTCTGGCCACCTGCGATTATAGCGGCGATGGTCCTACTTTTGTTGCGAGACCCACTGATCTATCCCGCGATCCCGACTGAACCAGCGATGACCGTTCTGGCTCCAACTGTTTAAGGCTTATCAGCTAGGCTGACCGTTGCAATACAATTGCTAATATATTCGCTCCCTCGCGAGCTGGTCTTCGAAAAAAACTGGGATTGCCATGCGGCGGCATTCGGCAGTGAGACTCACTGAGTCGCCAACGTGCGGATGGTTAACTAAACTTCGGAAGCTACCTTTCTATCTGTCATAATCTGGTGAAGGAGGCGCCCTATCCAAACAATAGCCACGCCGACCATTACTCTGCTTAGTGTGACACATGGCGCGAACACTGACTGAGATGAGCAACTTGTAATTTCGCGAACTAGGATCGTAACTCTGTTTAGAATTCGGTTCCTTGCATTGACCGCCACTTTCCAACCTACGATGACCCCACCGCTGAAGCGTGCACGGGTTGACCCTCTCATTAGGTGGTATGAAATACTGGGAGGAGCATTCTCGCGAAAATACGAAACCTATTTGACTAGCTGTAGCTAGGGATTCGTCAATGGACTACATCCCTGAGAACGCAACTCCGTGCACTATGCACTTAGATAAAGGAGTCCCCTGCACATAAAGGGATGGCCTACTCTAAGATCTCCTGCGGTAACAAAAGCTGGAGGCACACTTGTACCGAGTATCAGCGGATTTAACTAACGAGATTTCTAATCCATGACTAACATAACATTTGAGGAATCGAACATAGCACTTGGGTATACTCACTTATCACGCATAAACGATCTAGAGGGTTAAAGATATATCTATATCTAAGCTTCTTTATAGCTCCATGGTCGTTCTAATCAAGCACACTGCCCCGTAGAAGTGCGTGTGAGGAGATCATGAACAGTGATCACGAAGATGGCTAAGTCCTCCTCTGAGGACACTCTTGACAACGGACATAGGTACAGTAAACATTACCGCAGATCCAGCGCAGCGGCGGCGAATGCGGTCGAGACTTCGGCGACCTGGAGTTCTAACCAACTCCTGCATGCCCAGAAACAAAAGCGGTAGTAACTTTTGGCTCGGCTGTCTGTCGGAAGGTGAAGGTAGGCACCCACCGGTGCAGCGCACCACAGAAAGTTACAGGTGCTTGCTGCTCTGGCCTTGTCGGCCGAAGAACACGATGGGCTGCCCCAATGCGGCGAGCCTTGGCCGATCTACGAGCGGCGTCGCGAGAAAATCCCGAATGAAGCATTACCTAGGTAATGATTGGGCATGTGCCACGTAACCCTCTGAACTCTACTGCGCCTCCACGCGCCTTGCCTCTGGGCTCGGAGTTGCCTGCGCGGAGGCATAACGATAAGGAAAGAATTTCGTCGAGGGTCCAACTTACAACACACTCTAAGGCACGATCTCGGAGTGAGAAGAATAGAACCAATCCTAAATACCCTATAGCCTCCACGATTATTGGCGTAGTGCACAACACACCGATAATCAAGACTCTGACTGATACGGTCTGTAGACACTTTCCGAGGATTAACTGCTCTGATACCACTTTTGTCACGACCCGTTTCGGGGCCCGTGACTGGTGCCTTACCCCGGGCACCCTAGTGATACAACATCAGAGTAATCAGCGGAACATAAAACGATACAAGACATATTATGAAATATGAAACAATAATCTGAGAAAAACTTGCCTTTCGGCATATATAAACAACAACTTTTTCAACATGAACAGTTTAATCCTGTGTACAAACCCGCACAACAAGATTACTCTGACCTCTAAGAAATGATACGACAACAATGGCGGACAGTAGCCCCGCCATACCCCGAACGTAAACACCTACAACAACAGGACTATACCATCGATAAGCCTCGAGAAACGGAGCTTTAAACGCCGAATCAGGACCCTAAGAGCGAGGATCAATGACCGTGTACCTTTACTGCGGCATGAACGCACTTCCGAGGTCGATAACAGGTACCAAGTATGTGAAACCGAAAATAAATACTGTAAATGAAATCATAGTAGTCTATATAAAGCAGGAGACATGTATGATAACCAAACTACAGTTCACAATAAATAAGCAGTCATGTCAAGTCAGGGACTCACGCCCTCAAAGTTATCTCAATAAAACCGTACGGGGCAAGTACGAAGGCATAGCCGACTACTAAGACCCACAGTACCAAAAATGTCATAAACTGTATCACGAGGTCTTTCTAGACCGCACCACATGATCGGCGCCACTCGCTCGCAGATCAATGCGCGTCTATCCTCGAACTACCGCAGCCCGCATAGGTCACCCAGCACCGCATGAGGTATTCTCGAATCATGCTCCTGCATCGCTCGAGGTATACCCGTCGGCGGCACTTTAACCCCGTATCCGCTCAGGCTCCCGCCACCCTCATAGTCTCAAAAGACCGCATAGTCTCAACATCGCATAGGGAATCCCCGCATCGTGCTAAACACCCGAATGATCAATCCTCGAGCTACCGCTCGCATAGTCACAAGGACCGCATAGGCCGTATAGACCGCATCGCGTGGCAAGCCCTCGGTATAATAAGTCAAAGGGTATGTGATACAAAATAGTACAACGGCTTAACGCTTAACAACGTAAGCACAACAAGAATGTCCCCTTACATCACGATCACACAAGATACTAACACACGTAGCATCCTAACATGTTTACTTATCACATCAACAAGAAAGTATTTACAAGGCTATCTCAAACCAACACAATCAGTTATTCACACAAGGTACTTTATGCTAACAAGTTCGTATCTATCCCTAAAGTACTTCATACATTAAATCTTTTAAAAGATCCGTTGCTTTCACATGAGTCACACAATACGTAGTATAAAATAGAGTATGTCTTTTTAAGTAAACCAAAACACTTACCTTTGTAAAATCAAGTAACATTATTTTCCAAACGCCCAAGTTTGCCTAATTTCAAATGTTCACGTTTCTTATTTTAGAAAGGTTCAGAGTTCATAGTCTTATTCATTTAAGAATATAATTCTCTTTTAAACCATCTAAGAAACATAAGCCTTATATGTGAGTAGGATATTCTTGTTTATAACAATCTTTTCTGACCATGATCTAGGAAATATCATTTTGTCTCATCTTAGCTTCTATGCAGATGGAAGTTTCTCGTTTTAATAATACTTAATTATTCAATACATTTTCCTTTATTAACGCCGCAGATGGTTTGTCGATACACATTTACGATTTCCAAATCAAGAAAACATTATCCCTTTTAAAACCAAGTACTCATTACTCACTTAATGAGGTTTCACACAAAATTCATATAATTCATTTAAGTTAAGTCTCTTATCTTACAAGATCAAGTCTCTTAACTTCTAAAATAAATAAATCATTCGCTTTATCTCTCTTAAGCCATTATACCTAACTTCCCATAAAGCTAGTATAACTCTTAAGATTTTAAAACCAAGCATTATTCTTCTTTAAAAACAGTTCTTAATTCTCTTGAACTACTTCAAGATTTTTATTATTCGCTTAAGTCAAAAGACATTGCCGTAACCACGCTCAATTAACACACGCACGCTCACGTACTACATAGTTACACACATATCATGCTAGAAGAGATAGGAAGAGGTTCACATACCTCGCGACGATTATCGACTATTAGCAAATCGCTTCCACGCTATAACCCGCTAGCCCGGTCCACCTTCTCAAGTAGCACATGCTACTCGCAGAACATTCAACCTATACAGTTATACAATTCTATCAAAGTCTAGACTATTCGGTAGAATAAATCTAGATACAAGATCCTACGGAAATCAGCCCTTCCCTACCCACAAACTACAAGTCTACAGAATACAATCCTCCTGAATTACAGCTCGCTTCTTTAAATTCAGCTTAAGTCCAAAGACATTGCCGATAACTACGCTCGCCTATATATAGTATACTTCAACTATATATTCTAACATCGTGTAATTTCCAATTACAATAGAGGACAAGATAATTACCTCGATAAGCCCATAATTATCCAAGTTAAAATGTCGATCCAGCAACGCTTAGCTCCAACTCCGAGTGCTCAACCCGCTCTAAACCACCCTTAGAAGTTCTAACCAACTTACACAATACTCAACGACTATGGAGATTTTCCTTATGGTTTCGGTTTTGTAGTATCGGGAAGTATAATAGTATTTCGGCTTTTCAGATAGGTATAACCTTAGAATACAACAGGTATACGGCTAAGGTAATTTGGGCATTATAACAATACTTTGAGAGTATTTCTACACCACAAAGGGGGTATTATACGAAACAACTAGGCTAGGGGGTACACTCTCGGCTAGCACCCCTAGAGGGGGGGTGCTCTCGGCCACAAGGGGGAGGCCCTTGGCCGAACTCAACACAAGGGGAGGGAGAAGGAGATCTTTCAAGACTTAGGCAAATTTATGGATGAAGAAGTTCATCAAAGGGAGGGGTATTTATACTACAAGCCAAGGCCAACCAATGGCCAAGATCTAGCCAAGTGCTATGCAAGTGTAGGGCCAAGATTCACCCAAGTACACCTTATCCATCTACCACCAAAATATCCTACCTACTACTTGACAAAAGCCACCCCAATCGTCCAAGCCATTTCCGCCCATTCCTCCCAATGAGAGGGTGACAAGTGTCGCCCTCTTGTTGGTCCAAAATGTTTCGTCTCTCGGAAAAATCCGCAAAAATTAGAAATGACATAGCCGGAATTTTCCCTACGAAAGTCGTGGAAAACGCTTCGAAAAACGACTCTAACCGGGTGTTGTGCACAAAATAATTTTCGGCCAAGCCACTTTAAAGGTTCAAATTTTTCTACGTACGTCCTTACGTACATACACTGGAAATACGGGGTATAACAAAACTGTTCATTTTGAAAGAGTGGTTATTTATATATATGCCGAAAGGCAAGTTTTCTAAAGATAATTGTTGTACACTTCTTGTTATTATATGTTGTTGTGTTATGTTCCGCTGATTTTCTCTGATGTATGACTACTTGGGTGCCCAGGTAAGGCACCAGTCACGGGCCCCGGAACGGGTCGTGACACTTTATTCCAGAGGCTTATCCCTGGTATTGTCGATTGTTGTACATTCAGGGGTATGGCAGGGCCCTGTCCCTCCAGAGTTGTTATTCTTAGAGGTCTGTAGTCACAGTGTGGTTTGGGTTGTAAAGAAAAAAAAATGTACTATTTTATTTGTATAGTTTACGGAAGGTGGCCTTATCGGCTAGCCTGTGTTATTTTCTGTTTAAGAATTTTATCAGTTGTGTATGTTCCGCTATTCTCTCGATGTATATCGAAGCGGTGCCTGTGTAGGCACCACGCGCCCGGCCTCGTCGTGATGATTATATATTATTATTACCCCATGGATTAGCTCTCCATGAAGTCATGTACCCAAGATGAGGGATTCCACAGGCATGAGATATTTATATATATTGCATATGTGCACGCCGACAGTGATGGAGGATGCCACAGGCGTGTTACATGGATATATTTTACACTTACGGTTGTCGGCAGTGATGGAGGATTCCACGGACACGCTTTGATGTTTTATGCGCTTGAGACCTCATCGATCGTGTGATGGTTTTGAGGATTGTGTCATGTTACACCGTAATTCCGTGACATTTATACGAGAATAGTCGAGAACACAGACTTAAAAATTTGAACGAAGAAAGAATTATTTTCCAAGGAAAAATCTTCAACTCCTGAAGGAAAATTGTTCGTTAATGAGAATTGGGTTCTCGAATTTTTATTTGAGATCGCTTGGAATTTATCAGAACCATGGAATTTTATTTTCAGAGTTGGATACGTGGGGCCCACCCGAGAAATTTTACGTTTTTGTGGGGCCCACGAGGTTTCTGATATTTTGACCAATAATGGAAATTTCGGGAAATGAAATATTATGGACCAATGGGAGGGCGACACATGTCACCCTCCACATGCTTATGTTGGATGAATTAAAGAATTGACCAAGTCAACTAGACAAGTGGGAGCTTGATATATTTGACCTCATCTTAGCCATCCATATGTTTTAATCCTAGCCATTGGTTGTTTTATATATATCTACATACTACTAGTGCAAGACTAGAATTCTACACTTAGAAAAAATTCAAGAACACTTGAGTCTTGCAATGTAGCTCTCGGCATTGAGCTCTTTCCACACAAAAAAAATTGCAATCTTGTTTCATAATTCACCATACTTTAACCCAAGGTTCCTAGAGGTATTGTAAGGTTATCTCAATAAAAAAATCCCGGAAAAACTACGTTTTTACGTTAGTCGCAAGATGAAAACCTAAGGTGTTCTTCAACTTTGAAGTTGGAAATTGAAGAGAAGTTGTTTATGAGCTTCCAAGGTGTTATACCCCGTATTTTCCAGAGTATGTACGTGAGGACGTACGTAGAAAAGTTTGAGCCTTAAAATAGGCAAGGGCCGAAAATTTTGTTCACAACTACCGAAAGGAATCGTTTTTCGACGAAACGTTTTACAAAACTTGCGAAGGGAAAAATACGGCTATGTCATTTATAATTTTTGCGGATTTTTCCGAGACGAATATTTTGGACCAACGGAGGGTGACATGTGTCACCTCACATCGACGCTGTGGTGGCGCAAGTGCACGATTTGGGGTCACGAGTTGGTAGGATATTTGTGAGGATTTGTGGAGTAGGGCTGTGGGCACTTGGGCAAATCTTGGCCTCCACTTGCCCCCACTTGGCTTGATCATGGCCATCAACTCCCTATAAATACCCCTTGTGAAGACTTCTTCATCCCAAAAACTTTCCTAAGTCTTGAAAGCCCTCTTCCCCTTTGTGTAGTTCTCGCCCCAGCCTCCCCTCCCCTTGCGAGGCCCCTTGGCCGAGAGCCCCTCCCCTTGGCCGAAAGTATCCCCCCCTCCTAGGGGTGTTAGCCGAAACCTACCCCCCTCCTTGTGGTGTTGTTCTCGTGAAAATACCCCCCCTCTTGGTAGAAAATACTCTCCAAGTATTGTTACTATACCAAAATACCTTAGCCTTATACCTTGTAGTATTCCAAAAGTTACCTCTATACGTAGAGTCCAGAATACTACCTTATGTCCTTTTGTCTCAAAACGAAACCCTAAGAAAAATCTTCATAGCCATTGAAGGATTAAGAAGAAGTTGAGTAGAACTTCTAAAGGGTTGTTTGGAGCGGGTTGAGCGCCCAGAGTAGAGAGCTAAACGTTGCTCAGATCGACATTTATACTTGGATAATTATGGGCTTATCGAGGTAAATATCTTGTCCCTCTATTGTAATTGGAAATTACATACGGTAGTAGTATAGAAATGAATATAAGATTCATAGAATAGAATTGAACTGTAATAGAAGGATATTACGTAAAAGACTTGAATCAAATCGCATCGTGAGAATATTAATGTAGAAGTTGATAGACTTATACAACCTTTATAGGTTGAATGTTCGCGAGTAGCATGTACTACTTGAAAGGTGGACAAGGCTAGCGGAGTTATAGCGGAGCGCTTTTGCTAATAGTCGATAATCGTCGCGAGATATGTGATTCTTCCTATCCTCTTGAGCATGATATTTTAAAAGAATATATATAGTACGGTAGACGTACTTGTGTTAACTGAACGTAGTTGTACGGCAATGTCTTTTGACTTAAGCCTGAATAATAAGAATCCTGAAGTATTTCAAAAGAATTAAAGAAACCTTTTTGAAAGAAGAGTAATGCTTGGTTTTAAAAGCTTAAGAGTTATACTAGCTTTATGGGAAGTTAGGTATAACGGCTTAAGAGAGATAAAAAGAATGATTTATTAATTTTAGAAGTTAAGAGACTTGATCTTAAAAGATAAGAGACTTGACTTAAGCGAATTAATATGAATTTTGTGTGAAACCTCATTCGTGAGTAATGAGTACTTGGTTTTTAAAAGGAAGAATGTTTTACTGATTTCGGAAATCAGAACAAGTATCGAACAAACCACTGCAGCGTTAATAAAGGGAAATGTTTTTGACTAATTAAGTATTATTAACTAGTAGAAACCTCCATCTGCATAGAAGCTAAGATGAGACAAAATGATATTACATTTTCTAGATTATGGCTGCTTTAATAAGATTGTTATAAACAAGAATAACCTACTCACATATAAGGCATATGTTTCTCAAATTGTTTTAAAGGAGAATTTTATTCTTAAGTGATTAAGACTATGAACTACGAAACCTTTCAAAAAATGAGAAACTTGAGCATTTGAAATTAGGCAAACTTGAACGTTTGGAAAATAATGTTGTTACTTGATTTTACAAAGGGAAGTGTTTTGGTTTACTTAAAAAGATAGTCACTCTATTTTATACTACGTATCAGTGATCACAGGAAAGTAACGATCTTTTAAAGAGTTAATGTATGAAGTACTTTGGGGATAAAAACCCGAACTTGTTTAACATAAAGTAGAAAGTATCTTGTGTGAATAACTTGATTGTGTTGGTTTGTGATAGCCTTGTAATACTTTCTTGTTGGTTTGATAAGTAAACATGTTAGGATGCTACGTGTGTTAGTATCTTGTGATGTTAGTGTAAAGGGGTTTCCCTCGATCGCGCTTATGTTGTTTAAACGATCAGCCGTTATGTTGGTATTGTACCACTCACCTTGACATGATCCCGGGGGTTAAAATGCCCTCCGATGCGGGGTATATCTCAGGCGGTCTGGGACCATGATTCGAGAATACCTCATGCGGGTCCAGGGGACCTATGCGGAGCTACGAGAGTTCCAAGTTAGTGTGCGAGGTTATACCTCATGCGGTCTATGTGGCCATGCGGACTGCAAGTCCAGGACGATGCCGGAGAGTATCTACCCTCGATGCGGGGAATACCTCATGCGGGCCATTGGAGTGGCCTATGCGGAGTCGCGGAAGTTCCGTGGCTAGACGCGCATTAGATATCTGCGGCGAGTGGCCGCCTTTGATCATGTGACGGCCAGACAGATCTCATGATACGCTTTATGACCTTGTTGCATGGGTTTTAGTAGTCGGCTATGCCTTCGCACTTACCCCGTCACGGTTTTATGATGACACAGTGGACCTCGTGTTCATGTGTATTCCTTGGTGCTTTTATATCATAGATCGCCAGCTGAGGAAGGTATTCCACGCATGATTGATGTTGTGGGCGTGAGACCCTAGTTATATTTGAGTGATGACTTTGAGGCGTGAGTCCACGACTTGACATGACCGCTATTTATTGTGAACTGTAGTTTGGTTATCATACATGTCTCTGCTTTATATAGACTACTATGATTTCATTTACGATTTTTCGCCACATACTTGGTACCAGATCGACTCTTGGGGCCGCTCATGCCGCAGTAGAGGTACACCATCATCGATCCTCGCCTAGGATCACGTCAGCGTTTGGGAAGCTCCGTTTCTCCGAGGCTTATCACGTATAGTCCCTGTCTTTGTAGGTACTTACATTCGTGGTATGGCGGCCCCGCCCCGCCATTGTTGTCATATCATTCTTAGAGGTATGTAGTAATGCTGGGCGAGTTGTAAAAAGGGATGTAATCGTTTCTAGTTGTTATATATATATGCCGCAAGGCAAGTTTTCTCGTAAGAACTGCTTTTATTTCATGTCTTGTTTTATTTTTCCGCCGATTACTCGATGTATGTCTACTGGGTGCCCGGTAGGCACCGCCACGCCCGGTTCGGTCGTGACAAAAGTGGTATCGAGCGATTAATCCTGGAAAGTGTCTACGACCGTATCTAGTAGAGTCTTGATTATCGCAGGTGTTGTGCACCACACCAATAATCGTGAGGCTATAGGATATTTAGGATTAGTTTCCATTCTTCTCACTCGAGATCGTGCTTAGTCGTGTTATAAGTTGGACCCTCTAACGTATTTCTTTCCACCGCTATGCCTCCGCGTAAAGGCAACCCGCCCGAAGGGCAAGGCGGAGGAGCCGCGAGTAAATCTGAGGGTTACGAGGCACAGCCCAACCATCACCTGAGTTGGTGCTTCATTCGGGAGTTCTGGCGTCGCCACCCAAAGAGAGTTTAGCACGGCAGATTCCTCTGCGGCCATGACATTTACGCCTTCCACGACCAAGAGCAAAGTATAGTTTGCAAAGAGACGACCACATTACTAGCTAGGATGTAGCTACCGGAGTATATGATGTACCGATTTATCACGGGTCTTGATGACTATTTAAGAAAGGGTTGTGCAAGAGTAGCTCTTCAGTCAGGCTTGAGCATGGCTTGTGTATGGGCTTATGCAAAGCAGAGACGTAGGATCGACGTTAACCAAGATCGCGAAGAGGGCGAGCAGCGAGGTCCTTTGGTAACTTTCGAGGCGAACCGCCTCGCAGAAAGATATTAGATATGCACCTCCGCCAAGCAGCAGTGGTCCCACGTGGTTCGTGACGCTCGAGGTATGCGAGTTGGTCGTAGCTCGTGGCTTCGATCCACGCCTATCGTATGTTCTAACCAGGTTCGCTTTTCCTCGGTGTTCACATGTGGCGCCATCCCGGAATGTCGTCTTTGTTGGTGTTTGTTTTACATGCGCCGTCGAACCGTGTGTCGAAAGGGTGTCCTAGTAGGAGGACTCAGTCTACCAGATCAGTTGCAGATTTAGTAGTTCGAAGAGGAAAGGGCGTTAACCAGAGGAGGCCACCCCCACCTCGGTGTGGCCGTTGCGATAAGATGAGTATATCTTAAGTGTTATGTTCAGGTAACATAAGTGTTAATTGTAATTAGAAATCATGGTTAGTAATAAGGGTAAGATTTGGGGTTAAGGAAAGTGTGAGCCTTAGAGTTTTATACGTAGAGACCTTAGAGGCAAGGCCATCTCGAGTAAAAGATGTATTTTTTTTTTATGTGTTTGACCCTTATCGGAGTGCATAGTGCACGTGAGTTATATTTGTATTATAAGTCCCTGAGTAGTGTGGAATGAAAGAGGGTAGTTGAGCTAAGAAGACCACTAGGTTCTCGTGACATGATTTTGGGATTGTTCCGGATAGGGGAGCAAGTGTTTGGCGCGATGGCGGGTCGGGTTGCGGACCGATCGCGGGTCAACCCGCGACCTGTTTGGTGGTGGGGTCAGTTTATGGTGGTCCCGCCAGGTGGTGGGGTCACGGGGGTGTTAGGCCCAAGTTTAGTTAACCATCGTGCGAGTTCGTGGATGCGTGCGACCAGTAGTCGGGCCGATGAGGTCAGCCCATCTTGTCCTTCAGTCAGGACTGTTTACTCGGCAGAGGGTTATGCGAGATGTTATATCAGGAAGGTTGTAAGGTTGCACGAGGTGCCTACTTTCACCTTATGACGACATGGAGCCAGTGTTACTGCTTTTTCTCGAGGTTTTACGTGCAGGTTAGGAACTCAGGTGAGTCTCCGTATCACATTCATCCTCGGGCCAGTGTTGGATTTCAGGGGTAGCTGTGAGGATTGTTGTCTCCTGATTGAGGGAGTGTTTTATAGCTACCATTTCAGTGTTCGGATATTGCCTTATGAAGTCTTGTAGGGGCGGAAGTATAAGTTGTCGGTCGATTGGTTCGATGTTGGCAAGGTTCAGATAGATGGTTCATTCTTGTTTCAGCAGGATGTGGATAGGGTGAAGCCTATCCAGGAGAGGTTATCGGCAGCTCAGAGTCAGCAGAAGTCGTGCGGATAATCGGCGACGACGCTTGGAGTTCAGGTTGACGGTGGGCCTTCTTGAAGGTACCACCCCGGAAGGGTGTGACGAGATTCGGAAAACAGAGGGAACTTAGCCGGAGGTATTTTAAGCGTTCTCTTTTTCAGATCCTTTGGAGGATAGGCCAGGTTGCCTATAGATGGAATTGCGCCCAACGCGAGGCAAGCGTCCGGTCTTTCTTGTTACTATGTTCGGAATAGTATCAAAGATCCATCCAGATTGTTCCCAGTAATGATGACCAAGTTGGAGGTAGTAACCCAGAGATTTGGAAACTGAAGCAGTAACAGAAATGTGGTAAGGTATGAGAAAGAGTTCGAGTGTACGAGAAGGGTACGACGAGTAAGGGAAGAAGCGAGCATGTGTTAAGAACAGAGGTGTGATCATTTCGTTTGTAAAGTGAAGGTACGAAGGAAGTATATTTTAGACCTCGGGTAGGAGCCTTGGTGATGTTAGAGGTGATTCCTCGTGGACTTGGATGTAAGTATTTGCGCGTGTGTTATTTTATGGCCAGGTGTGGCGTGATTGTTTTCGTAAGTATAGCAGTGAAAACTATACTGGCGCATGTGTGTTTTGAGACTTAGAAAGAACATTCGGGACGAATGTTTCTAAGGAGGGGAGAATGTTATACCCCGTATTTTCCAGAGTATGTACGTGAGGACGTACGTAGAAAAGTTTGAGCCTTAAAGTAGGCAAGGGCCGAAAATTTTGTTCACAACTACCGAAAGGAATCGTTTTTCGACGAAACGTTTTACAAAACTTGCGAAGGGAAAAATACGGCTATGTCATTTATAATTTTTGCGGATTTTTCCGGGAGACGAATTATTTTGGACCAACGGGAGGGTGACATGTGTCACCCTCACATTGGACGTTGTGGTGGGCGGCAAGTGCACGATTTGGGGGTCAAGAGTTGGTAGGATATTTGTGAGGGATTTGTGGAGTAGGGACTAGGGGGCACTTGGGCAAATCTTGGCCCTCCACTTGCCCCCCACTTGGCTTGATCATGGCCATTGAACTCCCTATAAATACCCCCCCCCCCTTGTGAAGACTTATTCATCCCAAAAACTTTCCTAAGTCTTGAAAGCCCTCTTCCCCTTTGTGTAGAGTTCTCGCCCCTAGCCTCCCTCCCCTTATGAGGCCCCTTGGCCGAGAGCCCCCTCCCCCGTGGCCGAAAGTATCCCCCCCTCCTAGGGGTGCTAGCCGAAACCTACCCCCCCTCCTTGTGGTGTTGTTCTCGTGAAAATACCCCCCCTCTTGGTAGAAAATACTCTCCAAGTATTGTTACTATACCAAAATACCTTAGCCTTATACCTTGTAGTATTCCAAAAGTTACCTCTATACGTAGAGTCCGGGAATACTACCTTATGTCCTTTTTGTCTCAAAACGAAACCCTAAGAAAAATCTTCATAGCCGGTTGAAGGATTAAGAAGAAGTTGGTAGAACTTCTAAAGGGTTGTTTGGAGCGGGTTGGAGCGCCCAGAGTAGGAGCTAAACGTTGCTCAGGATCGACATTTATACTTGGATAATTATGGGCTTATCGAGGTAAATATCTTGTCCCCCTATTGTAATTGGAAATTACATACTGTAGTAGTATAGAAATGAATATAAGATTCATAGAAGAGAATTGAACTGTAATAGAAGGATATTACAGAAAAGACTTGAACTGAAATCGCATCAGTAGAATATTAATGTAGAAGTTGATAGACTTATATAACCTTTATAGGTTGAATGTTCTGCGAGTAGCATGTACTACTTGAAAGGTGGACAAGGCTAGCCGGGTTATAGCCGTGGAGCGTTTTGCTAATAGTCGATAATCGTCGCGAGGTATGTGATTCTTCCTATCCTCTTGAGCATGATATTTTAAAAGAATATATATAGTACGGTAGACGTACGTGTGTTAACTGAACGTAGTTGTACGGCAATGTCTTTTGACTTAAGCCTGAATAATAAGTATCCTGAAGTATTTCAAAAGAATTAAAGAAACCTTTTTGAAAGAAGAGTAATGCTTGGTTTTAAAAGCTTAAGAGTTATACTAGCTTTATGGGAAGTTAGGTATAACGGCTTAAGAGAGATAAAAAGAATGATTTATTAATTTTAGAAGTTAAGAGACTTGATCTTAAAAGATAAGAGACTTGACTTAAGCGAATTAATATGAATTTTGTGTGAAACCTCATTCGTGAGTAATGAGTACTTGGTTTTTAAAAGGAAGAATGTTTTACTGATTTCGGAAATCAGAACAAGTATCGAACAAACCACTGCAGCGTTAATAAAGGGAAATGTTTTTGACTAATTAAGTATTATTAACTAGTAGAAACCTCCATCTGCATGTAAGCTAAGATGAGACAAAATGATATTACATTTTCTAGATTATGGTCTTTAATAAGATTGTTATAAACAAGACTAACCTACTCACATATAAGGCATATGTTTCTCAAATTGTTTTAAAGGAGAATTTTATTCTTAAGTGATTAAGACTATGAACTACGAAACCTTTCAAAAAATGAGAAACTTGAGCATTTGAAATTAGGCAAACTTGAACGTTTGGAAAATAATGTTGTTACTTGATTTTACAAAGGGAAGTGTTTTGGTTTACTTAAAAAGATAGTCACTCTATTTTATACTACGGGTATTGTGTGATCATGTGAAAGTAACGTATCTTTTAAAGAGTTAATGTATGAAGTACTTTGGGGATAAAAACCCGAACTTGTTTAACATAAAGTAGAAAGTATCTTGTGTGAATAACTTGATTGTGTTGGTTTGTGATAGCCTTGTAATACTTTCTTGTTGGTTTGATAAGTAAACATGTTAGGATGCTACGTGTGTTAGTATCTTGTGATGTTTGTGTAAAGGGTTTCCTCGATCGCGCTTATGTTGTTTAAACGATCGAACGTTATGTTGGTATTGTACCACTCACCTTGATATGATCCCGGGTTAAGCCGCCTCCGACGCGGGTATATCTCAGCGGTGCAGGACCATGATTCGAGAATACCTCACGCGGTCCAGGGACCTATGCGAGCTACGAGTTCCGTGTTAGTGCGCGGGTTATACCTCATGCGATCTATGTGGCCACGCGGATCGCGTGAGTCCGGGGCGATGTCGGGAGTAGCTACCTCGATGCGGGAATACCTCACGCGGGCCATTGGAGTGGCCTATGCGCGAGTCATGGAAGTTCCGTGGCTAGACGCACATTAGATATCGCGGCGAGTGGCGGCTTTGATCATGTGACGGCCTAGACAGATCTCATGATACGCTTTATGACCTTGTTGGTATGCCGTTTTTAGTAGTCGGCTATGCCTTCGCACTTACCCCGTGCGGTTTTATGATGACACAGTGGGACCCGTGTTCATGTATTCCTCGTGCTTTTATATCATAGATCGCCGGCGGTGAGGAAGGTATTCCACGCATGATTGATGTTGTGGGCGTGAGACCCATAGTTATATTTGAGTGATGACTTTGAGGCGTGAGTCCCACGACTTGACATGATCGCTATTTATCAGGAATCGTAGTTTGGTTATCATACATGTCTCTGTTTTATATAGACTACTATGATTTCATTTACGATTTTTCGCCACATACTTGGTACAGATCGACCTCCTTCGGGCCGCGTTCACGCCGCAGTAGAGGTACACCGCCATCGATCCTCGCTCTTAGGATCACGTCAGCTTTGGGAAGCTCCGTTTCTCGAGGCTTATCAGTGGTATAGTCCGTCGCTTGTAGGTACTTACATTCGTGGTATGGCGGGCCCCTGTTCGCCATTGTTGTCATATCATTCTTAGAGGTCCATGAGTAATCGTGGCAGAGTTGTAAAAAGGGATGTAACTGTTCTAGTTGTTATATATATATGCCGCAAGGCAAGTTTTCTCAGAAGAAATGTTTTTATTTCATGTCTTGTTTTATTTTTCCGCTGATTACTCTGATGTATGTCTACTTGGGTGCGGTAGGCACGATCACGCCCGGTTCGGTCGCGTGACACGCGGTTGCTTGGAGTGGATTGGAACGTCGAGAAGAGGAGCTAAAGTTGCTAAGGATCGACTTTAAATCTTGGATTGGATTTGGGCTTATTGAGGTATAAATCTTCGTCTTACTATTGTGATTGAAGATTCCATGTTATTATAAGTTAGAAATGATCATGTGATATATATTATGAAGATTGATAAGTGTTATGGAATATTTGGAAGAATCCAAAAGTTGCATGATTAGCCTTAAGATTGTAATTCAATTTAGTTATTAGTTTTAATTGTCACATGTTGTATAAGAAAGGGATTATAGTTGTTAAAGTTGTTTGCGACTATATAACATGTTAGAACGACAATATGGATTGAAAGGAAGTGGAAAGGATTATATGTGGTTGTACTTTGTAGCCGAGAAGGATATTTAATATTGGACTGTTTTATATAAATTGTGGGGCAGAATTTTACACGTCCTGTTAAGGCGTGTAATCCCCTTTGAATTGTTGAATTGTTGAGCCTTAAATGTGGAATGTTGGTTATTGATTTCGGGCCTTGATAAAGGTGGAAAAGTACGTAGAAACAAAGGAAGTGCTGCCCAATTTTCTGTAGAATTAGAGACCTAACACTTAGTATTATTCCACGTTGATAAGCTAGGAGTTGATAGACATGTTATGGTTACTATAGGTTGAAGTAATACGTGTAGCGTTGTTACACCCCGTGATTCCAGGACATGTTTATAAGAACGTACGTAAGAACTCAAAAGTGTTAAGATTTGAGACTAGTAAAAATTTATCGAAATTATGGAAATGTCGGAAAATGAAATATTGCGACGAACGGGAGGGAGACACGTGTCACCACCCTTAGATGGCAATGGACGAATGGACCATGGGTTAAATGGTCATTTGACCTATGTGAAGATGACTAAGTCTTGCAAGCTTAGGGCTTGAGATTATTGACTAAGTCAAAAGGGCCACTTGACTAGATTTTTTAAATGAATTGGATCCAAGCCACCCAATTGTTCTAATCTTGACCCTCCATATGTTTATATAAGCTTACTACTAGCAAGATTAGTTCCCATACTTAGAAAATATTTCATGAAACTTGAAGACTTCAAAGGTTGCTCTCGGGTTTGAGCACTTTAGCAAGACAAAAATTTTCGTTTGTTGTTCAATAATCTCCATACATTAAACCAAGGTTCCTAAGGGTATTGTAAGGGTATCTCAATAGAAAGATCCCGGAAAAGTGTCATTTTTGTATTAGTCGCAAGGTGAAAACCTAAGTCATTTCCTAGGTTTGGATTGGAAATTGAAGGAAAGTTGTTTGTGATCTTCTAAAGGATTTAAGTGGCGGATTGGAGTGTCAAGGAGAGGCTCTAAGTTGCTAGGGAGCGACTTCGGATCTTGAAGTTGGATTAAGGCTCGTCAAGGTAACAATCTTGTTCTCTTAAGGGGTTATAAGATTTCATATTTTTGAAGCCTTACATTTTAACTAGCATGAAGTTTATGTATTGAAGATTGATAAATGATATGGATAGTGGAAGCCTAAATCCGAAATGACAATGTGAGCCATTTGAAATTGAAATACAATTTGGTCGATAATTAGAATCGCCGCATGTTATCTACTTGAAGATTGTAGTTGTTATAATCGATTGCGGCTTTATAAAATGTTATACTAAACAACTTGAATTGAAAAGGAATTGGAAAGGATGATATGTTGTTACACCTATTGGCCGTGAATGGCATTGCCTTTTTGTATTAGTTTGGTATCAATTGTGGGGCGGAATTTTACACGTCTTGTAGGCGTGTAATCCCCTATTGTTAACTACATTGTTGAGCCTTAAATGTGGCATGTTTGGTTATTGAATTTGGGCCTTGAAAAAGGTGGAAAAGTATGTAGAAACAAAGGAAGTGCTGTACGATTTTCCGTATAATTTAGTGACTTTGCACTTAGAATATTCTACGTTTGAAGTTAGAAGTTAATAGACGTATTATGGTAATTATAGGTTGACATACTACATACGGCATATTGGACTTAGCAAGTGGATTGAACCGAAGAGGTATGTGGAACTTTCCTATCTCTTGAGCATGAGTAGTTGTAAATGTATAGTACGGTAGACGTACGAGGTTTAAATGAATTTAGTTTCATTTGATATCCTTGACTTGTTTTTAAAGGATAGAAATGTCTTGGTTTCAAAAGCATAAAGTTGGTTAATAACTTTATGGAAAGTAAAAAGAATGGTTTATTCTAATAAGGTAAACAAGGATTTCTTGACTTGAAAATGTATAGAATACTTGATTGGAAAGTATTGATTCCTTGAGCTATTCTAAAGTTAAGTGACTTGAAGTATTTTAAAAGTATGTGATACTTGGTTTTGAAAGTATAAGTCTCTTGGTTATAAAAAAAGAATGGAAGTGTCTAAAGCATAAAGTTAGTATAACGACTTTATGGGAAATTGGTTATAATAACTTTATGGAAGGTTAAAAGAATGGTTTACTCTAGTGAAGTAAATAAAGAAAAATGACTTGAAAGGAAGAAAAACAAATTGATTTGAAGGCATCAATTGCTTAAAGTTTTAAAGTAAAAAGTCACTTGATTTAGAGGTCTTTAAATGTAGTCCTAAAAGGTATTGTGACTTGTTTTGAAAAATAGATATGACTTGATACTACGATTATTAGTATCTTGGAAGTTTTATATGAAAAAGAGTCATTTTAAAATAATGGAAGTACGTAGTACTTTGAGTTAAATTCGGATTTTATAATGACATGTTAGTGCCTTAAGTAAACTAAAATGAGTGTATATGAATAAGGCTAATAAGAAGTTAGGGATTTCTTAACTTGCTTATGATAATTGTGATAAGCGGTTGTGCTTATGTTATGTATGATAAGCCGGTAGTGCTTATGTTATGTATGATAAGCTGGTAGTGCTTATGTTATGTATGATAGCCGGTTGTGCTAGTGATATGTTATTCATTACGGGGTCATTCCCCGGGTTTGTGGCATTTGCATATTCCATGGAATTGCTACCCATGATGCGAGGAATACCTCATGCGAGTCCGTAGGGCTTATGCGGGTGAAATAGTCCTATGCGGGGCGGACCAGTCCTATGCGAGGAGATTACCTCAAGCGGGTCCATACGACCTATGCGGGCGGATACAGTCTATGCGAGGAAATTACCTCATTTCGGGTCCACAAGACCTATGCGGGTGAAATAGTCTCAGGAGTAGGATTGCTTAATGATACTACGGGCGGGTGGCCCTACTTTGATCATGAGCCTACTATTTTTATGTAGTAAAGTATACTCTTGTTTACTCTCATTGTTAGTAAGGCACAGTGTACTATTATTTGAGTTATCATATACGTCTCCAGCTTTATTTTAGACGTATGATTTCATTACAGTACTTTCAGTTTCACATTTGGTACATGTTGTACTGAACTCCTTCGGGGGGTTGCGTTCATGCCACAGGTAGAGTATACAGGTTGATGATCCTCACTCTTAGGATCAATGTTTAGCTGTTGAGAAGCTCCATTACTCCGGAGGCTTATCCTTGGTACAGATCCCTGGTATTGTCGGTTGTTGTACATTCAGAGGTATGGCGGGGCCCTGTCCCGTCAAAGTTGTTATTCTTAGAGGTCTGTAGTCATGTCTTGTGGATTGGGTTGTATAGAAAAAAAAAAGATGTAACTGATGTTTTTGGGTTATGTATATTTTACGGAAGGTGGCCTTACCGGCTAGCCAGTTGATATTTAATGTCTTAAGTATTTTTATGAGTTGTGTATGTTCCGCTGCTATTCTGTGATGTATACCTGAAAGGGGTGCCCAGGTAGGGCACCAGTCGCAGGCCCGGGGTCGGGTCGTGACAAGCGTATTCTACTTGAAGGGTGGAAAAGTTAACAAGGTTGAAGTACTTTGGAGCATTTTTCTACTTGTCGATAGTCGTCGCGAGGTATGTGAACCTCTTCCTTCTTTTGGCATGTTCTATGTGTGAAATATACATGTGGTGTTATTTCATGATTCCTTCTACTCTTAAAAGTTAAGAGGTACGTATGTTGATTTACTCTATGTAAAAAGTATGTCTAAGTTATCCTAAGTTTTTACCAAGTCTTATGGGGGATGTTGGTAAGAGTCGTTAGGAAGTATTTAGAGTCGAGTTGACTTTGCTAATTTACTGCACTAATGAGAATAAGTATCGAACTAGCCATTGCAGCGTTAATAAAAGAAAATGTATCGACAATCAATTATATTAAAATAAGTAGAATTCTCCATCTGCATAGAAACTAAGATAAGACAAAATTATATTACATTTTCTAGATCATGGCTTCTTTAATAAGGTCGTTATAAACGAGTATAATCTATTCACAACTCATAAAAGTATATGTTACTTAAATTAAAAGAGTTTATGTTATGATGTTTTAAGTATGTATGTACGTAGTACTTTTGGGTTTAATTTTCCCCTAATGTAATAAGAAATAAAAGTGTCTTAAGTTCTCTAAAGTGAAAGGTTGTTATAATAGCTTTATGGGAAATTGTTATAACGACTTAAGAAGAAGTGAAAAGATGGTTTAAAATGTTATGTAAAAAGACTTTATCGCGTCCCAGGAATGGGTCGGGCAGTATACCTTTATGGGAAGACTTATATGACTTTATCGCGTCCCAGGAATGGGTCGGGCAGTATACCTTTATGGGCAGACTTATATGACTTTATCGCGTCCCAGGAATGGGTCGGGAAGTATACCTTTATGAGCAGACTTATATGACTTTATCGCGTCCCAGAATGGGTCGGATAGTATACCTTTGTGGGGAGACTTTTTATGAATTTGTCGTGTCCCGCAAATGGGTCGGGTTACGTTATCACGTATGGATAATCAAAGTGAACTCGAAAATGAGGCGTCCCTCCATAAAGGGCCGAATTATGTTATGCAAGGTACGTAAGTTATGTGTTACACCCCGTAGTTCCAACACATAAATCAGAGAACGTACGTAAGACGTTAAGGTTTAAATCGTGAAACGATAGAAGATACGCTTTTCCTTAAGAGAAATATCGGGAACTTGTGAAGGAAAAGGTTTGTTAATTGGAATTTGGTTCTCAAATTTGGTATTTGAGACTTTTGGAATATATTAGAATTATGGATTTTTAAATTCGGATTTGGTCACGTGGGGCCCACGGGAAAATTTTACGGTTTTGTGGGGCCCACAATATTTATGGATATTTTGACCAATTATGGATATTTTGGAGGATGAAAATATTTTTAGACCAATGAGAGGGTGACACATGGCACACCCCTTTGACTATTAACTTGGTCTTGAAAGATATTTTGGAGACAAGTGGAGGTGGGTCCCACTCCACTTGTCTTGCTACTTATAAGGCCATACACTTGTCAAGCATCCACACTTAGGGACATATTATATATGCAAGGTTGAGGGCTTGCAAGACTTAGCCACACTTAGAAAATATTTCATCTTTTTCTTCCTCTTTCATGTAGTTTCGACCAAGGGCCCATTTTGTTATACCCCGTATTTCCAGAGTATGTACGTGAGGGCGTACGTATAAAAGTTTAAGCCTTAAGTTAGGCAAGGACCGAAAATTTTGTGCACAACACACGAAAAGAATCGTTTTCCGACGAAACGTTTTCCAAACTGCGAAGGAAAAATACGGCTATGTCATTAATAATTTTTGCGGATTTTTCCGAGAGATGAAATATTTTGGACCAACGAGAGGGCGACACTTGTCACCCTCAAGTGGGCGGACGAAATGGTCTTCCATTGGCACGTTTTGCCTTTATTTTTTTTGTCAAGGAGTTGGTAGGATATTTTGGGTGGTAGATGACCAAGTGGGACCCACACACACATGTCCTAATCTACACCCTCCACTTGCCCCCCCGTTGGCTTGATCTTGGCCATTGGTTGGCCTATAAATACCCCTTAGTTGATGAACTTTCATCCACACTTAGACATTTCTAAGTCTTAAAATCCCTTCCCCTCTCGAGAGCTCTGGCCGAAACACCTCTCCCCTTCCTAGTTATGCTACCGAAACCCTCCCCCTCATGAGCCTTGGCCAAACTACCCCCTTCCTAAAGTTGTTTTTCGTGAAGTACTTCCTTGGTAGAAAAGTATTCTCCAAGTATTGTTACTATTCCAAAATACCTTGGCCCAATACCTTGTAGTATTCCAAGGTTACACCTATATGAAAAGCCCAGAAATACTACTATACTTCCCTGCAGTCACAAAACGAAACCCTAAGGAAAATCTTCATAGTTGGTTGGAGTATTAAGAAGAAGTTGCGTAGAACTTCTCAGGGTTGTTTGGAGCGGGTTGGAGCAACCAGAGTAGGAGCTAAACGTTGCTCGGGATCGACATTTAAACTTGGATAATTTTGGGCTTATCGAGGTAAATACTCTTGTCCTTCTATTGTAATTGGAATTACATACTGTAGTAGTATAGAAATGAATATAAGATACATAGAAGGATATTACAGAAGAGAATTGAACTGTGATAGAAGGATATTACAGAAGAAGATTAAACCCATTTACATGGATCGTATTTTGCGAGACTTGTGTAGTTTAACTGCAGGGAAGTCGCCCAATTTTCCGTAGAATATTCTACGAGTAGTCTAGACGTTGATAGGCGATATGGCCTTTATAGGTTGAATGTTCTGCGAGTAGCATGTTCTACTTGGAAGGTGGACAAGGCTAGCGTTATAGCCGTGGGCGTTTTGCTAATAGTCGATAATCGTCGCGAGGTATGTGATTCTTCCTATCCTCTTGAGCATGATATTTTAAAAGAATATATATAGTACGGTAGACGCGTACGTGTTAATCGAACGTAGTTTTACGGCAATGTCTTTTGACTTAAGCCTGAATAATAAGAATCTTGAAGTATTTCAAGAGAATTAAGAAACCTTTTTGAAAGAAGGATAATACTTGGTTTTGAAAGCTTAAGAAGTTATACTAGCTTTATGGGAAGTTAGGTATAACGACTTAAGAGAGATAAAAGGAACGGTTTACTTAATTATTTATGAAAGCCTTATATTGATTTCGGAAATGAGAATAAGTATCGAACAAACCACAGCAACGCTAATAAAGGGAAATGTATTGACTAATAAAGTATTATTAAAACCAGTAGAAACCTCCATCCGCATGAAGCTAAGATGAGACAAAATGATATTACATTTCCTAGATCATGGCTGCTCTAATAAGATTGTTATGAACAAGAAGAACCTACTCACACATAAGGCATATGTTTCTCAAATTGTTTTAAAGGAGAATTATATTAGTAAGTGATTAAAACTATGAACTACGAAACCTTTCGAAAATAAAAGACTCGAGTAATTGAACTTAGGCAAACTTGGACGTTTGGAAAAGAATGTTGTTACTTGATATTAAAAAGGAAACTGTTTCGGTTTACTTAAAAAGATAGTCACTCTATTTTTGATACTACGGGTATCGTGTGACTTTTGTGAAAGAAACGGATCTTTTTAAAGAATTAATGTATGAAGTACTTTGGGGTTAAAACCCGAACTTGTTGTCATAAAATAGAAAGTACCTTGAGTGAATAACTTGACTATGTTGGTTTGTGATAGCCTTGTAATACTTTCTTGATTGGTTTGATAAGTAATCATGTTATGATACTACGTGTGTTAGTGTCTTATAATGTTTTGTGTAAAGGGGTTTCCCTTGCTGTGCTTTTGTTGATTAACGATAAGCCGTTTATCGTTATATTATCACATACCCCCTTGACTTGATATACCGAGGGCTTGCCACCCTTGATGCGGGTCTATACGGCCTATGCGGTCTGTGTGACTATGCGGAGCAGCGGTATGCTCCAGGATTGATCATTCCGGGTGTTTTATCCCGATGCGGGGGATGCCCTATGCGGTCTGTGTGACTATGTGGTCTATGAGACTATGCGGATCGCGGAGTCGAGAGGTACCGGGTTAGCCGCCGATGCTAGGAATACCTCATGCGGGCTATGCGTGGCTATCTGCGAGCGGCGGTATGCTCCGGTGACTAGACGCGCACATTGATATCGAGGGCGAGTGGCGGCCTTCGATCATGTAGTGCGGTCAGAAAGACCCCATGATATAGTTTTATAGCATTGTTGGTACCGTGGGTTTTAGTAGTCGGCTATGCCTTCGCACTTACCCCGACGGTTTTATTAGGACACAGTGGGACTGGTGTTCATGTACTCCTTGGTGTTATTACATCATGATCGCAGCCGATGAGGAAGGTATTCCACGGGCATGATTGATGTGGTGGGCGTGAGACCCATTGTTGTATTTGAGTAATGACTTTGAGGGCGTGAGTCCCTGACTTGACGTGACTGCTTACATATTGTGTATCGTAAATTGGTTATCATATATGTCTTCGCTTATATAGACTATTATGATTTCATTTACGATTTTCGCCACATACTTGGTACCTGTTGTACTGACCTCCTTCGGGGGGCTGCGTTCATGCCGTAGGTAGAGGTACACCAGTCGTCGATCCTCGCTCTTAGGATCACAGTTCAGCATTTTGGGAAGCTCCGTTTCTCCGGAGGCTTATCTTTTGTATAGTCTCCTGTTGTTGTAGGTACTTACATTCAGGGGTATGGCCGGGCCCTGTCCCGTCGTTGTTGTTGTAAAACTCTTAGAGGTCTGTAGTCCTGTTGTAAAGTTGGGATGTAACTGTTCATTCTTGAGATATTTATATACTTAGGGCGGCACTCTTTTATTGGATAAAACTGTGTCTCTTTTACATTGGTTTCATGTCTTGTTTTATATTCCGCTGATTACTCTGATGTATGTCTACTTGGGTGCCCGGGGTAAGGCACCAGTCACGGGCCCGGGTTCGGGTCGTGACACATTTCAAGAGCAAAAATCCTTCAAAATTTGATGATAAATCCTCAAACTCAAGCCTAAGATCCCTAGTGGTATACTAAGCAAGGATAACCCCTTAAACCCCCGAGATCAAGTGTTGGCCGAGAATAGAGAGGGTGAAACCCTAAGTTTTATCAACTTTTTGGAAGTGAAATACAAAGTGAAGTTGTGTATAAACTCATAGAGGTCACATATATGTGATTGGATCTTGAAGAAGTGGAGCGAAACGAAAACTGCGGATCAAAACCTAAGGGGCTGTTTTGGACGATTTCTTGGCTCAAAATGATGTAATAATTCTTCTTCCTCCGCAGTAATTGGATATTACTTATTGTTATGTTTAAGGGATGAACTTATGTTAAAGAAGAAATGGAAAATAAGATGTGTATGAGGTAGATATGTTGTTGGCCGATTTGAGGCAATTTTGAGCCCTTGGTTTCGTTTGTTATATGGTTGTTGTTATCCACACTTGTCTCATGTTAAAATAAGTTAATATGGTTGTTGATAAGTTGGTATGTCATATATGGAAGTGTTGGAACTCTAATTGGAATAAAATGGATTAAGGAAAGAGTTATCGGATTGTAGTTGTTTTAGAAAACCGCCTAAAGCGTTAGACGTTGTCGTATCATTTTATGGACTGTTTTGGGCGTGTATAATGATGGAAATTAAGCCCCTAATATGCAAGTTTAAGTGTAGTAGTTTCTAATGAAAGTCCTACGGAAATAGGGGTGTGGAAAGGTGTTGAAACGCCTCACATTTTACCCTCGTTATTGTTGGATTACTGACTGTTTTTGTGGACTGTTTTGTATAACTGTGGGGCAGAATTTTACACGTCCTATTAGGCGTGTAATCTGTTACACCCCGTAAGTCCAGGACATGTTTAAGAGAATGTAAGTAAGGAACACAAGACTTGAAAAGGGTACGAAAGGAAGAATTGTTTTTCCGACGGAAAATCTTCCGAACGTCGGAAAGGAGAAATGTTCGTTGGTGAGAATTAGATTCTCAAAATGAATTATTTGAAGAGTATGGAACTTATTAACATTATGGAAATTTATCTTTACGGATTTGGTCATGTGGGGCCCACCCGAGGAATTTTTACATTTTGTGGGGCCCACGAGGGTTACTAAATTTTATGGACGAATGGGAGGACGACACGTGGCACCCCCCCACATTGGTCTTGGACGAAATTATACAAGGGTAGTATGGTCATTGACCATTGAAGATGAATAAGTCTTCAAAGCTTGAGATATTTGACTTAAGTCAACTTGCCACTTGTGTAGATAATTAATGTCCTTCATCCTAGCCACACAAATGGTTTAATCTAGACCCTTAATTGTAGTATATATCCTACACTAGTTGCAAGACAAGTTCCATACTTAGAGAAATTTTTCAAGAAACTTGTGCTATCCTTAGAGGAGCTCTCGGCCATGGAGCAATTCCCACACAAAATTCTTAGATTGTGATCCATTATTCACAAGACTTTAACCCAAGGTCCCTAAGGGTATTGTAAGGATATCTCAATAGAAAGATTTCGGAAAAACGGAGTTTTCACGTTAGTCGCAAGGCGAAAACCTAAGGCATTTTCATAGGTTTTGATTGGAAATGGAAGAGAAGTTGGTTGTGAGCTTCTAAAGGCTTCAAATAGCGGATTGGAGCGTAAAGGAAAGGAGCTAAGAATTTCTAAGGAGCGACTTTGAATCTTGGAAATTATAAGGGCTTGTAAAGGTATAATTCTTGTCGTTTTAGTAATTAAGATTACTTATTGTTGTAGCTATGGATATTAGCAAGTATGAGATATGTATTATGAAGTTGATAAGTGTATTGGCTATTAGAACTCTAATCCGAAAACTAGTATGTTTAGCCCTTGAGATTTCAATTCAATTGGATTATTTGTTTAAGTCGTCACATGTTATATAAAGAAGGAATTAAAATTGTTAAGTTGTTTATGACTATATAACATGTTAGACCTAAGAACTTGGATTGAAAAGGAATTGAAAAGGTTGATAAGTTGTTGCACCTTTTGGCCGAAATTGGCATTTGTATTGTGGACTAGTTTAATGTCAATTGTGGGGCGGAATTTTACACGTATTGTAAGGCGTGTAATCCCCTTTGATTGGTTGTTGTTTTGAGCCTTAAATGTGGCGTGTTTGGTTATTGAATTCGGCCTTGAAAAAGGTGGCAAAGTATGTAGAAACAAAGGAAGTGTTGTCCGATTTCCGTAGAATTTAGTGACTTTGCACTTAGAATATTCTACGTTTGAGGCTAGAGGTTTAATGGACATATTATGGCCATTATTGGTGGAAGTACTAAGTATAGTGTATTCTACTTGAAGGATGGAATAGCTGTCAAGGTTGAAGTACTTTGGAGCATTTTGATATTGGTCGATAATAGTCTCGTGGTATGTGAACCAATTCTTTCTTTTGACATGATTCTAAGTATGGAATATACATGTAGTACTATTTCATGATTCCTTCTACTCTTAGAAGTTAAGAGGTATGTATGTTGATTTACTCTATGTAAAGGTTATGTCTAAGTTATCCTAAGTTCTTACCAAGTCTTATGGGGGATGTTGGTAAGAGTCGTTGGGAGGTATTTGGAGCCAAGTTGACTTGGCTAAGTTACGGCACAAATGAGAATAAGTATCGAACAAGCCATCAGCGTTAATAAAGGAAAATGTAATGACAATCAATTATGTTAAAATGAGTAGAATTCTCCATCTGCATAGAAACTAAGATAAGACAAAATTGTATTACATTTTCTAGATCATGGCTACTTGAATAAGATCGTTATAAATAAGTATAACTTATTCACAACGCACCAAAGTATATGTTACTTAACTTATAAGAATTTACGTATGAAGTTTTAAGACTATGGATCTCAAATTCTTAAAAGTTAAGAGACTTTATTTTTCAAGTTATGGGACTTGATTCTTAAAGGAAGAAATGAATTGATTTACAAGTATAGAATACTTGATTTGGAAAGACTTGATTTCTAAAGTTAAGAAACTTGTTTCTTAAAAGTTAAGAGACTTGAAGTATTTTGAAAGCTATGTGATTTGATTTGAAAGTATAAGTTTCTTGGTTATAAAAGGAATGGATTTGTCTAAGACATAAAGAGTTATAACGGCTTTATGGGAAGTTGGTTATAACAACTTTATGGAAGATTAAAAGAATGGTTTTCTTTAGTAATGTAAGCAAAGAAATGATTTGAAATAAAGAAGGGAAAATTATTTTAAAGGTGCCAATTGCTTAAGGTTTTTAAGAAAGAAGTCACTTGATTTAGAAGCTGATAAATGTATTTCTAAAAAAGGTATTGTGACTTGTCTTGAAAAGTAGAGATGGCTTGATACTACGGTTGTTAGTATCTTGGAAGTTTTATTTGAAAAAGAGTCATTCTAAAGGAGTAGAGGTGCGTAGTACGTTGGGTTAAATTCCCGGATTTTATATGACTTTACCGCGTCCCAGATTGGGCGGCAAGATACCTTATGGGCGGACTACATGACTTTACCGCATCCCGTGAATGGGCCGCAAGATACCTTTATGGGCGCACTATGTGACTTACCGCCCCAGAATGGGCCGGGCAAGATACCTTATGGGCGACTATGTGACTTTATCGCGTCCCAGTTGGGCGAGCAGATAGGCGTCCTCCATAAAGCGGATTATGTTATGCAAGGTAAGTAAGTTATATGGAAATGAACTTGACGGTTTTTCCTGAGCATGTACGTAAGAATGCGACTATACTTTTATGTAAAAATGGGAAAATATAATAAGGTGCGATTAAGTTCACGAGATGGTAATGACACGGCAGATCCGTATTTACCTTTTTTTATACTTGCCCCTGTCATTCCTTTGTACAGTTATGATTTGTTTAATGTACCTTATTTTCCGTTCCATATTCTGCACTGTTGTATCGACCCCACTTCGGCTGCGTTCATGTCGCGCAGTTTAGGTACACGATTGTGGATCCGCGAGCTTAGGATCTGGTTCAGATTTTGAGATGACTCAATGTTAGGAGTTGTCATGGCTATGTATATTCAGTGCAGCGGGCGTTGTCCGTCATAGTATTTGTTCAAATCTTAGAGTGCATTATTCATCGTAATTTGGGTGGCTAGAGTTTTTTTACATTGTTAAGCGGTGTAGCCCTTTCGGGTAATTTTTATGTTATTAGCCTTATCGGCAGCCTTAGTTTTTGATAAAAGAAAAAAAAGTGTTATTTATCTTACGCAGTTTGTTATGTTATATGATTAGAAGGGTGCCCAGGTAGGGCACCAGTCGCGGCCCGGGGTCGGGTCGTGACAAAAGTGGTATCAGAGCAGTTAGTCCTCAGAAAGTGTCTACAGACCGTGTCTAAGTAGAGTCTTGATTATCGGTGTGTTGTGCACCACATCTATAATCAGGCGGCTGCAGGACATTTAGGGTTGGTTTCCATTCTTCTCACTCTGAGATCGTGCAATAGAGTGTGTTGTTAGGTCGTCTCTCCTAACGACTTATGTTGATCGCATTTACGAGAAAGCGATGACCCGGGAAGGACTATGTGGATTGCGTATCCAGGTTGGTAATGATTATAGTATAGTTGGTATTGTGACATACATCTATACGGAGTTATGTATGAAAGTCGACGCTGTTGCCTAGAATGATTTTAGATTACCAGGAGTTGGTAAAGACTAACTAGATACCGGGACGGTATGGAACAGTTAATGAATTCCCGCCAAGGTCTTATGTTTTATTTTGGCATAATTGGGAAAGGATGAGCTGTCTGACATGGCAGTGAACCCTTAAGAAGTCATGTTAAGAAACTTAATGGAATACCATGTTAATATATTAAGCTACGTGGTAGGCTTAAGAGAATGGTACGGATGAGGTCCGTATAGAGTAAGTAATGGTTGTTGTGATCAAGACGACACGATTATGGTATTATGAGAAGTTTTTGTACCGCGTCTTGGGGATCGTAAGGTAGGCTTGGAGCATGGAAATTGCGAGCCTAAGAATATTGATGACCGCTGAGACCCTAGATGTACAAGGTCTTCTCGGGTAGAAAGATTTATTATAGACCAAGAATAAGAGTTAAGTGCGACGGTGGGACGGGGTGAGGACCTGTCATGGTCGCCCATAGCCTGAAATGGAGTGGGATCAGTTGGTAGTAGTTCCGCCACGTGGCAGGTCACGAGGGTGCAAGGCCCAAGTCTAGTTAATTGTTTTACGGTTCGTGGGCGCGTTCCACGAACCAGTCGTGGCCGGATATGGCCTTATATTGTTTTATAGAGTGACTCCAAATATTAGAGGCCAGAATCGGTATGGAAGTTATGTATGTATGCTAGTATGAGTTGGAAGTACGGAAAGAGTACGATCAGTAAGAAAGATAACAACCAAGTGTAAAGGAATAGAGCCTGAATCCATAAGAACCTTTCGAGGTAACTACACCCGTGAGTGTGTGGGGTGGTAGCTGAGCGGGAATATGAGATTTTCACGGTGATGATACAGTCGTCAGACCCTAGTATACCTAGTAGAGAGGATTATGACAGACTTTGAGGTCATTATGAGTATGGGCTAGTTGGCTTCGTGAGTGCCAAGGTTGACATTTTAGTATAAGTATTGTTATGTGGCCATGGGTGGCATATGTTGTATGAAGGGTGTAGTAAAGGGAAACAATGTTGCGCTCTAATTAGATTGGACTCCGAAAGAACATTCGGGGACGAATGTTTTTAAGGGGGAAGAATGTTACACCCCGTAAGTCCAGGACATGTTTAAGAGAATGTAAGTAAGGAACACAAGACTTGAAAAGGGTACGAAAGGAAGAATTGTTTTTCCGACGGAAAATCTTCCGAACGTCGGAAAGGAGAAATGTTCGTTGGTGAGAATTAGATTCTCAAAATGAATTATTTGAAGAGTATGGAAATTATTAACATTATGGAAATTTATTTTTACGGATTTGGTCATGTGGGGCCCACCCGAGGAATTTTTACTTTTTGTGGGGCCCACGAGGGTTACGAAATTTTATGGACGAATGGGAGGGTGACACGTGGCACCCCCCACATTGGTCTTGGACGAAATTATACAAGGGTAGTATGGTCATTGACCATTGAAGATGAATAAGTCTTCAAAGCTTGAGATATTTGACTTAAGTCAACTTGCCACTTGTGTAGATAATTAATATCCTTCATCCTAGCCACACAAATGGTTTAATCTAGACCCTTCATTGTAGTATATATCCTACACTAGTTGCAAGACAAGTTCCATACTTAGAGAAATTTTTCAAGAAACTTGTGCTATCCTTAGAGGAGCTCTCGGCCATGGAGCAATTCCCACACAAAATTCTTAGTTTGTGATCCATTATTCACAAGACTTTAACCCAAGGTCCCTAAGGGTATTGTAAGGATATCTCAATAGAAAGATTTCGAAAACGGAGTTTTCACGTTAGTCATGGCGAAAACCTAAGGCATTTTCATAGGTTTTGATTGGAAATGGAAGAGAAGTTGGTTGTGAGCTTCTAAAGGCTTCAAATAGCGGATTGGAGCGTAAAGGAAAGGAGCTAAGAATTTCTAAGGAGCAACTTTGAATCTTGGAAATTATAAGGGCTTGTAAAAGTATAATTCTTGTCGTTTTAGTAATTAAGATTACTTATTGTTGTAGCTATGGATATTAGCAAGTATGAGATATGTATTATGAAGTTGATAAGTGTATTGGCTATTAAAACTCTAATCCGAAAACTAGTATGTTTAGCCCTTGAGATTTCAATTCAATTGGATTATTTGTTTAAGTCGTCACATGTTATATAAAGAAGGAATTAAAATTGTTAAGTTGTTTATGACTATATAACATGTTAGACCTAAGAACTTGGATTGAAAAGTAATTGAAAAGGTTGATAAGTTGTTGCACCTTTTGGCCGAAATTGGCATTTGTATTGTGGACTAGTTTAATGTCAATTGTGGGGCGGAATTTTACACGTATTGTAAGGCGTGTAATCCCCTTTGATTGGTTGTTGTTTTGAGCCTTAAATGTGGCGTGTTTGGTTATTGAATTCGGCCTTGAAAAAGGTGGCAAAGTATGTAGAAACAAAGGAAGTGTTGTCCGATTTTCCGTAGAATTTAGTGACTTTGCACTTAGAATATTCTACGTTTGAGGCTAGAGGTTTAATTGACGTATTATGGCCATTATTGGTGGAAGTACTAAGTATAGTGTATTCTACTTGAAGGATGGAATAGCTGTCAAGGTTGAAGTACTTTGGAGCATTTTGCTATTTGTCGATAATCGTCGCGAGGTATGTGAACCTCTTCTTTCTTTTGACATGATTCTAAGTATGGAATATACATGTAGTACTATTTCATGATTCCTTCTACTCTTAGAAGTTAAGAGGTATGTATGTTGATTTACTCTACGTAAAGGTTATGTCTAAGTTATCCTAAGTTCTTACCAAGTCTTATGGGGGATGTTGGTAAGAGTCGTTGGGAGGTATTTGGAGCCAAGTTGACTTGGCTAAGTTACGGCACAAATGAGAATAAGTATCGAACAAGCCACTGCATCGTTAATAAAGGAAAATGTAATGACAATCAATTATGTTAAAATGAGTAGAATTCTCCATCTGCATAGAAACTAAGATAAGACAAAATTGTATTACATTTTCTAGATCATGGCTACTTGAATAAGATCGTTATAAATAAGTATAACTTATTCACAACGCACCAAAGTATATGTTACTTAACTTATAAGAATTTACGTATGAAGTTTTAAGACTATGGATCTCAAATTCTTAAAAGTTAAGAGACTTTATTTTTCAAGTTATGGGACTTGATTCTTAAAGGAAGAAATGAATTGATTTACAAGTATAGAATACTTGATTTGGAAAGACTTGATTTCTAAAGTTAAGAAACTTGTTTTCTTAAAAGTTAAGAGACTTGAAGTATTTTGAAAGCTATGTGATTTGATTTGAAAGTATAAGTTTCTTGGTTATAAAAGGAATGGATTTGTCTAAGACATAAAGAGTTATAACGGCTTTATGGGAAGTTGGTTATAACACCTTTATGGAAGATTAAAAAAATGGTTTTCTTCAGTAATGTAAGCAAAGAAATGATTTGAAATAAAGAAGGGAAAATTGTTTTAAAGGTACCAATTGCTTAAGGTTTTTAAGAAAGAAGTCACTTGATTTAGAAGCCGATAAATGTATTTCTAAAAAAGGTATTGTGACTTGTCTTGAAAAGTAGAGATGAATTGATACTACGGTTGTTAGTATCTTGGAAGTTTTATTTGAAAAAGAGTCATTCTAAAGGAGTAGAGGTGCGTAGTACGTTGGGTTAAATTCCCGAATTTTATATGACTTTACCGCGTCCCAGATTGGGCCGGGCAGTATACCTTTATGGGCAGACTACATGACTTTACCGCGTCCCAGGAATGGGCCGGGCAGTATACCTTTATGGGCAGACTATGTGACTTTACCGCGTCCCAGGAATGGGTCGGGCAGTATACCTTTATGGGCAGACTATGTGACTTTATCGCGTCCCAGATTGGGCCGAGCAGTATAGGCGTCCCTCCATAAAGGGCCGGATTATGTTATGCAAGGTAAGTAAGTTATATGGAAATGAACTTGACGGTTTTTCCTGAGCATGTACGTAAGAATGTGACTATAACTTTTATGTAAAAATGGAAAAAAATAATAAGGTACAATTAAGTTCACGAGATGGTAATGACACGGCAGGATCTGGTATTTACCTTTTTTTATACTTGCCCCTGTCATTCCTTTGTACAGTTATGATTTGTTTACTGTACCTTATTTTCCGTTCCATATTACACTGTTGTACTAACCCCTTCGGGCTGCGTTCATGTCCGCAGTTTAGGTACTGTGATTGTGGATCCGCGAGCTTAGGATCTGGTTGCATTTGAGATGACTCAATGTTCCGGAGTTGTCATGGCTATGTATATTCGGGGTATGGCGGGGCCTTGTCCGTCATAGTATTTGTTCAAATCTTAGAGCATGTATTCATCTAAATTTGGGTAGCTAGAGTTTTTACATTGTTAAACAGTGTAGCCCCTTTCGGGTAATTTTTATGTTACGGCCGCCTTATCGGCTTGGCCTTAGTTTTTGATAAAAGAAAAAAAAGTGTTATTTATCTTACGCAGTTTGTTATGTTATATGATTAGAAGGGTGCCCAGGTAGGGCACCAGTCGCGGCCCGGGGTCGAGTCGTGACATAATCCCCTTTGTATTGTTGAATTGTTGGGCCTTAAATGTAGGCGTTTGGTTATTGATTTTGGGCCTTGAAAAAGGTGGAAAATGCGTAGAAACAAAGGAAGTCTTTGGATTTTCCGTAGAATAAGAGACCTTACACTTAGTATGATTCTACGTTAAAAAGTGAGGAGTTGATAGACATGTTATGATTAATATAGGTTGAAGTACTACGAGTAGCGTATTGTACTTAATGGATGGAATAGCTATCAAGGTTGAAGTACTTTGGAGCATTTTGCTACTTGTCGATAATCGTTGCGAGGTATGTGAACCGCTTCCTTCTTTTGGCATGATTCTATGTATGAAATATACATGGGGTATTATTTCATGATCCCTTCTACTCTTAGAAGTTAAGAGGTATGTATGTTGATTTACGCTATGTAAAGGTTATGTCTAAGTTATCCTAAGTTCTTACCAAGTCTTGTGGGGGATGTTGGTAAGTATTTGAAGTCGAGATGACTTTGCTAATTTACTGCACGAATGAGAATAAGTACCGAACAAGCCATTGCAGCGTTAAGAAAAGAAAATGTATCGACAATCAATTAAATTAAAATGAGTAGAATCCTCCATCTGCATAGAAGCTAAGATAAGACAAAATTGTATTACATTTTCTAGATCATGGCTGCTTTAATATGATCGTTATAAACAAGTATAACCTATTCACAACGCACAAAAGTATATGTTACTTAATTTAAAGAGTTTACGTTATGAAGTTTTAAGACTATGAACCATAAATTCTTAAAAGGTTAAGAGACTGTATTTTTCAAGTTATAGGACTTGATTCTTAAAGGAAGAAATGGCTTGATTTAAAAGTATAGAATACTTGATTTGGAAAGTATTGATTTTCTTGACATTCTAAAGATAAGAAGACTTGATTTCTAAAGTAAGAAACTTGATTTCTAAAAGATAAGAGACTTGAAGTATTTTGAAAGTATACGATACTTGGTTTTCGAAAGTATAAGTCTTTTGGTTATAAAAAGAATGTATTTGCCTAAAGTATAAAGTTAGTATAACGACTTTATGGGAAGTTGGTTATAATAGCTTTATGGAAAGATGAAAGAGTGGTTTACTCTAGTAATGTAAATAATGATAAATGACTTAAAATAAAGAAAGGCAAATGGATTTTGAAGGCACCAATTACTTAAGGTTTTAAAGAAAGAAGTCACTTGATTTAGAAGCCTATAAATGTATTTCTAAAAGGTATTGTGACTTGTCTTGAAAATTAGATATGACTTGATACTACGGTTATTAGTATCTTGGAAGTTTATATGAAAAAGAGTTATTTTAAAAGAAAAGAAGTACGTAGTACTTTGGGTTAAATTCCCGGATTTTATAATGACATGTTAGTGCCTTAAGTAAACTAATATAGGGGTGTATATAAATAAGGTTAATAATAAGTTAGGGGATTTCTTAACTTGCTTATGTTATGTATGATGCAGAGTGCTTATGTTATGTATGATAAGCGGTAGCGCTTTGTTATGTATGATAAGCCGGTGGTGCTTATGCTATGTATGATAGCCTTTGGTGCTAGTGTTATGAGTATAAATGCGGGGTAAACCCCCAAGACGTTATACACCTCCTGAGTATTAATGCGGGGTAAACCCCCAAGACGTTATACACCTCCTGAGTATAAATGCGGGGTAAACCCCCAAGACGTTATACACCTCCTGAGTATAAAGGCGGGGTAAACCCCCAAGACGTTATACACCTTCTGAGTATAATTGCGAGGTAAACCCCCAAGACATTATACATCTCCACGGATTTGCTACCCATGATGCGAGCATGGCGTTTATGCTCATTGCGGGCCCATAGGGCCTAAGCGGGTGAAATAGTCCTGTGCGGGTGAAATAGTCCTATGCGAGGCAAATTGTCCTATGCGGGTCCACAAGACCCTTGCGGGTGAAATAGTCCCAGGAGTAGGATTGCCAAATGATACTATGGGAAGGTGGCCCTAAGTTGGTCATAAGCTTCCTATTTTTATGCAGTATACCTTTATGGACAGATTTATGTGACTTTATCGTGTCCCACATTGGGCCGGGAAGTATACCTTTATGGGCAGACTTATGTTACTTTATCGCGTCCCAGAATGGGCCGGGCAGTATAGGCGTCCCTCCAGAAAGGGCCGGATTATGTTATGCAAGATAAGTAAGTTATATGGTTATGAACTTAATGATTTCTCCTAAGTATGTACGTAAGAATTTGACTATAACTCTTATTGAAAAATGGGAAAGGATAATGATGTACGATTAAGTTCATGAGGTGTAATGGCATGGTAGGATCTAGTATTTACTTTTTATACTTGCCCCTGTCATTCTTTTGTACAGTTATGATCTGTTTACTGTACCTTATTTCCGTTACATATTCGGTATTGTAATCGACTTCTTGGGCTGCGTTCATGTCCGCAGGTTTAGGTACAGAGTTGTGGATCCGCGAGCTTAGGATCCTGGTTCAGCATTTTGAGATGGCTCCAATATTCCGGAGCTTGTCATTATGGCTAGGTATATTCAGGGGTATGGCGGGGCCTTGTCCCACCACAATTGTTATATTAAAACTCTTAGAGGTCTGTAGTCACATATTGTGGGTCAGTTTGTAAAGGAAATGAGGCAACTGCTTCGGTTATGTATTTATATATCCAGGAAGGTAGCCTTATCGGCTAGCCTGTTGATTTTATTTCTGTTGATTTATTTTATAAGTTTCATGTATGTTCCGCTGATTATCTCTGATGTATACCTGTACGGTGCCTGTGTAGGCACGCCATGCCCTGGTCGGTCGTGACATTATGTGTTTATGAACTTGATGATTTTTTCTAAGTATGAATTTAAGAATTTGATTATAACTCTTATTGAAAATGAGAAAAGATAATAATGTACGATTCAGTTCATGAGTTGAAATGGCACGGTAGGATATGGTATTTACTTTTTATACTTGCCCTTGTCATTCTTTGGTACAATTATGATTTGTTTACTGTGCCTTATTTCCGTTCCATACTCGGTACCTTGTCACGACCCGACCATGGATCGTGCCCTACCCAGGCACCCTGTTCGTATACATCGAGAATAGCAATGAACATACATAACACATATCAAAACTTAGAAAATAAACATCAACAAAGCTAGCCGATAAGGCCTTCCGCATAATGTATATAAACCAAAATACGTCGATAATTACATTCTTAAAACCCAAACCACAAATGTGACTACGCACTCTAGGAATAACAATTGTGGCGGACAGGGCCCCGCCATACCCCTGAATGTACATAATAACTACAACATCAGGGAGAACCGTACCAAAAGACAAGCCTCCGGAGGAATGGAGCTTCTGACACCTGATCAGTGATCCTAAGAATGAGGATCCACCACATGTTTACCCCTACCTGCGACATGAAAGCAGACCCCGAGAAAAGGGGGTCAGTACACAATATGTACCAAGTATGTAAAACTGGAAGATACTCTAATTATATCATAAGTCTAAATAAAGGTGGAGACATGGATGATAATCAAATTACAGTACACTGTGCCTTACTAACAATGAGAGTAAATAAGAGTATACTTTACTGCATAAAAATAGGAGGCTCATGATCAAAGTAGGGCCACCCGCCCGTAGTATGTTATACCCCGTAGTTCCAGGGTATGTATGCGAGGACGTACGTACGAGAATACGACAGAAAGATTGGAAAGGAAGAAAGAGGCGATTTTTCCACGGAAAAGTTTCCGGTTTTTGTGAAGGAAAAAGGTTCGTTTATGGGAATTGGATTCCCGACGGTATTCGGACTTCCCGGAATATTAGAGAATTATGGAATTTTATTTTCGAAAATGGTCACGTGGGCCCACGGGAGAAATTCTACGGTTTTGTGGCCCGCTTGATTTTGAGATTTTGGCCGTTTGGATATTTTCTAAGACGAAATATTTTGGATTTAATCGGTGGGCGACACGTGTCACCCCCATGTGGCACCTTTGGGCCGAATTATGTTTGTGCATAACACCCGGTTAGAGTCGTTTTTCGGCGAAACGTTTTCACAGCTTTCGTAGGGGAATTTCCGGCTATGTCATTTAGTATTTTTGCGGATTTTTCCGAGAGACGGAACATTTTGGACCAACGAGAGGGCGGCACTTGGCACCCTCTCATTGGTGGGCAAAGTGGGCGGCACATGGACGATTTTGGGAAGGCAAGTGGGAGATATTTTTGGTAGATATTTTGTGTGCAAGTTGGCTAGGTACACATGGGTGAATCTTGGCCCTACACTTGCCTAACACTTGGTGTAATCTTGGCCATTGGTTGGCTTTCACTTGACCTATAAATACCCCTCCCTTTGAAGACTAATTCATTCACAAATTGCCTAAGTCTTGAAAGCTTCTTCCTTCCCCCTTAGTGTGGTGTCTTGGCCGAGAGCCCCTCCCTCCCCCCTTGGCCGAGAGTCCCCCCCCCTAGTGGGGTAGGCCGAGGGGTAGACACCCCCCCCTCCTTTGAGGTGCTAGCCGTGGGGTACCCCCCCCCCCTAGCCTAGTTGCTTTCGTATAATACCCCCCTTTGTGGTATAGAAATACTCTCCAAGTATTGTTATAATGCCCAAATTACCTTAGCCTTATACCTTGTTGTATTCTAAGGTTATACCTTTACGAAAAGCCCAGAAATACTATTATACTTCCCGTCAGTCACAAAACCGAAACCCTAGGAAAATCTCCATAGTCAGTTGAGTATTGTGTAAGTTGGTTAGAACTTCTAAGGGTGGTTTAGAGAGGTTGAGCGCCGGAGTCGAGCTAAACGATTGCCCAGGATCGACTTTATACTTGGATAATTATGGGCTTATCGAGGTAATTATCTTGTCCCCCTATTGTAATTGGATATTACATGTTGTAGGAGTATATAGTTGAAGTATACTATATATAGTACTGAACTGTAATTACATAGGACTGTATTACAGTAGACTTGTGTAGTAGTACCGTGGAGTAGAATTGTACCCGTTAGGGTTAGATGTATAACCCCGGTTGGCTTGGGCAGCCTCGATAGAGAGGAGATTTACGCCACATTGCGGGAAGTGTCGAATTTTCTGTAGAAGTTCTACGATGAGATCTAGATGTTAATAAGCGCCTTGTGGCCTTATAGGTGGAAGTACTACGTGTGGCGCGTTCTACTTGGCTTAAGGAGTAGCCGACGGCTTGAGGTACTCGGAGCATTTTGCTTTTAGTCGATAATCGTCGCGAGGTATGTGAACCTCTTCCTATCTCTCTAGCATGATATGTGTGAACTATGTAGTACGGTAGACGCATACGTGCTAAATGTGTTTGAATGGTTTAAAACATAAAGTGTTATAACGCTTTACGGGAAGTTGGTTATATAACTTTATGTTAGTAAGAAACTACATGTGGTTTTTAAAAGGGACCTGATTTGAACTATAACTGGCTTGTTATATGGTAAGAAAGAACTTGAAGTAGTTTCAAAAGATTTTGAATCATTTTGAAAGGAGAAGTAATACTTGGTGTTTGAAAACTTAAGAGTTATACTAGCTTTATGGGAAGTTAGGTATAACGGCTTAAGAATGCTTTACTGATTTCGGAAATCAGAATGTGTATCGACAAACCACTGCAGCGTTAATAAAAGGAAATGTTTTGAATAATTAAGTATTATGAAAACTAAAGAAACTTCCATCTGCATAAGCTAAGATGAGACAAAATGATATTTCCTAGATCATGGTCTTGTAATAAGATTGTTATAAACAAGAATATCCTACTCACACATAAGGCTTATGTTTCTCGATTGTTTAAAAGAGAATTATATTCTTAAATGAATAAGACTATGAACTACTTTAACCTTTCTAAAATAAGAAACGTGAACATTTGAAATTAGGCAAACTTGGACGTTTGGAAAATAATGTTGTTACTTGATTTTACAAAGGTAAGAGTTTTGGGTTTCTTAAAAGGACAGTCACTCTATTTTATACTACGGGTATTGTGTGACTTATGTGAAAGAAACAGATCTTTTTTAAAATTTTAATGTGTGAAGTACTTTGGGGATAGATACCCGAACTTGTTAGTAGAAAGTACCTTGTGTGAATAACTTGATTGTATTGGTTTGTGATAGCCTTGTAATACTTTCTTGTTGCCTTGATAAGTAAACGTGTTAGGATGCTACGTGTGTTAGTATCTTGTGATGTTTGTGTAAGGGGGTTTCCCTTGATTGTGCTTATTAACTATCAGTCGTTATGATAGTATTGTGGCATTCATCTCTTGAGATGATTCCGGGTTAAGCCGCCTCCGTCGCGGGTAGACTCAGCGCAGGACCATGATTCGAGAATACCTCACGCGGGTCCCGGGGCCTATGCGAGCTACGAGTTCCGTGTTAGTGTCGTCCTTTATGGGCACGCGGTCCCGCGCTACGCGATCGCGGTCCGTGACGACGCCGGAGTAGCTACCTCGACGCGGAATACCTCATGCGGGCCGATGATTGGCCTATGCGAGTCGGGAAGTTCCAGGACTAGACGCGCACATTAGATACGCGGGCAAGTGGCCGGCTTTGATCATGTGGCGGTGCAGAGCATCTTATGATACGCTTTATGACCTTGTTACCGCTGTGGGTGTTAGTAGTCGGCCAGGCCTTCGCACTTACCCCGCATGCTTTTATTAGGACACGTGGGACACGTGTTCATATGTATTCCTTGGTGCTTGTATATCATAAACCGCCAAGCAGCGAGGAAGGTATTCCACGCACGATTGATGTTGTGGGCGTGAGACCCATTGTTAAATTGAGTGATGACTTGAGGTGTGAATCCACGACTTGACATGATCGCTATTTATGGTGAATCGTAGTTTGTTATCATACATGTCTCCCGCTTTGTATAGACTACTATGATTTCATTTACTGATTTATCTTTAGTTTCACATACTCGCACTGTTGTCGACCTCGCTTCGGGGCCGCGTTCATGCCGCAGTTGAGGTACATCGATCGTTGATCCTAGCTCTCGTGGTCACGGTTCGGCGTTGGGAAGCTCCGTTTCTCCGGAGGCTTATCAGTGGTATAGTCCCCTGTCGTAGTAAGTGTTTACATTCAGGGGTTTGGCGGGGCCCTGTCCCTCCATTGTGGTCGTATAATTCTTAGAGGTCCAGTAATCTTGTGGCGGGGTTGGTAAAAAGGATTGCTGTTCATTTGTAAAAGAGTTGATGGTTATATATATGCCAAAGACAAGTTTTCACTGATTATTGTTTTATATATTTCGTTATCTCATGTCAGGTTTTATGTTCACTGACACTGATGTTGTGTCACTAGGGTGCCCGGTAAGGCACTACCACGCCCGGTTCGGGTCGTGACAAAAGTGGTATCAGAGCAGTTAATCCTCGGAAAGTGTCTACAGACCGTATCCAGTAGAGTCTTGATTATCGGAGTGTTGTGCACCACACCAATAATCAGGAGGCTATAGGATATTTAGGATTGGTTTCTATTCTTCTCACTCTGAGATCGTGCCTTAGAGCTGTGTTGTAAGTTGGACCCTCTGACGAAATTATTTCCCTTATCATTATGCCTCCGCGTAGGGCAACCCGGGCCCAGGAGGGCAAGGCAGCCGAGAGAGCTGCGAGTAGAGTTCAGAGGGTGGCGAGGGCACAGGCCCAATCATTACCTAGGGTAGTGCTTCATTCGGGGAGTTTTGCGACGTCACTAGCCCCAAAGAGAGTTTAGCACGGCGGCAGCGGCTACAATGACCATAATATTTGAACCTTCGCCCACGACCAGAACAGAGAATATAGATTGCCAAGAGACAACCTCACATTAGCTATAGATTTGGCTACCGAGAGTATACCGATGTACCGCGAGTCCGAGGACTATCTAAAAAGAGGTTGTGCAAGAGTAATTCTTGATTAGGCTTGAGCATGGCCCGTATGCGGGCTTATGCGCAGCAGCCGAGAAACGTAGAGATCAACGTTAACGAGGACAATGTAAGAGGGCCGAGCAAACAAGGTCCTTTGGTAACTTTCAAGGTGAGTATACCTTAAGTGCTATGTTCGATAGCGATTGTGTTAGTTGTGATTAGAATCATGGTGGGTTAACCGAGTAAGATTTTGGGGATAGAAGGTGTGAGCCTTAGAGTGTTATACGTAAAGACCTTAGAGGTAAGGCCATCTCGAGAAAGGTGTAGTGTTATGTTTGACCCTTATAGGAGTGCATAGTGCACGTGAGCTATGTTCGTGGGATAAGTCCCCGAGTAGCGTGATTTGAAAGAAGGTAGTCGAGCTAGGAAGACCGCTAGGTTTTCGTAATATGATTTGTGAAATTATTCCTTCGGGAGCTAGTGTTTCTGCGAATGCCGGTCGGGTTGAGGCCGTTGCGGGTCAACCCGCGCGGTATGGTGGTGGTCAGTTTGTGGCCCCTCTTGTGTTAGGGTCATGAGGTGTTAGGCCCATGTTTAGTTAGCCGTGCAAGTTCGTGGATGCGTTCGACCGGTCGGGCCGATGGGGCACCTATCGTGTTCTTCGGCCGGTCGTTCTCTGGCGGTGTTGATGTTATCGAAAAGGTTGTGAGGTTGCACGGTGCCTACCTTCACCTTATGACGGACAGTGGAGCCAGTGGTACGGCTGATTCTCTTCTCGAGTTTGTACGGCAGGCTAGGAACTCGTGAGTCTCCAGACGTATCGCATTCGCCGGGCGATGTTTTGATTTCGTGTACCGCGAGGATCGTTGTCTCCGGTTGAAGTGTTTAAGCTACCATGTCGTTGTTCGGATGTCGTCTTGTGACGCCTTGTAGGGCAGAAATGCAAGTTGCGGTCGATTGGTTCGATGTTGGCGGTGGTTCAGATAGTTGGTTCAGCTTGTTCCGCAGATCGTGGTTAGTGCGAAGCTTGTCTAGAAGAAGTTCTGGCAGCTCAGAGGAATCGTGCGGATAATCGGCGACGACGCTTAGAGTTCAGGTTGACGGTCGGTCTTCTTGAAAGTACCACCCCGGTTAGGGTGTGACGAGTTTTGGAAATGAAGGAACTTAGCCCGAGTTACTTTGGGCCTTTGTGAGTTCATGTGAAGAATAGGCCGTTTATATGTTAGCATTTGCCGTCCGACTTAGGAGGAAGGACGTCCGATCTTCGTATTGTTATGATCGGAAAGTATCGAGATCCATCCAGAGTGTTCCCGGTTAATGATGACCACGTTAGAGATAGTAACCCCGAGTTTTGGAAACTGAAGCCGTATCAGAATGTGGTAAGAGTTCGAGTGTACGAGATCCTCCGATCGCAGCGCGGCACCATTTGTTGGGTCGCCGAGCAAGGCTCGCGACAGAGTGACAAAAGTGGTATCGATGACTAAGGAAGTATATTTTGACCCGGGAAGAGGTATTTGTGGTGATGTAGAGGTGTTTCCTCGTGGACTTAGATGTAAGTTTTGGCGCAGTGTTCCATGGCCACCGTGGCGGGATTGTTTCGTAAGTATAGTAGTGAAGACTATATCGCCACGTGTTCGCTTTGAGACTTAGAAGGAACATTCGGGACGAATGTTTCTAAGGAAGAATGTTATACCCGTAGTTCCGTGGTATGTATGCGAGGACGACGTGCGAGAATACGGCGTAAAGATCGAAAGGAAGAAAGAGGCGATTTTTCCACGGAAAAGTTTCCGGTTTTGTGAAGGAAAAGGTTCGTTTATGGAATTGGATTCCCAGATTTGGTATTCGGACTTCTGGAATATTAGAGAATTATGGAATTTTATTTTGAAAATGGTCACGTGGGCCCACGGAGAAATTTACTGCTTTGTGGGGCCCGCTTTGATTTTGAGATTTTGGCCGTTTTGGATATTTTCAAGACGAAATATTTTGGATTTAATCGGGGCGACACGTGTCACCCCATGTGGCACCTTTGGGCCGAAATATGTTTGTGCACAACACCTTGCTAGAGTCGTTTTCGACTAAACGCTTTCACGCCTTTCGTAGGGAATTTCCGCTATGTCATTTAGTATTTTTGCGGATTTTTCCGAGAGACGAACATTTTGGACCAACGAGAGGCGGCACTTGGCACCCTCTCATTGGTGGGCAAAGTGAAGGCACATGGACGATTTTGGGAAGGCAAGTGGGAGATATTTTGGTAGATATTTTGTGTGCAAGTTGGCTAGGTACACGTGGGTGAATCTTGGCCCTACACTTGCCTAACACTTGGTGTAATCTTGGCCATTGGTTGGCTTTCACTTGACCTATAAATACCCTCCTTTGAAGACTAATTCATTCACAAATTGCCTAAGTCTTGAAAGCTTCTTCTTTCCCTTGGTGTGGTGTCTTGGCCGAGAGCCCTCCTCCCCTCGTCGAGAGTCCCCAGTGGGGTAGGCCGAGGTAGACACCCCCTCCTTTGAGGTGCTAGCCGTAGGGTACCCCAGCCTAGTTGCTTTCGTATAATACCCCTTTGTGGTATAGAAATACTCCAAGTATTGTTATAATGCCCAAATTACCTTAGCCTTATACCTTGTTGTATTCTAAGGTTATACCTTACGAAAAGCCCGTAAATACTATTATACTTCCCGTCACCACAAAACCAAACCCTAGGAAAATCTCCATAGTCAGTTGGAGTATTGTGTAGAAGTTGGTTAGAACTTCTAAGGGTGGTTTAGAGCGGGTTGGAGCGCTGAGTCGAGCTAAACGATTGCCCAGATCGACTTTATACTTGGATAATTATGGGCTTATCGAGGTAATTATCTTGTCCCCTATTGTAATTGGATATTACATGTCAGAGGAGTATATAGTTGAAGTATACTATATATAGTCGAATCAGAATTACATAGGGCGTATTCTGATGAGACTTGTGTAGTAGTACCGTGAGTAGAATTGTACAGTTAGGGTTAGATGTAACCCCCGGTTGGCTTGGTAGCCGCCTCGATAGAGAGGAGATTTACGCTGCCATGCGGGGAAGTCTGCCGAATTTTCTCAGAGAAGTTCTACGATGAGATCTAGATGTTAATAAGCGCTGTGGCCTTATAGGTGGAAGTACTACGTGTGGCGCTCTACTTGGCTTAAGGAGTAGCCGACGCTTGAGGTACTTGAGCATTTTGCTTTTAGTCGATAATCGTCGCGAGGTATGTGAACCTCTTCCTATCTCTCTAGCATGATATGTGTAAACTATGTAGTACCTGAGACGTACGTGCTAAATGTGTTTGAATGGTTTAAAACATAAAGTGTTATAACGCTTTTACGGAAGTTGGTTATAATGACTTTATGTTAGTAAGAAAATACATGTGGTTTTTAAAAGGTAATCGATTTGAACTATAAGCGCTTGTTATATGGTAAGAAAGAACTTGAAGTATTTTCAAAAGATTTTTGAATCATTTTGAAAGGAGAAGTAATACTTGGTGTTTGAAAACTTAAGAGTTATACTAGCTTTATGGGAAGTTAGGTATAACGGCTTAAGAATGCTTTACTGATTTCGGAAATCATAATGTGTGTCGACAAACCACTGCAGAGTTAATAAAAGGAAATGTTTTGAATAATTAAGTATTATGAAAACCAGTAGAAACTTCCATCTGCATGAAGCTAAGATGAGACAAAATGATATTTCCTAGATCATGGTCATAATAAGATTGTTATAAACAAGAATATCCTACTCACACATAAGGCTTATGTTTCTCATTGTTTAAAAGAGAATTATATTCTTAAATGAATAAGACTATGAACTACGAACCTTTCTAAAATAAGAAACGTGAACATTTGAAATTAGGCAAACTTGGACGCTTGGAAAATAATGTTGTTACTTGATTTTACAAAGGTAAGAGTTTTGGTTTCTTAAAAGGATACACTCTATTTTATACTACGGGTATCGTGTGACTTATGTGAAAGAAACAGATCTTTTTTAAGATTTTAATGTGAAGTACTTTGGGGATAGATACCAACTTGTTAGTAGAAAGTACCTTGTGTGAATAAATTGATTGTATTGGTTTGTGATAGCCTTGTAATACTTTCTTGTTGCCTTGATAAGTAAACGTGTTAGGATGCTACGGGTGTTAGTATCTTGTGATGTTTGTTTAAGGGGTTTCCTTGATTGTGCTTATTAACTATCATCGTTATGATAGTATTGTGGCATTCATCTCTTGAGATGATTAGGGGTTAAGCCCTCCGACGCGGGTAGACTCAGCGATGCAGGACCATGATTCGAGAATACCTCACGCGGGTCCCGGGGCCTATGCGGAGCTACGAGAGTTCCGTGTTAGTACGCCCTTATGGGCATGCGGTCCTTGTGGCTACGCGATCGCGAAGTCCGTGACGACGCCGGAGTAGCTACCTCGATGCGGGAATACCTCATGCGGGCCGATGAGATTGGCCTACGCGAGTCATGGAAGTTCCGTGACTAGACGCGACATTAGATACCGCGCAAGTGGCCGCCTTTGATCATGTGGCGGTTCAGACAGATCTTATGATACGCTTTATGACCTTGTTGGTACTGTAGGTGTTAGTAGCTCAGGCCTTCGCATTACCTCTCGCATGCTTTATTAGGACAGTGGGACCAGTGTTCATATGTATTCCTTAGTGCTTGTATATCATAACCGCCAGCGGTGAAGGTATTCCACGCACGATTGATGTTGTGGGCGTGAGACCCATTGTTAAATTGAGTGATGACTTGAGGGTGAATCCTCGACTTGACATGATCGCTATTTATGGTGAATCGTAGTTCGTTATCATACATGTCTCCCGCTTTGTATAGACTACTATGATTTCATTTACGATTTATCTTTAGTTTCACATACTGCACTGTTGTAATCGACTCCTTCGGGCCGCGTTCATGCCGCAGTTGAGGTACATCGATCGTTGATCCTAGCTCGAGTGGTCACGTTTGGGAAGCTCCGCTTTCTCGAGGCTTATCACGTATAGTCCCCGTCGTAGTAAGTGTTTACATTCGCGGGTTTGGCGGGCCCCGCCCCGCCATTGTGGTCGATCATTCTTAAGGTCTGTAGTAATCGCTGTGGCGTGGTTGGTAAAAGGATTAAGTCGCTCATTTGTAAAAGAGTTGATGGTTATATATATGCCGAAAGACAAGTTTTCACAGATTATTGTTTTATATATTTCTGTTATCTCATGTTGTGGTTTTATGTTCCGCTGATTACTCTGATGTTGTGTCACTAGGGTGCCCGGGGTAAGGCACCAGTCACGGGCCCGGGTTCGGGTCGTGACATAGTATCATTAAGCAATCCTACTCCTGGGACTATTTCACCCGCAAGGGTCGTATGGATCCGCATGAGGTAACTTCCTCGCATAGACTGTATCCGCCCGCATAGGTCGTATAGACCCACATGAGGTATTCCTCGCATAGGACTGGTCCGCCCCGCATGGGACTATTTCACCCGCATAAGCCCTTACGGACTCGCATGAGGTATTCCTCGCATCATGGGTAGCAAATCCACTAATATGCAAATGTCACAAACCCGGAATGACCCCGTAATGCACAATATATCACTAGCACAACCGGCTATCATACATAACATAAGCACTACCGTCTTATCATACATAACATAAGCAAGTTAAGAAAATCTCCTAACTTCTTATTAGTCTTGTTCATATACAATCTCATTTTAGTTTACTTAAGACACTAACATGTCTTTATAAAATCCGGGAATTTAACCCAAAGTACTACTTACTTCTACTCTTTTAAAAATGACTCTTTTTCATATAAAACTTCCAAGATACTAATAACCGTAGTATCAAGTCACAACTACTTTTCAAGACAAGTCACCATACCTTTTAGAAATATAATTAGGCTTCTAAATCAAGTGACTTCTTTCTTTTAAAACCTTAGGCAATTGATGCCTTAAAATCAATTTGCCTTTCATTAATTCAAGTCATTTATCCTTACTTATTTTACTTAGTGTAAATCTCTCTTTTTAACTTTCCATAAAGCTAATATAACCAACTTCCCATAAAGTCGTTATATTAACTTTATACTTTAGGTAATTATATTCTTCCTTATGTCCAAGGAACTTATACGTTTAAAACGAAACAAGTATCATATACTTAAAATACTTCAAGTCCCTTAACCTTGAAAACTAAGACATCCTTAATACTTTTTTAAACAAGTGAGTTAGTCCCTAACTCAATCAACTTGGAAATTCTTAAAACAAGTAAAGGATATCAAAGTCTTGTACGTCTACCGTACTATATAGGTACAACTATTCATGCTCAAGAGATAGGAAAGTTCCACATACCTCTTCGGGTCAATCCACTTGCTAAGTCCAATCTACCGCATGTAGTATGTCAACCTATAATGACCATAATACGTCTATTAACTTCTTACTTCAAACATAGAATATTATAAGTGCAAAGTCACTAAATTCTACGGAAAATCGGACAACACTTCCTTTGTTTCTACATACTTTTCCACCTTTTTCAAGGCCCAAATTCAATAACCAAACACGCCACATTTAAGGCTCAACAATGTAGTTAACAATAGGGGATTACACGCCTACAAGACGTGTAAAATTCCGCCCCACAATTGATACCAAACTAATACAAACTTACAAGGTCAATTCGTCACTTGAAGAACAACAACGCAAATTCTTATCCAATTTCTTTTCAATCGAAGTTGTTTAGTATAACATGATATCAAGCCGCAATCGATTATAACTACTACAATCTTTAAGTAAGTAACATGCGACGATTCTAATTAACGACCAAATTGTATTCCAACTTCAAATTGCTAGAATGTCATTTCGGATTCTAGGCTTCAACTATCCATAACACTTATAAATCTTCAACACAATATACTTCATGCTAGTTAAATGTAAGGCTACAACAATATGTAATCTTATAACACCTTAAGAGAACAAGATTGTTACCTCAACGAGCCTTAATCCACTTCAAGATCCGGTCGCCTCCCTATCAACTTAGAGCCTCTTCTTGAAACTTCAATCCGCTACTGAGACCCTTAGAATATCACAAATAACTTTCCTTTAATCTTCCAATCAAAACCTAGGAAAGCAACTAGGTTTTCACCTTGCGACTAATAAGAAAATGATATTTTTCCGGGATCTTTCTATTGAGATACCCTTACAATACCCTTATGAACCTTGGTTTAAAGTATGGATGTTATTGGACAACAAACAAATTTTTTTCTTGTTGGAGCTTAGTGAACCCGAGAGCACTCCTCTAGTGTTCTTCAAATTTCTTGAAAATTTTCTAAGTGTAGAAGTTTGTCTTGCTACTAGTATACATATATAACATAATGGAGGGACAAGATTATCACATATGTGTGGCTTAGATGAATTTCACTTAAATATCAAGCCAAGTGGCCCTTTGACTAAGTCAATTATATCAAGCTCTAGACTTTGCAAGACTTGGTCATCTTAAATTATGGTCAAATGACCATCAAGCCCATTTCCAATTCGTTCAAGACCAATAAGGGGGGGTGACATGTGTCGCCCTCCCGTTCGTCGCAATATTTCATTTTCCGACAATTCCATAATTCCGATAAATTTTTACTAGTCTCAAATATTAACATTTTGAGTTCTTACGTATGTTCTTATAAACATGCCCTGTAATAACGGGGTGTAACATTCTTCCCCCCTTAGAAACATTCATCCCAGAATGTTCTTTCGGAGTCAAACTTATAATTAGCGACATAGTTTCCTTTTACAACCCCGACATACCAATAATGCCACATGTGGCCACATAATAGTACTTAAGCCAAATATTCAATTAAAACTTGACAAGTAAGGGAAAATGAATTACCTGAAAGTGTAGGGAATAAGTGAGGATACTTCCTCAACATGCCCTCCTCCGCTTCCCAAGTCATCTCCTCCCTGTTATCATTCCGCCACAAGACTTTGACGGAAGCCACATCCTTGGTCCGCAGTCGCCTGACCTGGCGATCGAGTATCGCTATGGGACTCTCCTCATACGATAACCCCTCTGTCACCTGGACCTCGCTAGTTGGGAAAACTCTCGATGGATCTCCGATACACTTTCGCAACATAGAAATATGAAAGACCGGATGTACCGCCTCTAAATCTGATGGCAGATCCAACTCATAGGCAACCTTGCCTACTCTACGGATGATCTGGTAGGGCCCAATGTACCTTGGGCTAAGTTTCCCCTTCCTTCCAAATCTCATCACACCCTTTGTTATACCCCGTAGTTCCGGATTATGGATGTAAGGACGTATGTACGAATGTATAAACCGTAATTAGGGTAAGAATGAAAGAATTGTTTTCCGACGCAAAATATTCCGAACCTTGTGAAGGAAATTTTACGTTTTCAATATTATTATGGAATTTTTCCGAGAGATAAATATTTTGGACCAATAGGAGGGCGACATGTGTCACCCCAAGAGCCATGTTGGACGTTTTTTTAAGCCTAGTGGGCAAGACAAGTGGCCAAAAGTCTTGCATGGCATTTGCATGGCAACTTGGACGTTTGTTTTGAGTTAGTGGGCAAGTCAAATGGTCAAAGTCTTGCATGGCATTTGTAGGACAAGTGTAGAAAGGAACCTACACAAACAATCTCTACCATACACATGTTTCAATCCTAACCCTTGGTGGTCCTATATAAACACCTCTAGTTGATGAAAATCTTCCACACTTAGAACATTTCAAGACTTGAAAATATTCTTCTCTCCCTCCCTAGTGCTCTCGTCCAACCCCCCTCTTTCTTGAGCCAATGTTGTCCAAAAATTCTTAAACTTATAAGTGTTCTTCCTTAATGTATTAGGAAGATTATTAACCAAGAGTTAGACAAGATTTCACACCCCTAGCCTCAAAAACCTCACAAAGCCGAGAGCTAGTATATTTGGGACCTTAGTGTTCTTCACTTTTTGGAGTTAATTCTTGAATAGAAGTTGGTTAGGAACTTCTAAAGGTGACTTGTGGTGGTTTGGAACACAAAGATTGGAGCTAAAACTTGCTTAGGAATGACTTTAAGTTCTTGGATATTTTTGGGCTAAATTGAGGTAATGAACCTTAACCTCTTTGTGAAGTTGATTATTATGTATATTGGATATTATACATATATTGGAAGTATATTATGGACTATAAGATATAAGGAAAGATTTGGATCTTGTTAAGATGTTAAAAGGAGAATTGGCATATTAGCCATTAAAATGGTAAAAATGTATCCATTACTTACTAAGAAGTTAACAACAAAGGAACTATAACTTATATTAAGATTGGAATATAAGTTGGAAGACTAATGAAGTAATTGGATAAGTAAAATTATAAAAGTTGGCCAAGGACCCTAACTTAAGGATCGTATTTACTTTGGACCGTATTTACTTTGGACTGTATTTACATTGTTATTAAGGGGAAGATTGTTAAATCGCGTTCGCTTGGCGTGTGATCCTCTTTAATTATTGTTGTTATAAAGGAGAGATTGTTAATCGCGTTCCATTTGGGCGTGTTATCCCCTTCTTTAATTACTGTTGTTATGAAGGAGAGATTGTTAATCGCGTTCCGTTTGGGCGTGTTATCCCCTTATTTAATTATTGTTGTTATTAAGGAGAGATTGTTAATCGCGTTCCGTTTGGGCGTGTGATCCCCTTCTTTAAATTTCGGAATTATTTCGCCTTATTTATGGCATGTTGGTTACTATTATCGGGCCTTGATAAAGGTGGAGAATTGAGTAGAAACGGGGGAAGTGCTGCCCAATTTTTCGTAGACTAAGAGAAATCGCATTTAGAAGAATCCCACGAAACTAGAAGTTGATAGGCGTGTTTTGACTATTATAGGTTGACACTGCGCGACATATCCGACTTGGCAAGTGGATTTAGCCGAGGAGGTATGTGATTCTTCCTATCCCTTTGAGCATGATATTTGTGAAATATATATAGTACAGACGACGCATTGTGTTAAACTAAATTTGGCTTTACTTTGATGTCTTTGGACTTGAGTTCTAATTAATAAGAATCTTGAATATTTCAAAAAGAGTTATGAATCATTTTGGAAGAAAAGTAATACTTGGTTTTTAAATAAAAGTTAAGTGTTATACTAGCTTTATGGGAAGTTAGCTATAACGACTTAAGAAAGATAAGAAAAACGGTTTAATTATTTGTTTATCAAATGCTTGAAATGATGTTTGAAGGTATGGTAAGTTGGTTTGATAAACATGTTATGATGCTACGGTGTTAGTATCCGTGACGCGTGTAAGGAGGTTATTCTGTTGTGCTTATGTTGTTTAGCGATAAGTCATTGTGTTAGTATTATATCACTCACCCCATCGACTTGTTATGATACCGCGGTTAGCCGCTCGACGCGAAATACCTCACGCGGTCCACGGGACCTACGCGAGTCAGCGGAGTTCCGTGATGATCACTCCGGCGTGTTACGCCGACGCGAGGAATACCTCACGTGGTCTACGGGCTACGCGATCGCGGAGTCCAGACGATGCCGAGGGTTAGCTACCCCGATGCGAGAATACCTCACGCGCCAGGCCTACGCGATCGCGGAGTTCCGTGATTAGGCTCGCATAATGATACTATGGGAGATTGGCCTTGCTTCGATCATTAGCGGCCTAGAAAAGACCAGTTACATATTTGTGAATTGGTTTTAAAATGTTATAATTATATATATCAAGATTTACGCTTTCACATACTGCAATTGCCAGACTTCAATTTCTGGGCCGCGCTCATGCCGCAGTAAGGGAAAACAGCGTGGATCCTCATTCTAGGATCTTTACTCAGTGTCGTGAGCTCCATTTCTCCGAGGCTCGACTTTTAGTACGGCTTCTCCCGGTGTTATAGATGTTTTGTACATTCAGGTATGACGGGCCCCGTCCCGCCATAGTGTTTACACCTTCTGTAGGTCCGTAGTCCCGTTGTAAAGTTGGGATGTAATCGCTCACTTTTGGTATTTATATACACGCCAAAGGCAACTTTTCTTTGGATAGATCGTTTATTTTACATCGCTTGTTTGCAAGTTTATATTCCACGTTACTCGATGTATGTCTACTGGGTGCCCGTAAAGACTACCACGCCCGAACGGGTCATGACAAAAGTGGTATCAGAGCGCTAATCCTCTGAAAGTGTCTACGCACCGTATCTAGTAGTCTTGATTATCGGTGTCGCGCACCACACCAATAATCGTGAGGTCAGCAGGATATTTAGGATTCGTTTCCATTCTTCTCACTCGAGATCGCGCCTTAGCCGTGTTATAAGTCGACCCTCCGACGCATTTCTTTGTTTACCGGGGCCATGCCTCCACGCAAGCAACCCGCCCGGCGGCAAGGCAACGCGGAGTCGCTAGTAGGACACGTAGGGTCACGAGGCCTGTGCCCAACCTTTACCTGGGGAGATACCCCAGACGGCGAGTTCCACGACATCGCCGCCCCAAAGCAGGTTTAGAGTCAGCAGCGGGCTACCGAGGCCACGACACTGAGCCTCCACCCCACACCGGAGCAGCAGGAGACGGGTTACGCGAGATGGCCCGCTATTAGCCGTGGTCGCGGGCGAGGCACGGCGATAGGCCGACGCAGCAGCCTTCCAGCTGGTACCCGTGGTTCACCCGAGGCCGGATAGTTTGAGACTTCGACTTTCTCGAGTCGCACCACCGTAGTTCTATGGGTCGAGGCCCGAGGATGATCCGCAGGAGTTCATCCGATTCTACAGCCGATCATGAGAGTGATCAAGGCTTCGAGACCGAGTCGCGGTCTTAGGTTCACATCGGCCGCGCGATACCGCAATGATCGTTCGATTCACGGGTGCCCCGAGGAGCATGCGCCCAAACCGCTTGGGAAGAGTTCTCAGAGGCAATTCTCACTCACTTCTTGCCTCCGCAGATGAGGAGAGCACAAGCCAACAAATTTTTGATTCTGAGGCGCAATCGCGCATAGCCGAGTACAACGTGGAGTTCGACTGCTGGATCGGTATGTCCCCGCGTTAGTGGCGATATAGAGGACCGAGTGCACCGCCACGTCACAGGCTTGATGACTACTTGGCGTAGTCTTGTTCGTGTAGCTCTTCACGGCATGGACATTGCCCGCACGCAGCTCACGCACTGGGTGCGGCGAGCGCAGAGGCCGACGGGTCCGTGCATCGCGATAAGGCGCCAGACGACGTGGTCTTTTGGTAGCTCTCGGGTGGACGATCTCAAAGAATAGACTATATTTGCACCTCACCAGCTTTCTCGTGAGCACTCCTACACCATCTTCGTATGCATAAGGTATTCGGGGCGTGCCTCAGCCCCGTGACTTCGGACTTCCGTGTAGCAGAGTGCTAACCGATCGAGACCACCTTCCTCTCAAACAGTGTTCATCATGGTAGATCCCATTACGGAATTGTGGTACCATCAAGGAGCTTGTTATACTTGGCGCCACAGGTTACTTTATGAGAGACCGTCCGACCAAGGCGCGCAGATGGTAGGGTTCACCCTGTGGTCTTTAGCCTGTCTTCATCTCCTATAGCCACTCGCCCTGCAGGCGTGGTGCTCATGGACCAAAGATGTCGCGGCAGAGGTCGTGGCAAGGGTCCTAGTTCCAGGGTCCTCGAACCGCGTATGCTATGTCCACCGCCAGACCAAGAGGCGCCACCGATGTCATCACAGTGTACCTTATCGCTTTCTTGTCAGGACGTATATGCTTTGATAGATCCAGTTCTACCTTGTCCTATATATCTCCCCATATTGCTAGTAGGATAGGATGAGCCCGAGTCCATGTACCCTTTTGAGGTAGGCTAGTGGGGATTCGTGGTAGCCGAGCGGGTATATGTGGCTTGCCCAAAGGACTATATGCAATGCCGACCCCAGCCGACTTGATAGAGTTGGATATGACCGATTTTGATGTGATCACGGGTACGGATTGGTTACCTTCTTCTACGCCAATGTAAACGTAGGAGAGATTGGTACGTTCCCAGCTTTCTGGGAGCCGTTATCGAGCGAGGGGAACACCGTGTCACCGATGGGTAAGTTTATTTCTTACCTCAAGGCCGTGAAGATGGTTCGGCGGGTATATCTACCATCTCATTCGGTATTTGATATCGAGGCGGTGACACTGCACCTTCGCCGCCCAGAGTCGAGAGTTTCCGACGTGTTCCCGCATCGACCTCCCTGATATCCTCCCGAGAGGAGATAGAGTTTTGCATTGATATTCGCCTGATACTACTTATATCCATTCCGCCATACAGATGGCACCCGCCGAGTTGAGAGTTGAAGGACCAGCCGAGAGATTTGCCGAGAAGCGGCTTCATCAGCCTAGTGTTTCTCCCCGGGGAGCGCCGATTGTTCGTGAAAAGAAGGATGGACGCCGCGTATGTGTGTTGATTATAGGCAGCTGAACAAGGTGACTATTAAGAACAGATACCCCCTTCCCAGGATTGATGACTTGTTCGACCAGTTGTAGGGCACGAGGTGTTTCTCCAAGATAGACCTACGATCTGGTTACCATCAAAGTAGTTAGGGAGCCTGATGTCCCTAGGATCGCATTCCGACCCTGCATGTGCACTACGAGTTCGTGGTCATGTCTTTCGGCTTGACCAATGCTCCTAAAGATTTATGGATTTGATGAACCGAGTGTTCAAGCCATTTTTGGATACGCTTGTGATAGTATTCATTGGTGACATCTTGATTTATTCTCGCCGAGCGAGCATACGGAGCATTCGGCGACGGCCTTGAGTTCTCCGACCACGGCCAGATGCCAAGTTTTCGGGTGTGAGTTTTGGTTGGCTTCGTATGCTTTCGGGCACATTGTCGGGCCGATGGTATTCGGGTGGATACGACAAAGATCGAGGCAACAGAGTTGGCCTGCACCTACTACTCCCGACAGAGTGCGCAGCCTGGGCTCTCATGTTACTAATGAGGTTTGTGGAGAAGTTTGCTTCTATTTCAAAGACCTTTGACCAAGATGACTCGTAAGGCATCTAAGTTTCAGTGACAGATGCTTGGAGGAGGGCTTCCGCCATCAAGGAGAAATTGACGACCGCCTCGCCTTACTCTTCCGCAGGTCCGCACGGCTATGTTGTTTATCAGGATGCGCCGCATCTGCTTGACGTGTTGATGTAGCAGGCAAGGTTATAACTTACGATCTCGACAGCTCAAGAAGAATGAGAAAACTACCCCACACATGACTTAGAGTCGCGCAGTGATTCACGCCAAGATCCTGAGACATTATTTGTATGGAGTTCATGTGGATATTTACACAGAACAAAAGAGCCTCCAGTATATCTTCAGCCAGAGAGAGCTGAACTTGCGATAGAGACGGTGGTTAGAGCTACTCAAGGATTATGATGTCGATATCCTATACCACCCAGGGAAGGCCAACGAAGGGCGTATGCCCTAGTCGTAGGTCGACGGGTAGTCTATCGATGTGCAACCATATGCGAGGGCATGGTCCGCGAGTTACATCACCAGCAAGCCTCGAGTCCGATTGATTGATTCTCGATAGTAGCGGGTTCGTTCGAGAGGTTGTCAGTCTTCCATCGCCGGCGAGCAAGAGGCGACGATGAGGATCCGATTATGACACGTTATCGAGATACGACTCTTCGCGGGGCGGTCCTTTGAGGTAACACCACGGGTGCTAAGGTTTGAGGGCGATTGTGTGTTCCGGATATTGCAGACTTCGCAGCAGTGTTCTAGGGAAGCACACCTACAAGCATTACTCATCCATCCGGTCGACAAAGATGTACCACGACCGTGATTCGTATTGGTGGGACGACCAAGAGGACGCTGCAGAGTTTATCGCCCGTCCCGAGTTGTCGCAGTCAAGGCGGAGCACCGCAGGCCCGTGGGTTGTTGCAGCTATAGAGATTCCGACATGGAAGTGGAGGTGATCAATATGGACTTTATTACAGGTTACCTCGCACTCGCAGGAAGCATGATTCTATCCGGTTATCGCCGACAGCCGACTAAATCAGCCCACTTTCTTCCCGTCAGACGACTTTTTGGTCGAGGATTACGCTAGACTTTACATCCGAGAGATCGTGAGACTACATGGGTCCCTATATCTATCATATATCGACAGGAGCCTGGGCCATTTACGCTAACTTCTGAGGTCTTTCCGTGGATTAGGACGCAGTGAGCCTCGCGATCGCATTCCATCCTCGATCGACGGACAGCAGAGCGCATCATCCGCATACACTCGAGGATATGCCGCGAGCCCGTGTTATTTATTTCGTGGGTAGCCGAGGATCATTTGCCGCTAGTAGAGTTTCGTGATAACAACAACTACCACTCAAAGATCCGCACGGCGCTTATGAGGCCTTTTATGGGAGGAAGTGCATTTCAACGATAGGCTAGTTTTATGTGGGTGAGGTGCAGTTAGTCGGGCCAGTCTTGATACAGCAGGCAGTGGATAAGGTGAAGCTTATCCAGGTGCGGTTATCGATACCGTAGTCGCATGTAAGTCGTATGCAGATCATCGGCCGACATTTGGAGTTTGAGGTCACGATTGATTTTTTAGGCGTCACCCACGGCGGCGTGATGAGGTTTGGGAAGAAGGAAGCTCACCCAAGGTACATCGGGCCTTATCGATTGTCCGTAGGTAGGCAAGGTTGCCTATGAGTCGATCCGCCGTCCGATACGAGGCAAGACATCCGGTTTTTCATGTTTCTATGCTGAGGAGATGTATCGGAGATCCAACTAGAGTGCACCCGATTGATGATGTCCAGGTGACAGAGGGGTTATCGTATGAGGAGAGTCCCATAGCGATACTGATCGCCGTTAGGCGATCATGACAAAGGATGTGGCTTCCGCAAGGTCTTATGGCGAACGAGAACAGAGAAGAGATGACGGGGAAGCGGAGAGGACATGAGGCGTATATCCTCATTTATTCCCCACACCTCCGTGTAACTCACTTTCCACCGGTTAATTTTAATTGTCATATGTACTTAAGTGTTCTATTGTGGCCATACGTGGCATTTTGCAAATTGTTCAAGCATGAGGACTATGCCGTTATCCGAGTTATTTGAATTCGGAACATTCGACGAATGTTTCTGGCGGGAGAATGTTATACCCCGTAGTTCCGAGTATGGATGTAAGGACGCACGATTTAATGTATAAACCCTCATTAGGGTAAGAATGAAAGAATTGTTTTCCGACGGAAAATATTCCGAACCTTGTGAAGGAAATTTTACGTTTTCAATATTATTATGGAATTTTTCCGAGAGATAAATATTTTGGACCAATAGGAGGGCGACATATGTCACCCCAAGAGCCATGTTGGACGTTTTTTTAAGCCTAGTGGGCAAGACAAGTGGCCAAAAGTCTTGCATGGCATTTGCATGGCAACTTGGACGTTTTTTTTGAGTTAGTGGGCAAGTCAAATGGTCAAAGTCTTGCATGGAATTTGTATGACAAGTGGAGAAAGGAACCTACACAAACAATCTCTACCATACACATGTTTCAATCCTAACCCTTGGTTGTCCTATATAAACACCTCTAGTTGATGAAAATCTTCCACACTTAGAACATTTCAAGACTTGAAAATATTCTTCTCTCCCTCCCTAGTGCTCTCGTCCACCCCCCCTCTTTCTTGAGCCAATGTTGTCCAAAAATTCTTAAACTTATGTTGTTCTTCCTTAATGTATGAGGAAGATTATTAACCAAGACCTAGACAAGATTTCACACCCCTAGCCTCAAAAACCTCACAAAGCCGAGAGCTAGTATATTTGGGACCTTAGTGTTCTTCACTTTTTGGAGTTAATTCTTGAATAGAAGTTGGTTAGGAACTTCTAAAGGTGACTTGTGGTGGTTTGGAACACAAAGATCGAGCTAAAACTTGCTTAGGAATGACTTTAAGTTCTTGGATATTTTGGGCTAAATTGAGGTAATGAACCTTAACCTCTTTGTGAAGTTGATTATTATGTATATCGATATTATACATATATTGGAACTATATTATGGACTATAAGATATAAGGAAAGTTTTGGATCTTGTTAAGATGTTAAAAGGAGAATTGGTATATTAGCCATTAAAATGGTAAAAATGTATCCATTACTTACTAAGAAGTTAACAACAGGAACTATAACTTATATTAAGATTGGAATATGTTGGAAGACTAATGAAGTAATTGGATAAGTAAAATTATAAAAGTTGGCCAAGGACCCCAACTTAAGGACCGATTACTTTGGACCGTATTTACTTTGGACAGTATTTACATTGTTGTTAAGGGAAGATTGTTAAATCGTGTTCCGCTTCAGGCGTGATCCCCTTCTTTAATTATTGTTGTTATAAAGGAGAGATTGTTAATCGCGCTCGCTTGGGCGTGTTATCCCCTTCTTTAACTATCTGTTATGAATGAGAGATTGTTAATCGCGTTCTGTTTGGGCGTGTTATCCCCTTCTTTAATTATTGTTGTTATTAAGGAGAGATTGTTAATCGCGTTCCATTTGGGCGTGTGATCCCCTTCTTTAAATTTCGGAATTATTTCGCCTTATTTATGGCATGTTGGTTACTATTATCGGGCCTTGATAAAGGTGGAGAATTGAGTAGAAACGGGGGAAGTGCTGCCCAATTTTTCGTAGACTAAGAGAAATCTTACTTAGAAGAATCTCACGAAACTAGAAGTTGATAGGCGTGTTTTGACTATTATAGTCGACACTTCCGCGACATATCCGACTTGGCAAGTGGATCTAGTTTTACACCCCGTATTTACAGGACATGTTTTAAGAACGTACGTAAGAACTCACAAGTGTTAAGATTTGAGACTTGTAAAAATTTATCGGAATTATGAAATTTTCGGAAAACGTAATATTGTGATTTAATGGGAGGCGACACGTGTCACCCCCCTTATGGTGCCTGGGACGAAATGGGCAAGGACTTAAGGGTCATTTGACCTTTGTAGGATGACTAAGTCTTGCAAGTAGTGAGCTTGAGAAAATTGACTTAGTCAATGGGTCCACAAGGCTTGATATTTAAGAGAACCTCATTCAAGCCTCACATTTGGGCACATCTTGACCCTCCATTGTGCTATATAATACTACTAGTAGCAAGACTAAGTCCAACACTTAGAAAAAATTTCAAGAATTTCAAGAAACAACAATAGTTGCTCTCGGGTTCACTCAAGAAAGAAAAGAAAAAAATTTGTTTCTTGTTCTTTAAGCTCCACACTTTAAACCAAGGTTCATGAGTGTATTTTAAGTGTATCTCAATAGAAAAATCCCGGAAAAAGATAGTTTTCGTATTAGTCTCAAGGTGAAAACCTAGTTACTTTTCTAGGTTTTGTTTGGAAGATTGAAGGAAATTTGTTGGTATTGTTCTAAGGGTCTCAAGTAGCGGATTGAAGTGTCTAGAAGAGGCTCTAAGTTGCTAAGGAACGACTTCGGATTTGGAGTTGGATTAAGATTCGTTGAGGTAATAATCTTGTCTCTTAAAAGTGTTACAAGATTATATTTATTGTTGTTAGCTTTACATGTTTGCTAGCATTAAGTATATGTGTTGAAGTTTATAAGTATTATGGATCGATCAGAGACTTAAAATCCGAAATGTCATTTAAGCCATGTGAAGTTGGATTACAAATTGGTCGCTTACTAGAATCGCCGTGATGTTATTTACTTCAAGATTATAGTAGTATAATCGATCGCGACTTGATATCATGTTATGCTAACAACTTGGATTGAAATGGAAATTGGATAAGGATTGATGTTATAAGACCTCAAGTTTGCGAATCGCCTAGTAGTTGTATTAGTTTGATATCGCTTGGGGAGGAACTTTACACGCCTAGTAGGCGGTAATCCCCTATTGTTGATTGCATTGATCGGGCCTTAAATGTGGCGTGTTTGGTTATTGAATTCGCCTTGAAAAAGGTGGCAAAGTAAGTAGAAACAAAGGAGGTGTCATCCGATTTTCCGTAGAATTTAGAGACTTTACACTTATAATATTCTACGCTTGAAGTAAGGCGTTAATAGACGATTGTGGATATTATAGTTGACATACTATGGGCGGATATTGTACTTAGCGGTGGATTCGCTCAAGAGGTATGTAGAACTTTCCTATCTTTTGAGCATGACTAGTTGCACGATATAGTACTGAGACGACAATACCTTGATATCCTTTACTAGTTTTATGAATAGCCAAGTCGGATGAGTTAGAGATTAACTCACTTCTTTGAAAGTATTAAGGATGTCTTAAGTTTTATTAAAGTTACGGACTCAAGAGTTTTAAAGTATGTGATACTTGTTCCGCTTTTAAACGATAAGTCCCTTGGATAGGAAATTGTATTTGGCTAAGGTATAAAGTGAATATAATGACTTTATGGAAGTTGGTTATATTAGCTTTATGGAAAGATAAATGGCTTGATTTAATGAAAGGCAATTTGATTTTAAGGCATCAATTGCCTAAGGTTTGATAAGAAAAGGAGTCACTTGATTTAGAAATCTAACTTTATTTCTAAAGGTATTGTGACTTGTCCTGAAAAGTAATTTTGACTTGATACTATGGTTAATAGTATCTTGGATGTTTTATACTAAAAAGAGTCATTTGTTTTAAAGAGTGTAAGTATGTAGTACTTGGTTAAATTCTGATTTTTATAAAAGATATGCTAGTGCCTTAAGTAAACCAAAATGAGAGTGTATATGAATAAGACTTGTTATACCCCATATTTCCAGAGTATGTACGTGAGGGCGTACGTATTATAATTTAAGCCTTAAGGATTGGCTAGTTTCGAAATTTGTACACAACACTCGATTAGAGTCGTTTCGACTAAACGTTTCCACGCTTCGTAGGGAAAATTCGCCATGTCATTTTTAATTTTTATGGATTTTTCCGAGAGACGAACATTTTGGATCAACGGAGGGTGACATGTGTCACCTCACTTTGGAAGAGGTTGGACGGCAACCATGGCCTTGTCTGGGACGATTTGGCTTAGTGGGAGTAGGTAGGATATTTGTGCAAGTTGTTGTGGTAGATGGATAAGGTCCACATGGTTGAAATCTAGCCCTACACTTGCACCACACTTGTCTTCATCTTGTCCATTGGTTGGCCTTTACTTGACCTATAAATACCCCTCTAAGTTGAAGACTTTCTTCATCCAAAACTTGAGCAATCTTTCTAAGTCTCACACTACTCCTCCTCTTGTTTGCTTCATCAAAGCCCCTTCCCCTCCCTTGTGAAGCTTTGGCCGAGAGGCCTCCCTCCCCTTTGTAGAGGCTCCATGGGTACCCCTAGCCTAGTTGTCTCGTATAAATACCCCTTTTTGGTATTGAAATACTCTCCAAGTATTGTTATAATGCCCAAATACCTTGGCCCAAATACCTTGTAGTATTTCCAAGGTTACACTTATACTTCCCTTTAGCCACAAAACGAAACCCTAAGGAAATCTTCATTGTTAGTTGAAGATTATAAGTAGAAGTTGCGTAGAACTTCTAAGGGTTTCTTGGAGCGGATTGGAGCGCACGGAGTGAGCTAAACCTTGCTCAGATCGACATTATAACTCTGATAATTTTTGGCTTATCGAGGTAAATATCTTGTTCCCCTATTGTAATTGGAAATTACATGTTGTAGAGTATATAGTTGGAGTATACTATATATAGAATCAACATAGTATTGTGGCAATGTCTTTTGACTTAAGCCCAATAATAAGAAACCTTTTCGAAAGAAATCGAATCAGAATTACATAGATCAGACATTAAGAGACTTGTGTAGCACTGTAGTAGAATTGTACACGCCCGCTAGACGTGTTAACCGCTGGCTTGTAGCCGCCGTTAAAGGAGGATATTTACGCTGCCATGCGGGGAGGTTCGAATTTTCTGTAGAATATGGAACGATGAGATCTAGATGTTAATAAGCGCCTTGTGGCCTTATAGGTTCAAGTACTACGCGTGGTGCAATCTACGTGGCTTAAGGAGTAGCCGACTTGAAGTACTTGGAGCGCTTTTGCTATTAGTCGATACTCGCCGCGAGGTATGTGAACCTCTTCCTATCTCTTCTAGCATGATATGTGAACTATGTAGTACTAGACGTACGTGCTAAATGTATTTGATTGGTTTAAAACATAAAGTGTTATAACGCTTTATGGGAAGTTGGTTATAATAGCTTTACGTGGATAAGCAAATACTTTGTGGTTTTTAAAAGGTAAATCGATTTGAATTATAATCGGCTTGATATGTGTTAATAAAGAATTTGAAGTATTTCAAAAGATTTATGAATCGCTTTGAAAGAAGAGTAACACTTGGTTTTAAAGGTTTTAAAAAGAGTTATACTAGCTTTATGGGAGTTAGGTATAATGTCTTAAGAGAGGTAAAGAAAATGGTTTATCGATTTTAGAAGTTAAGATACTTGATCTTATAAGATAAGAGACTTAACTTAAAATGAATTAATATGGATGTTCAGATGTGAAACCTCATTCATGAGTAATGAGTACTTGGTTTTTAAAAGGAATAATGTTTTACCGATTTCGAAATCGAATGTATATCGACAAACCATCAGCGTTAATAAAGGAAAATGTAATGAATAATGAAGTATTATTAAAACCAAGTAGAAACCTCCATCCGCATGGCTAAGATGAGACAAAATGATATTACATTTTCTAGATCACTACCGCTTAATAAGATTGATTATGAACAAGAATAACCTACTCATTTATGGCTTATGTTACTCAATTGTTTTAAAAGGAGATTAAGACATTGAGCTATGAAACCTTTCTAAAAGAGACTTGCGTAATTGAAATTAGGCAACCGAACTTTAGGAAAAGGATGTTGTTACTTGATTTTGAAAAGGAATGTGTTCGTTTACTTAAAAACGCTGGTCATTCTATACTACGGTATCGTGACTTTTATAAAAGGAATGAATCTCTTAAAAGGAATTTAACGACGTAGTACTTTAGGTTAAAACCCGACTTTGTCATAAAATGAAAGTGCTTTAAGTCGTGTGTAACTTACCTATGTTTACGCGGTGATAGACTTGTTGTGCAAGGGATGTATTTCACTCGACTCACCGGCTCATCCGAATGTATTTCACTCACTACGGCTCATCCGAATGTATTTCACTCGACTACCGGTTCATCCGGAATGTATTTCACTCGACTACCGCTCATCCGAATGTATTTCACTCGACCACGGCTCATCCGAATGTATTTCACTCGACCACCGGCTCATCCGAATGTATTTCACTCGACACGGCTCATCCGAATGTATTTCACTCGACCACGGCTCATCCAGAATGTATTTCATCGACTATGGCTCACGGGATGAACCGAATGTATCCTACACGCTTTCTATATCGGGTCCATAAGACGGGCCGAGACTCGCGATACGTATCACATGATTTGTACCTAGACCGCCAAGTGATGGCGGCGGGTTCCACGCACGAGGGATGACTTTGTGGCGTGAGTCCCCGACTTGACATGATCGCTTTTATGTGAATCAGAGTTTGGTTATCATACATGTCTCCCGCTTTATATAGACTATTATGACTTCATATACGATTTTACGCTTCACATACTTGGTACCGCTGATCGACCTTCTCGGCCGCTCACGCCGCAGTAGAGGTACATCGACCGCCGATCCCCGCCATAGGATCACATTTCAAATGTTGGAAGCTCCGTTCCTTCGAGGCTTATCTTTGGTATGTTACCCGAGTCCGTAGGTTCTGTACATTCGCGTACGGCGAGCCCGTCCTGGCCATAGTTGTTGTCACTTAGAGGTCCTGTAATCGCAGGCGTAGTCCGTAAAGGATAACTCGTCGTATTTATGTATATATACCAAGGCAATCGCTTTGGTTGGCCTGCTTAATTTATCATGTCTCTTAATTCATGTTCATGTTTTTATTTCCGCCGATTTTCTCGATGTTGTATCACCAGGTGCCCGGTAGCACTACCACGCCCGGTTCGCCGTGATAAAAGTGGTATCGAGCGCTTAGTCCTCTAAAGTGTCTACGCATCGTGTCTAGTAGTCTTGATTATCGTGTGTTGTGCACCACATCTATAATCGTGAGGTCGCAGGACATTTAGGATTGGTTTTCATTCTTCTCATTCCGAGATCGCGCCCTGAGCCGCAGTGATAAGTCGGACCCTCCGACGTATTCCTTTCCTTTACCGCTATGCCTCCGCAGGCAACCTGTGCCCGATGGGCAAGGCAATCGAGTCGTAGTGAGATACAGAGGAGTACGAGGCGCAGCCCCCCAAGACTGAGATAGTGCTTGACGGCTAGTTTTGCGACACCGCCAAAGACCAAAGAGTTTAGAGCCGCAGCAGGTCCGCCGAGACTACAAGACTGAGCCTCCGCCCCACAACCCGGAGCAGATGAGATGGGGTACAAGGAGATGGCTCGCCATCGCCGTGGTCGTGGCCGATATGAGTATAGGCGGACGCAGCAGCCCCACCCAAAGAGCACCCGTAGTTCACCCCGAGCGCATAATTTGAGACTACGGATTTTCGAGATGTAACCCGCCAGAGTTTTATGGGTCGAGGCCCGAGGATGATCCGCAGGAGTTCATCCGCAAGCTACGATCATGAGAGTGATCAAGGCTTCGAGACCGAGTCGGTGGTCTTAGGTTCGCATCACCGCGTGATACCGCAATGATCGTTTGATTCGCGAGCCGCCCCGGAGAGTACGCCTCAAAGCAGGTTGGAATGAGTTCTCGTGGGCGCTTGCACATTTCTTACCTCCACGTATGAGGAGGGCTCGCCGGCTGTGTTTTGACATCGAGGCGACGGCGACTGCTAGAGAGTATAATGTGAGTTTGACTCATTAGCTCGAGCATGTCCCTCGTAGTAGAATGATATGGAGGACGAGTACACCGCCACGCCACCGCTAGATGATTACTTAGCAGAGGCTTGTACGGTGTAGCTCTTCACCGCACGGATATTGCCGCACGCAGCTTATGCACCGAGAGGTGAGGCGGAGGAGTCGACTAATGACCGAGATCGCCAGCAGAGGCCGGGCAGCAGTGGTCCTTTAGTAACTTTCGAGGCGGCCACCTCAAAGCAGACTAGTTATGTACCCCGCCAAGACAGAGTGGTCCTCCGCAGCCTTCAGACGCTCGGTTATTCGAGCTGGTCGAGCCCGTGGCTTCCGTTCACAGTATACGCGAGTTCTAGCCACAGGATTCACGTCCCCTCGGGCACGATGTGGCGTGCGTCATCGGAATGTCGTCTTTTACGTGCTTGTTTCACCGCGCCGCCGTGGCCATGTGACGCAGATCGTGCTTATAGGAGGGGTACGGCAGGGGCGCAGCCTACCGGATCAATGGCGTGTTCATCGCCTTTCTACAATGCAGCCTGCAGGCGTGCTTATGATTAGAGCGGAGCTGTAGATTCGTATATCCGTAACTCTCAGAGATTTGTACGCATGATATAATGACCTTCTTATTGTGTGCTACGCTCGATAGCGTTATGTTGGTTATGCGTTAGAAAGCATGGTTAGTTGAAAGGATATGTATGGGGCATGGAAAGTGTGAACCTTAGAATATTTCGTGTTGAGACCTTAGAGGTAAGGTCATTTTGAATAAAAGATTTTACGCTAGTCTTTGTTGAAATACTTGGTTTGCGATAAATGTGTTCCGATAATTCCTTGGTAGTGTAAAATGGAAGTGGTAGCTTTCTTGAGCTTTATAGGTAAGATTGTTCCGGATCTGGACACAAGAGCGTGTTGCGTTTAGTGGGTCGGGTCAGCTATGCTGCGCCAACCCGTGGCCCGCTTTAGAGGTAGGGTCAGCGTGGTCCGCCGCTGGCGGTGGTCACGAGGGTGTTAGGCCCAAGTTTGGATGACCATCGATGAGTTCGTGGATATGTTCGACCAATCGTTCGTGAAGGCCGGGATGGCCTTAGAGGAAAGTGGAGCTAGTAAGATGACCAAGGTTCGAGGTGGCGACTCAAAGTTTCGGAATCAAGCAATGATCAAGTATGGTACGTGATACTGTAAGAGTTCAAGTGTTCGGTAAGAGTACGACGAGTAAGGGTAGAGGCGAGCATGTATTGCGAGCATAGATATGATCATTTCTTGTGAAGGGAGAAGGTGCGAAGGATGTATATTTTAGACCTCGTGGACCGCATGCAGTCCTGCATCATTTGTCGGGTCGCCGAGCGACACTAGGACCGCGCAAAGTGACAAAAGTTTGTGATGTTAGAGGTGTTTCCTCGTGGACTTGGACGTAAGTATTTGCGCGTATTTGTGGCCATGTGGCATTGGAAACTTGTTTAAGTTAAGAAGAACTTTATCGTTATCCGTCTTGAGAAGGAACATTCGGACGAATGTTTCTAAGGAGGAGAATGTTATACCGTATTTCCGCAGTATGTACGCGAGGCATTTATTATAATTTAAGCCTTAAGGATTGGCTAGTTTCAAATTTGTACACAACACTGACAGAGTCGTCGATTTAAACGCTTCATTAGCTTTCGTAGGAAAATTCCGCTATGTCATTTTTAATTTTTGCGGATTTTTCCGAGAGACGAAACATTTTGGATCAACGAGGGTGACATGTGTCACCCTCACATTGGAAGAGGTTGGACGACAACCATGGCCTTGTCTGGACGATTTGGCTTAGTGGGAGTAGTAGGATATTTGTGCAAGTTGTTGTGGTAGATGGATAAGGTCCACATGGTTGAAATCTAGCCCTACACTGCACCACACTTGTCTTCATCTTGTCCATTGGTTGGCCTTTACTTGACCTATAAATACCCTCTAAGTCAAGACTTTCTTCATCCAAAACTGAGCAATCTTTCTAAGTCTCACACTACTCCCTCCTCTGCTTGCTTCGCCCAAAGCCCCTTCCTCCTCATGAAGCTTTGGCCGAGAGGCCTCCTCCCCTTTGTAGAGGCTTGGCGGTGGTACCCCTAGCCTAGTTGTCTCGTATAAATACCCCCTTTTGGTATTGAAATACTCTCCAAGTATTGTTATAATGCCCAAATACTGGCCCAAATACCTTGTAGTATTCCCAAGGTTACACTTATACTTCCTTTAGCCACAAAACGAAACCCTAAGGAAATCTTCATTGTTAGTTGAAGATTATAAGTAGAAGTTGCGTAGAACTTCTAAGGGTTTCTTGGAGCGGATTGAGCGCACTTGAGTAGGAGCTAAACTTGCTCAGATCGACATTATAACTCGGATAATTTTGGGCTTATCGAGGTAAATATCTTGTTTCCCTATTGTAATTGGAAATTACATGTTGTAGGAGTATATAGTTGGAGTATACTATATATAGAATCGAACATAGTATTGTGGCAATGTCTTTTGACTTAAGCTCAATAATAAGAAACCTTTCGAAGAAGAGTACCGAATCAGAATTACATAGATCAGACACAAGAGACTTGTAGCATTACCGTAGTAGAATTGTACACGCCCAGATTAGAGACCCCCTTCTGGCTTCGTACCACTGCTAAAGCGAGGATATTTACGCCGCCATGTGGGGAGGTGTCGAATTTTCTCAGAGAATACGGGAACGAGATCTAGATGTTTAATGTCGCCGTGGCCTTATAGGTCAAGTACCACGCGTGGTGCACCCACGTGGGGCTTGGCAACCGACGGTTTGAAGTACTGAGCGCTTTTGCTATTAGTCGTTACTGTCAGAGGTATGTGTCACGACCAACCTCGCCCGTGGATCGTGCTCACCCCGCACCTAGTGATACAACATCGTGAGAAAATCACAAATAAAAACATGAACATGAATTAAGAGAAAAGATAAATAAACAAAGCCAACCAAAATACCGCTTTCATCATATATACGAATACCCAACAGCTATCCTTTTTACACGCCCGCCCACAACAAAGCAAGGCACTTAAGATTTACAACGACTATGGCGGGACAGGGCCCCGCCAAACCCCTGAATGTACAAGAACCTACAACTCAGGGAACACATACCAGAAGATAAGCCTCCGACGGAACGGAGCTTCCCAAGACGCTGAATGAGATCCTAGACGCGGGGATCGACAACCGATGTACTTCTACCGCAGATTTAACGCACTCAAGGAGGTCAAGATAACAGTACCAAGTATGTGAACGGCAACATCGTGAATGAAATCATAATAGCCTAAAAAGCAGTGAGATACGTATGATAACCAAAATACAAGACGCAACATAAAAGTTAGCCAAGTCGTGACTCACGCTCAAAGTCACCACTCAATATAACTACGGGTCTCACGCCCACAACATCCATCATGTTCGTGATCACGGCCGCATGCGTAGACATGTCCATGATGCAACACACACAAGGCCGCACGGGCCACGCGCCTGGACATCGTGACGGCAGAGCATGTAACCTCACTAACAATATATCGGGTGGTCAACTCGCCGCATGGCCACATGCCCCGGACATCAGACGGTGCAGACACGCCCATGTTGCGCACAACCATATATCGTAATCAACCCGCCGCACGTCGCATGCCCCTAATATCGTGACGGTGCAGATACGTCCACGAGGCAACACACAACAAGGCCGCATGGCCACATGCCCTGACATCAGATCGGTGTAGACATGTCCATGTGACATCAACAACAAGACAAGAATCAAAATGGAAACATACCCGTGGAATTCTCCATCATCGCCAAAGACGCCCAAGTAAGTTCTCAACAAGTCCACCTACTTATCGAGACGCAGAATACGTAAAATACCACACTTGCACAACAAACAACAAGCATAGGCAAGTTTCACAACAACAAGCATAGGCAAGTTTCACAACAACACAAAGTACTTTCATTTTATGCCAAAGTCCGGGTTTTTAACCCCAAAGTACTACATACGTTAAGTTCTTTTAAAAGAGATCCATTACTTTTTATAAAAGTCACCCGACACCGTAGTATTAGAATGACCAACCCACATTCCTTTTCAAAATCAAGTAACAACATTCTTTCCTAAGTTCCGCTTGCCTAGTTTCAATTACTCAAGCTTCTCATTTTCAAATGGTTTCATAGTTTCCAAACTTAATCACTGATTCCTTTTTAGAACAATCGAGTAATATATGTCTCACGCGAGTAGGTTATTCTTGTTTACAACATTCTTATTACAAAGCAAATGCATGATCTAGAAAATGTATATCATTTTGTCTCATCTTAGTTTCTATGCAGATGGAGGTTTCTACTGGTTTTAATACCATTCATCATTATTCAATACATTTTCCTTTATTAACGCTGCAGTGGTCTGTCGATACACATTCTGATTTCCGAAATCAGTAAAACATTATCCCTTTAAATAAAACTAAGTACTCATTACTCACGAATGAGGTTTCACACAAACATTCACATTAAAACAAATAAGTTAAGTCTCTATCTTATAAGATCAAGTCTCTTAACTTCTAACATCAAGAAACCATTTTCTTTACCTCTCTTAAGACATTATACCTAACTCCCATAAAGCTTAGTATAACTCTTTTTTAAAACCTTTTAAAACCAAGTGTTACTCTCCCTTCCAAAACGATTTATAAATCTTTTGAAATACATCAAGTTCTTTATTATAACTAGCTAGTTATAATTCACATCAGTTACCTTTTAAAACCACAAAGTATTTTCTTACCTACATAAGGCTGTTATAACCAACTTCCCATAAAGCCGTTATAACACTTTATGCTTTAAAAACAATCAAACACAAGCTAACACGTACGCTTCACCGACTACATAGTTCACACATATCATGCTATAAGAGATGTGAAGAGGTTCACATACCTCGCGACGAGTGCCGACTAATAGCAAAACGCCCAAGTACTTCAAACCGCTTCGGCCTACTCCTTAAGCCACGTGATCGCACTCACACGTAGTACTTCAACCTATAAGGCCACAAGGCGCTTATTAACATCTAGATCTCATCGCTCCATATTCTACGTAAAATTCGCAACTCTCCCCGCAAATGCTAAACTCTCCTTTACCGAGGCCGCTACCAAGCCAACCGTGGGGTTTGCACGCCTAACCTGACGTGTACAATTTTACTCACGTAATACTACAAGTCTCGTAATACCCCATGTAATTACATTCCACTTCTTTAAATTCGTGCTTAAGTCGCAAGACATCGCCGTAAGTATTATTCAGCTTAAGTCAAAAGACATTGCCGCACTATTATGTTCAATTCTATATTTGGTATACCCTAACTATATATTCCAACAACATGTAATTTCAATTACAGTGTATGTCAAGAGTGTTTACCTCGATAAGCCCAAAATTATCCAAGTTTAATGTCGCCCCGAGCAAGGTTTAGCTCCTACCCGAGTGCTCCAACTGGCCTAAGAAACCCTGAAGTTCTACGCAACTTCTACTTATAACTTCAACTACGTGAAGATTTCCTAGGGTTTCATTTTGTGGCTAAAGGAAAGTATAATAGTATTTTCCGGGATTTTCAGATAAAGGTACTTTGGAAAGTACTACAAGGTATTTGGCTAAAGTATTTTGGGCATTATAACAATACTTGAAGAGTATTTCTATACCACAAAGGGGGTATTTATAGGTCGTGAAGGCCAACCAATGGCCAAGATGAAGACAAGTGCATAGCAAGTGTAAGGCCAAGATTTAGCCACGTATACCTTATCCATCTACCACAAAATATCCTACCTAACCTCGACCAAGGAAAGGCACAAAATCGCCCAACCTTGCCCCTTTGTTGTCGCCGTCCACTCCTAGGGTGACAAGTGTCGCCTCTCGCTGGTCCAAAATGTTTCTCTCTGAAAAATCCGCAAAATTATTAATGACATAGCCGGAATTTTCCCTACGAAAGTCAGGAACGCTTTCGTCGAAAAACACTCTAATCGCAACAGGTACAATTTTCAAACTAGCCAATCCTTAAGGCTTAAATTATTATACGACGCCTCACGCATACCGAAATACGGTATAACATTCTTCCTCTTAGAAACATTCGTCCCGAATGTTCCTTCTCGCCTCAAAACAAACACGCTTGGTATAGCCTTTACTACTATACTTACGAAACCAAACATGCCACACCGCCACAAAAATAACATGCGCCTGAAACCCCAAATCCAAGCCAACGAGGAATCACCTCTTACCTCAAAAGTCCCTACCAAGGTCTAAAATATAATCTCTTCGCACCTTCATTTCTCAAAAGAAACGATCACACACGCTCGCTTCTCCCCTATCTCGTTGCATCTTCTCTAACACTCCGAACTCTTTCTAGTATAATGCATTCATACTTCATTTCCAAAACTTTGGAGTCACTACTCCAAACTTGATCATTTTACTAGCCTCGATCTCCTAAGGCCATTCTCGGCCTTCACGAATCGATTCTCGAACGTATCCACTAACTCATACGACGGTCATCTAAACTGGCTCAGCACCCGTGACTCGCCACCGGCGGACCACCCAGTCGACCCCACCTCGAACAAAGCCGCGGTTGGCCCGCCACACGGCCCCAACCCGACCCACTATCGCGCCAACTCTTGCTTCCCGACGTAACAATCATGAACACATCGCGAAAGCTACCACTTTCATTTACCCAACCCAGGACTTATCACACAATACATTCTAGGCATAAAATGCACTCGACAAGGATCACTGCAAAATCTTGTACTCAAGACTACTTACATCTAAGGTCTCAACTGTAATATTCTAAGGTTCATCATTTTCTCACCCCTGCTTACCTTTCACTAAGATGTTTCTAAATCACATTTTAGCACCCTATCCGAACATAACACTCTAACACATTATCATAACATACAAAACTCTAGATGGTTAAGGATATACTCAAAAATAGTGGTTCAAGGACCGCTAAAATCGAACTTCCCCGCCACTTCTACCGTGGCTCCGCAATCGCACTAGTAATCAGGCTATCCTACCAGCTACTCCTCGGTCGGACCCTCCATATGGCCCTGCCGCAAGAATAACAAGCTCCTCGTACTACGACACTTCAAACGCGTCTACCACATCGACACACCGAGGCAGGGTGACCGCATCCGCCAACACCTACTCCCCAACATCTGAAACTCGGGATCCTCGACCGCCCCGAATATCCTGCGGTCCCGGCGTCGCGGAGACCACTCTGAAATGGCGAGGTACATAACTAGTTCTACCGAGGCGGTCCGCCTCGAAAGTTGCCAAAATATCAGCCGCTCGCCTTCTTCTCTGGAAAGCGGTCCACCTGCCGACCTGCGCCTCGCACCTCCGCACGAGCTCAACGCGGCACGCCCATGCCCTATCAAGAGAAACACCCGAACAACTCTCTCGCTAGGTAATCATCGAGCCTCAGAATATACTTCCGCACTCGATCCTCCATACTAGCTACTAATGCGGAACATACCGCCAATGAGTCGAACTCACATTGTACTCCCGAATCAAGACGCCTGCTTCGCTTCAACATCAAAAATCGTTTACCGAGCCCTCCTCATTTGTGGAGGCAAGAAATGTGCCTGAAGGCCCCAAAACTCGCCCCAAACTACCGGAAGTGCATGCTCTCCCGAAAGCTCCTAACGAAGTCAAACCAATCGATCGCGTATCACGCACTGATGCGAACTAAATGTCACAGCACTACCGGGCCTTCGATCACCCGTGACGATCCTCTCAGAATCGATGCACGAACTCCTCGCGATCATCCTCCGCCTCGACCAGAAACTCAAAGCGGGCTACAACTAAGGAAATCTTGTAGCCTCAAACCGCGCCTCTGCACTACAGCCGGCTGAACTGAATCGCCGCCCCAAACATCCTCATATCCGCCACAACTCGCCAATAATCAAGCCATCTCTCGCGACCCATCTCCCGATCCGCATCGCGGATCGAGGCTCAGTATCAGAGTCTCAGCAGCCATCGCCGCGCTCTAAACTCGGCTGGTGATGGCGGCCGCAAAACTTCGCCGTCAAGCACTACTCGTGTATCGACGCTCGCGCTCATACTCCTCAATCCCACTAGCGCCTCTTCGCCGCTTTGCCCTTCTGGCCCCGGTTGCCTCGCAGGCATAATCGTAAAACGAAACACGCCGAGGGGTCCAACTTACAACACAGCTCTAAGGCACGATCTCAGAATGAGAAGAATAGAAACTAATCCTACCTGTCATATAGCCTCCTGATTATAGATGTGCACAACACACCGATAATCAAGACTCTACTGACACGGTTCGTAGACACTTTCCGAGACTAATCGCTTGATACCACTTTTGTCACGACCTAACCGGCCTGGATCGTGCCTTACCCCGCACCCTAGTGATACAACATCGAGAAAATCACGAAATAAAAACATGAACATGAATTAAGAGAAAAGATAAATAAACAAAGCAACCAAAAATGTTTCATCATATATACGTAAATACCCTAACAGCTATCCTTTTTACACGCCCGCCCACAACAAAGGCATGCACTTAAGATTTACAACTATGGCGGACAGTGGTTCGCCAAACCCTGAATGTACAAGAACCTACAACTCGTGGAACACATACCAGAAGATAAGCCTCCGACGGAACGAGCTTCCAAGACGCGAATGAGATCCTAGACGCGGATCGATAAATGATGTATTTCTACCGCGCATGAACGCAGCCGAACGAGGTCAGATAACAGTACCAAGTATGTGAACGCAACATCGTAAATGAAATCATAATAGCCTAAAAAGGTGAGATACGTATGATAACCAAAATACAAGACGCAACATAAAAGCAAGTCGTGGACTCACGCCTCAAAGTCACCACTCAAATATAACTACGGGTCTCACGCCCACAACATCCATCATGTTCGCATCACGGCCGCATGCCCTGAATATCGCGACGGTGTAGACATGTCCATGATGCAACAATAACAAGCGCCGCATGGCCACACGCCCCCATCGCGACGGTAGACATGCCCATGTAACCTCACTAACAATATATGGTGGTCAACCCCGCCGCACGCCACATGCCCCCGGAATCTCGTGACGGTGTAGACACGCCCATGTTGCAATAACCATATATCGGTAATCAACCCCGCACGGCCGCATGCCCCGGAATCAGACGGGTGTAGACATGTCCACGAGGCAACACAATAACAAGGCCGCATGGCCACATGCCCCGAATCATCAGACGGCAGATACGCCCACGTGACATCAACAACAAGACAAAGAATCAAAATGGAAACATACCCGTGGAATTCTCCATCACCGCCAAAGACGCCCAAGTAAGTTCTCAATAAGTCCACCGCCCTCTATCGAGAGACGCCGGTAACGTAAATACCACACTTGCACAACAAACAACAAGCATAGGCAAGTTTCACAACAACAAGCATAGTAAGTTTCACAACAACACAAAGTACTTTCATTTTATGCCAAAGTCCGGTTTTAACCCCAAAGTACTACATACGTTAAGTTCTTTTTAAAAGAGATCCATTACTTTTATAAAAGTCACCCGACACCGTAGTATTAGAATGACCAACCCACATTCCTTTTCAAAATCAAGTAACAACATTCTTTCCTAAGTTCCATTGCCTAGTTTCATTACTCAAGCTTCTCATTTTCAAATGGTTTCATAGTTTCCAAACTTAATCACTTGATTCCTTTTAGAACAATTGAGTAATATATGTCTCACGCGAGAGTAGGTTATTCTTGTTTACAACATTCTTATTACAAAGAATCATGATCTAGAAAATGTATATCATTTTGTCTCATCTTAGTTTCTATGCAGATGGAGGTTTCTACCGGTTTAATACCATTCATCATTATTCAATACATTTTCCTTTATTAACGCCGCAGCTGGTCTGTCGATACACATTCTCGATTTCCAAATCGTGAAACATTATCCCTTTAAATAAAACCAAGTACTCATTACTCACGAATGAGGTTTCACACAAACATTCACATTAAAACAAATAAGTTAAGTCTCTTATCTTATAAGATCAAGTCTCTTAACTTCTAACATCAAGAAACCATTTTCTTTACCTCTTAAGACATTATACCTAACTCCCATAAAGCTAGTATAACTCTTTTTAAAACCTTTAAAACCAAGTGTTACTTCCCTTCCAAAACGATTTATAAATCTTTGAAATACATCAAGTTCTTTATTATAACTAGCTAGTTATAATTCACATCGCTACCTTTTAAAACCACAAAGTATTTTCTTACCTACATAAGGTTTATAACCAACTTCCCATAAAGCCGTTATAACACTTTATGTTTTAAAACAATCAAACACGCTTAACACATGCACGCTCACCGCACTACATAGTTCACACATATCATGCTAGAAGAGATAGGAAGAGGTTCACATACCTCGCGACGAGTGCCGACTAATAGCAAAACGCCCAAGTACTTCAAACCGCTTCTACTCCTTAAGCCACGTAGATCGCACTCACACGTAGTACTTCAACCTATAAGGCCACAAGGCGCTTTATTAACATCTAGATCTCATCGCTCCATATTCTACGTAAAATTCAAAGACTCTCTCCCCAAACAATAAGTTAAACTCCTTTACCGAGGCCGCTACCAAGCCAACCGTGGGGTTTGCACGCCTAACCGACGTGTACAATTTTACTCACGTAATACTACACAAGTCCATCAGAATACACCATGTAATTACGTCAGCCACTTTAAATTCAGGCTTAAGTCGCAAGACATTGCCGTAAGTATTATTCAGGCTTAAGTCAAAAGACATTGCCGCACTATTATGTTCAATTCTATATTTGGTATACCCTAACTATATATTCCAACAACATGTAATTTCCAATTACAAATGTATGTCAAGAGTGTTTACCTCGATAAGCCCAAAATTATCCAAGTTTAATGTCGCTCCTGAGCAAGGTTTAGCTCCTACTCCGAGTGCTCCAATCCGCTCCAAGAAACCCTTAGAAGTTCTACGCAACTTCTACTTATAACTTCAACTACGGGTGAAGATTTCCTTAGGGTTTCGTTTTGTGGCTAAAGGAAAGTATAATAGTATTTTCCGGGATTTTCGTATAAAGGGTACTTTGGAAAGTACTACAAGGTATTTGGCTAAAGTATTTTGGGCATTATAACAATACTTGAAGAGTATTTCTATACCACAAAGGGGGGTATTTATAGGTCAAGTGAAGGCCAACCAATGGCCAAGATGAAGACAAGTGCATAGCAAGTGTAAGGCCAAGATTTAGCCATGTGCTACCTTATCCATCTACCACAAAATATCCTACCTAACCTCGACTGGGAAAGGCACAAAATCGTCCAACCTTGCCCTTTGTTGCCGCCCACTCCTTCCAATTAGAGGTGACAAGTGTCGCCTCTCGTTGGTCCAAAATGTTTCGCCTCTAAAAATCCGCAAAATTATTAATGACATAGCCGAATTTTCCTACGAAAGTCAGGAAACGCTTCACCGAAAAATGACTCTAATCGGGTGTTGTGTACAATTTTCAAACTAGCCAATCCTTAAGGCTTAAATTATTATATCGCACGCCTCACATACATACTCCGAAATACGGTATAACAAAGATGTGAACCTCTTCCTATCTCTTCTAGCATGATATGTGTGAACTATGTAGTACGGCAGACGATACGCTAAATGTATTTGATTGGTTTAAAACATAAAGTGTTATAACGGCTTTATGGGAAGTTGGTTATAATAGCTTTATGTGGATAAGCAAATACTTTGTGGTTTTTAAAAGGTAATCGATTTGAATTATAATCGCTTGATATGTGTTAATAAAGAACTTGAAGTATTTCAAAAGATTTATGAATCGCTTGTTAAGCGTAACACTTGGTTTTAAAGGTTTTAAAAAGAGTTATACTAGCTGTATGGGGAGTTAGGTATAATGTCTTAAGAGAGGTAAAGAAAATGGTTTACTGATTTTAGAAGTTAAGAGACTTGATCTTATAAGATAAGAGACTTAACTTAAAATGAATTAATATGGATGTCAGATGTGAAACCTCATTCGTGAGTAATGAGTACTTGGTTTTTAAAAGGAATAATGTTTTACTGATTTCGGAAATCAGAATGTATATCGACAAACCACTGCAGCGTTAATAAAGGAAAATGTAATGAATAATGAAGTATTATTAAAACCAGTAAAAACCTCCATCCGCATAAGCTAAGATTAGACAAAATGATATTACATTTTCTAGATCACTACGCTTAATAAGATTGATTATGAACAAGAATAACCTACTCGCCTATGGCTTATGTTACTCAATTGTTTTAAAAGGAGATTAAGACATTGAGCTATGAAACCTTTCTAAAAAGAGACTTGCGTAATTGAAATTAAAAACCGAACTTTAGGAAAAGGATGTTGTTACTTGATTTTGAAAAGGAATGTGTTCTCGTTTACTTAAAAACGCTGGTCATTCTATACTACGGGTATCGTGACTTTTATAAAAGGAATGAATCTCTTAAAAGGAATTTAACGTCATTTAGTACTTTAGGTTAAAACCCGACTTTGTCATAAAATGAAAGTGCTTTAAGTGTGTAACTTACCTATGTTTACGTGATAGACTTGTTGTGCAAGGGATGTATTTCACTCGACTACGCTCATCCGGAATGTATTTCACTCACTACCGGTTCATCCGAATGTATTTCACTCGACTCACGGCTCATCCGGAATGTATTTCACTCGACTACCGGCTCATCCGAATGTATTTCACTCGACTACCGCTCATCCGAATGTATTTCACTGACTACGGCTCATGGGATGAACCGAATGTATCCTACACGCTTTCTATACCGGGTCCATAAGATGGGCCGAGACACTCTATACGATCACATGATTTGTACCTAGATCGCGGTGAGGCGGGTTCCACCGCACGGCGGATGACTTTGAGGTGTGAGTCCCCGACTTGACATGATCGCTTATGTTGTGAATCAGTAGTTTGGTTATCATACATGTCTCCCCGCTTTATATAGACTATTATGACTTCATATACGATTTTACAGCCACATACTTGTACTGCTCGACCTCGGGCCGCGCTCATGCCGCAGTAGAGGTACATCGACCGCCGATCCCCGCTATAGGATCACATTTCAGCGTGTTGGGAAGCTCCGTTCCTTCGAGGCTTATCTTTGGTATGTTACCCAGTCCAGAGGTTCTTGTACATTCGGGGTATGGCGGCCCCGTCCCGCCATAGTTGTTGTCACTTCTAGAGGTCCAGAGTAATCGCTGGGCGAGTCCAGAAAAGGATAACCGTCGGTATTTATGTATATATACCAAGGCAATCGCTTGGTTGGCCTGCTTAATTTATCATGTCTCTTAATTCATGTTCATGTTTTTATTTCCGCTGATTTTCTCGATGTTGTATCACTAGGGTGCCCGGTAGGCACCACCACGCCCGGTTCGGTCGTGACAAGACTAATAAGAAGTTGGGATTTCTTAACTTGCTTACTTATCAGTATGATGTTTCAGAGTGCTTATGTTATGTACGGCCATTGAGATAGGGTAAGAGTATATCCGGCGGGTAAATCCTCAAGATCGTTATACCACCTTCTTCAGTAAGAGTATAAACGGCGGTAAATCCCCAAGATCGTTATACCACCAAGCTCGCGGATTTGCTACCCACGACGCGAGGAATACCTCACGCGAGTCCTTGCGGGCTTACGCGGTGAAATAGTCCCACGCGGTCGCATGCAATTTCATGCGAGGAATACCTCACGCGTCCACACGACCTACGCGTGAAATAGTCCCGCGAGTAGGATTGCTTAATGATCGCTGGCGATGGTCCTGCTTGATCGTGAGCTTCCTATTTTTATGTCAGACGATACTATTAGTTACCTCATTGTTAGTAAGGCAATCGTAATCGTAATTTTGTTATCATACACGCCTCCCGCTTTGTTTTAAACTTACGATGTAATTACGATTTTCCGCTTTACATACTTAGTACATATTGTGTACCGACTCTTTCCTGGCCGCTCATGCCGCAGTAGGGTAAGGTGGTGGATCCTCATTCTTAGGATCACTTATCGACGCCGAAGCTCTATTTCTCCGAGGCTTGTCTTTTGTACGCCTTTCCCCGATGTTGTAGATTTATGTACATTCGTGGTAATGGGCCCTATCCCGCCATCGTTGTTATTCTTAGGTCTGTAGTCACATGTTGTGGTTTAAATGTAAGAACCGAGTTGTACGCTTTTTCTTGATTATGCATATTTTATGGAAGACGGCCTTATCTGGCTAGCCTGTGATATTATTGTCTAAACATGTTGTATGTTGTGTATGCTCGCTTATTCTATGATGTATACCGAACCGGTGCCCGTAGGGCACTGCACGCCGTCCCGGGTCGTCGTGACAAAAGTGGTATCGCAGCGCTAGTCCTCGAAAGTGTCACGCATCGCGTTCAGTAGAGTCTTGATTATCGCGTGTTGTGCACCACATCTATAATCGTGAGGTCATGACATTTAGGATTGGTTCCCATTCTTCTCTCGAGATCGCAAAGAGAGCTATCTTATTAGGTTGAATCCTCTCCACCTATTCTTATGAAATGGCTTATGCCTCCACGGGCGACCGTGGCCCGTATAGGCGGCAAAGCAGCGCGAGTCGCTAGCTGCATCAGAGGGTTACACTGACCAGTACGCACTATGCCCGAGGTAGAGGCGGTCGGCGAGTTCACCACGCCGGCAAGATTAGAGGAGCCGAGAGCGCAGAGCTCCAGAGGTTCCGCACCAGAGCCTCCACCCCACACCAGAGCCGAGCATAGAGACTACGGAGCAGATCCGGTTATTGACCAAGATAGTAGCAGGCGGCACCATGAGCAGCAACTAACCCTAGAGCCGATGGGCCATGGATTCGATTTTCTTGTCATCCGCCCGAGTTTTATGGTTCGAGGTCCGGCGAGGATCCAGGAGTTCATTCGGCAGCCTACAATGACTATGCGTGTTCTTAGAGCTTCGGAGACAGAGTTCATATGCTAGCCTCTTACCGTTACGCCGATATTGCGTTGAACCGGTTTGAGTCATGGAGCCGCCGAGAGGTGAGGATGCTCTTCCACTATTGGGAGGAGTTCACAGAGGCCTTCATGGATGACTTTTGCCTCCCGAGACGAGGAGAGACCGTAGATAGATTCTTGACCTCGAGGCAGAACGGAGGACTATCGGGAGTACACCGAGTTTGACTCCTTGGTGCATGCGCACACCATTGTAGCATACATGGCGGATGTGAGTTCATCGTTATGTGATGGGGCTAGACCTTCATATGATTATCGTGATGCTGGGGTGGCTCTTCAGCCCGGTATGGACATTGCTAGGATGCAGGCCTATGCACAGGGGATAGAGGATAGAGAGAGAGAGGACCAGATTGACTCGAGCCACCTCAAGAGGCCAGACAAAGCAGGTCTCGGGGCGCTGAGGCGACAACCTCGCAGCAGACCAGTCCACATTCCACCAGATAGAGTGCTCCTTCACGGTTTTCCGCGTGAGGTCCGATCAGCCAGTCATTCAGAGCAGGTCGTGGCTCCAGGACCCTGGTTTCGAGGAGGCAGAATCACACCGATCGAGACCACCCACATCTCAAGGTGTGCTCGATGCGTAGTCTCACCAGTATGCAGTGTCGCGGCCCCGGAGCTTGTTACTCTTGTACGCAGGCCATTTGAGGAGAGATTGTCCGTATAGAGGCGGCATGGGTGGTACGGCACCGACAGATCTGCTGGTCGGGTCTTCCTCCTTCGCGGGTTATGCACCGAGGCGTGGTACTACCGACCGGCAGGCCGCAGAGGTCGTGGTGGTTCCAGCCGATAGCGGTCCACGTAACCGCATATATTCATTAGCCACCGCCAGATCGTGAGGCTTCCCGACGCCGCCAAGGTACATTATTGATTTCATGTTGTGACGTTTATGCTTTGATGGATCCAGGTTCTACCTTGTCCTATGTGTCCCCTCTTATTACGGGTAGAATCGGGATAGAGCCGGTGTCGATAGAGCCTTTTGAGGTAGCTATGTCAGTGGGTGATTCGGTGTTAGCTGAGCGGGTGTATAGAGGTTGTTCGGTGTTTATTTACAGTCGTCAGACCCTTGCACACTTGATAGAGTTGGAGATGACAGATTTTGATGTCATTATAGGTATGGACTGGTTGGCTTCTTGTTATGCCAACGTTAACTGTAGGGACAGGTTGGTTCGTTCCGCTTCGCGAGCCGCTTATCGAGTGGAAGCGGCAACACAACGCCGCCGAGGGTAGGTTTATTTCTTACCTCAAGGCTAGGAAGATGGTGCGTAAAGGGTACATCTATCATCCGGTTCGTATTTGATACAGGCCGAGTGCGCTTCTTCGCCGCTGGTTAGGAGTTTACGATGTGTTCCCGCACGATCTTCCGTATCCTCCCGAGAGGAGATTGAGTTTTGTATTGACACGCTGCGGACACTCGACCTATTTCTATTCCGCCATACGTGATGACACCGCCGAGTTGAGGAGTCAAGGACCACCGAAAGATTTGGCCGGAGAAAGGCTTTATCGCCTAGTGTATCTCCCCGGGAGCGCCGGTTTGTTTGTGAAGAAGAAGGATGGACGCCACAGATGCTGGTGTTGATTACAGTGCACCAATAAGGTAACCATCAAGAATAGGTACCCCTCCCGTGATTGATGATTTGTTTGACCGCCAGTGGTGCGAGGTGTTTCCAAGATAGACCGCGGTCCGTTATCATCAGTGCACGAAGTTCGAGAGGCGATATCCCAAAGATCGCATTCAAGCACCTGCATGGGCACTATGAGTTCGTGGTTATGTCTTTCGGTTTGACCAACGCCCAGCGGTATTTATGGATTTGATGAACCGTGTTCAAGCCCTTTTGGATACATTTGTGATAGTATTCATGATGACATCCTGGTTTATTCGCTGACAGAGCAGAGCATGCAGATCACTGAGGACGGTACTTGGGTCCTCCGAGCCGCAGCTATTCGCCAAGTTCTCCAAGTGTGAGTTTTGTTGGCCTCGTGGCATTCCCGGGCACATTATCAATGGGTGTTCGTGTGTGGATACGGCAAAGATCGAGGCGATGTCTTGGCCGAGACCTACTACTCCGACCGGCGCGCGATTTTCTGAAATTGGCGGTGTTATTATCGTAGTTCGTGGAGCGCTTTGCTTCGATTTCAAAGACCGCTGACTAGGTCGACTCGAAGCGCACCAAGTTCCAGCCGACGAGGCTTGCGAAGGGTTTCGATTCTGAAGGAAAGGTTGACTACAACTCCAGCTTACTCTTCCGGCGGGTTAGACGGGTATGTGATCTATTGCGATGCCTGCATCGGATGTGTGTGTTTGATACAAAGACGGCAAGGTTATAGCCTATGCTTCCCGCGATTCTAAGCATGAGAGGAATTACCCTACCCACGACTTAGAGTTGGCCGCAGCTTATTCATGCCTTGAAAATTGGAGACATTATTTGTGGGGTTCATGTGGATATTTATACGCACTACAAGAGCTCCAAAGATATCTTCAGCAGTAGGAGTCGAACTTGCGGCAGACGTGGTTAGAGTCACGAAAGATTATGATGTTGATATTTTATACCATCCGGAAAGCCAACGTAGTTCCGATGCCTTGAGTCGTAGATCGACGGGAGCCTATCGAGGTACACCAGAGACAGATACATGGTCCGTCGATCCACCAAACAATGAGCCTGGGGTTCAATTGATCGATACCGACGATAGTGGGGTACGGGTTCGTGAGGTTGCCGAGTCTTCCATCGTCGATTGAGGACCCAGTGTTGGTACGGTATCGAGATGCAGCTCTTCGGGATGAGAAGAGTCTATTCGAGGTAGCGATGGGGTGCTAAGATTTGAGGGCCCAGTTGTTCCCGATGCGGACAGACTTCACAGCAGATTTTGCGAGGCACACGGTGCTCGTTATTCTATTCATCCGGTCACCAAGATGTACCATGACCTCGATGTTTGTATTGGTGGGATGGCCCAAGAGGACGCGCAGTTTTGTTGCAAATGTCCTAATGCCGCCAGGTCAAGGTCGAACACCGTGAGGCCCAGGATTATCGCAGCTATTGAGATTCTCGACTTGGAAGTGGGAGGTGATTGTTACATCCCGTAAGTCCGTGACATGCATAAGAGAATGTACGTAAGGAATCAAGACTTGGAAATTAGTACGAAGGAAGAATTGTTTTTCCTAGGAAAATCTTCCGAACGCTTCTGAAAGGAAAATGTTCGTTAAGGAGAATTAGATTCTCAAAATGCATTATTTGAGGATTATGGAACTTTTAACATTATGGAAATTTGTTTACGGATTTGGTCACGGGCCCACCCGAGGAATTTTACGCTTTATGCCCACGAGGTTACTAATTTTATGGACGAATGAGAGGGCGACACGTGGCACCCCCACATGTGGTCTTGGACGAATATAATAGGGGTAAAATGGTCATTGACCATCTTGGAAGATAAGTCTTCAAAGCATGAGATTGTTGACCAAGTCAACTTGTCCACTTGGCTTTACATTAATTGTTCTTCATCCTAGCTCACAAGTGTGTTAATCTAAGCCCTCCAATATGTTTTATATACTAAGCTAGTGCAATACAAGGTCTTCTAACACTTAGAAAAAAATCACACACCTTGTTCTTCACATAGTTGCTCTCGGGTTTGGCTAAGCTCTCACTAGAAAATTTTGTAATTTTGTTCCATTGTTCACAAGACATTAACCCAATGTCCCTAAGGGTATTGTAAAGATATCTCAATAGAAAGATTTCGGAAAAACGACGTTTTCGTATTAGTCGCAAGGCGGAAACTTAAGGAGTTCTTCAACTTTGAAGTTGGAACTTGAAGATGGGTTCTTCATAGGCTTCTAAGGAGTGCTTGGAGCGGATTGGAACCTAAGGAAATGAGCTAAGAATTTGCTAAGGAGCAACTTTGAATCTTGGAAATTTTAAGGGCTTGTAAAGGTATAAATCTTGTCGTTTTAGTAATTAAGATTACTTGTTGTTGTAGCTTTGGATATTAGCAAGCATGAGTTATATAGTATGAAGTTTGATAAGTATATTGACTATTGGAACCCTAATCCGAAAACTAGCATGTTAGCCTTAAGATTACAATTCAAGTTGATTATTAGTTTAAGTCGTCGCATGTTGTATAAAAAGGAAATTGTAGTTGTTGAAGTTGTTTATGACTATATAACATGTTAGACCTTAGAACTTGGAATTGGAAAAGGATTGGAAAAGACTTAGTGTTGTTGGTTATAAGTTGGCCGAGAATGGCTTGGATTTTTAAACTACTTGGTACGAATTATGGGGCGGAATTTTACACGTATTGTAAGGCGTGTAATCCCCTTTGTTTGGTTGTTGTTTGAGCCTTAAATGTGGTGTGTTGGTTATTGTATTCGGCCTTGAAAAAGGTGGCAAAGTAAGTAGTAACAAAGGAGGTGCTGCCCGATTTTCCATAGAATAAGAGACCGTTTACTTAGTATTATTCTACGTTAGAGACTAGAAGTTGATAGTCTTGTTGTGACCATTATAGGTTGACACTCCTACGTACGGTGTATTCGGCTTAGCTTGTGGATTTAGCCGAAAAGGTATGTGAACTATCTCCTCTTCTAGCATGATTTCTTAAGATAAAGAAAGTATGTCCTACTCCTTAAATGATCCATTCCTCGTTGTATTTGGATTGCCTAAAATAGAATTCGCTCTATGTACTTCGATTGTACTTTGATGTTTAAATTGTAAGTTGTATAATCCATTTCCTTAGTGAAGTTTGGATTCTTAAAAGTGAAAGTATTTTACTTAAAGTACATAGAGTCTTGAAAAGGAAGTGGTTTCCAAACCTTTTGGCTAGTGCCTTAGTTCCAAAACCTAAGGGTTGTTGTAATGACTTTAGGGGAGTTAAAGGTGTTATACCCCGTAGTCCCAGGGTATGTATGCGAGGACGTACGTACGAGAATACGACAGAAAGATTGGAAAGGAAGAAAGAGGCGATTTTTCCACTAAAAGTTTCCGCTTGTGAAGGAAAAAGGTTCGTTAACGGGAATTGATTCCCAGATTTGGTATTCTGACTTCGAATATTAGAGAATTATGGAATTTTATTTTCTAAATGGTCACGCTGGGCCCACTGAGAAATTTACTTTTGTGGGGCCCACTTTGTTTTCGAGATTTTGGCCATTGTGGATATTTTCTAAGATGTTTTTTTTTAATAGAAGGGTGACACGTGTCACCCCGCCTAGGTGGCTCGCCGAACGGCCTTTGTGCACAACACCCTGCTAGAGTCGCTTTTCGACTAAACGCTTTACATAACTTGCAGAGGAAAATTCCGCTATGTCTTTTCTTATTTTTGCGGATTTTTCCGAGAAACGAACATTTTGGATCAACGGAGGGTGATACGTCACCCTCACATTGGAAGAAAGTGGGCGCGCTTAGGGCCGATCAGGGCAAGTTGTGGGTAGATATTTGTGTAGATATTTGTGAGGGTTTTGGAGTAGGGACTAGGGGGCACTTGGGCATATCTCGCCCTACACTTGCCTAGCACTTGGCTAGATCTTGGCCATTTGGCCTCGCTTGTGCTATAAATACCTCTAAGGTCAAGACTTCTTCATCCAAAATGCCTAAGTCTCGAGAGCCTTCCCTCCCTTTTCGCAGGCCCTCGTCGAGAGTTCCCCAGTGGTAGGCCGGAGGTAGCCACCCCCTCCTTGTGGCGCATGGGTACCCCCTAGCCTAGTTTGTTTTCATATAATACCCCTCTTGGTAGAAATACTCTCAAAAGTATTGTTATAATGCCCAAATTACCTTAGCCGTATACCTTGTTGTATTCTAAGGTTATACCTATACGAAAGCCCGTAAATACTATTGTACTTCCGTACCACAAACCGAAACCCTAGAAAATCTCCATAGTCCGCCGGAGTGTCAGGTGAAGTTGGTTAGAACTTCTGGCGGTGGTTTAGAGCGGTTGAGCGCCGAGTCGAGCTAAACGATTGCCCGTGATCGACTTTATACTTGGATAATTATGGGCTTATCGAGGTAAATATCTGTCCTCTATTGTAATTGGATGTTACATGTCAGGAAATTATAGTTGAAGTTTACTATGTATATAATCAACATAGCTGTGGCAATGTCTCGACTTAAGCCCAAGAATCGAATCAACTGCTTTTTACATAGGATCAGACATTAAGAGACTTGTGTAGTAGTATCGCGAAGTAGAATTGTACCCGCTCGTTAGATGTATAACCCCTCGTTGGCTTCGTAGCCGCCCCGCTAGAGTGAGGAGATTTACGCCGCATGGGGGAGGTCGCCAATTTTCGTAATGTTCTACGATGTTAATAAGCGTGGCCTTATAGGTTGAAATGCTACGCGTGGAATGATCCACTTGACTTAAGGAGTAGCCGATCGTTTGAGCGCTTTTGCTATTAGTCGATACTCGTCGCGAGGTATGTGAACCTCTTCCTATCTCTTCTAGCATGATACGTGAACTATGTAGTACGTAGACGCATACGTGCTAAATGTGTTTGAGTGGTTTAAAACATAAAGTGTTATAACGCTTTATGGGAAGTTGGTTATAATTTTATGTTAGTAAGAAAATACATGTGGTTTTTAAAAGGTAATCGATCCAACTATAACCGCTTGTTATATGATAAGAAAGAACTTGAAGTATTTCAAAAGATTTTGAATCATTTTGAAAGGAGAAGTAATACTTGGTGTTTGAAAACTTAAGAGTTATACTAGCTTTATGGGAAGTTAGGTATAACGCTTAAGAATGCTTTATCGATTTCGAAATCGAATGTGTATCGACAAACCATCGCAGCTGTTGATAAAAGGAAATGTTTTGAATAAATAAGTATTATTAAAACCAGAGAAACTTCCATCCGCATGTAGTTAAGACGACAAAATGATATTTCCTAGATCATGGTCACAGAATAAGATTGTTATAAACAAGAATATCCTACTCACATATAAGGCTTATGTTTCTCGATTGTTTAAAAGAGAATTATATTCTTAAATGAATAAGACTATGAACTACTAAACCTTTCTAAAATAAGAAACGTGAACATTTGAAATTAGGCAAACTTGTACGCTTGGAAAATAATGTTGTTACTTGATTTTACAAAGGTAAGAGTTTTGGTTTTCTTAAAAGGACAAATACTCTATTTTATACTACGTATCAGGTGACTTATGAAAGAAACAGATCTTTTTTAGATTTTAATGTGAAGTACTTTGGGGATAGATACCCGAACTTGTTAGTAGAAAGTACCTCGTGTGAATAACTTGATCAGATTGGTTTGTGATAGCCTTGTAATACTTTCTTGTTGCTTTGATAAGTAAACGTGTTAGGATGCTACGGTGTTAGTATTCGTGATGTTTGTGTGCGGGGTTTCCTTGATTATGCTTATTAACTATCACCGTTATGATAGTATTGTGGCATTCATCTCGAGACGATTCCGGGTTAAGCCGCCTCCGACGCGGTAGACTCAGCGGTCCAGGACCATGATTCGAGAATACCTACGCGGTCCCGGGGCCTACGCGAGCTACGAGTTCCGTGTTAGCGGCCCTTACGGGCACGCGGTCTCAGGGCTACGCGGACTCGGAAAGTCCGTGACGATGCCGGGAGTAGCACCGACGCGGAATACCTCACGCGGCCGACGAGATTGGCCTACGCGAGTCGCGGAAGTTCCGTGACTAGACGCCAAGACATTAGATACGCGCAAGTGGCCGCCTTTGATCATGTGGACGGTTCAGACAGATCTTATGATACGCTTTATGACCTTGTTGGTACTGGTGTTAGTAGCTCGGCTATGCCTTCGCACTTACCCCGCATGGGCTTTATTAGGACACGTGGACCCGTGTTCATATGTATTCCTCGTGCTTGATATCATAAATTGCCGGCAGCCGGCGAAGGTATTCCACGCACGATTGATGTTGCGGCGTGAGACCCATTGTTAAATTGAGTGATGACTGGCGCGCGAGTCCCCGACTTGACATACGATCGCTATTTATGGTGAATCAGAAGTTTGCTATCATACATGTCTCCCGCTTGTATAGACTACTATGATTTCATTTACGTATTTATTTTTAGTTTCACATACTCTGCACTGCAGATCGACTCCTTCGGGGCCGCTCATGCCGCAGTTGAGGTACATCGGGCCGTTGATCCTAGCTCGTGGTCACGCTCAGCGCTTGGGAAGCTCCGCTTCTCCGAGGCTTATCGGGTATAGTCCCCGTCGCCGTAAGTGTTTACATTCGTGGTTTGGCGGGCCCCGCCCCGCCATCGTGGTCGATCATTCTGCAGGTCCGTAGTACCGCTGGGGCGTGGTTGGTAAAAAGGATTGCCGCTCATTTGTAAAAGAGTTGATGGTTATATATATGCCGAAGGCAAGTTTTCACTGATTATTGTTTTATATTTCGTTATCTCATGTTGTTGTTTTACGCCCACCGACACTGATGTTGTGTCACTAGGTGCCCGGTAAGGCACCGCCACGCCCGCCGTCGTGACAAAAGTGGTATCGAGCGCTTAATCCTCTGAAAGTGTCTACGCATCAGATCCAAGAGAGTCTTGATTATCTGGTGTCGCGCACCACACCAATAATCGTGAGGCTATAGGATATTTAGGATTGGTTTCTATTCTTCTCACTCGAGATCGTGCCTTAGAGTCGTGTTGTAAGTCGGACCCTCCGACGAAATTATTTCCTTATCGCTATGCCTCCGCCAGGGCAACCCGCCCGTGAGGCGCGCACCGGCGGAGCCGCGAGCAGAGTTCAGAGGGTGGCGAGGGCAGCCAAATCATTACCTAGGGTAGTGCTTCATTCGGGATTTCGCGACGCCACCAGCCCCAAAGAGTTTAAGCATGGGCGACGGCAGCCTCATCGCGCCATGATATTGTGAACCTTCGCCCACGATCGAACCGAGAATATAGATTGCAAGAGACAACCTTGTTACTAGCTATGGATTTGGCTACCGCAGAGTATACCGATGTATCGCGAGTCTTGATGACTACCTAAGAGAAGTTGCGCAAGAGTAATCCTTCGCTTAGGCTTCGAGCATGGCCTGTACGCTTATGCGCAGCAGTCGAGAAACGTAGAGATCGACGTTAACCAAGGGCGACGCAAGAGGCCGAGCAGCAAGGTCCTTCGAACTTTCAAGGTGAGTATACCTTAAGTGCTATGTTCGATAGCAAGGTGTTAGTTGTGATTAGAAATCACGTGGGTTAACCGAGTAAGATTTTGGAGGATAGAGAAAGTGTGAGCCTTAGAGCTTTATACGCAAAGACCTTAGAGGTGCGCCATCTCGAGAAAGGTGTAGTGTTATGTTTGACCTTATAGGAGTGCATAGTGCACGTGAGCTATGTTCGTGGGATAAGTCCCCGAGTAGCGTGATTTGAAAGAAGGTAGTCGAGCTAGAAGACCGCTAGGTTTTCGTAATATGATTTGTGAAATTATTCCTTCGGAGCTAGTGTTTTGCGCAACGCCGCCTGCCGGTTGAGGCCAGGGGTCAACCCGCCGCGTATGCGCGGGTCAGCTGGTGGTCCCGCCGTGGTAGGGTCACGAGGGTGTTAGGCCCGTGTTTAGTTAACCAACAGATGAGTTCGTGGACGCGTCGACCGCTGGTCGGGCCGATGGGGCAGCCCATCGCGTTCTTCGTCGACCGCTTTACTTACCGGTTGGGTTATCGTAAAGGTTGTAAGGTTGCACGGTGCCTACCTTCACCTTATGATCGATGGAGCCTGTGGTACTACTGTTTTTGTTTCCGAAGTTTTGCCGTGCATGTGTTAAGAACTCGTAAGTCTCAGACCGCATTCGCCGCCGTTGTTCGATTTCGCGGATAGTTGGGATTGTTGTCTCCCGTGGAGGTAGTGTTTAAGCTACCATTTCGGTGTTCTGATGTCGCCTTTGAAGCCTCAGAGGGCGAAGTGTAGGTTGCCAATGATTGGTTCGAGGTTGGCAAGGTTCGCTTAGTTGGTTCAGCTTGTTCCACAGATCGTGGATAGTGCGAAACTTGTCTGTAAGAAGTTCGCACTGCAGAAATCGCGGCGATAATCTACGACGACGCCAGAGTTCGTGCCGACGGCCGGTCTTCTTGAAAGTACCACCCTGCTAGGGTGTGACGAGTTTTGGAAACAAAGGGAACTTAGCCCGAGTTACTGGGGCCCTTTAGTTCATGTGAAGAATAGGCCAGTTGCCTATATGTTAGCTTTTGCCGTCCGACTTGTGAGGCAAGATTCGGCCTTCAGATTGTTATGATCGGGAAAGTATCTGAGATCCATCCGTAGTGTTCCCGCTAATGATGACCACGTTAGAGATAGTAACCCCGAGATTTGGAAACCGCCGTGACGTAACGTGGTAAGAGTTCGAGTGTACGAGATCCTCCGATCGCAGCGTTCGGCACCATTTGTCGGGTCGCCGAGCAAGGCTCGCGACAAAGTGACAAAAGTGGTATCGCTGACTAAGGAAGTATATTTTGACCCCGGAAGAGGTATTTGTGGTGATATAGAGGTGTTTTCCTCGTAGACTTGGATATAAGTATGTTGCGCAGTATTTCGCGCCGTGCACGGCAGATTGTTTCGTAAGTATAGTAGTGAAGACTATATCACGCACGCTTGTTTTTGAGATTTAGAAGGAACATTCGACGAATGTTTCTGGCGAGGAAGAATGTTATACCCGTAGTCCCGTGGTATGTATGCGAGGACGACGCATTTGAGAATACGGCACGTAAAGATCGGAGCGAAGAAAGAGGCGATTTTTCCACTAAAAGTTTCCGCTTTGTGAAGGAAAAAGGTTCGTTAACGGGAATTGATTCCCAGATTTGGTATTCTGACTTCGAATATTAGAGAATTATGGAATTTTATTTTCTGAATGGTCACGGGCCCACTGAGAAATTTACTGCTTTGCGGGCCCACTTTGTTTTCTAGATTTTGGCCATCAGGATATTTTCTAAGATGTTTTTGGGTTAATAGAAGGGTGACACGTGTCACCCCGCCTAGGTGGCTCGGGCCGAACGGCCTTTGTGCACAACACCCTTGCTAGAGTCGCCGACTAAACGCTTTACATAACTTGGCAGGGAAAATTCCGCTATGTCTTTTCTTATTTTTATGGATTTTTCCGAGAAACGAACATTTTGGATCAACGGAGGGTGATACGTGTCACCTCACATCGGAAGTTAAGGGCGCTTAGGCCGATCAGCGGCAAGCTGGGTAGATATTTGTGTAGATATTTGTGAGGGTTTTACGAGTAGGACTGCAGGGCACTGGGCATATCTGCCCTACACTTGCCTAGCACTTGGCTAGATCTCGCCATTGGTTGGCCTTGGCTTGTGCTATAAATACCCTCTAAGGTCAAGACTTCTTCATCCAAAATGCCTAAGTCTCAGAGCCTTCCCTCCCTTTTCGCAGGCCCCCTGGTCGAGAGTTCCCCAGTGGGTAGGCGAGGTAGCCACCCCCTCCTTTGTGGTGTGGCTGGGTACCCCTAGCCTAGTTTGTTTTCATATAATACCCCCTCTCGTAGAAATACTCTCAAAAGTATTGTTATAATGCCCAAATTACCTTAGCCGTATACCTTGTTGTATTCTAAGGTTATACCTATACGAAAAGCCCGTAAATACTATTGTACTTCCGTCACCACAAAACCGAAACCCTAGGAAAATCTCCATAGTCCGTTGGAAGGTGTTGTGTTTGGTTAGAACTTCTAAGGTGGTTTAGAGCTGGTCGAGCGCCGAGTCGAGCTAAACGATTGCCCAGATCGACTTTATACTTGGATAATTATGGGCTTATCGAGGTAAATATCTTGTCCCCTATTGTAATTGGATGTTACATGTCAGGAAATTATAGTTGAAGTTTACTATGTATATAATCAACATAGCTTGTGGCAATGTCTCGACTTAAGCTCAAGAATCGAATCGAATCGCTTTTACATAGGATCAGACACAAGAGACTTGTGTAGTAGTACCGTGAAGTAGAATTGTACCCGCTCGTTAGATGATAACCCCGGTTGGCTTCGTAGCCGCCCCGTTAGAGGAGGAGATTTACGCTGTCATGTGGAGGTGTCGCCAATTTTCTCGTAATGTTCTACGATGTTAATAAGTCGCCGTGGCCTTATAGGTTGAAATGCTACGCGTGGAACGATCCACTTGACTTAAGGAGTAGCCGATCGCTTGGAGCGCTTTGCTATTAGTCGATACTGCCGCGAGGTATGTGAACCTCTTCCTATCTCTTCTAGCATGATATGTGTGAACTATGTAGTACCAGACGCATACGTGCTAAATGTGTTTGAGTGGTTTAAAACATAAAGTGTTATAACGCTTTATGGGAAGTTGGTTATAACAAATTATGTTAGTAAGAAAATACATGTGGTTTTTAAAAGGTAATCGATCCAACTATAATCGCTTGTTATATGATAAGAAAGAACGTGAAGTATTTCAAAAGATTTTTGAATCATTTTGAAAGGAGAAGTAATACTTGGTGTTTGAAAACTTAAGAGTTATACTAGCTTTATGGGAAGTTAGGTATAACGGCTTAAGAATGCTTTACTGATTTCTGAAATCGTAACGTATCGACAAACCATCGCAATGTTGATAAAAGGAAATGTTTTGAATAAATAAGTATTATTAAAACCAGAGAAACTTCCATCCGCATGAAGTTAAGATGAGACAAAATGATATTTCCTAGATCATGGTCATTAATAAGATTGTTATAAACAAGAATATCCTACTCACATATAAGGCTTATGTTTCTCAGATTGTTTAAAAGAGAATTATATTCTTAAATGAATAAGACTATGAACTACTAAACCTTTCTAAAATAAGAAACGTGAACATTTGAAATTAGGCAAACTTGCGCTTGGAAAATAATGTTGTTACTTGATTTTACAAAGGTAAGAGTTTTGGTTTTCTTAAAAGGACAATACTCTATTTTATACTACGTATCATGTGACTTATGTGAAAGAAACAGATCTTTTTTAGATTTTAATGTGAAGTACTTTGGGGATGATAATCGAACTTGTTAGTAGAAAGTACCTTGTGTGAATAACTTGATTGTATTGGTTTGTGATAGCCTTGTAATACTTTCTTGTTGCTTTGATAAGTAAACGTGTTAGGATGCTACGTGTGTTAGTATCTTGTGATGTTTGTGTGGGGTTTCTCGATTATGCTTATTAACTATCGCGTTATGATAGTATTGTGGCATTCATCTCTTGAGACGATTCCGGTTAAGCCGCCTCCGACGCTGGTAGACTCAGCGGTCCGGGACCATGATTCGAGAATACCTCACGCGGTCCCGGGGCCTACGCGAGCTACGAGAGTTCCGGTGTTAGCGTACGCCCTTACGGGCACGCGTCCTTGCGGGCTACGCGACTGGAAGTCCGTGACGACGCCGGGAGTAGCTACCGACGCGGGAATACCTCACGCGGCCGACGAGATTGGCCTACGCGAGTCGCGGAAGTTCCAGACTAGACGCGCGACATTAGATACATCGCGCAAGTGGGCCGCCTTTGATCACGTGACGCCAGACAGATCTTATGATACGCTTTATGACCTTGTTGGTACTGGTGTTAGTAGTCGGCCATGCCTTCGCATTTACCCCAGACAGCTTTATTAGACACAGCGGACCCGTGTTCATATGTATTCCTTGGTGCTTGTATATCATAACCGCCAAGATGGCGAAGGTATTCCACGGGCACGATTGATGTGGGCGTGAGACCCATTGTTAAATTGAGTGATGACTGAGGTGCGAGTCCCCGACTTGACATACGATCGCTATTTATGGTGAATCGTAGTTCGTTATCATACATGTCTCCCGCTTTGTATAGACTACTATGATTTCATTTACGATTTATTTTTAGTTTCACATACTGCGGTCAGACCGACCTCCTTCGGGCCGCGCTCATGCCGCAGTCGAGGTACATCGCCGATCCTAGCTCGTGGTCACAGTCATTGCTTGGGAAGCTCCGCTTCTCCGAGGCTTATCGGTGGTATAGTCCGCCGCCGTAAGTGTTTACATTCGTGGTTTGGCGGGGCCCCGTCCGCCATCGCGGGTCGATCATTCTGTGAGGTCCAGAGTAATCGCTGCGTGGTTGGTAAAAAGGATTAAGCTGTTCATTTGTAAAAGAGTTGATGGTTATATATATGCCGTAAGGCAAGTTTTCACAGATTATTGTTTTATATTTCTGTTATCTCATGTTGTTGTTTTACGTTCCGCTGATTACTCTGATGTTGTGTCACTAGGGTGCCCGGGGTAAGGCACCAGTCACGGGCCCAGTTTCGGGTCGTGACAAAAGGAGTGATTTACTTAATTGTTTTAAGAGATGAGAAATGACATGATTTAAGAGAAGTAACTTGTTTTAAAGGTGTGAGTTACTTGAAGTTTAAAAGTAGAAGAAACTTGTTTTCTAAATATTAAGAGACTTGAAGTATTTTGAAAGTTAAGAAACTTGATTTGTAAGTATGTGATACTTGGTTTTAAGTATAAGTCTCTTGGTTATAAAAAGGAATGAATATGTCTAAAACCATAAAGGGTTATAACGGCTTTATGAGAAGTTGGTTATAACGGCTTTATGGAAGGTTAAGAAAGTTGTCTATTTTAATTATTAGGCATAAGTTGCCTAGATTGTGAAGATTTGAAGTTACTTGATTCCAAGCTTTGAAATGAGTTTCTAAAAGTGTAGTAACTTACTTTGAAAAATAGACACACCTTGATACTACGGTGTAAGTATCTCGGGTTTTTCATAAAAGGAGTCTTTTGAAAAGAATGTACGTACGTAGTACTTTGGCTTGGTTAATTGAGAATTATTCTATGTGTGCCTTGATAAGTACTTTGGCTTGATTAATTGAGAATTTGCCTATATGTGTTGGTGATAGCCTTTGAGTGCAAGTATTATGTTTTATTACGTTGCCGCGACTTACTGGAGAAATTTGCCTTGTTGTAAGTTACTTGAACGCATCGACGCGATGTGGGATTCCACTGCATGCTTCGTCATATTTGTAGTACTTGCGTTAAATTCCCGGATTTTTATAAAAGACATGGTAGTGCTTATGTGTTGTTTGACGGCTGGTTGAGATAGCGTAAGAGTATAAGTGAGGGGTAAACCCCCAAGACGCTTTACCACCTTCTCCAGGGTAAGAGCATAAATGAGGGGTAAACCCCCAAGACATTATACCCCCTGCTTTACCACCTTCTCCGTGGTAAGAGTATAAACGGCGGTAAACCCCAAGACATTATACCCCCTTCTTTACCACCTTCTCCAGGGTAAGAGTATAAATGAGGGGTAAACCCCCAAGACATTATACCCCCTGCTTTACCACCTTCTCCAGGGTAATAGTATAACGGCGGTAAACCCCAAGACGTTATACCACCGCCGCTTTTCCTACTCGCCCGCATGCTTAGGACACAGTGGGACTTGGTGTTCATGTATGCCTATCGTGTTATATTATATCATGGATCACGGCAGAAGTTAAGGATTCCACGCACGATTGATATTACGGGCGAGACCCATGGTTATATTTTAGTAATGATTTGAGGGAACGCGCCCCGACTTGATATGACCGCTTATGTATCAGGTGCATCGTAGGTTGGCTATCATACATGTCTTCGCTTTGTTAGATCGTTATGATTTCATTACATTGTTTTTCACCTTCACATACTTGGTACATTCTTCAGACCGACCTCCTGGCCGCGCTCATGCCGCAGTTTAGGTATGTCGCTTGGTGATCGGCAGTGTGTGTGACCGCCGTAGTTTTGGATAGCTCCTTCGTCGGAGTTTATCTTTTGGTATAAGTTCTTTCAAGATGTGCTTTTGTACGCTTATGGGTACGCGGGCCTTATCCCGCCATAGTTCAAGATAACTCTGTGAGGTCCAGATTCATATGTGGGATTGGACTCATGTACAGTGTAGTGTCTTTTATTATGTATATTATATGGCAGCCTTGTCGACTTTGCCCTTGTACGTATGTTGGTTTTGAAAAAAAAAAGAGGTGTTATTTAATTTCTGCAGTTTACTTAGTCGTTATGCAGGCGGTGCCTGTGTAGGCACCACCACGCCCGGTTCGGGCGTGACAGAATGGTATCGAGCAATACCCTAATGTCTACAGACCGCGTTCAGTAGTAGTCTGATTATCGTGTGTTGCGCGCCACACCCATAAACAGAGGCTACAAGACATTTAGAGTTGGTTTCTATTCTTCTCACTCTAAGATCGTACATGTAGCCGTGTTAGTAAGATAATTCCGCCGACGCGATTTTGTGTTACGCTTATGCCTCCGAGGGCAACACGCCTGCAGGCAAAGAAGTAGCGTAAGCTTCTAGTCGACTCAGAGAGTTGATAGGCTTATGCCTGTGGTATACCGGATGATGTTTCAGAGCTCATGAAGTTCTTCTCACAGTTTTGAGGCCCCAAAGACTGCCAGCCTCGGGCCAGAGAAGACTATAGGTCGCGAGGAAGCAGCTATGTTATTGACCAAGATATAGGTGCTACGCCATCACAGGAGGTTATTTGGCCAAGACCGACAGTGTACAGAGGGTAGAGGCCAACGCGAGATCAGAAGAGGCTAGACCGTTGGTTATCCCTGAGTTTTTGGACGAGCAAATTTCAGAATGAGTGAGATATTCGTCCCACCACCCAAGACATACCCCGCAGCTCACAGTGGATATCGACCCCACAAGGTATTTAGGAGCCGGTCCAAGCTCCCGGAGTCGAGGTTCTCGTAGGAGCGAGGACTTTCTGGCCGAGGCCACCTATTCCTCAGTATCGGGATGCGTAAGCGCCATTCGGGAAATGTCGTTATGGCATGTGTTTGTTTTGTTGTGGCCGTCCGCCATATTCGGAGGGTATGTCCTTTTAGAAAGAGCACCGTGAGGTGGCTCACCTATAAGGCCGATGGTTGATTCCCTTCCTCCACAAGCCAAGGCCCCTGCAAGTGTGGTGTTCATGTCACCACCGTGGTAGAGGTCGTGGTGTTTATAGTTCGCGTCCTTCGAACCGCATAGCCGACGTGACTACTAGGCAGATCGTGAGGCAACATCGCACGTGGTTACGTGTATATTTCGATTCTTTTGAATCATACGCATTGATAGATTCAGATTTCGCCTAGCATATATGTTTTCCTTTGTTGCTAGCTGTAAGTGATAGTACCCTGCAGGTAGGAATACTTTGATTAGTAAAGTGAAAAATTAAGAATGTTGACAAGAATGGTAAGTGAACTGAGACTATAGTTGTGTAGAGTTCACAAGTTGTAATTGCCCCATAACAGTGTAAGACCAATAGGGAAGATTGTACAGTAGGAATACTTTGGCTTATGTGACGAACCTCTAGTGAATACGGGATAGGGTAAGAAGTACCTTGAGATAAGAGAAAGATTTATTCAGACTAAGAATGAGAAGTTAAGTGTGACGATGAGTTGGGTTATGGACTCATTTCGGTCACCATAGTATGGAATGGGGTGATGTCAGTTGGATATGGTCCTGCTATGTGATAGGGTCACGAGGGTGTAAGGCCCAGGTCTAATTGATCGTTGTACGAGTTTGTGGATGTGTTCCACCGGAACCAGGTCGTAAGGGTCGAGAAGAGCCTTAACGGGAAAGTAAGTAACAATATGGCCAAGTTTGGATAGTAACTCCAAGGATTGGAGAATAGAAACAATATTTGAGATTTTGTACGTGTACTAGATAAGTTTGAAAGTACGAGAAAGTATGACAAGTAAGGAAAGAAAGGAACCTCTAAGGATCCCGTGTTTGAGAAGATCAGAACCTTCGAAGTTTTGTGAGAAGGACCACGGATGGAAGGTCCATTGTTATGTTTACGATGTTGTGGTGCGCGTGTGGCATCGCTGGTCTCAGGTCGCTTTGATTGATAGGCATAGTATGTAGATTGTGCCGGAGTTTGTATAGCTTGACAACTGACTAAGAACATTCGGGGACGAATGTTTCTAAGGGGGGAAGAATGTTACATCCCGTAAGTCCAGGACATGTATAAGAGAATGTACGTAAGGAATCAAGACTTGGAAATTAGTACGAAAGGACGAATTGTTTTTCCATGAAAATCTTCCGAACGCCTGAAAGGAAAAATGTTCGTTAAGGAGAATTAGATTCTCAAAATGCATTATTTGAGGATTATGGAACTTTTAACATTATGGAAATTTGTTTTTACGGATTTGGTCACGTGGGGCCCACCCAAGGAATTTTACGTTTTGCGGGGCCCACGAGGGTTACAGAATTTTATGGACGAATGAGAGGGCGACACGTGGCACCCCCACATGTGGTCTTGGACGAAAATAATAGGGGTAAAATGGTCATTGACCATCTTGGAAGATAAGTCTTCAAAGCATGAGATTGTTGATCAAGTCAACTTGTCCACTTGGCTTTACATTAATTGTTCTTCATCCTAGCTCACAAGTGTGTTAATCTAAGCCCTCCAATATGTTTTATATACTAAGCTAGTGCAAGACAAGCTCTTCTAACACTTAGAAAAAAATCACACACCTTGTTCTTCACATAGTAGCTCTCGGGTTTGGCTAAGCTCTCACTAGAAAATTTTGTAATTTTGTTCCATTGTTCACAAGACTTTAACCCAATGTCCCTAAGGGTATTGTAAGGATATCTCAATAGAAAGATTTCGGAAAAACGACGTTTTCGTATTAGTCGCAAGGCGGAAACTTAAGGAGTTCTTCAACTTTGAAGTTGGAACTTGAAGATGGGTTCTTCATAGGCTTCTAAGGAGTGCTTGGAGCGGATTGGAACCTAAGGAAAGGAGCTAAGAATTTGCTAAGGAGCGACTTTGAATCTTGGAAATTTTAAGGGCTTGTAAAGGTATAAATCTTGTCGTTTTAGTAATTGAGATTACTTGTTGTTGTAGCTTTGGATATTAGCAAGAATGAGTTATATAGTATGAAGTTTGATAAGTATATTGACTATTGGAACCCTAATCCGAAAACTAGCATGTTAGCCTTAAGATTACAATTCAAGTTGATTATTAGTTTAAGTCGTCGCATGTTGTATAAAAAGGAAATTGTAGTTGTTGAAGTTGTTTATGACTATATAACATGTTAGACCTTAGAACTTGGAATTGGAAAAGGATTGGAAAAGTCTTAGTGTTGTTGGTTATAAGTTGGCCGAGAATGGCTTGGATTTTTAAACTACTTGGTACGAATTATGGGGCGGAATTTTACACGTATTGTAAGGCGTGTAATCCCCTTTGTTTGGTTGTTGTTTGAGCCTTAAATGTGGCGTGTTGGTTATTGTATTCGTCCTTGAAAAAGGTGGCAAAGTAAGTAGTAACAAAGGAGGTGCTGCCCGATTTTCCGTAGAATAAGAGACCGTTTACTTAGTATTATTCTACGTTAGAGACTAGAAGTTGATAGTCTTCTTGTGACCATTATAGGTTGAAACTCCTACGTACGGCGTATTCGGCTTAGCTTGTGGATTTAGCCGAAAAGGTATGCGAACTATCTCCTTTTCTAGCATAATTCCTTAAGATAAAGAAAGTATGTCCTACTCCTTAAATGATCCATTCCTTGGTTGTATTTGGATTGCCTAAAATAGAATTCGTCTATGTACTCCTTGATTGTACTTTGATGTTTAAATTGTAAGTTGTATAATCCATTTCCTTAGTGAAGTTTGGATTCTTAAAAGTGAAAGTATTTTACTTAAATTACATAGAGTCTTGAAAAGGAAGTGGTTTCCAAACCTTTTGGCTAATGCCTTAGTTCCAAAACCTAAGGGTTGTTGTAATGACTTTAGGGGAGTTAAAGGAGTGATTTACTTAATTGTTTTAAGAGATGAGAAATGACATGATTTAAGAGAAGTAACTTGTTTTAAAGGTGTGAGTTACTTGAAGTTTAAAAGTACAAGAAACTTGTTTTCTAAATATTAAGAGACTTGAAGTATTTTGAAAGTTAAGAAACTTGATTTGTAAGTATGTGATACTTGGTTTTAAGTATAAGTCTATTGGTTATAAAAGGAATGAATATGTCTAAAACCATAAAAGGGTTATAACCGCTTTATGGAAGTTGGTTATAACGGCTTTATGGAAGGTTAAGAAAGTTGTCTATTATAATTATTAGGCATAAGTTGCCTAGATTGTGAAGATTTGAAGTTACTTTATAACAAGCTTTGAAATGATTTTCTAAAAGTGTATTAACTTAATTAGAAAAATATACACAACTTGATACTACGTGTTAGTATCTTGGGGTTTTACATAAAATGAGTCTTTTGAAAAGAATGTACGTACGTAGTACTTTGGCTTGGTTAATTGAGAATTATTCTATGTGTGCCTTGATAAGTACTTTGGCTTGATTAATTGAGAATTTACCTATATGTGCTGGTGATAGCCTTTGAGTGCAAGTATTATGTTTTATTACGCTGCCGCGACTTCGGTTGGAGGCCACCGCCTTGTTGTAAGTTACTCGACGCATCGAGTGATGTGGGATTCCACGTACGCCCGCTATTTGTAGTACTTGGGTTAAATTCCTGATTTTTATAAAAGACATGGTAGTGCTTATGTGTTGTTTGACGGGCCGAGATAGGGTAAGAGTATAAGTGCGGGTAAACCCCAAGACGCTTTACCACCTTCTCCAGGTAAGAGTATAAACGAGGGTAAACCCCAAGACATTATACCCCGCTTACCACCTTCTCCAGGTAAGAGTATAAATGAGGGTAAACCCCAAGACATTATACCCCGCTTACCACCTTCTCCGTGGTAAAGAGTATAAATGAGGGTAAACCCCAAGACGTTATACCACCGCCGCTTTCCTACTCGCCCGCATGCTTAGGACACGTGGGACTTGGTGTTCATGTATGCCTATTGGTGTTATATTATATCATGGATCGCCGCAGTGAAGAAGGATTCCACGCATGATTGATATTACGGGCGGGAGACACAGGGTTATATTTTTGTAATGATTTGAGGTCATTCGTCCCTGACTTGATATGAATGGTTATGTAGTGTGTACTGTAGGTTGGCTATCATACATGTCTTCTATTTTGTTAGACTCTTATGATTTCATTACGATTTTTCACTTCACATACTTGGTACATTTTTCGCATCGACCTCCTTCGCGGCCGCGTCAGCCGCAGTTTAGGTACGCTGCTTGTGATCGGCAGTGTAGACCGCTCGTAGTTTTGGATAGCTCCTTCGCTCGAGTTTATCTTTTCGTATAAGTTCTTTCAAGATGTGCTTTTGTACGCTTATGGGTACGCGGAACTTGTCCCGCCATAGTTCAAGATAACTCTTAGGTCCAGATTCACGTGCGGATCGACCCATGTACAGTGTAGTGTCTTTTGTTATGTATATTATATGGCAGCCTTGTCGGCTTTGCCCTTGTACGTATGTTGGTATTGAAAAGAAAAAAAAAAGGTGTTATTTAATTTCAGCAGTTTACTTAGTCGTTAAGGTAGAAGGGTGCCTGTAGGCACTACCACGCCCGGGTTCGGGCGTGACAGAGTGGTATCGAGAGCCACCTCTGAATGTCTGCACCGCGGTTCTAGAGTCTTGATTATCGGTGTGTTGCGCGCCACACCCATAAATAGGAGGCTACAAGACATTTAGGAGTTGGTTTCTATTCTTCTCACTCTAAGATCGTACATGTAGCCGTGTTAGTAAGATAATTCGCCGACGCGATTTTGTGTTACGCTTATGCCTTCGGAGGGCAACAACGCCTGCAGGGCAAAGGAGTAGCAAGAGCTACTAGTCAGACTCAGAGAGTTGATAGGGCTTATGCCCAGGGTATACCGGATGATGTTCCGTAGTCGGCGAGTTCTTCTCAAGCAGTTTTGAGGCCCCAAAGACCGCCTCCAGCTTTCGCCAGGAGAAGACTATGTGGTCAGCGAGGAAGCGCTATGTTATTGACCAAGATAGCGGTGCTACAGTTTCATCAGCAGGAGGTTATTTGGCCAGTACAGACAGGTGTACAGAGGGTAGAGGGCCAACGCGGAGATCAGCGTAAGAGGGCTAGACCGGTTGGTTATCCCGGTGAGTTTTTGGACGAGCAATTTCAAGTGAGTGAGATATTCGTCCCACCTACCCAAGACATACCCTCAGTTCACGTGTGGGATATTGGACCCCACAAGGTATTTAGGAGCCGTCCAAGCTCCAGAGTCGAGGTTCTCGAGGAGCAGAGGACTTTCTGCCGAGGCCACCTATTCCTCGGTGTATCGATGTGGTAAGCGCCATTCGGGAAATGTCGTTATGGCACGTGTTTGTTTTTGTTGTGGCCGTCCGCCATATTCGAGGGTATGTCCTTTAGAAGGAGCACCGGAGGTGGCTCAGCCTATGAGGCCGATGGTTGATTCCCTTTCCTCCACAAATGCAAGGCCCCCGTAAGTGGGGTGTTCGATGTCACCACCGGTAGAGGTCAGGGTGGTGTTTATAGTTCTGGCGGTCCTTCGAACCGCATAGCTGACGTGACTACTAGGCAGGATCAGGAGGCAACATCGCACGGGGTTACAGGTATATTTCGATTCTTTTGAATCATACGTGCATTGATAGATTCAGATTTCGCCCTAGCATATATGTTTTCCCTTTGTTGCTAGCAGTTGTAAGTGATAGTACCCCCAGAGGTAGGAATACTTTGATTAGTAAAGTGAAAAATTAAGAATGTTGACAAGAATGGTAAGTGAACTGAGACTATAGTTGTGTAGAGTTCACAAGTTGTAATTGCCCCATAACAGTGTAAGACCAATAGGGAAGATTGTACAGTAGGAATACTTTGGCTTATGTGACGAACCTCTAGTGAATACGGGATAGGGTAAGAAGTACCTTGAGATAAGAGAAAGATTTATTCAGACTAAGAACGAAGTTAAGCGTGACGATGTGTCGGGTTATGGACTCATTTCGGTCAGCCTATAGTATGGAATGGGGTGATGTCACTGATATGGTCCGCTATGTGATAGGGTCACGGCGGTGTAAGGCCAGTCTAGTTGATCGTCAGACGAGTTCGTGGATGTGTTCCACCGGAACCAGGTCGTAAGGGTCGAGAAGAGCCTTAACGGGAAAGTAAGTAACAATATGGCCAAGTTTGGATAGTAACTCCAAGGATTGGAGAATAGAAACAATATTTGAGATTTTTTACGTGTACTAGATAAGTTTGAAAGTACGAGAAAGTATGACAAGTAAGGAAATAAAGGAACCTCTAAGGATCCCGTGTTTGAGAAGATCAGAACCTTCGAAGTTTTGTGAGAAGGACCACTGATGGAAGGTCCATTGTTATGTTTACGATGTTGTGGTGGCCATGTGTGGCATCGCTGGTCTTGTGCGCTTTGATTGATAGGCATAGTATAGAGATTGTGTCGGAGTTTGTATAGCTTGACAACTGACTAAGAACATTCGGGGACGAATGTTTCTAAGGGGGGAAGAATGTTACATCCCGTAAGTCCAGGACATGTATAAGAGAATGTACGTAAGGAATCAAGACTTGGAAATTAGTACGAAAGGAAGAATTGTTTTTCCGGCGGAAAATCTTCCGAACGTCGGAAAGGAAAAATGTTCGTTAAGGAGAATTAGATTCTCAAAATGCATTATTTGAGGATTATGGAACTTTTAACATTATGGAAATTTGTTTTTACGGATTTGGTCACGTGGGGCCCACCCAAGGAATTTTACGTTTTGCGGGGCCCACGAGGGTTACGGAATTTTATGGACGAATGAGAGGGCGACACGTGGCACCCCCACATGTGGTCTTGGACGAAAATAATAGGGGTAAAATGGTCATTGACCATCTTGGAAGATAAGTCTTCAAAGCATGAGATTGTTGACCAAGTCAACTTGTCCACTTGGCTTTACATTAATTGTTCTTCATCCTAGCTCACAAGTGTGTTAATCTAAGCCCTCCAATATGTTTTATATACTAAGCTAGTGCAAGACAAGCTCTTCTAACACTTAGAAAAAAATCACACACCTTGTTCTTCACATAGTTACTCTCGGGTTTGGCTAAGCTCTCACTAGAAAATTTTGTAATTTTGTTCCATTGTTCACAAGACTTTAACCCAATGTCCCTAAGGGTATTGTAAGGATATCTCAATAGAAAGATTTCGGAAAAACGACGTTTTCGTATTAGTCGCAAGGCGGAAACTTAAGGAGTTCTTCAACTTTGAAGTTGGAACTTGAAGATGGGTTCTTCATAGGCTTCTAAGGAGTGCTTGGAGCGGATTGGAACCTAAGGAAATGTGCTAAGAATTTGCTAAGGAGCGACTTTGAATCTTGGAAATTTTAAGGGCTTGTAAAGGTATAAATCTTGTCGTTTTAGTAATTGAGATTACTTGTTGTTGTAGATTTGGATATTAGCAAGCATGAGTTATATAGTATGAAGTTTGATAAGTATATTGACTATTGGAACTGTTATACCCCGTATTTCCAGAGTATGTACGTAAGGACGTACGTAGAAAAATTTGAACTTTAAAGTTGGCTTGGACGATTTATTTTGTGCACAACACCCGGTTAGAGTCGTTGACTAAACGCTTTACTAAACTTCGCTAAGGAAAATTCCGGCTATGTCATTTCTAATTTTTGCGGATTTTTTCGAGAGACGAAATGTTTTGGACCAACGAGAGGGCAACACGTGGCACCCTCTCATTGGTGGATGTATGGGGCGGAATTGACGATTTTTGTAGCCTTTTTTGTCAAGTAGTTGGTAGGATATTTTGTGGGTAGATGGATAAGGTACACTTGGGTGAATCCTAGCCCTACACTTGCACCACACTTGGCTTGATCTTGGCCATTGGTTAGCCATGGCTTGACCTATAAATACCCCTCCCATTTGATGAACTTCTTCATCCAAAAATTGTGCTAAGTCTTGACAGCTCTTCCTCCTCTATAGTTCTCGTCCCTCCCCTTGTGAGGCTTTAGCCGAGAGTCCCTCCCTTCGTCGAGAGTACCCTCCTAGTGGGTAGGCCGAGGTATACACCCCCCCCTTGTGGTGTTGTCTCGTATAAATATACCCCCCTATTGGTAGAAATACTCTCCATAGTATTGTTACTATACCCAAATTACCTTGGCCCTAATACCTTGTAGTATTACAAGGTTATACCTATACGAAAAGCCCAGAAATACTATTATACTTTCTCACCACAAAACGAAACCCTAAGGAAAATCTCCATAGTTAGTCGAGTATTAAGTAGAAGTTGGTTAGAACTTCTAAGGTTTGTTTGGTGAGGGTTGGAGCGAACGTGGTAGGAGCTAAACCTTGCTCAGTAGCGAAATTAAACTTGGATAATTTTTGGCTTATCGAGGTAAATATCTTGTCCCCCTATTGTAATTTGAAATTACATGTTGTTAGAATATATAGTTGAAGTATACTATATATAGAATCAACTTAGTTTTGGCAATGTCTTTGGACTTAAGCCCGAATTTTAAGAAAGAGAATCGAATCAGAATTACATAGATCAGACATGAGACTTGTGTAGCATTATTGCTGGTAGAACTGCACACGCCCGTTAGATGTATAAACCCCGGTTGGCTTGATAGCCTCGATAGAGGAGGAGATTTACGCGTTGCCATGGGGAGGTGCGAATTTTCAGAAAGTTCTACGATAAGATCTAGATGTTAATAAGCGCCTTGTAGCCTTATAGGTTGAAGTTCTACGTATGGCGTGATCTACTTGGCTTAAGGAGTAGCCGACGGTTTGAGGTACTTGGAGCGTTTTGCTATTAGTCGATAATCGTCGCGAGGTATGTGAACCTCTTCCTATCATTTCTAGCATGATATGTGTATAACTATGTAAGACGCAGACGCATACGTGTTAAATGTATTTGATTGGTTTAAACATAAAGTGTTATAACGCTTTATGGGAAGTTGGTTATAACACTTTACGTAGTAAGAAAATGCTTTGTGGTTTTAAAAACTTAAGTGTTATAATAGCTTTATGGGAAGTTAGGTATAACGGCTTAATAGAGATAAAATGAATGATTTATTGATTTTAGAAGTTAAGAGACTTGATCTTAAAAGATAAGAGACTTGACTTAATTAAATTAATATGAATTTTGTGGAACCTCATTCGTGAGTAATGAGTACTTGGTTTTTAAAAGGAAGAATGTTTCACCGATTTCAAAATCGAACGAGTATCGACAAACCACCGCAATGCTAATAAAGGGAAATGTTTTAATTAATGAAGTATTATTAAAACCAAGAGAAACCTCCATCCGCATAAGCTAAGATGAGACAAAATGATACTACATTTCCTAGATCATGGTCGCTAATAAGATTGATTATGAACAAGAATAACTTACTCACATATAGGGCATATGTTTCTCGATTGTTTAAAAGAGAATTATATTCTTAAATGAATAAAACTATGAACTTTAAACCTTTCTAAAATAAGAAACGTGAACATTTGAAATTAGGCAAACTTGGACGCTTGGAAAATAATGTTGTTACTTGATTTTACAAAGGGAAGTGTTTTGGTTTACTTAAAAGACAAATACTCTATTTTTATACTACGTATCAGGTGACTTCGTGAAAGAAACGGATCTTTTAAAGAGTTAATGTATGAAGTACTTTGGGGATAGATACCCGAACTTGTTAGCATAAAGTACCTTGTGTGAATAACTTGATTGTGTTGGTTTGTGATAGCCTTGTAATACTTTCTTGTTGATTTGATAAGTAAACATGTTAGGATGCTACGGGTGTTAGTATCTTGTGATTGTTATGTAAGGTGGTCGTTCTTGTCAGGCTTACGTTGTTAAAAGTTAATCCCGCAGTAATCATATTGTATCACATACCCCCTTGACTTGGTATACCGAGGGATTGCCACCCTTGATGCGGGTCTCTACGGCCTATGCGGTCTGTATGACTATGCGGAGCAGCGGTATGCTCCAGGATTGATCATTCCGGGTGTTTTAGCCCGACGCGGGGACGCCCTATGCGGTCTGCTGGGACTATGCGGCCTTTGAGACTACGCGGGCTGCGGTAGTCCAGCGGATACCGGTTAAGTCGCCTCGACGCGTGGTATACCTCAGCGGTCTAGGACCATGATTCGAGGAATATCTCACGCGGGTTCGTGTGTGACCTACGCGAGTCAGCAGAAGTTCTGTGGATAGACGCGCATGCTGATACCGCGGGCGAAAGGCCGCCGATTACGTGGTGCGGTCTAGAAAGACCTCGTGATACGCTTTATGGCATCTTTGGTATCGCTGGTCTTAGTAGTCGGCTATGCCTTCGCATTTACCGCATTCGCTCTATCGTGATGACTTTGAGGCGCGAGTCCCCGACTTGACACGATCGCTATTTATTGTGAACTGTAGTTTCGTTATCATACATGTCCCGCTTTATATAGACTACTATGATTTCATTTACGATTTATTTCGCCACATACTGTACCGGGCATCGACTCTCCTCGGGCCGCGCTCATGCCGCAGTAAAGGTACACCACCGCTGATCCTAGCTCTTAGGGTCACGTCAAGCTTGGGAAAGCTCCGCTTCTCCGAGGCTTATTCGTATAGTCCCTCGTTGTTGTAGGTGCTATATTCGTGGGTACGACGGCCCCGTCGCTGTTGTCATTCGTAGAGGTCTGTAGTAATCGTAAGTGTGGTTTGTAAAAAGGATTAAACTGCTCATTTTGAAAGAGTTGTTATTTATATATTTGCCGGAAAGCAACTTTTCTTCAGATAAACATGTGTCTTCTTTACATTGTATCATGTATTGTTTTATATTCCGATTACTGATGTTGTATCACCGTGCCCGGTAGGCACTACCACGCCCGTTCGGTCGTGACAAAAGTGGTATCGAGTAGTTAATCCTCGAAAAGTATCTACGCATCGTATCTAGTAGAAGTTCGATTATCTAGTGTTGCGCACCACACCAATAATCGTGAGGCTATAGGATATTTTAGGATTGGTTTCCATTCTTCTCACTCGAGATCGCGCTTAGAGCCGCGTTATAAGTTGGACCTCTAACGTAATTTTTCCCTTATCGCTATGTCTTCGCAGAAGGAAACCGTGTCCTGTGAGGCAAGCAGCCGATGGAGTCACGAGTACAGAGGGTTACGAGGCACAGCCCAACCATCACCCGAAAGTTAGGTGCTTTATTCGGGAGTTCTCGCGACGCCACCAAAGAGAGTTTAGCACGGGCGGCAGCTCCTACCGCGCCATGATATTTGAACCTTCGCCCACGATCGTGAACATGGAATATAGATTGCAAAGAGGCGACCTCGTTACTAGCTATGGATTTGGCCGCCAGTATACCGATGCACCGCGAGTCTCGGCGACTATCTAAGAGGTTGTACAAGAGTAATTCTTCGCCAGGCTCGAGCATGGCTCGTATCGCTTACGCGCAGCAGCCGAGAAACGTAGAGATCAACGCGTTAACGGGCGACGCGTAAGAGGCCGAGCAGCAAGGTCCTTTGTAACTTTCGAGGCTAATCGCCTCACCAAAGCAGATTAGATATGCACCTCCGCCAAGCAGAGTGGTCTTCCACGGATTTCGTGGACGCTTGGGGTAGGCAGGAGTCGGGTCGAGCTCCAGGCTTCCGCTCACAATGCGACAAAGCGCCATCCCGGAATGTCGCCTTTAGTTGGTACTTGTTGCACCGCGCCGCCGTACGTGTCGAAAGGGTGACCTAGTAGGAGGGTTGTAAGTAGGAAGACTTAGCCTTTAGGATCGATGGGTAGTTCGTCACCTTCCTTAGCTATGCGCCCTACGGGGTAGATTTGATTAGAACGACTAAGGGGAGTGAAACAGTAGATACAGGTATATCCTTAACCCTCTAGAGATTAGTATCAGGTGATAAGATGAGTATATCTTAAGTGCTATGTTCGATAGCAAGGTGTTAGTTGTGATTAGAAATCATGGTTAGTTAACCGAGTAAGATGGGATAGAGAAAGTGTAAGCCTTTGAGCTTTATACGCGAGACCTTAGAGAGAGGCAATCTCGAGTAAAGGATTTCATTTGTGTTTGACCTTATCGAGTGCATAGCACGCAGCTATGGTCAGGATAAGTCCCCGAGTAGCGTGGAATGAAAGAGGGTAGTTGAGCTAAGAAGACCGCCAGGTTTTCGTAACGTGATTAGCGAGATTGTTCCGATCGGAGCAAGTGTTTTACGCGAGCGGGTCGGGTTGAGGCCGCGCCGGTCAACCCGCCGACCGCTTTACGGTGGGGCGCTTGTGGTGGTCCCGCCAGTGGTAGGGTCACGCAGGTGTTAGGCCCAAGTTTAGTTAACCATCGCACGAAGTTCGCGGACGCGCTCAACCAAAGGTCGGGCCGACGGGTCACCATCGCGGTCTTTCACCAGACCGCTGCTTGGCAAAGTGATGATATATCGTAAAGGTTGTATGGCTGCACGAGGTGCCCGCCACCTTATGTCGTGCAAAGGAGCCCAAAGTTACTTTATTTTTCGCTCGAAGTTTTACCAGCAGGTTGTGAACTCAAAGTAGTCTCCGATCGTATTCGCCCCCGCCGTTGTTTTGATTTCGTGGTAGTTGTGAGAATTGTTGTTCCTATTGGGGAAATGTTTTATAGCTACCATTTCGTTGTTCGATATCGCCTCGTGACGCTCGGTAGGCGGAAGTGTAAGTTGCCGGCCGATTGGTTCGACGCCGCAAGGTTCGGGATAGTTGGTTCATACGTGTTCAGCAGACGTGGATAGCGTGAAGCTTATCCGTAAGAGGTTATCGCGGCTCGTGAGTCAACGTAAGTCGTGCGGATAATCGCGACAACGCTGAGTTCGTGTCGACGGTGGTCTTCAGGTACCACCTGAAAGCGTGTGACGAAGTTTTGGAAATCAAGAAGAATGTAAACGTGGTAAGTTACGAAAGAGTTCGTGGTACGGTAGGCACGTACACGAAGAAGCGCAGCATGTATGGCGCAGCATAGATGTGATCATTTCTTTCGTGAGGTTAGAGGTGTTTCGTGGCAAAGCGTGGCGTGTTTGTTCTCGTAAGTATGGTAGTGAAGACTATACTGGCGCGCGTTTGTTTTGAGATTTAGAAGGAACATTCGGGATGAATGTTTCTAAGGAGGGGAAAATGTTATACCCCGTATTTCCAGAGTATGTACGTAAGGACGTACGTAGAAAAATTTGAACTTTAAAGTTGGCTTGGACGATTTATTTTGTGCACAACACCGCTAGAGTCGTTGACTAAACGCTTTACTAAACTTCTCGCGAAGGAAAATTCGCTATGTCATTTCTAATTTTTATGGATTTTCCGAGAGACGAAATGTTTTGGACCAACGAGAGGGCAACACGTGGCACCCTCTCATTGGTGGATGTATGGGGCGGAATTGACGATTTTTGTAGCCTTTTTTGTCAAGTAGTTGGTAGGATATTTTGTGGGTAGATGGATAAGGTACACTTGGGTGAATCCTAGCCCTACACTTGCACCACACTTGGCTTGATCTTGGCCATTGGTTAGCCATGGCTTGACCTATAAATACCCCTCCCATTTGATGAACTTCTTCATCCAAAAATTGTGCTAAGTCTTGAAAGCTCTTCCCCCTCCCTCTATAGTTCTCGTCCCCCTCCCCCTTGTGAGGCTTTAGCCGAGAGTCCCTCCCCCCTTGGCCGAGAGTACCCCCCCTCCTAGTGGGGTAGGCCGAGGGGTATACACCCCCCCCCTTGTGGTGTTGTCTCGTATAAATATACCCCCCTCTTGGTAGAAATACTCTCCATAGTATCATATTATACCCAAATTACCTGCCCTAATACCTTGTAGTATTCCAAGGTTATACCTATACTAAAAGCCGTAAATACTATTATACTTTCCACACCACAAAAACGAAACCCAAGGAAAATCTCCATAGTTAGTCGGAGTATTAAGTAGTGGTTGGTTAGAACTTCTAAGGGTTGCTGAGCTGGTCGAGCGCACGGTAGAGCTAAAACCTTGCTCGTGAGCGACATTAAACTTGGATAATTTTGGGCTTATCGAGGTAAATATCTGGTCCTCATTATAATTGGAAATTACATGTTGTTAGAATATATAGTTGAAGTATACTATATATAGAATCAACTTAATTTTCATGCAATGTCTTTGGACTTAAGCCCGAATTTTAAGAAAGAGAATCGAATCAGAATTACATAGGATCAGACATGAGACTTGTGTAGCATTATTGTGGGTAGAATCTGACACGCCCCGTTAGATGTATAAACCCCCGTTGGCTTGATAGCCTACTCGATAGAGGAGAGATTTACGCGTCATGGGGAGGCGTCGAATTTTCGTAGAAAGTTCTACGATAAGATCTAGATGTTAATGCGCCTGTGGCCTTATAGGTTCAAGTTCACGATGGCGCGATCTACTTGGCTTAAGGAGAGCCGACGGCCTGAGGTACTTGGAGCGCTTTGCTATTAGTCGATAATCGCCGCGAGGTATGTGAACCTCTTCCTATCTTTTCTATCATGATACGTGTATAACTATGTAGTACGGTAGACGCATACGTGTTAAATGTATTTGATTATTTAAAACATAAAGTGTTATAACGGCTTTTGGGAAGTTGGTTATAATAGCCTTATGTAGTAAGAAAATGCTTTGTGGTTTTAAAAACTTAAGTGTTATAATAGCTTTATGGGAAGTTAGGTATAACGGCTTAATAGAGATAAAATGAATGATTTATTGATTTTAGAAGTTAAGAGACTTGATCGTAAAAGATAAGAGACTTGACTTAATTAAATTAATATGAATTTTGTGTGGAACCTCATTCGTGAGTAATGAGTACTTGGTTATTAAAAGGAAGAATGTATTACTGATTTCGAAAATCAGAATGAGTATCGACAAACCACTGCAGCGTTAATAAAGGGAAATGTTTTAATTAATGAAGTATTATTAAAACCAGTAGAAACCTTCATCTGCATGAAGCTAAGATGAGACAAAATGATACTACATTTCCTAGATCATGGCCGCTAATAAGATTGATTATGAACAAGAATAACTTACTCACATATAGGCATATGTTTCTCGATTGTTTAAAAGAGAATTATATTCTTAAATGAATAAAACTATGAACTAAACCTTTCTAAAATAAGAAACGTGAACATTTGAAATTAGCAAACTCGACGCTTGGAAAATAATGTTGTTACTTGATTTTACAAAGGGAAGTGTTTTGGTTTATTTAAAAGACAACACTCTATTTTTATACTACGGTATCAGGTGACTTCGTGAAAGAAACGGATCTTTTAAAGAGTTAATGTATGAAGTACTTTGGGGATAGATAATCTAACTTGTTAGCATAAAGTACCTTGTGTGAATAACTTGATTGTGTTGGTTTGTGATAGCCTTGTAATACTTTCTTGTTGATTTGATAAGTAAACATGTTAGATGCTACGCGTGTTAGTATCTCATGATTGTTATGTAAGGGTCGTTTTGTTGTGCTTACGTTGTTAAAAGTTAATCCCGCACAGATCGTTATTGTATCACATACCCCTTGACTTGGTATACCGAGGGCTTGCCACCGACGCGGGTCTCTACGCCTACGCGGTCAGATGACTACGCGAGCAGCCGTATGCTCCAGATTGATCATTCCGGTGTTTTAGCCCGACGCGGATGCCTACGCGTCCGGCTGGGACTACGCGGTCTTGAGACTATGCGCCGCGTAGTCCAGCGGATACCGGGTTGTCGCCCGACGCGGGTATACCTCAGCGGTCTCAGACCATGATTCGAGGAATATCTCATGCGGGTACGTGTGACCGGCGCGAGTCAGCGGTAAGTTCCTGTGGATAGACGCGCACAGCTGATATCGCGGGCGAGCCGCCACCTTCGATTACATGGTGCGGTCTAGAAAGACCTCGTGATACGCTTTATGGCATCTTGGTACCGCTGGTCTTAGTAGTCGCCATGCCTTCGCATTTCACCCCGCACGGTTCTATTGTGATGACTTTGAGGCGTGAGTCCCCGACTTGACATGATCGCTATTTATCAGGAATCGTAGTTCGTTATCATACATGTCTCCCGCTTATATAGACTACTATGATTTCATTTACGCATTTATTTCCGCCACATACTTGGTACCGTAATCGACCTTCTGGGCCGCGCTCATGCCGCAGTAAAGGTACACCGCCGTTGATCCTCGCCTTAGGGTCACAACATTGCTGGGAAAGCTCCGCTTCTCCGAGGCTTATCTTCGCATAGTCCTCGTTGTTGTAGGTGCTTACATTCGTGGTATGACGGCCCCGTCCGCCGTTGTTGTCATTCGTAGAGGTCCAGTAATCGCAGCGTGGTTTGTAAAAAGGATTAAACTGCTCATTTTGAAAGAGTTGTTATTTATATATTTGCTTAAAAGCAACTTTTCTTCGTATAAACACGTGTCTTCTTTACATTGTATCATGTATTGTTTTATATTCCGATTACTCGATGTTGTACACTGGGTGCCCGGTAAGGCACTACCACGCCCGGTTCGGTCGTGACAGAACCCTAATCCAAAAACTAGCATGTTAGCCTTAAGATTACAATTCAAGTTGATTATTAGTTTAAGTCGCCGATGTTGTATAAAAGGAAATTGTAGTTGCCGAAGTTGTTTATGACTATATAACATGTTAGACCTTAGAACTTGAATTGGAAAAGGATTGGAAAGTCTTAGTGTTGTTGGTTATAAGTCGTCGAGAATGGCTTGGATTTTTAAACTACTTGGTACGAATTATGGGGCGGAATTTTACACGTATTATAAAGCGTGTAATCCCCTTTGTTTGGTTGTTGTTTGAGCCTTAAATGTGGCGTGTTGGTTATTGTATTCGGCCTTGAAAAAGGTGGCAAAGTAAGTAGTAACAAAGGAGGTGCTGCCCGATTTTCCGTAGAATAAGAGACCGTTTACTTAGTATTATTCTACGTTAGAGACTAGAAGTTGATAGTCTTGTTTTTTTTTTTTAGGTAAATGCAAATATTATTACTAATAACGAAAAAGGAAGTGGCTACAATCAATCATTGAGGTATCTCAAGCCTCAACGTAATGCAAACAAGAAGTGATAGATGAGGGTGGTCACTCATAAGGTGCCATTACAAGAGGGGATAAAATCATAGAGAACTCTATAAGATGTTGTTTTGATTCTTGCAATGACCACTTCTGCCGGAAAGCTTGTGCCTTCAAAGAGCATTGTGTTTCTTGCCCTCCAAATCTCATAAACTATTATGCAAAAAGTAAGCAAAATAGCTTTGCCTCTACGTCATTCCGCTGTTCTTTCTAATCCATTTAAGGGAGCTTTCAATAGTTGTCATCTCTCTTCTAATACCCAACCAATCTTTTATGCTCTTCCAAAGTTGATAGTCTTGTTGAGACCATTATAGGTTGACACTCCTACGTACGGCGTATTCGGCTTAGCTTGTGGATTTAGCCGAAAAGGTATGTGAGCTATCTCCTCTTCTAGCATGATTCCTTAAGATAAAGAAAGTATGTCCTACTCCTTAAATGATCCATTCTGGTTGTATTTGGATTGCCTAAAATAGAATTCGCTCTATGTACTCCTTGATTGTACTTTGATGTTTAAATTGTGTTGTATAATCCATTTCCTTAGTGAAGTTTGGATTCTTAAAAGTGAAAGTATTTTACTTAAAGTACATGTAGTCTTGAAAAGGAAGTTGGTTTCAAACCTTTGGCTGCCTTAGTTCCAAAACCTAAGGGTTGTTGTAATGACTTTAGGAGTTAAAGGAGTGATTTACTTAATTGTTTTAAGAGATGAGAAATGACATGATTTAAGAGAAGTAACTTGTTTTAAAGGTGTGAGTTACTTGAAGTTTAAAAGTAGAAGAAACTTGTTTTCTAAATATTAAGAGACTCAAGTATTTTGAAAGTTAAGAAACTTGATTTGTAATTACGTGATACTTGGTTTTAAGTATAAGTCTCGTTATAAAAAGGAATGAATATGTCTAAAACCATAAAGGGTTATAACGGTTTTATGGAAGTTGGTTATAACGGCTTTATGGAAGGTTAAGAAAGTTGTCTATTTTAATTATTAGCATAAGTCGCCTAGATTGTGAAGATTTGAAGTTACTTGATTCCAAGCTTTGAAATGAATTTCTAAAAGTGTAGTAACTTACTTTGAAAAATAGACACACCTCGATACTACGTGTTAGTATCTCGGGTTTTTCATAAAAAGAGTCTTTTGAAAAGAACGACGACGTAGTACTTGGCTCGTTAATTGAGAATTATTCTACGTGTGCCTTGATAAGTACTTTGACTTGATTAATTGAGAATTTGCCTATATGCACGCGATAGCCTTGAGTGCAAGTATTATGTTTTATTACTTTGCCGCGACTTCTGGCCGAGGGTCACTGTCTTGTTGTAAGTTACTCGACGCACCGACAGTTGATGGGATTCCACCGCATGCCTGCTATTTGTAGTACTGGTTAAATTCCCAATTTTTATAAAAGACATGGTAGTGCTTACGTGTTGTTTGACGGCCGCTTGAGATGTGGTAAGAGATAATGCGGGTAAACCCCAAGACGCTTTTACCACCTTCTCTCCAGTAAGAGATAAATGCGGGTAAACCCCAAGACATTATACCCCGCTTACCACCTTCTCCTGGTAAGAGTATAAATGAGGGTAAACCTCAAGACATTATACCCTCGCTTTACCACCTTCTCCAGGTAAGAGATAAACGGCGGGTAAACCCCCAAGACATTATACCCCCTACTTTACCACCTTCTCCAGGGTAAGAGTATAAATGAGGGGTAAACCCCAAGACGTTATTGTCACGCCCCGAACCCCGGGCCCGTGACTGGTGCCCTACCTGGGCACCCTTACCTTAACAACTAAGTAAACTGCGGAAATTAATTAACACCCTTTTTTTTTTTTTAAACCAACATACGTGCAAGGGCAAAACCGACAAGGCTGCCATAATATACATACTCAAAAGACACTACACTGTACATGAGTCCAATCCCACATATGAATACAGACCACTAAGAGTTTTACTGAACTATGACGGGACAAGGCCCCGCTGCACTCCATAATCGCATAAAGCCGCATCGAAAGTTAACTTATACCAAAAGATAAAACTCAATGTAAGGAGCTATCCAAAACTCGAAAGGTGGTCCTACACTCGCCGATCACCAAACAACAGACCTAAACTCATGCAGATGAACGCACTCAAGGAGGTCAAGACAAGAATGTACTAAGCATGTGAAACAAGGCATCAGAATGAAATCATAATCTAAGCAAAACAGAGACATGATGATAGCCAACCTACAAAGACACAACACATAAGCAAATATAACAAGTCGTGGACGATGCCCTCAAGTCATTTCTAAATATAACCACGGGTCTCACGCCCATAATATCAATCCCCGCCTGTGAATCCTTCCTCACCGCCACCCATGATATAGTATAACACCAATAGGCATACATGAATACCAAGTCCCACCTGTGTCCTAAAATCAGACGCAAGCAGAAAACGAGCAGTGGTAAAGCTGGGTATAATGTCTCGGTTTACCCTCACTTATACTCTTACTCGAGAATGGTAAAGCATCTGGGGTTTACCCTCACTTATACTCTTACCCTATCTCAACCGACCATCAAACAAAACAAGCAGTGGGGTATAATGTCTGGGGTTTACCCTCACTTATACTCTTACCTCGAGAAGCGGTATAAGATCTCGGGGGTTTACCTCACTTATACTCTTACCCTATCTCAACCTACCACAAACAAAACATAAGCACTACCAAGTCTTCTTATAAAAATCTGAATTTAACCTAAGTACTACAAATAACGGAAGCATACCCGTGGAATCCCACATCACTGTCGGTACGTCCAAGTACTTACAACAAGACAGCCGGCCCTCCAACCGAGAGTCGCGGCAACTTAATAAAACATAATCCTTGCACTCAAAGGCTATCGCCAGCACACATAGGCAATTCTCAATTAATCAAGCCAAAGTACTTATCAAGGCACACATAGAATAATTCTCATTTAACAAGCCAAAGTACTTATCAAGGCACAAATAGAATAAATTCTCATTTAACAAGCCAAAGTACTTATCGAGGCACAAATAGAATAATTCTCATTTAACAAGCCAAAGTACTTATCGAGGCACAAATAGAATAAATTCTCATTTAACAAGCCAAAGTACTTATCGAGGCACAAATAGAATAAATTCTCATTTAACAAGCCAAAGTACTTATCGAGGCACAAATAGAATAATTCTCATTTAACAAGCCAAAGTACTTATCGAGGCACAAATAGAATAAATTCTCATTTAACAAGCCAAAGTACTTATCGAGGCACAAATAGAATAAATTCTCATTTAATAAACCAAAGTACTTATCGAGGCACAAATAGAATAATTCTCATTTAACAAGCCAAAGTACTTATCGAGGCACAAATAGAATAAATTCTCATTTAACAAGCCAAAGTACTTATCGAGGCACAAATAGAATAAATTCTCATTTAACAAGCCAAAGTACTTATCGAGGCACAAATAGAATAATTCGCATTTAACAAGCCAAAGTACTTATCGAGGCACAAATAGAATAAATTCTCATTTAACAAGCCAAAGTACTACGTGCGTACATTCTTTTCAAAAGACTCCTTTTTATGTAAAATCCCAAGATACTAACACCCGTAGTATCAAGGTGTGTCTATTTTTCAAAGTAAGTTACTACACTTTTAGAAAACTCATTTCAAAGTTTGAAATCAAGTAACTTCAAATTTTCACAATCTAGGCAACTTATGCCCAATAATCAAAATAGACAACTTTTTTAACCTTCCATAAAACCGTTATAACCAACTTCCCATAAAGCCGTTATAACCCTTTATGGTTTTAGACAATTTCATTCTTTTTTTTTATAACCAAGAGACTTACACTTAAAACCAAGTATCACAAACTTTCAAATCAAGTTTCTTAACTTTCAAAATACTTCAAGTCCCTTAATATTTAGAAAACAAGTTTCTTCTACTTTTAAACCTCAAGTAACTCACACCTTTAAAACAAGTTACTTCCCTTAAATAATTTCATTTCTCCTATCTTAAAACAATTAAGTAAATCACTCCTTTAACTCCCCTAAAGTCATTACAACAACCCTTAGGTTTTGGAACTAAGACACTAGCCAAAAGGTTTGGAAACCACTTCCTTTTCAAGACTCTATGTACTTTAAGTAAAATACTTTCACTTTTAAGAATCCAACTTCACTAAGGCAATGGATTATACAACTTACAATTTACACATCAAAGTACAATCAAGGAAGTTCATAGAACAATTTCTATATTAGGCAATCCAAGTACAACCAAGGAATGAATCATTTGAGGAGTAGAACTTACTTTCTTTATCTTAAGGAATCATGCTAGAAGAGGAGATAGTTCACATACCTTTTCGGCTAAATCCATAAGCTGCCGATACGCCGCACGTAGAAGTGTCAACCTATAATAGTCACAACAAGACTATCAACTTCTAGTCTCTAACGGAATAATACTAAGTATACTGCCTCTAATTCCACGGAAAATCTAAAAGACTTCCTTTGTTTCTACTCACTTTGCCACCTTTTTCAAGGTCGAATACAATAACCAACACGCCACATTTAAGGCTCCAAACAACAACCAAACAAAGGGGATTACACGCCTTACAATACGTGTAAAATTCCGCCCCACAATTTATACGAAGTAGTTTAATACTCACTAGCCATTCTCGGCCAACATAAATAATAACACTAAGTCTTTTCCAATCCTTTTCCAATTCCAAGTTCTAAGGTCTAACATGTTATATAGTTATAAACCATTTCAACAACTACAATTTCCTTCTTTTTTTTCAACATGCGACGACTTTACTAATAATCGACTTGAATTGAAATCTTAGGGCTAACATGCTAGTTTTCGGATTTTGGGTTCCAATAGCCAATACACCAATCCAACTACATAATATATAACTCATGATTGCTAATATCCATAGCTACAATCAATAAGTAAACTTAATTGCTAAAACGACAAAATTTATACCTTTCCAAGCCCTTAAAATTTCCAAGATTCAAAGTCGCGCCTTAGCAATTCTTAGCTCCTTTCCTTAAGTTCCAATCCGCTCCAAGCACTCCTTAGAGGCCTATGAAGAACCCATCTTCAAGTTCCAACTTCAAAGTTGAAGAACTCCTTTAGTTTCCGCCATGACTAACGTGAAAACTCCATTTTTCCAAATCTTTCTATCGAGATAACCTTATAATACCCTTAGGGACATCATCAAAGTCTCAGGAACAATGGATCAAAATCACAATTTTTTATGCGGGAACCCTCCAAACCCGAGAGCAATATTGGCTAAGCTCAATGTTCTCTCAAATTTTCTAAGTGTTAAAAGCTAGTCTTGCACTAGTGTAGTGAATATATAATACATCGATGGCTTAGATTAATACACTTGTGGTCTGTGATGAAGGATCATTAATTAAAAAGCCAGCGGACAAGTCGACCTCGTCAACAATCTCAAGCTCAAGACTTATCTTCCAAGATGGTCAATGACCATTTTACCCTCCTCTAATTCGACCAAGACCTCGCTGGGGTGCCACGGTCGCCTCTCATTCGCCCATAAAAATTCCAGAACCTCATGGCCCCGCAAAACGTAAATTTCTGTGGGCCCCACGTGACCAAATCCGTAAAAATAAATTTCCATAATGCTAATAGGTTCCATACTTTCAAATAATACATTTTGAGAATCCAATTCTCAACAACGAATATTTTTCCTTTCCGACGTTTCTAACATTTCCCGCTTCTGAAACAATTCTTCCTTTCGTATCAATTTCCAAGTCTTGTTTCCTTCAGACATTCTCTTTACATGTCATGGACTTACTGGTGTAACATTCTTCCCTTAGAAACATTCGTCCCCGAATGTTCTTAGTTTGCCAAGATCTACAAACTCCAGATAATCTCTATACTACGCCTATCAATCAAAACACGACAAGACCATCATGCTACACACGCCACCACAACATACGTGAACATAATAATGGACCTTCCGTCGTGGTCCCTTCTCACAAAACTCAAGGTTATCATTTTCCCAAACACTGGATCCTTAGAGGTTCCTTTCTTTCCTTACTTGTCATACTTTCTCGCATTTTCAAACTCATCTAAGACACGCACAAAATCTCAAATTTTGTTTCTCTTCTCCACCTCGAGTTACTATCCAAACTTGGCCATATTGTTACTTACATTCCCGTTAAGGCTCTTCTCGGTCCTTACGACCTAGTTCGTGGAACGATCCACTAACTCGCATAACGATTAACTAAACACGGCCTAGCACCCCGTGACCCTATCACATAATGACCATTTCTAACCGACATCACCCCATTCCATACTATCTGACCCAAATGAGTCCATAACCCGACTCATCGCCACACTTAACTTCTCATTCTTAGTCTGCAATAAATCTTTCTCTTATCTCAAGGTACTTCCCACCCTATCCCCATTCACTAGAGGTTCATCACATAAGCCAAAGTATTTCTACTATACATCCTTCCCTATCTGGCCTTACACCGTCAAGCTGGTAATTACAACTCATGAACTCTACACAACTATAGTCTCACCACTTACCATTCTTGTCAACATTCTTAACTTCTCATTTTACTACTCAAGGTATCCCTACCTGGGTACTATCACTTTACAACTCTAGCAATAAAGGGAAAACATATACGCTAGTGGTAAAATCAATCTAATAATGCACGTGATGATTCCAAAGAATCGACATATACTTGTAACCCCGCGCGATGTCGCTCCGATCCCGCCCCGTAGTCACGCCATCTCGCGTTCAAGGACCGCCAGAACTATAAACTCCACCGACTTCTACCACTACCGGGCCGATATCCAACACCCTACTCGGGGACGCATACCGCGAGGAAAGGTAACCAACCATCGGCTCATAGGAGAGCCACCTCACCGGCCTCTTCTAAAAGGACATACCTCAAGATATGGCCCGACGACTACAATAAAAAGACTTGTGCCATAACGACATTTCCACAAAGGATGCTTACTACATCGTAAACTCTTAGGAAAAAGTGGCCTCGACTGAGAAAATCTCTCGCTCGGTAACTCGACTCGGAGCTCTGACCGCTCCTAAATACTCAGGGTCCAAACTCCCACCGTGGAACCGCGGTATGTACCGGGTGGGATGGGACGAATATCTCACTCACCGGCGCTCGTCCAAAAACTCACCGATAACCAACCGGTCCAGCCTCTTACGCCGATCTCCACGCTGGCCTCTACCTCTCGTACACCCGCTGCACCGCCGAATAACCTCCCCGCCGATGAAATCAGAGTAATCGCTATTATGGTCAATAACATAACCGCTTCCTCACGACCCTATAGTCTTCTCCTAATCGAGAACCGGAGGCTCGTGCCGGGCCTCAAAACTCGCGTAGGTTAACTCGCCGATCATGCAAGACAACATCCAGATACCCGGCACGAGCCCTATCAACTCTCCGAGTCCGACTAGTAGTTCCTCGCTACTCCTTTGCCCTTCTAGGCGGCCGCTGCCTCCTCGAGGCATAATCAGAACACAATAATACGCCGAGAGGAATTATCTTACTAACACAAATCTATGGCACGATCTTAGAGTGAGAAGAATAGAAACTAACTCCTAAATGTCCCGTAGCCTCCTCACATGGGCGTGGCGCGCAACACACCGAGCAATCAAGACTCTACTAGACACGGCTCAGACATTCCGAGGATCGATCGCTCGATACTACTGCCACGCCCAACCTCGTGCCTGATCGTGCCCTACCTCGCACCCTTCTACCTTAACAACTAAGTAAATCGCAAAATTAATTAACACCCCTTTTTTTTTTTTTTTTTTTTTTTAAACCAACATACGCAAGTGGCAAAACCGGCAAGGCCGCCATAATATACATACTCAAAAGACACTACACCGCATACGAGTCCAATCCCACATATGAATACGCACTCTAAGAGTTTTATCAACTATGACGACAAGGCCCCGCCGCACCCATAATCGCATAAAAGCTCAGAGTGAAAGAACTTATACCAAAAGATAAAACTCCCAATGTAAGGAGCTATCCAAAACTCGAAAGGTCCTACACTGCCGATCACCAAACAACAGACCTAAACTCATGCAGATGAACGCACTTCCAAGGAGGTCAGACGGGAATGTACCAAGTATGTGAAATGCAGGCATCAGAATGAAATCATAACAGCTTAAGCAAAACAGAGACATGTGATGATAGCCAACCTACAAGACACAACACATAAGCAATATAATAAGTCGTGACGATGCCTCAAGTCATTTCTAAATATAACCACGGGTCTCACGCCCATAATATCAATCCCGCTCAGGAATCCTTCCTCACCGCCTAAGCCCATGATATAGTATAACATCAATAGGCATACATGAACACCAAGTCCCACTCGTGTCCTAAAACTGCATCAAGCAAGCAGAAAACGAAAGTACGCAGTGTGGGTATAATGTCTCGGTTTACCCTCACTTATACTCTTACCTCGAGAAGGTGGTAAAGCATCTTGGGGTTTACCCTCACTTATACTCTTACCCTATCTCAACCGACCATCAAACAAAACAAGTAGGGGTATAATGTCTTGGGGTTTACCCTCACTTATACTCTTACTCCCGAGTATGGTATAAGATTCGGGGTTTACCCTCACTTATACTCTACCCTATATCAACCTACCACAAACAAAACATAAGCACTACCATGTCTTCTTATAAAAATCCGAATTTAACCTAAGTACTACAAATAATGGAAGCATACCCGTGGAATCCCACATCACCGCTTGCACGCTCCAAGTACTTACAACAAATACGCCTCCAACCGAGAGTCGCAGAACTTAATAAAACATAATCCTCAGACTCAAAGGCTATCGCCAAGACACATAGGCAATTCTCAATTAATCAAGCCAAAGTACTTATCAAGGCACACATAGAATAATTCTCATTTAACAAGCCAAAGTACTTATCAAGGCACAAATAGAATAAATTTCATTTAACAAGCCAAAGTACTTATCGAGGCACAAATAGAATAATTCTCATTTAACAAGACAAAGTACTTATCGAGGCACAAATAGAATAAATTCTCATTTAACAAGCCAAAGTATTTATCGAGGCACAAATAGAATAAATTTCATTTAACAAGCCAAAGTACTTATCGAGGCACAAATAGAATAATTCCCATTTAACAAGCCAAAGTAATTTATCGAGGCACAAATAGAATAAATTCTCATTTAACAAGCCAAAGTACTTATCGAGGCACAAATAGAATAAATTCTCATTTAACAAACCAAAGTACTTATCGAGGCACAAATAGAATAATTCTCATTTAACAAGCCAAAGTACTTATCGAGGCACAAATAGAATAAATTCTCATTTAACAAGCCAAAGTACTTATCGAGGCACAAATAGAATAAATTCTCATTTAACAAGCCAAAGTACTTATCGAGGCACAAATAGAATAATTCGCATTTAACAAGCCAAAGTACTTATCGAGGCACAAATAGAATAAATTCTCATTTAACAAGCCAAAGTACTACGCATGACATTCTTTCAAAAGACTCCTTTTTATGTAAAATCCCAAGATACTAACACCCGTAGTATCAAGGTGTGTTTATTTTTCAAAGTAAGTTACTACACTTTTAGAAAACTCATTTCAAAGTTTGAAATCAAGTAACTTCAAATTTTCACAATCTAGGCAACTTATGCCCAATAATCAAAATAGACAACTTTCTTAACCTTCCATAAAGCCGTTATAACCAACTTCCCATAAAGCCGTTATAACCCTTTATGGTTTTAGACAATTTCATTCTTTTTTTTTATAACCAAGACACTTACACTTAAAACCAAGTATCACAAACTTTCAAATCAAGTTTCTTAACTTTCAAAATACTTCAAGTCCCTTAATATTTAGAAAACAAGTTTCTTCTACTTTTAAACCTCAAGTAACTCACACCTTTAAAACAAGTTACTTCCCTTAAATCATGCCATTTCTCCTCTCTTAAAACAATTAAGTAAATCACTCCTTTAACTCCCCTAAAGTCATTACAACAACCCTTAGGTTTTGGAACTAAGGCACTAGCCAAAAGGTTTGGAAACCACTTCCTTTTCAAGACTCTATGTACTTTAAGTAAAATACTTTCACTTTTAAGAATCCAACTTCACTAAGGCAATGGATTATACAACTTACAATTTACACATCAAAGTACAATCGCTTAAGTTCATAGAACAATTTCTATATTAGGCAATCCAAGTACAACCAAGGAATGAATCATTCGGCGAGTGGAACTTACTTTCTTTATCTTAAGGAATCATGCTGTAAGAGGAGATAGTTCACATACCTTTCGCTAAATCCATAAGCTGCCGAATACGCTGCACGAGAAGTGTCAACCTATAATGGTCACAACAAGACTATCAACTTCTAGTCTCTAACGAGAATAATACTAAGTATACTGCCTCCAATTCTACTAAAATCTGCAAAGACTTCCTTTGTTTCTACTCACTTTGCCACCTTTTTCAAGGTCGAATACAATAACCACCACGCCACATTTAAGGCTCCAAACAACAACCAAACAAAGGGGATTACACGCCTTACAATACGTGTAAAATTCCGCCCCACAATTTATACGAAGTAGTTTAATACTCACTAGCCATTCTCGGCCAACATAAATAATAACACTGAGTCTTTTCCAATCCTTTTCCAATTCCAAGTTCTAAGGTCTAACATGTTATATAGTTATAAACCACTTCAACAACTACAATTTCCTTCTTTTTTTTCAACATGCGACGACTTTACTAATAATCGACTTGAATTGAAATCTTAGGGCTAACATGCTAGTTTTCGGATTTTGGGTTCCAATAGCCAATACACCAATCCAACTACATAATATATAACTCATGCTTGCTAATATCCATAGCTACAATCAATAAGTAAACTTAATTGCTAAAATGACAAAATTTATACCTTTCCAAGCCCTTAAAATTTCCAAGATTCAAAGTCGCGCCTTAGCAATTCTTAGCTCCTTTCCTTAAGTTCCAATCCGCTCCAAGCACTCCTTAGAGGCCTATGAAGAACCCATCTTCAAGTTCCAACTTCAAAGTCAAGAACTCCTTTAGTTTCCGCATGACTAACGTGAAAACTCCATTTTTCCGAAATCTTCTATCGAGATAACCTTATAATACCCTTAGGACATCGGGTCAAAGTCTTGTGAACAATGGATCAAAATCACAAATTTTTTTTGGAAACCTCCAAACCCGAGAGCACATTCGGGCTGTCAATGTTTCTTCTCTTTGCCTTTCAAGTGTTAAAATCATTCGCAAAAACAGATATAATACACTTGATGGCTTAGATTAATACACTTGCGGTCTAGACGAAGGATCATTAATTAAAAAGCCATGGACAAGTCGACTCGTCAACAACTCAAGTCAAGACTTATCTTCCAAGATGGTCAATGACCATTTTACCCTCCTCTAATTCGACCAAGACTGGGGGTGCCACGTGTCGCCATCTCATTCGCCCATAAAATTCAGAACCTCGTGGCCCCGCAAATGTAAAATTTCTGTGGCCCCACGTGACTAAATCAGAAAATAAATTTCCATAATGCTAATAGGTTCCATACTCTTCAAATAATACATTTTGAGAATCCAATTCTCAACAACGAACATTTTTCCTTTCCGACGTTCGAACATTTCCGCCGGAAAACAATTCTTCCTTTCGTATCAATTTCCAAGTCTTGTTTCCTTTCGCACATTCTCTTTTACATGTCATGGACTTACTGGTGTACAGCTTATACCACCGCCGTTTTCCTACTGCCCGCATGCTTTAGGACACAGGGACTTCGTGTTCATGTATGCCTATCGTGTTATATTATATCGCCGGATCGCGCAGAGAAGAAGTATTCCACGCACGATTGATATTACGGGCGGACCCATGGTTATATTTTAGTAATGATTTGAGGGCACGCGCCCTCGACTTGATATGACTGCTTATGTATCAGGTAATCGAGGTTGGCTATCATACATGTCTTCTATTTTGTTAGACTGTTATGATTTCATTACAGTATTTTTCAGCTTCACATACTTGGTACATTCTTCGTACTGACCTCCTTCGGGGGGCTGCATTCATGCCGCAGGTTTAGGTACGTTGTTTGGTGATCGGCAGGTGTAGGACCCTACTCAGAGTTTTGGATAGCTCCTTCGCTCGAGTTTATCTTTTGGTATAAGTTCTTTCAAGATGTGCTTTGTACGCTTATGGTACGCGGGCCTTGTCCCGCCATAGTTCAAGATAACTCTTGCAGGTCCGTATTCACGTGGGATTCGACTACATGACAAAGTGTAGTGTCTTTTATTATGTATATTATATGGCAGCCTTATCCGCTTTGCCCTTGTACGCATGTTGGTTTTGAAAAGAAAAAGAGGTGTTATTTAATTTCCGCAGCTTAACTTAGTTGTTATGCAGGGGTGCCTGTAGGCACTACCACGCCCGGTTCAAGGCGCGATGTTGATCAACATGGACTTTGTTACAGGTTTACCTCGTACTCATAGGAAGTACGACTCCAGTTGGGTTATTGTTGACAGTCTGAAGAAATTAGCCCATTTCCTTCCAGTCAGGACGACGTTTTCGGCTGAGGACTACGCCAGATTGTACATCAGAGAGATTGTGAGGTCGCATCGCGTCCTGTCGATTATATCGATAGGAGCCCAGACGGCTAACTTCTGAGGTCTTTCTAGAAGGGATTAGGACACAGGAGTCTCGTGACAACATTTCATCCTCGATCGACGGCAGCAGAGCGCATCATCCGCATACATTGAGGATATGTCGAGCCCGTGATTGATTTCGTGGTACTGGAGGATCATTTGCCTCTTGTGGAGTTTGCTTATAACAACAGCTACCATTCTAACATTCAAATGGCGCCATATGAGGCTTTGTATGGGCGGAAATGTAGATCGCCGATTGGTTGGTTCGACGTGGGCGAGGTGCAGTTAGTTGGCCTGCATTTGGTTCAAGAGGCGTGGATAAGGTGGCTTATCCAGAGAGATCGTTAGCCGCCGTAGTCGGCAGGTCATACGCGGATAATCGCATCGACATTTGGAGTTTCGTGACGATTGGGTCTTGTTGAAGGCGTCCACCATGGCGGTATGATGAGATTCGAAAGAAAGGGAAACTCACCAAGGTACATCGGGCCCTACCGTATCGTCCGCCGAGTAGGCAAGGTTGCCATGAGTTCGATCTGCCATCGAGTTAGAGGCGTACATCCGCCTTCTATGTTTCTATGTTGCGGAAGTGTATCTGAGATCCACGAGAGTTTTCCTCGCTAGCGAGGTCCAGTGACAGAGGGTTATCGTATTGAGGCAGTCCCATAGCGATACTCGATCGCTGTGTCGCGATCATGATCAGGACGTGGCTTCCACAAAGTCTTGTGGAGGAATGATAACCCGAGGAGATGACTTGGGAAGCAGAGGAGGACATGTTGAGGAAGTATCCTCACTTATTCCCTACACCTTCAGGTAATTCGTTTCCCCTTACTTGTCAAATTTTAATTGAAGTATTTCTTTTACTTAAATGCTATTATGTGGCCATATGTGGCATTATTGGTATGTCGGGGTTGTGAAAGGAAACTATGTCGCTAATTATAAGTTTGACTCAAAGAACATTCGGGACGAATGTTTCTAAGGGGAAGAATGTTACACCCCGATTTACAGACATGTTTTAAGAACGCACGTAAGAACTCACAAGTGTTAAGATTTAGACTTGTAAAATTTATCTAATTATGAAATTTTCGGAAAACGAATATCAGGACGAACGGGAGGGCGACACGTGTCATCACACGACCAACCCGGCCCGCGGATCGTGCCTTACCCCGCACCCTAGTGATACAACATCGAGAAAACCAATGAAATAAAAACTTAAACATACAAATAGATATGGATCAAGATAAAGAAAATAGGCCAACCAAAACGGTTGCCTTTTCAAAGATATACATATATATCGACCTTTGAATGCATAATCCTTACAACCCCGCCCACAAAGGCTACAAACCTCTAAGATTTTTATAATAACTATGACGGACAGGCCCCGCCATACCTCGAATGTACAAGAACCTGCTGCACTCAGTGGTAACATACCAAAAGATAAGCCTCAAGAAACGGCTTCCTAACACGCTGAATCGTGATCCTATGAGCGAGATCCACAACCGATGTACTTCTACCGCAGATGAACGCAGCTTCAAGGAGGTCAAGATAACAGTACCAAGTATGTGAAATTGTAAAATATCAGAATGAAATCATAATAGTCTATATAAAGCAGAGACATGTATGATAACCAAACTACGCTCACAACATAAAAGCAATATATCAAGTCGTGACTCACGCCTCAAGTCATCCTCACGCCCGTGGAACTCCTTCCTCACCGCCAGCCCAGGTATAAATCGCGTGGAATACGTGTCCCGCCCATCCCACGGACTCTGAAAGAATCACGTGGAATACGTGTCCCGCCCATCCTACGGGACTCCTGGTAAAGAATCATGTGGAATACGTGTCCCGCCCATCCCATGGGACTCGTGAAGAATCGATGAAATACGGTCCCGCCCATCTCATGGGACTCGTGAAGAATCGATGAAATACGCTTCCGCCCATCTCATGGGACTCGGAAGAATCGATGAAATACGTGTCCCACCCATCTCATGGACTCGGAAGAATCGCTCATAATAAATCAGCCCTCCATCGAGAGACGCGGTGGTATAGAAATACAGTACTTGCACAACAAGGCCATCAAACACAAACATAGGCAAGTTACACACAACTCAAGTTTATTTTAGGCCAAAGTCCAGGTTCTGACCCCAAAGTATTACGTACGTTAAATTCTTTTTAAAAGATCCATTTCTTTTATAAAGGTCACCCGATACCCGTAGTATAAAAATAGAGTGACTTACATTTTTAGGTAAACCCAAACACTTTCCTTTTTAACATCAAGTAGCAACATTCTTTTCCATAAGTACAAGTTTGCCTAGTTTCAAGTACTTAAGTCTCTTAATTTAGAAAAGTTTCATAGTTCAATGTCTTAATCTCTTTTAAAACAATTGAGTAACATATGTCATATGTGTGAGCAGTTTATTCTTGTTTATAACCATCTTATTAAAGCAGCCATGATCTAGAAAATGTAATATCATTTTGTCTTATCTTAGCTTCTATGCAGATGGAGGTTTCTACTGGTTTTTATAATAATTAATTAATCAATACATTTTCCTTTATTAACGCAGCAGTGGCTCGTTCGATACTTGTTCTCATTCCCGAAATCAGTAAAACATTATCTCTTTTATCTTCCTTAAGACGTTATACCTAACTTCCCATAAAGCTAGTATAACTCTTAAGCTTTCAAAAACCAAATATTTCTCTTCTTTCAAAATGATTCTTTTGAAATACTTCAAGTTCTTTATTATCACACATCAAGTCAGTTATAAGTCAAATCAGTTATCTTTTAAAAACCACAAAGCATTTTCTTACCTACATAAAGCTGTTATAACCAACTTCCCATAAAGCCGTTATAACACTTTATGTTTTAAACCAATCAAATACATTTAACACACGACGCTTCACCGTACTACATAGTTATACACATATCATGCTAGAAAAGATAGGAAGAGGTTCACATACCTCGCGACGATTATCGACTAATAGCAAAACGCTCCAAGTACCTCAAACCGTCGGCTACTCCTTAAGTAGATCACGCCACACGTTGTACTTCAACCTATAAAGGCCACAAGGCGCCTATTAACATCTAGATCTCAACGTAGAATATTCTACAGAAAATTTGGCAAAGATTTCTCCCCCGCAATCAGAAATCTCCTCCTCTCATCGAGGCTCGCTAACAGCCAACAACTCCCGAGTGGGGTTGTACGCCTAATCCGACGCAGTACAATTCTACTTCACAAGAATGCTACACAAGTCTACTGTAATACCCCATGTAATTACAACGCTTCTCTTTATATTCAGGCTTAAGTCAAAAGACATTGCCGCAAAACTATGTTCAGTTCTATATATAGTATACTTCAACTATATATTCCTACAACATGTAATTTCCAATTACAATAAGGGGACAAGAGTATTTACCTCGATAAGCCCAAAATTATCCAAGTTATAACGTCGATCCCGAGCAACGCTTAGCTCCTACTGGCGCCCAACCCGCTCCAAACAACCCTTAGAAGTTCTACACAACTTCTTCTTAAAACTTCAACTCGCTATGAAGATTTCCTTAGGGTTTCGCTTTTGCGACTTAAGGGAAGTATAATAGTATTTCCTGCTCTACGATAGAGGTAACTTTGGAAAGTACTACAAGGTATTTGGGCTAAAGTATTTAGGCATTACAACAATACTTGGAGAAGTATTTCAACCAAGGGGGTATTTCTAAAACAACTAGGCTAGTGGGTAGTGTTCTCACGAGGGCCTCTCAAAGGGGAGTGGGTGTGGCGGACGAAACCTCAAGAGGGAGGGAGTAGTTTGAGACTTAGAGAAATGCTCAAGTGAGGATGAAGAAAGTCTTCAACTTAGAGGGGTATTTATAGGCCAACCAATGGCCAACCAATGGCCAAGATGAAGCCAAGTGCTAGGCAAGTGTAAGGCCAAGATTTACCCAAGTACACCTTATCCATCTACCACCAAAATATTCTACCTAATCCTCGACCAAGGAAAAGGCCAAGAAAATCGCCCCACTTGCCCAATTGTTGCCCATCGAGGGTGACAAGTGTCACCCTCCCGCTGGTCCAAAATATTTCATCTCTAAAAATCCGCAAAAATAATAAATGACATAGCCGAATTTTCCTTCGCAAGTTTGTAAAACGCTTCATTTAAAAACGATTCTTTTCGCTAGTCAGGCACAAATTTCGCCACTTTGCCTACTTAAGGCTTAAACTTTTGTACGTACGTCCTCACGTACATACTCTGGAATTACGGGGTATAACATTCTCCCCTCCTTAGAAACATTCATCCCGAATGTTCCTTCTAGGTCTCAAAACAAACATGCGCCAGTATAGTCTTCACTGCTATACTTACGAAAACAATCATGCCACACCTGGCCACAAAATAACACGCGCGCAAATACTTAAATCCAGGACAACGAGGAATCACCTCGACGATGCAAAACAATCCAAATTCTCACTCGTCCAAAGGATACTCCTTCGCATTCATTTCACAAAAATGATTACTTCCATCTTTCAAAGACAAGTTCACTTCTTTCCTTTCTCGCCGCACTTTCTAACACTCGAACTCTTCCTAGTACACGCATCACACTTCGCCAACGTCATACAAAACTTTGGAGTCACTACCTCCAAACTTGGTCACCTTACTAGCTTCACTTTCCTCTAAGGCCATTCCCGGCCTTCACGAACCGATTCTGGTCGAACGCATCCACGAATTCATACGATGGTTACCTAAACTTGGGCCTGGCACCCTCATGATCCTACCACCCGGCGGGACCACCTCGAACTGACCCAACCCCAAACCGGGCTCCGGGTTGACCCGCAACGTGGCCCCAACCCGACCCACTTAACGCATCAAGCCCTTGTTCCCCGATCTGGAACAATCTTACTAATTTACGTCATGAAAGCTACCACTTCCATTTTACACCACCCAAGGAATTTTCCCACAAATACTCCACGTATACTAAGTATTTCAACAAAGACTAACTGTAAAATCTTTTATTCAAGACGACCTTACATCTAAGGTCTCAACATGAAATATTCTAAGGTTCACACTTTCCATGCTTTCTAACTCATAACCAACACAATGCTATCCGTACATAGCTCACAATAATAAGGTCATCATATCACGCATACAAATCTCTAGAGGGTTAAGGATATACCCAATCTACCGCCCACTCTAATCATAGGCTCACTGCAGGCGATAGTCAGAGAAGGCGATGAACTCGCCATCGACCTTAGGCCGAGTCATTCGTCGCATCCTTCCTATTAGGACATACATGGCCCCGACGGCCGCAGAAAACAAGCACCAGAAAAGACGACATTCTCGATGACGCTCGCCACATCGCACACCGAGGAAAACTCAACCCGATCAAGAACCCATGTATATCTCAGAAACTAAGCCCTCGAGCCCCCGATCAGCCCCGAATACCCCAAAGTCTCAAGATCGCGAGGACCACTGCATCGGGCGAGGTACATAACTAGTTCGGCACGAGGCGGCCCGCCTCGAAGTTACCAAAGGACCCCGGCTGCTCGCCTCTTCTCGCTGATCCTTGGCCATTCCGCTGACCTTCCTTGCCTCACATCCCGCATGAAGCCAGACGCGGTAATGTCCATGCCCTACAAGAGCTACACCCGCATAAGCCTCGCTAAGTAATCATCTAGCCCGTGACGAGCGTACTGCTCTCCATATCCGCTACAATGGGACATACCGAGCAATGAGTCTAACTCCACATCAGACTCGCTAACCGTCCGCCTGCCCCGCCTTAACGCCAAAAATTGTCCGCCGAGCCTCCTCATCCGCGGGCAAGAAATGTGCAAGAAAAGTCCTTGAGAACTCGTCCCAAACGGCTGGAAGTGCATGCTCTCCCCGGGACAGCTCCCACGAATCAAACCAGTCGACTGCAGTATCACACAGCTGATGCGAACCCAATACCACCGACCGCTCGAGGCTCGGGATCACTCACGATCCAGAATCGCTTGATAAACTCCCAGGGTCATCCTCGCCTCGATCCATGTAACATCAAGTGGATACAACTCGTAAAGTCCCGTAGTCTCAAACTGCTCGCCGGTGAACTACGGTGCTATCGACTGAATCGCCGTGATTCAAATTTATCTCATATCTCGCCACGACTCGCTAGTAATCGCCATCTCTTGTACTTATCTCATCTCGCTTCCAGCCGCGGACCGAGGCTCGTGTATCAGAGTCTCAGCAGCCATCGCCGCGCTTAAATCACGCCGGGCGGCGCGCAAAACTCGCTGTCAAGCACTATCTCGTAACGACCGGGCCTCGCCTCAGAATCTCCGTGCTCTACTCACGCCTCTCGCTTGCCTCTTCGACCGGCTGTTTTACGCGAGGCATAATCGTAAAGGAAAGGAATACGTTAGAGGGTCTAACTTATCACACGCCTCTAAGGCACGATCTCGTAATGAGAAGAATGGAAACCAATCCTAAATGTCCTATAGCCTCCTCGACATAGATGTGGTGCACAACACACCGATAATCAAGACTCTACTAGACACGGTCAGACACTTTCCGAGGACTAATCGCCTGATACCACTTTTGTCACGACCAACCCGGCCCGTGATCGTGCCTTACCCTGCACCCTAGTGATACAACATCGAGAAAACCAATAAATAAAACTTAAACATACAAATAGATATGGATCAAGATAAAGAAAATAGGCCAACCAAAACGGTTGCCTTTCAAAGATATACATATATATCGACCTTTGAATAGCTATAATCCTAACAACCCCGCCACAACAAAGCATGCACTCTAAGATTTTTACAACAACTATGACGGACAGTATTCTCCATACCCCCGAATGTACAAGAACCCATGCACTCAGGTAACATACCAAAAGATAAACTCAAGAAACGGGCTTCCTAACACGAATCGTGATCCTATGAGCGAGGATCCACAACCGATGATTTCTACTCGCGCAGATGAACGCACTTCAAGGAGGCGAGGACAACAGTACCAAGTATGTGAAATCAGAAATCAGAAATGAAATCATAATAGTCTATATAAAGCAGAGACATGTATGATAACCAAACTAAGGCCACAACATAAAAGCAATATATCAAGTCGTGACTCACGCCTCAAGTCATCCTCACGCCCGTGGAACTCTTCCTCACCGCCAGCCTAGTTATAAATCGCATGGAATACGTGGTCCCGCCATCCTACGGACTCTGTGAAAGAATCATGTGGAATACGTGTCCGCCCATCCCACGGGACTCGTAGTTAATCACGCGGAATACGTGTCCCGCCCATCCCACGGGACTCGCAGAATCGATGAAATACGGTCCCACCCATCTCATGGACTCGTGAAGAATCGATGAATACGTGTCCCGCCATCTCATGGACTCGTGAAGAATCGATGAATACGTGTCCCGCCCATCTCATGGGACTCTGAAGAATCGCTCATAACAAATCAGGCCCTCCATCGAGACGCGTGGTATAGAAATACAAGATTTGCACAACAAGGCCATCAAACACAAACATAGGCAAGTTACACACAACTCAAGTTTATTTTAGGCCAAAGTCCAGTGCTCGACTCCCAAAGTATTACGTACGTTAAATTCTTTTTAAAAGATCCATTTCTTTTATAAAGGTCACCCGATACCCGTAGTATAAAAATAGAGTGACTTACATTTTTAGGTAAACCCAAACACTTTCCTTTTTAACATCAAGTAGCAACATTTTTTTCCATAAGTTCAAGTTTGCCTAGTTTCAAGTACTTAAGTCTCTTATTTTAGAAAAGTTTCATAGTTCAATGTCTTAATCTCTTTTAAAACAATTGAGTAACATATGTCATATGTGTGAGCTTATTCTGTTTATAACCATCTTATTAAAGCAGCCATGATCTAGAAAATGTAATATCATTTTGTCTTATCTTAGCTTCTATGCAGATGGAGGTTTCTACTGGTTTTTATAATAATTAATTAATCAATACATTTTCCTTTATTAACGCAGCAGTGGCTCGTTCGATACTTGTTCTCATTCCCAAAATCAGTAAAACATTATCCCTTTTATCTTCCTTAAGACGTTATACCTAACTTCCCATAACGCTAGTATAACTCTTAAGCTTTCAAAACCAAATATTTCTTCTTTCAAAATGATTCTTTGAAATACTTCAAGTTCTTTATTATCACACATCAAGTCGCTTATAAGTCAAATCGCTTATCTTTAAAACCACAAAGCATTTTCTTACCTACATAAAGTCGTTATAACCAACTTCCCATAAAGCCGTTATAACACTTTATGTTTTAAACCAATCAAATACATTTAACACATGTACGCTCACCGCATTACATAGTTATACACATATCATGCTAGAAAAGATAGAAGAGGTTCACATACCTCGCGACGATTATCGACTAATAGCAAAACGCGCTCCAAGTACTCTTCAAACCGCTTCGCTACTCCTTAAGTAGATCACGCCACACGAGTACTTCAACCTATAAAGGCCACAAGGCGCCTATTAACATCTAGATCTCAACGAGAATATTCTACGTAAAATTCAAGAAGATTCTCCCCGCAATCACAGAAATCTCCTCTCATCGAGGCTCGCTAACAGCCAACAACTCCCGAGAGGGGTTGTACGCCTAATCCGACGTAGAATTCTACTTCACAAGAATGCTACACAAGCTCATCAGAATACACCCCATGTAATTACACTCGCTTCTTCTTTATATTCAGCTTAAGTCAAAAGACATTGCCGCAAAACTATGTTCATTCTATGTATAGTATACTTCAACTATATATTCCTACAACATGTAATTTCCAATTACAATAAGGGACAAGAGTATTTACCTCGATAAGCCCAAAATTATCCAAGTTATAATGTCGATCCCGAGCAACGCTTAGCTCCTACTCGGCGCCCAACCCGCCTCCAAACAACCCTTAGAAGTTCTACACAACTTCTTCTTAAAACATCAACTCGCTATGAAGATTTCCTTAGGGTTTCGCTTTGACTTAAGGGAAGTATAATAGTATTTTCGGCTCTACGATAGAGGTAACTTTGGAAAGTACTACAAGGTATTTGGGCTAAAGTATTTAGTGGCATTACAACAATACTGGAGAAGTATTTCAACCAAGGGGGTATTTCAAAACAACTAGGCTGTGGGTAGTGTTCTCGCCGAGGCCTCTCAAAGGGGAGGGTGTGGCGGACTAAACCTCAAGAGGAGGGAGTAGTTTGAGACTTAGAGAAACGCCAAGTGAGGACGAAGAAAGTCTTCAACTTGAGGGTATTTATACAAACAATGGCCAACCAATGGCCAAGACGAAGCCAAGTGCTAGGCAAGTGTAAGGCCAAGATTTACCCAAGTACACCTTATCCATCTACCACCAAAATATTCTACCTAATCCTCGACCAAGGAAAAGGCCAAGAAAATCGCCCCACTTGCCCAATTGCTGCCCATCGAGGTGACAAGTGTCACCTTCCCGCTGGTCCAAAATATTTCATCTCTAAAAATCCGCAAAAATAATAAATGACATAGCCGGAATTTTCCTTCGCAAGTTTGTAAAACGCTTCATTAAAAACGATTCTTTCGCTAGTTGTGCACAAATTTCGCCACTTTGCCTACTTAAGGCTTAAACTTTGTACGCACGCCCTCACGCATATACCGGAATTACGGTATAACCACCCCTTACGGTGCTCGGGACGAAATGGGCAAGGACTTAAGGGTCATTTGACCTTTGTAGGATGACTAAGTCTTGCAAGTAGTGAGCTTGAGAAAATTGACTTAGTCAACGGGTCCACAAGGCTTGATATTTAAGAGAATCACACGACCGAACCTGCCTGAACGGTGCCTTACCCCGCACCCTAGTGATACAACATCGAGAAAACCAATGAAATAAAAACTTAAACATTTAAATAGACATGGATCAAGATAAAGAAAATAGGCCAACCAAAACGGTTAGCTTTTCAACATATATATATATAGACATTTGAATAGCCATAATCCTTACAACCCCGCCACAACAAAGGCATGCACTTAAGATTTTACAACAACTATGACGGATGTGGCCCCGCCATACCCCGAATGTACAAGAACTCTGCACTCAGAGTAACATACCAAAGATAAGCCTCCAAGGAACGGAGCTTCCCAATACGCCGAATCGAGATCCTAAACGCGGATCGATACCGTGACTTACCGCGCAGATGAACGCAGCCTCGGGCGAGGTCAAGATAACAGTACCAAGTATGTGAAATCAGAAATCAGAAATGAAATCATAATAGTCTATATAAAGGTGAGACATGTATGATAACCAAACTACGCTTCACAACATAAAGCGCCATGTCAAGTCGTGACTCACACCTCAAAGTCATCCTCACGCCCGTGGAATCCCTTCCTCACCGCCAGCCTAGGTACAAATCATGTGATACGATAATATGTCTCGCCCATCTCATGGAACCAGATAGAAACGCGTGGAATACATTCCTGCTCATCTCACGAACTCGAATGGATGGAATACATTCCCGTCCATCCCGCGACGCGTAGTCGAGTGAAATACATTCCTGCTCATCCTATTTAACGCGTAGTGAGTGAAATACATTCTCGCTCATCCTACGAACGCGTAATGAGTGAAATACATTCCTGCTCATCCTACGAACGCGTAGTCGAGTGAAATACATTCCCGCTCATCCCATGAACACGTAGTCGAGTGAAATACATTCCTTGCACAACAAGTCTATCACACGCAAACATAGGCAAGTTACACACAACTTAAAGTACTTTCATTTTATGACAAAGTCCGGTTTTAACTCTAAAGTACTACGTACGTTAAATTCCTTTTAAGAGATCCATTCGTTTTATAAAAGTCACCCAATACCCGTAGTATAAAATAGAGTGACTTATATCTTTTAAGTAAACCAAAACAACTTCCATACTTTCCTTTTTTAAAAACCAAATTAAGGCAATACCATGCCTTCTTTTCGATCAAAACACTTCTCTTTAAAGTCAAGTTACCACGCTAAGACCAATGATAAAACCCTTCTTTCGCTTTTCATAAAGTCGTTATAACTAACTTCCCATAAAGTCGTTATAACTCTTTATGTTTTAAACCAATTTAAGACAAAACAATGCCTTTCTTTTCCTAGAGTTCCAGCTTGTTTAATTTCAATTACTCAAGTCTCTTTTAGAAAAGTTTCATAGTTCGATGTCTTATTCTCTTTAAAACAATTGAGTAAATATGCCATAAAGCGTGAGCTTTATTCTTGTTTATAACCATTTATTAAAGCAACATGATCTAGAAAATGTAATATCATTTTGTCTCATCTTAGCTTCTATGCAGAGATTGAGGTTTCTACCGGTTTTAATAATACTTCATTATTCAATACATTTTCATTTATTAGCTACAGTTGGTTTGTTCGATACTCATTCGATTTCAAATCAAGAAACATTATTCCTTTTAAAAACCAAGTACTCATTACTCACGAATGAGGTTTCACACAAACATCCATACTAAGTTAAGTCTCTTATCTTTTAAGATTAAGTCTCTTAACTTCTAAAAATCAGTAAACCATTCTCTTTATCTCTCTTAAGACGTTATACCTAACTTCCCATAAAGCTAGTATAACTCTTATGTTTTCAAAACCAAGTATTACTCTTCTTTTTAAAAAAAAGGTTTCTTTAATATCTTTGAAATACATTCAAGGTTCTTATTATTCAGGCTTAAGTCAAAAGACATTGTCGTACAACTACATTTTGTTAACACACGTACGTCTACCGTACTATATATATATTTCTTTAAAATATCATGCTCAAGAGTATAGGAAGAATCACATACCTCGCGACGATTATCGACTATAAGAAAAACGCCCACTCGCCATAACCCTACTAGCCTTGTCCACCTTCTAAGTAGCACATGCTACTTGCGTAACATTCAACCAATAAAGGTTATCACCATCAGAATACAATTCCTATGTAAATACGCTTTAATCTTCTACTCTAATATTCTTCTCACGTGATTTCAGCCAAGTCTATTCTCAGAATATCCTTCTATTACAGCTCAATTCTCTCCTATGAATCTTATATTCATTTCTATACTAATACGCATGTAATTTCCAATTACAAAAGAAGGATGAGAGTATTTACCTCGATGAGCCCAAAATTATCCAAGTTTAGCGCCGATCCCGAGCAACGCTTAGCTCCTACTCCGAGTGCTCCAACCGCCCAAACAACCCTTAGAAGTTCTACGCAACTTCTACTAAACACTTCAACCGACTATAAGGTTTTCCTTAGAGTTTCGCTTAGTGGCTAAAGGAAAGTATAATAGTATTTTCTGCTCTACGATAGAGGTAACTTTGGAAAGTACTACAAGGTATATGGGCTAAAGTATTTGGGCATTATAACAATACTTTGGAGAGTATTTCTATACCACAAAGGGGGTATTATACGAAACCAACTAGGCAAGTGGGGTACCTCTGCCAGTGGCACTAAAAGGGGAGGAGGCTCTGACAAGGCTCTCAAAAGAGGGGGCTTGGACGAAACACAACTCTCAAAGGGGGAGGGATTTTAACACTTAGAAATGATTTTTGGATGAAGAATTTCATCAACAAAGGGGGGTATTTATAGGTCAAGAAATGGCCAACCAATGGCCAAGATTCTTCCAAGTGTTAGGCAAGTGTAGGGCTAGGATTAAGCCATGTGCACCTTATCCATCTACCACACCAACTTGCACAAAATATCCTACCTAACCCATCCCACCCTTTCGTCCAATTGCCGCCCACTTCCTTCCAATGTGAGGGTGACACATGTCACCCTCCCGTTGGTCCAAAATGTTTCGTCTCTCGGAAAAATCCGCAAAAATTAAAAATGACATAGCCGTATTTTTCCCTTCGCAAGTTTAGTAAAACGTTTCGTCGAAAAACGACTCCTTTCGGCACTTGTGTACAAATTTCGAGACTTGCCAAATCTTAAGGCTTAAATTTTCATACGTACGCCCTCACGTACATACTCTGGAAATACGGGGTATAACAAGAACCTCATCCAAGCCTCACATTTGGGCACATCTTGACCCTCCATTGTGCTATATAATACTACTAGTAGCAAGACTAAGTCCAACACTTAGAAAAAAAATCAAGAATTTCAAGAAACAACAATAGTTGCTCTCGGGTTCACTCAAGAAAGAAAAGATTTTTTTTTGTTTCTTGTTCTTTAAGCTCCACACTTTAAACCAAAGTTCATGAGTGTATTGTAAGTGTATCTCAATAGAAAAATCCCGGAAAAAGATAGTTTTCATATTAGCCGCAAGGTGAAAACCTAGTTACTTTTCTATGTTTTGTTTGGAAGATTGAAGGAAATTTGTTGGTGTTGTTCTAAGGGTCTCAAGTAGCGGATTGAAGTGTCTAGAAGAGGCTCTAAGTTTCTAAGGAGCGACTTCGGATTTGGAGTTGAATTAAGATTCGTTGAGGTAATAATCCTGTCTCTTAAAAGTGTTACAAGATTATATTTATTGTTGTTAGCTTTACATGTTTGCTAGCATGAAGTATATGTGTTGAAGTTTATAAGTATTATGGATTGATTCTAGCCTTAAAATCCGAAATGTCATTTAAGCCATGTGAAGTTGGATTACAAATTGGTCGTTTACTAGAATCGTCGCATGTTACTTACATGAAGATTATAGTAGTATAATCAATTGCGACTTGATATCATGTTATGCTAACAACTTGTATTGAAATGGAAATTGGATAAGTATTGATGTTATAGTACCTCAAGTTTGCCGAATCGCCTAGTAGTCGTATTAGTTTGATATCGCCATGGCGGAATTTTACACGTCTAGTAGGCGTGTAATCCCCTATTGTTGATTGCATTGATTGGGCCTTAAATGTGGCGTGTTTGGTTATTTAATTCGGCCTTGAAAAAGGTGGCAAAGTAAGTAGAGACAAATGAGGTGCTGTCCGATTTTCCGTAGAATTTAGAGACTTTACACTTATAATATTCTACGTTTGAAGTAAGGCGTTAATAGACGACGGATATTATAGTTGACATACTACGCGGATATTGTACTTAGCAAGTGGATTGACCCAAGAGGTATGTAGAACTTTCCTATCTTTTAGCATGACTAGTTGCACGATATAGTACGGTAGACGACAATACCTTGATATCCTTTACTAGTTTTATGAATAGCCAAGTCAAGTAGTTAGAGATTAACTCACTTCTTTGAAAGTATTAAGGATGTCTTAAGTTTTATTAAAGTTATGGACTTGAAGAGTGTTACACCTCAGAAATTCAAGAAGATAAGATAAGAACATACCAAGGAGTATAGACTTGATAGTGGAAAGATAAGTGGACAAACACGTGTCGGACGGATTTTGAGTTTACCTGGAGTGTTGTACCAGTTGTTAAGAATTTCAAGGTGTTTTAAGAGCCTAGTGTGTAGTTCGTTAAATCTAGGTCCCAACGCAACAAACCACTCGCCGATAGACACCGATCGAAAGTTACGGATGTTATGTTAGGTGCGCAATGCAGCAGCTCAGGCTCGGTCAGGGAAAGGCGTGGCGCGGCCGCGCGCCGTTGTACCGAGTCCATGGGCTGCAGCCGCGCCGGACGCAGGCGGCGCGCCGAATGCTGGAACTTTTCGGGGCGCCGCGCGCCGAGGCGGAATTTTCTCGCAGAAAGGTCAAATCGTGGATATTTTCGAAAGAGCCTATGAGGTGACAAGTGTCCCTCCCATCCTTTTGACCAGAAAGTGGTCCTATTCCAAGACTTGGCCATTCCATCTCAAAACCCTCCCAATGAAAATCCTCTCCCTTCTCTCTAGTTTTTTGAAGAAAACCTAGCTTAAGAGGAACCGCTGAGCTACAGCAAGAAGGAAAAGTGGGTAAACTCTGGAAGCGCTGTGGTCGAGTTTGACGGAAAAGGAGTGGAAGAAAGTGGGCTTTTGTGGGTTTCTCCAAAGGTAAAAGTTTCTTCTCGATTTGGGTTAATACTTGTTTTAGTAGTTAGAATCGAGCCCGAGGTCATATGTTTTAGTAGTTAGAATCGAGCCCGAGGTCGTTATATTTTAGTAGTTTAGAATCGAGCTCGAGGTCGTTATATTTGAATAATTTGGATCTTGTTGTCTTGTTAAAACCAAAATGGGCATGTTAGCCTTAAGATCAGAATTTCAATCGATTACTAATTGGTCGCCACATGTTGTAAAGGGAAATGGTAGTTGTTGAGATGTTTAGGCTAGATATCATGTTAGACCTAAGAACATGGATTGGAAAGAATTGAAAGTGGATTTAGGAATCGTTATATTGTTGGCCGTGATTGGCATGGAGATTATTGGTTTATTTTGTATTATCGCGGGCATTTGTTTATTGAATTCTACTCGGAAAGGTGGCAAGTTAATAGAAACAAAGAAGTTCTCGTCCAAATTTCCGTAACGTAGGACCTTGCACTTAGTTTATTCTATGCTCGCCAGAGATTGATAGACGCTTTACGACCCTTATAGATTGAAGTACTACGCAGCATATTCCTCTTGCGAGATAAGATCACGGAGCATTTTGCTTATTGTCGCATAATCGTCGCGAGGTATGCGATTCTTCCTATCCTCTTCAAGCATTTGACTATTTGTGAAATATATAGTGTAGTAAATGCACGGTGTTAAAGGAATTTGATTTCCTTGTCAGGCCTTGACTTGATATGAAGTGTAAGTGGTCTTGATTGTTTGAAAAAGTAGGAAAATCTTATTTGTTAGTAATAAGTACTTGTTAAAGTTAATAAGCCCTCTTGGTCTCATAAGGGCTTATAGTTGTAATTGTTGGTTTAAAACATAAAGTGTTATAACGGCTTTATGGAAGTTTGTTATAACCACTTTACGAGGTAAAAGAATGGTTTGTTGATTTCAAAAGAAAAGAGACTTAAGAATTTAAAGTGTTTTGGTTTAAAAGAAAGGCATGATTTTGTCTTCGACAAGTTTTTAAAAACATAAAGTGTTATAATAGCTTTACGGGAAGTTAGTTATAACGACTTTATGTAAAATAAAGAAATGAATTCATTATTGATTTAGATTGGTAACTTGATTTTTGGGAAAAGAGAAGTGACTTGTTTTCAAATATTGAACTCCTTGCGATGGAAAAACATGTTGGCTTCGTGATAAAAGGTGAGTACCTGATCTTAAAGGGTTAGATACTTGGGGTTTATCGTATACTGACGCGGTGCTAAGAAGCGTTTAAAGTACCTCGAGTCACAGGTAATCGCCATGCTTGTTGTGATAGCCTTTGTTTGTGCAAATGTTTGATCAGGTGCTACCGAGCCTCACGGGGCCGCTTATCCGTTGATCACGGACATACCGACACGGGCAGCCCACGGCATGTTTCACTACATCGATCCTCGACATACCGACACGGGTAGCCCACGCATGCTTCCATTGTGAGTGTTATCTTGTTATTAGTCCGACATACCGACACGCTGGGTAGCCCACGTATGCTTCCACGAGTGCAGTAGTACCTTGTAATTTGATTGACATACCGACACATCGGGTAGCCCACGTATGCTTCCACAAACAGTATTGTTTTGTTAGCGGTTCGACATACCGACACGCTGGGTAGCCCACGTACGCTTCCACAGGATTGTTATCTTGTTATCTCCTTTGGGCATACCGACACGCTGACGGGTCCACGTACGAGCCCACTAGGACGCCAGGCCATGCTTATACCGAGCGAGATGCCGGCACGGGGCTATTGCGCGTTAAATTCCCGGTTGTATTTGAGTGATGATTTCACGCACGTAGTCCCTATCTCGATATGATCGCTATAGGTTGTGGTCGTAAGTTTGGTTATCATACATGTCTCCGCTTTATATAGACTATTATGATTTCGCATGTGATTTTTCGCCACATACTGCAATTGCCAGATCGACTCCTTCGGGGCCGCTCATTCCGCAGTCGAGGTACATAGCTTGGCCGATCCGCACTCTTAGGATCGCTGTTCGGTTCTGAAAGCTCCATATCTCCTAAGCTTGTCCCGTGGTACGGCCCTCAAGTTGTAGTCTTTGTTCATTCTGGGCATGACGCGCCCCGCCCCGCCACTATGGTTTTAGAATTCTGAGGTATGTAGCATCACAAGTGCGTGGTAAGGGATGTAATCGCTCAAGTTTTCATTTATGTACAAAAAGGTAACCGCTCAGTTAGCCTGCTTTCTTATTTCACCGCTTTTCTTTCATGAAGTTTTTATTTCGCCGGTTTTTCTCTCGATGTTGTATCACTAGGTGCCCGGTAGGCACTACCACGCCCGAGGCCGGTCGTGACAAAAGTGGTATCGTGAGCGCTTAATCCTGAAAGTGTCTATAGACCGTGATTCAGAGAGTCTTGATTATCTGCGCGCACTACATCAATAATCGTGAGGCTATAGGATATTTAGGATTGGTTTCCATTCTTCTCACTCGAGATCGTGCCTTAGAGTGTTATGCTGGACCCTCCGACGATTCTTTGTATACCGCTGATGCCTCCACGCAAGGCAACCAGAGCCTGTGGGCAAGGCAACAGAGGAGTCGCGAGTAGAGCAGCCGTCTCTACCGAGACCACGCACTGAGCCTCCACCCCACACCGGGCTGCAGGAGACGGGTTACGCGAGACGGCCCGCTTATTGGCCAGATCGTGGCTAGGCACGAGGATAGGCCGATGCAGCAGCCTGGCCTCCAGAGTACCCGGGTTCACACGCAGGTCGAGTAGTTTGAGACTATGGGATTTTCTGAGTTGCAGCCCACCTGAGTTCTACGGGTCGAGGCCTGAGGATGATCCGCAGGAGTTCATCCGACGCTACGCCGATCATGAGAGTGATCAAGGCTTCGAGACCGAGCCGTTGGTTTTGTTCACATCGGCCGCGTGATACCGCAATGATCGTTTGATTCGCGAGCTGCCCCGGGAGCATGCACTCAAACCTGGTCAGCGAAGTTCTCGAGGCTTTCCTTGGCCATTTCTTTCCACAGATGTCACGACTGCCCGGTTCGTGGATCGTGCCTTACCCGGGCACACAAGTATTCATACATCATAGAAAATCAGGGGACTATAAAAACACAAGACATGAAACAATTGTAAATGATACACAGTTTTTGAGAAAAAGGTGCCTTTCGGCATATATATATAACCCAAGTTTTGCAGTTACATCCCAAATGTACAATAGGACTACAGACCTCTAAAGAAGTAAACCACTATGGCGGGACAGGGCCCCGCCATACCCTGAATGTACAAAACTATCTACAATACAGGGAGATCATACCCAAAAGTAGAGCCTCCGGAGAAGATGGAGCTCCTAACACCAAAGCAAAGATCCTAAGGATGGATCTAGCACTGCCGCTCTTACCATGCACATTGAACGCAGCTCTCAAGGAGGTCGCATAACAGGTACCAAATATGTGAAACTGTAAAGTACTTAAATGAAATCATATCACTTTAAAAACCAATTTTACAAATATGCACGAAACAATCAATGTAACCGCACATAGTGCCACATCATAAACAAGAGCAACAATAGGTAAATCAGAATGTGTCTTTTCTAGGTCGCGAATGATCGAAGCAGGCCACTCGCCCATATTATCATTCGCAAGCCTAACTCGACTCAGTAGCCCGCATAGGCCACTCACATGGGCCCGCATGAGGTATAACCCCGCATCGAGGTAGCTACTCCTGCATCGCCCGACTCGCTGTCCGCACGCCACATAGACGCACGAGGCATGACCCCGCACACTAACCGAACTCTCGTAGTTCGCGATAGGCCCCCGACCCGCATGAGGTATTCTCAATCACGTCCTAACGCCTGAGTCTACCCCGCATCGGAGGGCAGCTTAACCCCCGGTATCATCAAGAGGTGAGTGATATAGTACTAACATAACAGCTTATAGTTTAAACAACATAAGCATAAGTAAGACTGACCTCTTTACACAAACGTTACAAGATACTAACACACATAGCATCACAATATGTCTACTCATCAAAACCATCTTATTATACCTTTCAGCAATCAATACAAGTCTTTTATAAACACATAAGTAAACTGTTCCTTTTTAAAACTTAAGCCGTTATACTTAACTTCCCATAAAGCTAGTATAACCCTTAAGCTTCTTGCTTTAAAAACAAATATTCTTCTTCTTTCAAAACTGTTTTATAATTCTTTTGAAAGACTTTTTAAGATCTTTATTATTCAGGCTTAAGTCGCAAGACATTGCCGTAAGTATTATTTAGGCTTAAGTCAAAAGACATTGCCGAAGTTATTATTCAGTTAACACACGTACGTCGACCGCATTATATATATATTTAAAATATCATGCTTAAGAGTATAGGAAGAATCACATACCTTCGCGAAATCCACCGCCAAGTCGAATATGTCGCGCAGAGAATCACCATAATAGTCACAGACATCTATCAAAGTCTAGACTACTCAGAGGTCATTCTAAATGCGGGTTCACAATTCTACTAAAGTCGGGCAAAGACTTCCCTACCCGCGAGCTATATAAGTTCATCGTGGAAAACAATCCTATGTAAGTATAGTTCAATTATTCTTCTTTATACCCTTCATCGTGATAATAACAATTCTATTCTCAATATTCTTCTAAGTAATTATACTTATTCTTATACTTCTACAAAGATGCATTCTCTAATTATAAAAGAAGGGTAAGTTTATTTACCTCGTAAGCCCAAAATTATCCAAGTTAAACGTCGCCTCCCGAGCAAGGTTTAGCTCCTAATTTGCACGCTCCAAAGCTCCAAGAATCCTAAGTTCTTCACAACTTCTACTAAGTACTAAGGATTTGGGCTAGGTATTTAGGAATAGTAACCACACTGGAAGACAACATTTCTACCAAGGGAGGGGAGACTCTGCTAAGCTCAACTCAAGAGTGGGGAGAAGGCTTCTTGACGAGAACTCGGGAGAGTGAGGGATTTTCAAGGCTTGAAATAGATTTGTGGACGAAGAACTCTTCATCACAAGCGAGGGTATTTATAGGTCAAGAAGTGGCCAACCAACGCCAAGATTTAGCCAAGTGCAAGGCAAGTGTAAGGTGGGATTTGCCCAAGTGCACCCTAACCTACTCCACAAAACAATGACCCATGTTTTAGGCCACAAAACAAGCCCCCAATTCATGCCCATCGTCCAAGGTGAAAGCCCACATCGTTGTCTCCACGCAGGTGACAAGTGTCACCCTCCCGCTGGTCTAAAATGTTTCGCCTCTCGGAAAAATCCGCAAAAATTAGAAATGACATAGCCGGAATTTACCCTACGCGAGTCAGGTAAAACATTTCGTTTGAAACGATTCTTTGGCGAAGTTGTGCCCAAAAACGCCCAAGGCCTAAACTTTATAATAACTTTCAGACGCCTCACGCATACATACCCGAAATACGGTGGTATAACATTCTCCTCCTTAGAAACATTCGCCCCAATGTTCCTTCCCAAGACATGTATAACGATAAGATTCTTCATAACTTAAACAGTTGCAAATGCCACATACGCCACAAACAACACTAGGCATAAACGATAATGAAAATTTACAAGTAGGAAAGTGAATTACCCGGAGGTGTGGGGAATAGTGAGGATACTTCGCCTCATGTCCTCCTCGCCTTCCCACGCCATCTCCTCCTCGAGCTCGCTCCGCCACGTAACTTCGACTGCCACGCCCCGTCCGCAGACGCCTAACCCGACGATCGACATCGCCATGGAACCTCCTCATACGATAACCCTGGCCACCGACATCGCCAATCGGGTGCACCCTAGATGGATCCTCGATACATCTCTCAAGATAGAAACATGAAACACCGATGCACCGCTTCCAGACGGACGGCAGATTCAACTCGTAGTAACCTTGCCTACCCCGCGGACTATCTCGATAGTGGCCCAATGTACTCGGCCGAAGCCTTTCTTCCCGACCATCACACCCTTTCATGGGTGACACCTTTAGGAAAACCTAATCATCAACTCTCGAACTCCGATGCCGACGACGATGATCTGTGATATGATTGCCGACTGAGTCGCCAAGAACCTCTCCCGATAAGCTTCACCTTATCCATCGCCGCGCACCAACCGTCCCACTAATCGCACTCTCGCCTACATCAAACCAGCCTATCGGCGATCCGCACTTCCTCCCATACAAGGCCTCATAAGGCGCCATCCGAATACCGGAGTGGTAGCTATTATTATACGCAAACTCAACTAGAGGCAAATGATCCTCCCACTACCCTCGGTCGATAACACAGCTCGCAAAGATATCCTCAAGAGTCCGATAGTGCGCCACCGTCTGTCTGCTCTGCGGATGGAATGCGACTGTGCTCACCGCGTCTCAAACCCTTCTCGAAGCGACTCTGGTTAGCCGTAACCGGGCCTCTCGTCTCGATATGATCGAAATAGTGACTCCATGCAATTGACGATCTCTGATGTAAAGTCCGCATAATCTCACCAAAAAGTCGCCCTAACAGAAGAAAGTGGGCTGATTTCACACCGCCGACGATAACCCATATAGAATCATGTTCTCCGAAAGCGAGGCAATCCCGATGAAGTCCATGTTGATTACCTCCCACTTCCGTGCCTGATCTCTATCGCTCGCAATAATCCACCGTGCCTCCGTGCTCTACCTTCACCGCCGACAACACGCACCGAGCTACGAACTCGCAACGCCCCTCTTCAAGCCATCCCACCAATACACGTATCTAAGGTCGTGGTACATCTTGGTCGACTCGACGATAGTAACGCGCTACACGCAGGCTTCCCAAGAACTCGGGCCAAGTCCTCAAACATCCGAACACACAACTCGCCAAACCTTAGCACCCCATCAAAGTGCTACCAAAAGGACTCCTTCCTCACGAAGAGTCAGATCACGGCATCAATCAAAACCGATCTCGAATCGCTGCTCTTCACCTCTCGACGACGGAAGACTTGCAACCTCACGAACTCTAACCCCACCGCTATCGTAACCAATCAAACGGACACCAAGGCTCGCTAATCGATGCAAATCACTAACCATGCCCTCCTCTCTAGCCGCACATCCGATAGGCTCCCATCGACCTACGACTAAGAGCATCCGCCACAACATCGCCTTCCCGTGGTACAGATATCAACATCGTAATCCTTAAGCAACTCTAACCACCGCCTCGCCGTAGTTCACTCCTCCGTCAAGATATACTCGAGGCTCTGTGGTCTCAGATAAATATCCACGTGAACCCCATACAAATAGTTCCTCCGCATCTTCAAAGCGTGAATCACCGCCGCTAACTCCAAATCACGCGGGTAGTTCCTCCGTGTTTCTTAAGCCGCCTGACGCTGTGACGCTTATAACTCTACCTCGCCGATCAACACACATCCTCACCGATGCCCGACGATCACAATACACGACATAACCATCCGACCTCCGAAGAGTAAGAACGGGGCGGTCGCCGCCTCTCTTTCAAAGAATCGAAACCCCGCCACAAGCATCACCATCAAACTTAGCCGCTTCCGAGTCACCTAGTCAACGGTGCGTAGATAGAAGCAAACTTCTACGAACCACGAGCACAACTCGCGAGGCCCGTAAAGTCGCGAACCTCGCTTGAGTAAGAGGTTCAGGCCAAGTCCCGATCGCTTCGATCTTCGCCAGATCCACTGAATGCCATCAGCCCCAAATAATATGCCCAAGAAAAGCCACCAAGCTAACCAAAACTCACATTTGGAAAACTTGGCGATAATCACGTCCCGAGAATCACAAGATAATCCTCAAACGCCCGCATGCTCCTCGCCCGAGCGAATAAACCAAGATATCATCAATGAACACTATTACAAACGTGTCCAAAATGGTTTGAACACTCGGCCATCAAATCCATGAATATCACGAGCATCGTCAACCCAAAAGACATGACTCAACTCATAATGCCCGCATCGTCCTAATGCCGCCCAGTGACATCCACCTCTCGACTTAACTCGATGATAGCCCGATCGCAGATCAATCTCGAGAAACATCTCGCGCCCGCAACTTGTCGAACAAATCATCAATCCCGGGAAGCGGGTATTCGTTTAATGGTCACCTTGTTCACCGTCAGAATCAACACACATGCTAGCCGCCCGCCCTTCTTTTTACGAACAATACGCTTCTGGGAAACACTAGTCCGATGAAGCCCTTCTCCAAAGAAATCTCTCACCGGTCCTTCAACTCTCTCAACTCGGCAGTGTCATTCTCGTATGGCTGAATAGAAATAGGCCGAGTGTCCGCAAAGACATCGATACAAAACTCTATCTCTCTCGTGAGGGATACCCGAGGTCATCCGAAACACGCCCTGGGAACTCTCGACTATCGAATCGATCGCAAATCTAGCACCGCAAATTTCGATCAAACACCCAACGAGATGGCAGATATACCCTTCGCACCATCTTCCTAGCCTGAGGTAAGAAATAAACTTACCCTTCTACATACAAGGTTCTTCCCACACAACAACCGCTTCCTCAGAAACCGGAACCGCATTACTCTCTCCCTAAGCCTACATTCGCATAGCAAGAAGCTAGCCAATCCATCCCCATGATCACATCGAATCGGGCCATGTCTAGCTTCTATCAAGTCGCTAGGGTCCGACGATCAGAATTGTCACGACCAACCTGCCCGTGATCGTGCCTACCCCGCACCCAAGTAGACATACATCGTAGTAATCACGAACATAAAGACAATACATGAAACCAAAGGTAATAAGACGTTGAAATAAGAAGACAAAGCAACTAAAAACGGTTACCTTCAGATATATGTATAAATAGCAACCTTTTTCAACATGAACAGCTTTAATCCTTTTTACAAACCCCGCCCACAACAAGATTACTGCACTTCTAAGAATGATACGATAACAATGGCGGACAGGTCCCGCCAAACCCTCAATGTAAACACTTACGACGACGTGGACTATACCACCGATAAGCCTCCGAGAAACGGAGCTTCCCAAACGTCAAATCGACTTGAGAGCTAGGATCAACGATCGCGTGTACTCAACTCGCAGATGAACGCACTTCGGGCGAGGTCGCATAACAGTACCGTGTATGTGAAATCAAAATACATATCAGAAATGAAATCATAGCAACATATAAAGCAGAGATGTATGATAACCAAACTACGCTTACAACAAGCAATATGTCAAGTCGTGACTCACGCCTCAAGTCATCACTTAAGTATAACAACGGGTCTCGTGCCCACAATATCAATCATGCCCGTGGAATACCTTCCTCACCGCAAGCCTACGGTATAAAACACCAAGGAACACACATGAACACTGTGTCCCATACGTGTCATAATAAAATGCACGGTAAGTACGGCGCATAGCCGACTACTAAAAACCCACAAGCATCAACAAGGTCATGAATCAGATCATAAGATCTGCTTGCACCGTCACATGATCAAAGCCGCCACTTGCCCGCAGACGCGTACGCGCCTAACCTCGAACCCCGCAGGCGCGATAGGCCAATCTCATCGCCCGCATGGCGTATTCCCCGCATCGAGGGTAGCTACTCCTGCATCGCCCCGACTTCCGAGTCCGCATGGCCACAAGGACCGCATGCCCATAAAGGACGACGCTAACCTCGAACTCTCGAGTTCGCGATAGGCCCTCAGACCCGCACGAGGTATTCTCAATCACGGTCCTGCATCACCGAGTCTACCCCGCACGGAGGCGCTTAACTCCCTGAATCATCTCAAGAGATTTAACGCCACAATACTATCATAACGACCGATAGTTAATAAGCACAATCAAGGGAAACCCTTTACACAAACATCACAAGATACTAACACACGTAGCATCCTAACACGCTTACTTATCAAAGCAATCAAGAAAATATTACAAGGCTATTACAAACCAATACAATCAAGTTGTTCACACAAGGTACTTTCTACTATATGATTAACAAGATCGGTTTTTATCCCCAAAGTACTTCATACATTAACTCTTTAAAAGATACGTTATCGCAATACCCATAGTATATGAAAATAGAGGATTATCTTTTAAAGTAAATCAATTACTTCTCCTTGTAAAATCAAGTAGCAACATTCTTTCCAATGTTCAAGTTTGCCTAATTTCCAATGCGTTCCAGCTTCTCATTTTTTGAAAGGTTTCGTAGTTCATAGTCTTATTCATTTAAGAATATAATTCTCCTTTAAACAACTGAGAAACCCAAGCCTTATATGCGAGTAGATATTCTGTTTATTACAATCTTATTACAAAGAACATGATCTAGAAATATCATTTTGTCTCATCTTAGCTTCTACGCAGATGGAAGTTTCTACCGGGTTTTAATAATACTTAATTATTCAAAACATTTCCTTTTATTAACGCCGCAGTTGGTTTGTCGATACACATTCTCGACTTCAAATCAAGAAACATTCTTAAGCCGTTATACCTAACTTCCCATAAAGCTAGTATAACTCTTAAGTTTAAAAAAAAAAACCAAATATTACTTCTTCTCTCAAAATGATTCAAAATCTTTTGAAATACTTCAAGTTCTTTATTAACACATAACAATCCAGTTATAGTTCAAATCGCTTACCTTTAAAACCACATGTATTTTCTTACCAACATAAAGTCGTTATAACCAAATTCCCATAAAGCCGTTATAACACTTTATGTTTTACACCAATCAAATACGCTCAAAGACACGACGCTTCACCGTATACATATTTCACACATATCATGCTGTAAGAGATAGGAAGAGGTTCACATACCTCGCGACGAGTATCGACTAATAGCAAAACGCCCAAGTACTTCCAACCGCCGGCCACTCCTGCCAAGTAGATCGCGCCACACGTAGTACTTCAACCTATGGCCACGCGCTTTATTAGTGTTTAGATCCCTTCAGAGAACATTCTACGTAAAATTCGCAAAGATCTCCCCCGCAACAGAAATCTTCTCCTCTATCGAGGCCGCCACCAAGCCAACCAGGTGTGGGTTATACAACTAACCCTAACGGTACAATTCTACTCCACTGACTACTACACAAGTCTACCAGAATACAACCCTATGTAATTACAGCTCAAGATTCTTCTTTAAATTCAAAGCTTAAGTCGCAAGACATTGCCGTAAGTATTATTCAGCTTAAGTCAAAAGACATCACTGATAACTACGCTCACTTCTATATATAGTATACTTCAACTATATATTCTACAATATGTAATTTCCAATTACAATAGAGGACAAGATAATTACCTCGATAAGCCCATAATTATCCAAGTATAAAGTCGATCCCGGCAATCGCTTAGCTCCAACTCCGCGCCCAACCCGCCTCCAAACAACCCTTAGAAGTTCTAACCAACTTCTACTTACTACTCCAACTAACCATGGAGATTTTCCTAGTGGTTTCTTTGTGACCGACGGGAAGTATAATAGTATTTCCGGGCTTTTAGATAGGTATAACCTTAGAATACTACAAGGTATATGGCTAAGGTAATTTGGGCATTATAACAATACTTTGAGAGTATTTCTACCAAGAGAGTGGTATTATACGAAAGCAACTAGGCAGTGGGTACCCCACGCCACACTACTAGGAGTGGGAAGGGCTCTCGCCAAGGGATGGGAGGCTCTCGCCACTACACTTCACAAAGGGGAGGAAGAAGCTTTCAAGACTTAAGAGATTTTGGACGAAGAAGTTCATCAAAGGGAGTGGTATTTATAGGTCAAGTGAAGGCCAACCAATGGCCAAGATTTAGCCAAGTGCTAGTGCAAGTGTAAGGCCAAGATTAGGCAATGTGGTACCTAGCCAACTTGCACACAAAATATCCTACCTACTACTTGACAAAAACCAACCCCAATCGCCCAAGCTTTACCGCCTCAAGGTTCACCAATGAGAGGTGCCAAGTGTCGCCTCTCGCTATCCAAATGTTACGCCTCTCTAAAAATCCGCAAAAATTAAAATGACATAGCCGGAAATTCCCCACGAAAGTCGTGGAAAACGCTTCGCCGAAAAACGACTTAACCGTGTTATGCACAAATAAAATTCGCCAAGCACTTTAAGGCACAAACTCAAATTTTCTACGCACGCCCCACGCATATACCGAAATACGGTATAACATTCTCCTTCCTTAGAAACATTCGTCTCCGAACGTTCCTTCTAAGTCTCAAACAAACGCGCCAAAGATAGTCTTCACTACTATACTTACGAAAACAAACCCGCCACATCCGCCACTAAACACCCAAGCAAAATACCTCCATCCAAGTCCACGAGGAAACACCTCTATCATAACCACAAACACTTCTCACCGGGTCTAAAATATACTTCCTTCGTGACCTTCTCTTTACAAAAGAAATGATCACATCAATGCTCGCCATACATGCTCACTTCTCTCTTTACTCGTCAGAGATACCACTTTGTCACTTTGTCGCAGCCTTGCCCGACGCACCTAACAAATGGTACCGGCCGCTATGATCCCGAGGATGTCGACACTAACTCTTACCACATTTCGACATCGCTTCGCCTAAAACTCGGGTTACTATCTCTAACGTGGTCATCATTAATCGAACACTGACGGATCTCCGATACTTTCCCAACATAACATTTAACGATCGACGCACCGCCTCCTAAGTCGACGCAATGCTAACATATAGGCAACCCGCCTATTCTTCACATGAACTCGTGCGGCCCAAAGTAACTCGCTAAGTCCTCTCAGATTCCAAACTCACACCCAACCCGGCGGTACTTCTTCAAGAAGACCGACCACCAACCTCAACTCTAAGCGCCGCCGACATCCGCACAATTCCTCCGAGCCGTAACTTCTTCTAGACAAGCTTCGACTATCCACAATTACCGAACAAGCTCAACTAACTAATCAACCTTGCCAACATCGAACCAATCGACCGCATTTACACTTCCGCCCTACAAGGCTTCACAAAGCGATATCCGAACACCGAAATAGTAGCTTAAACACTTCCTCCTCAGAGACAACAATCCCCACGACTACCTCTCAAATCCACGTGACCGCCCGAGGGCGAACGCGATTCGAGACTCACCTGAAGTTCTTAACCTCGCCTCGTAAACTTTAGAAGACGAAATAGCCACAACCCGGGCTTCACCGTTCGACATAAGGTGAAGGTAGGCACCGCAGCCTTTCAACCTTCGTATAACTCAACACACCGAGTAAACGGTCCCGAACGAAGAACAAGACGGGCTGCCCTCATCGACCACCACCGGTCGAACGCATCCACGAACTCAGACCGTTAATCGAATACGGGCCTAACACCCTCGTGACTACCACAAGGCGACCACCACAAACCGACCCCACCACTAAACCCGCCGCTGGTTGACCCGCAACGTGGCTCAACCCGACCCGCAACGCGCATCATACTAGCTCCCGAACCGAACAATCTCACTAATCACGCATTTAAAACCTAGCGGTCTTCTTAGCTCAACTACCCTCTTCATTCCACACTACCAGGACCTGTCCCAACATAACTCACGTGCACTATGCACCCGATAAGGGTCAAACATAACACTACACCTTTTCCTCGAGACGGCCTCACCTCTAAGCGTCTCTACGTATAAAGCTCTAAGGCTCACACTTTCTCTATCCCCAAAATCTTACTCTGCTAAACAACCATGATTTCAAATCACAACTAACACACCGCCATCGTAACATAGCACCTAAGGTATACTCACCTTATCACCTATACAAAACTCTGTGAGGGTTAAGGATAGATCTATGTTCACCGCTTCACTCCTTAGTCGTCTAATCAAACCCGCGCCTGCAGGGCATAGTCGAGGAGATGACAAACTACCCACCGATCCTCAAGGCTAAGTCCTCCTACAAGGACACTCTCGACACTGCACTCGACGGCCAGTACAACAAGCACTAACCTAAAAGACGACATTCCCCGGGACGACGTCACACCGCGAACCGAAGCCCCGAGTTCTCACCAACTCCTCGCACACCCCGAACGCCCCGGAATTTGTAAGACCACTGACCGCCGAGGTGCATATCTAACACGGCGAGCGACTACCGAAAGTTACCAAAGGACCTTGCCGCCCGCCCTCTTCTACCGCCCTTCGTTAACCCGCCGACCTCTACATCGCCTCGTGGCACTGTTATACCCCGTAGTTCCGTGGTATGTATGCGAGACGCACGCATTTAGAATACGGCGTAAAGATCGGAAAGAAGAAGAGGCGATTTTTCCACTAAAAGTTTCCGTTTTGTGAAGGAAAAGGTTCGCTTTTGGGAATCGATTCCCTGACGGTATTCTGACTTCCCGAATATTAGAGAATTATGGAATTTTATTTTCTAAATGGTCACGCGGGCCCACGGAGAAATTTACGCTTTGTGGGGCCCGCTTGATTTTGAGATTTTGGCCGCTGGATATTTTCTAAGACGCAAATATTTTGATTTAATCGGGGCACACGTGTCACCCCACGTGGCACCTTTGGGCCGAAATATGTTTGTGCACAACACCCTGCTAGAGTCGCCGACTAAACGCTTTCACAAATCGTAGGGAATTTCCGCTATGTCATTAAGTATTTTTATGGATTTTTCCGAGAGACTAACATTTTCGACCAACGGAGGGCGATACGTGTCACCTCACATCGAAGCGGGGCGCACAATGGACGATCGAAGGCTTTGGGAGATATTTTCGTAGATATTTTAAAGTGCAAGTTGGCTAGGTACACATGGGTGAATCTTGGCCCTACACTTGCCTAACACTTGGCTAGATTCGCCATTGGTTGGCCTTGGCTTGTGCTATAAATACCCTCCCTTGGAAGACTAATTCATTCACAAATTGCCTAAGTCTTGAAAGCTTCTTCCTTCCCCTTAGTGGTGTCTTGGCCGAGAGCCCCTCCTCCCCTCGCCGAGAGTCTCCCAGTGGCAGCCGAGGCAGACACCCCCTCCTGAGGTGCTAGCCGTGGGTACCCCAGCCTAGTTGCTTTCAGATAATACCCCCTCAGGGTATAGAAATACTCCAAGTATTGTTATAATGCCCAAATTACCTTAGCCCTATACCTTGTTGTATTCTAAGGTTATACCTATACGAAAAGCCCGTAAAATACTATTATACTTCCCGTCACCACAAAACCGTAACCCTAGGAAAATTTCCATAGTCCGGAGTATTGTGTGTTTGGTTAGAACTTCTGGCGGTGGTTTAGAGCGGTTGGAGCGCCGAGTCGAGCCAAACGATTGCCCAGATCGACTTTATACTTGGATAATTATGGGCTTATCGAGGTAATTATCTTGTCCCCTATCAGAATTGGATATTACATGTCAGAGAGTATATAGTCAAGTATACTATATATATATAATCAACATAGCTTGGCAATGTCTCGACTTAAGCTCGAAGAATCGAATCAGAATTACATAGGATCAGACATGAGACTCAGGTAGTAGCATCGTGAGTAGAATTGTACCTGCTAGGTTAGATGTATAAACCTCGGTTGGCTTTCAGCCTACCGACAGAGAGGAGATTTACGCCACATGGGGAGGTGTCGAATTTTCTCAGAGAAGTTCTACGATGAGACCTAAATGTTAATAAGCGCTGTGGCCTTATAGCGGACGTATCACGGTGGCGCGATCTACGCGGCTGGCTGAGTAGCCGACATTGAGGTACTCTGAGCATTTTGCTATTAGTCGATAATCGCCGCGAGGTACGCGAACCTCTTCCTATCTCTCTAGCATGATATGTGTGAACTATGTAGTACGGTAGACGCATACGTGCTAAATGTATTCGATGGTTTAAAACATAAAGTGTTATAACGCTTTACGGGAAGTTGGTTATAATAAATTTTACGTAGATAAGAAAACACTTTGTGGTCTTTAAAAGGTAAATGATTTGTTTATAATCGCTTGATGTGTGATTATAAAGAATCTTGAAGTATTTCAAAAGATTTCAAATCGCTTTGAAAGAGAAGTAATACTTGGTTTTGAGAACTTAAGAGTTATACTAGCTTTACGGGAAGTTAGGTATAACGCTTAAGAACGCTTTATCGATTTTGGAAATCGTGATGTGTATCGACAAACCATCGCAGTCATAATAAAAGGAAATGTTTTGAACAATTAAGTATTATTAAAACCAAGAGAAACTTCCATCCGCATGTAAGCCAAGATTTAGACAAATGATATTTCCTAGATCACGGTCAGAATAAAGATTGTTATAAACAAGAATATCCTACTCACATATAAGGCTTATGTTTCTCGATTGTTTAAAAGAGAATTATATTCTTAAATGAATAAGACTATGAATCGCGAACCCTTTCTAAAATAAGAAACGGAACATTTGAAATTAGGCAACTTGGACGCTTGGAAAATAATGTTGTTACTTGATTTTACAAAGGTAAGAGTTTTGGTTTTCTTAAAAGGATACCACTCTATTTTATACTACGTATCAGGTGACTTATGTGAAAGAAACAGATCTTTTTTAAGATTTTAATGCAGAAGTACTTTGGGGATAGATAATTCAACTTGTTAGTAAAGTACCTGTGTGAATAACTTGATCAGATTGGCTCGTGATAGCCTTGTAATACTTTCTTGTTGCTTTGATAAGTAAAAGTGTTAGGATGCTACGCGGTGTTAGTATCTTGTGATGTTTGTGTGCGGGTTTCCTTGATTGTGCTTATTAACTATCGTTATGATAGTATTGTGGCATTCATCTCGAGACGATTCCGGTTAAGCCATCCGACGCGGGTAGACTCAAAGTGTCCGGGACCATGATTCGAGAATACCTCATGCGGTCCCGGGGCCTATGAGCTACGAGTTCCGTGTTAGTGTATCGCCCTTACGGGCACGCGGTCTCGCGCTACGCGATCAGCGTCCGTGACGACGCCGGAGTAGCTACTTCGACGCGGGAATACCTCACGCGCCGATGAGATTGGCCTACGCGAGTCAGCGGAAGTTCCCAGACTAGACGCGACATTAGATATCGCGCGCAAGGGGCCGCCTTTGATCACGGGCGGTTCAGACAGATCTTATGATACGCTTTATGACCTTGTTGGTACGGCGAGTGTTAGTAGCTCGCTATGCCTTCGCATTTACCCCGCATGACTTTATTAGACACAGCGGACTCGTGTTCATGTGTATTCCTTGCTTGATATCATAAACCGCCAGCGGCGGAAGGTATTCCACGGCACGATTGATGTCATGGGCGTGAGACCCATTGTTAAATCGAGCGATGACTGGTGCGCGAGTCCCCGACTTGACATGATCGCTATTTATGGTGAATCAGAGTTTCGCTATCATACATGTCTCCCGCTTGTATAGACTACTATGATTTCATTTGACGATTTATTTTAGTTTCACATACTCTGCACTGCCAGATCGACTTCTTCGGGGCCGCGCTCATGCCGCAGTCGAGGTACATCCGCCGATCCTAGCCTCGTGGTCACAACATGGGAAGCCCGCTTCCCGAGGCTTATCACTGTATAGTCCCCGTCAGAGTGCGTTTACATTCGTGGGTTTGGCGGCCCCGCCCCGCCATCGCGGGTCGATCATTCTTAGAGGTCCGTAGAGTAATCGCAGGGGTGGTTGGTAAAGGATTGCCGCTCATTTGTAAAAGAGTTGATGGTTATATATATGCCGAAGGCAAGTTTTCGCTGCATTATTGTTTTATATTTCGTTATCTCATGTTGTTGTTTTATGTTCCGACACTGATGTTGTGTCACTAGGGTGCCCGGTAGGCACCACCACGCCCGCCGGTCGTGACAAAAGTGGTATCGAGCGCTTAATCTCTGAAAGTGTCTACGCATCAGATCCAAGAGTCTTGATTATCGCGTGCGTGCACCACACCAATAATCGTGAGGCTATAGGATATTTAGGATCGGGTTCTATTCTTCTCACTCAGATCGTGCCTTAGAGCCGTGTTGTAAGTCGACCTCCGACGAAATTCTTTCCTTATCGCTATGCTCCGCGTAGGCAACCCGAGCCTGTGAGGGCAAGGCAATGGCGGAGCCGCGAGCGTAGTTTAAGCACGGCGAGGGCACAGCCCAATCATTACCTAGTAGTGCTTCATTCGGGATTTCGCGACGCCACTAGCCCCAGCAGAAGTTTAGCACGCTGACGGCAGCTCATCGCGCCCACGATATTTGAACCTTCGCCCACGACCGAACCGAATATAGATTGCAAGAGACAACCTTGTTACTAGCTATGGATTTGGCTACCAGAGAGTATACCGATGTATCGCAAGTCTTGATGACTACCTAAGAGAAGGCGTTGCAAGAGTAGTCCTTCGCTTAGGCTTCGAGCATGGCCCGTGTACGCTTACGCAGCAGCCGAGAAACGTAGAGATCGACGCGTTAACCAAGGATGCAAGAGGGTCGAGCAGCAGGTCCTTCAGAACTTTCGCGAGTATACCTTAAGTGCTATGTTCTCGATAGCAGGTGTTAGTTGTGATTAGAATCACGCGGGTTAACCGAGTAAGATTTCGGGGATGAGAAGTGTGAGCCTTAGAGTGTTATACGAAAGACCTTAGAGGTATGCCATCTCGAGAAAGGTGTAGGTTATGTTTGACCCTTATAGGAGTGCATAGTGCACGTGAGCTATGTTCGTGGGATAAGTCCCTGTAGTATGAAATGAAAGAGGTAGTCGAGCTAAGAAGACCGCCAGGTTTTCGTAACGTGTTAGTAAGATTGTTCCTACGAGATGGTATTTCGCGCCTGCCGGCCTGGAGGCTACGCGGGTCAACCCGCCAGAGGTTTGGGCGCGGGTCAGTTTGTGGTGGTCCTCTTGTGTTAGGGTCACGAGGGTGTTAGGCCCATGTTTAGTTAGCCGCAAGTTCGTGGACGCGCTCGACCAGCTGGTCGGGCCGACGGGCACCATCGTGTTCTTCTGGCCAGGTCGCTCTCTACAGTTGACATGTTATCCGGTGCGTCGCGAGGTTGCACGGTGCCTACCTTCACCTTATGACGATGCCGAGCCTGTGGTACTACTGCTTTCTCTTCTCGAGTTTGTACTGTGCAGGCTAGAACTCAGCGGTAGTCTCCAGACGCATTCGCCCCGCCGTTGTTTTGATTTCGCGGTAGCCGCGAGGATCGTTGTTCCTGGCCGGGAGTGTTTAAGCTACCATTTCGCTGTTCGGATGTCGCCTCGCGACGCCTTGTAGGGCAGAATGCAAGTTGCCGGCCGATTGGTCTGATGTTGGTGGTTCGGATAGTGTTCAGCTTGTTCCAGCAGATCGCGGATAGGTAAGCTTGTCTGTAGAAGTTCCGCAAACAGAGGAATCGTATGATAATCGCGACGACGCCTTAGAGTTCAAAGCCGACGGTCGGTCTTCTTGAAAGTACCACCCTTATTGCAGGTGTGACGAGTTGTGGAAACAGTATGAACTTAGCCCGAGTCACTTGGGCCTCGCGAGTTCATGGAAGAATAGGCCAGTTGCCTATATGTTAGCATTTGCCATCCGACTTGGTGAAGGACGCCGGCCTTTCAGATTGTTATGTTCGGAAAGTATCAAGATCCATCCGCACGTTCCCGCTAATGATGACCACGTTAGAGATAGTAACCCCGAAGTTTTGGAATCAAGCCGTGACGTAACGTGGTAAGAGTCCGAGCGTACGCGCTTCAAGATCGACGCACCCGCACTATTTGTTGGGTCGCCGAGCGCGCTCGCGACAAAGTGACAAAAGTAGTATTATTTGTGGTGATGTTAGAGGTGTTTCTCGTGACTTGGATGGGCATTTTACGCTGGTATTTCGCGCCACCGTGGCAGATTGTTTCGTAAGTATAGTAGGAAGACTATAATCACACGTGTTCGCTTTGAGATTTAGAAGGAACATTCGACGAATGTTTCGGGGGAAGAATGTTATACCCCGTAGTTCCGTGGTATGTATGCGAGGACGCACGCATTTGAGAATACCATGTAAAGATCGGAAAGCGAAGAAAGAGGCAATTTTTCCACTAAAAGTTTCCGGTTTTGTGAAGGAAAAAGGTTCGCTTGGGAATCGATTCCCGATTTGTATTCTGACTTCCCGAATATTAGAGAATTATGGAATTTATTTTCGAAATGGTCACGCTGGGCCCACGGAGAAATTTACGCTTTGTGGGGCCCGCTTGATTTTGAGATTTTGGCCGCTTTGGATATTTTCAAGACGAAATATTTTGGATTTAATCGGGGCTTACACGTGTCACCCCCATGGCACCTTTCGGGGCCGAAATATGTTTGTGCACAACACCCTGCTAGAGTCGCCGACTAAACGCTTTCACGCCTTCGTAGGGAATTTCCGCCATGTCATTAAGTATTTTTATGATTTTTCCGAGAGATTAACATTTTGGACCAACGAGGCGACATGTGTCACCTCACATCGGGAAGCGTCGGGCGCATACAACGGACGATCAAGGCTTTCGGAGATATTTTTGTAGATATTTCAAGTGCAAGTTCGCTAGGTACACACGGGTGAATCTTGGCCCTACACTTGCCTAACACTTGGCTAGATCTCGCCATTGGTTGGCCTTGGCTCAGGCTATAAATACTCTCCTCGGAAGACTAATTCATTCACAAATTGCCTAAGTCTGAAAGCTTCTTCCTTCCCCTTAGCGTGGTGTCTGGCCGAGAGCCCTCCCTCCCCTCGCCGAGTCTCCCAGCGGGTAGGCCAGGCAGACACCCCCTCCTCGAGGTGCTAGCCGCGGCACCCCAGCCTAGTTGCTTCAGATAATACCCTCAGGTATAGAAATACTCTCCAAGTATCGTTATAATGCCCAAATTACCTTAGCCCTATACCTTGTTGTATTCTAAGGTTATACCTATACGAAAGCCCGTAAAATACTATTATACTTCCCACCACAAAACCGTAACCCTAGGAAAATCTCCATACCGCTGAGTATTGTGTGCTGGTTAGAACTTCTGGGTGGTTTAGAGCCGGTTGAGCGCCGAGTCGAGCTAAACGATTGCCCAGATCGACTTTATACTTGGATAATTATGGGCTTATCGAGGTAATTATCTCGCCCCCTATTGTAATCGATATTACATGTCAGAGAGTATATAGTCAAGTATACTATATATATATAATCAACATAGCTTCAGGCAATGTCTCGACTTAAGCTCGAAGAATCGAATCAGAATTACATAGATCAGACAAGAGACTCAGGTAGTACGTGGAGTAGAATTGTACCGCTAGGTTAGATGTATAAACCCCGTTGGCTCGTAGCCTACCGATGTAGAGGAGATTTACGCCGCCATGTGGAGGTGCCAATTTTCTCAGAAGTTCTACGATGAGACCTAAATGTTAATGCGCGTGGCCTTATAGCGACGCACACGCGCCGATCTACGTGGCTTGGAGCAGCCGACATTGAGGTACTGAGCATTTTGCTATTAGTCGATAATCGCCGCTGGTATGCGAACCTCTTCCTATCTCTCTAGCATGATATGTGTGAACTATGTAGTACGGCAGACGCATACGTGCAAATGTATTCGATGGTTTAAACATAAAGTTATAACGCTTATGGGAAGTCGTTATAATGTTTTTATGTAGATAAGAAAACACTTTGGTCTTTAAAAGGTAAATGATTTGTTTATAATCGCTTGACGGTGATTATAAAGAACTTGAAGTATTTCAAAAGATTTCAAATCGCTTTGAAAGAGAAGTAATACTTGGTTTTGAGAACTTAAGAGTTATACTAGCTTTACGGGAAGTTAGGTATAACGCTTAAGAACGCTTTATCGATTTTGGAAATCAGACGTATCGACAAACCATCGCATAGCAATAAAAGGAAATGTTTTGAACAATTAAGTATTATTAAAACCAGAGAAACTTCCATTCGCATAGCTAAGACGAGACAAAATGATATTTCCTAGATCACGGTCGCCGTAATAAAGATTGTTATAAACAAGAATATCCTACCACATATAAGGCTTATGTTTCTCATTGTTTAAAAGAGAATTATATTCTTAAATGAATAAGACTATGAATCCCGAACCCTTTCTAAAATAAGAAACGTGAACATTTGAAATTAGGCAAACTTGACGCTTGGAAAATAATGTTGTTACTTGATTTTACAAAGGTAAGAGTTTTGGTTTTCTTAGTGACGATACTCTATTTTATACTACGTATCAGGTGACTTATGTGAAAGAAATGCATCTTTTTAAGATTTTATCGGTGAAGCACTTCGGGATAGATACCAACTTGTTAGTAGAAAGTACCAGGTGAATAACTTGATCGTATTGGTTCATGATAGCCTTGTAATACTTTCTTGTTGCTTTGATAAGTAAAAGTTAGATGTTACGCGGTGTTAAGATTCGCGATGTTTGTGCGGGTTTCGATTGTGCTTATTAACTATCGCCGTTATGATAGTATTGTGGCATTCATCTTCGAGATGATTCCGGTTGCCGCTCCGACGCGGTAGACTCAGCGTCCGGGACCATGATTCGAGAATACCACGCTGGTCCTGGGGCCTATGCGAGCTACGAGTTCCGTTAGCGCACGCCTTTACGGGCACGCGTTCAGGCCATGCGATCGCGTTCGACGACGCCGGAGTTTACCCGACGCGGGAATACCACGCGTCGACGATTGGCCTACGCGAGTCGCGGAAGTTCCAGACTAGACGCCACATTAGATATCGCGGGCAAGTGGCCGCTTTGATCACGTGGCGTTCAGACAGATCTTATGATACAGCTTTATGACCTTGTTGGCACGCGAGTAGTCGCGCCATGCCTTCGCATTACCCGCATGCTTTATTAGACACGTGGGACTCGTGTTCATGCGTATTCCTCGTGCTTGTATATCATAACCGCCAAGTGGCGAAGGCGTATTCCACGCACGATTGATGGCGCGAGACCCATTGTTAAAGTGATGACGACTGGCGTGCGAGTCCCCGACTGACATGACCGCTATTTATGGCGAATCGTAGTTCGTTATCATACATGTCTCCTCGCTATAGATTACTATGATTTCATTTACGCATTTATTTTAGTTTCACATACGACTGGCTGTATCGACTTCGGCCGCGCTCACGCCGCAGTCGAGGTACATCGCCGATCCTAGCTCGTGGTCACAGCGTCATTGGGAAGCTCGCTTCTCCGAGGCTTATCACGTATAGTCCTCGTCGTAGTAAGTGTTTACATTCGTGGGTTTGGCCCGCCCCGCCATCGCGGTCGATCATTCTGAGGTCCGTAGTACCGCTGTGCGGTTGGTAAAAGCGATTAAGCCGCTCATTTGTAAAAGAGTTGATGGTTATATATACGCCGAAAGGCAAGTTTTCGCAGATTATTGTTTTATATTTCGCTATCTCACGTTGTTGTTTTATGTTCCACGACACTGATGTTGTGTCACTAGGGTGCCCGGTAAGGCACCACCACGCGCCCGCTGGTCGCGATACGCGCATAAGCCCGCATACGTGCCATGCCAAGCTTCAATCAAGAATTATTCGCACAACCCTCTTATGGATAGTGCTCAAGACTCGCAGACATCGGTATACTCTCCGCAGCCAAATCTATACCTAGTAAATGTGGTTGCCTCTTTGCAATCTATATTCACCGCTCCTGGCCGTGGAACCGGCGTTCAAATATCACGGTCGCAGTAGAACCGCCGCCGTATAAACTCGGGCTAGCGACGCCGCAGTAACTCCCGAACGTAAGCACCACCTAAGGTGATAATTGGGCCTGCGCCCACGAACCCTCTCAGACTTTACTCGCAGCCTCCTGGCCGCTTGCCCTCCCGGGCCCGTGGTTCTACGCGAGGCATAACGAGCAAGGAAAGAATTTCGCCGTAGGTCCAACTTACAACACACTTCTAAGGCACGATCTCGAGTGAGAAGAATAGAAACCAATCCTAAATATCCTATAGCCTCCTCGACATTCGTGTGGTGCACAACACACCGATAATCAAGACTCCATCGATACGGTTCGGTAGACACTTTCCGAGGATTAATCGCTTGATACCACTTTTGTCACGACCAACCTGCCCGTGATCGTGCCTTACCCCGCACCCAAGTAGACATACATCGAGTAATCATTTAACATAAAGACAATACATGAAACCAAAGTGTAATAAGACAGTTGAAATAAGAAGACAAAGCAACTAAAAACTTACCTTCAAAGATATATGTATAAATAGCAACCTTTTCAACATGAACAGCTTTAACTTTTACAAACCCCGCCCACAACAAAGATTACATGCACTTAAGAATGATACGACAACAATGGCGACAGTTCCCGCCAAACCCCGAATGTAAACACTTACGACTTATTGTGGACTATACCACCGATAAGCCTCCGAGAAACTGAGCTTCCCAAACGCCAAACTGCGGACTCGAGAGCTAGGATCAACGATCGTGTACCTCAACTCGCAGATGAACGCAGCTCGGGGAGGTCAAGATAACAAAAAGTATGTGAAATCGAAATACATACCGTGAAATGAAATCATAGCAACATATAAAGCAGAGATGTGTATGATAACCAAACTACGCTTTACAACAAGCAATATGTCGTCGTGGACTCACGCCTCAAGTCATCACTTAAGTATAACAACGGGTCTCGTGCCCACAATATCAATCACGCCCGTGGAATACCTTCCTCACCGCCGCTTTATGGTATAAAACACCAAGGAACACACATGAATACCGTGTCCCACTGTCATAATAAAATCAGACGGTAAGTAATGGCGCATAGCCGACACTAAAAACCTACAGCATCAACAAGGTCACGAATCAGACATAAGATTCGCCTAGACCGGCCACATGATCAAAGCCGCCACTTGCCCGCAGACGCGTACGCTGCCTAACCTCGAACCCCGCACCCGCGATAGGCCAATCTCATCGCCCGCATGAGGTATTCCCGCATCGAGGGTAGCTACTCCCAAGATCGCCCCGACTTCCGAGTCCGCATGGCTACAAGCGACCGCATGCCCATAAAGGACGACGCTAACCTGAACTCTCGTAGCTCGCATAGGCCCTCAGACCCGCATGAGGTATTCTCAATCACGGTCCTGCATCACCGAGTCTACCCCGCATCGGAGGGCAGCTTAATCCCTGAATCATCTCAAGAGATTTAATGCCACAATACTATCATAACGATCGATAGTTAATAAGCACAATCAAGGGAAACCCTTTACACAAACATCACAAGATACTAACACACGAAGATCCTAACACGCTTACTTATCAAAGCAATCAAGAAAATATTACAAGGCTATTACAAACCAATACAATCAAGTTGTTCACACAAGGTACTTTCTACTATACGATTAACAAGATCGGGTTTTTATCCCCAAAGTACTTCATACATTAACTCTTTAAAAGATACGTTACTCGCAATACCCATAGTATATGAAAATAGAGTGATTATCTTTTAAAGTAAATCAATTACTTCTCCTTGTAAAATCAAGTAGCAACATTCTTTCCAATGTTCAAGTTTGCCTAATTTCCAATGTTCCAGCTTTCTCATTTTTTGAAAGGTTTCAGAGTTCATAGTCTTATTCATTTAAGAATATAATTCTCCTTAAACAACTGAGAAACCCAAGCCTTATATGAGTAGGATATTCTTGTTTATTACAATCTTATTACAAAGCAGCCTATGATCTAGAAATATCATTTTGTCTCATCTTAGCTTCTATGCAGATGGAAGTTTCTACCGTTTTAATAATACTTAATTATTCAAACATTTCCTTTTATTAACGCCGCAGTTGGTTTGTCGATACACATTCCGACTTCCAAATCAAGAAACATTCTGCCGTTATACCTAACTTCCCATAAAGCTAGTATAACTCTTAAGTTTTAAAAAACCAAATATTACTTCTTCTCAAAATGATTCAAAATCTTTTGAAATACTTCAAGTTCTTTATTAACACATAACAAGCCGCTATAGTTCAAATCGCCACCTTTTAAAACCACATGTATTTTCTTACCAACATAAAGTCATTATAACCAAATTCCTATAAAGCCGTTATAACACTTTATGTTTTACACCAATCAAATACGCTCAAAGACACGTGACGCCTACCGCATTTACATATTTCACACATATCATGCTAAAGAGATAGGAAGAGGTTCACATACCTCGCGACGCAGTATCGACTAATAGCAAAACGCCCAAGTACTTCCAACCGCCGCTACTCCTGCCAAGTAGATCGCGCCACACGTAGTACTTCAACCTATAAGGCCACAAGGCGCTTATTAGTGTTTAGATCCCTTCAGAGAACATTCTACGTAAAATTCGGCAAAGATTCTCCCGCAACAACAGAAATCTCCTCCTCTATCGAGGCCGCTACCAAGCCAACCATGTGGGGTTATACAACTAACCCTAACTGTACAATTCTACCCACTAGACTACTACACAAGTCTACCGTAATACAACCCTATGTAATTACAGCTCAAGATTCTTCTTAAATTCAGCTTAAGTCGCAAGACATTGCCGTAAGTATTATTCAGCTTAAGTCAAAAGACATCACGATAACTACGCTCAGTTCTATATATAGTATACTAACTATATATTCTACAATATGTAATTTCCAATTACAATAGAGGACAAGATAATTACCTCGATAAGCCCATAATTATCCAAGTATAAAGTCGATCCGGGCAATCGCTTAGCTCCAACTCCGGCGCCCAACCCGCCTCCAAACAACCCTTAGAAGTTCTAACCAACTTCTACTTACTACTCCAACTAACCATGGAGATTTTCCTGTGGTTTCGGTTTTGTGACCGACGGAAGTATAATAGTATTTCTGGCTTTTAGATAGGTATAACCTGTATACTACAAGGTATATGGCTAAGGTAATTGGGCATTATAACAATACTTTGAGAGTATTTCTACCAAGAGAGTGGTATTATACGTAAAGCAACTAGGCAGTGGTGGTACCCTACTGCCACACTACTAGGAGTGGGAAGGGCTCTCGCCAAGGGGGAGGGGAGGCTCTCGCCACTACACTTCACAAAGGGAGGAAGAAGCTTTCAAGACTTAAGAGATTTTGACGGAAGTTCATCAAAGCGGAGTGGTATTTATAGTCAAGTGGCGCCAACCAACGGCCAAGATTTAGCCAAGTGCTAGTTGTAAGGCCAAGATTAGGCACGTACCCAGCCAACTTGCACACAAAATATCCTACCTACTACTTGACAAAACCAACCCCAATCGCCCAAGCTTTATCGCCTCTGTCCACTCAATGAGAGTGACAAGTTGTCGCCTCTCGCTGGTCCAAAATGTTACGCCTCTCTAAAAATCCGCAAAAATTAAAATGACATAGCCTAAATTCCCTACGAAAGTCGTGGAAAACGCTTCATTTAAAAACGACTCTAACCGGGTGTTATGCACAAATAAAATTCGGCCAAGCACTTTAAGGCACAAACTCAAATTTTCTACGTACGTCCTTACGTACATACTCTGGAAATACGGGGTATAACATAAATGGTCACTGGACAAGCCCTATATACCCGCCGAGCTACCACCGAATCACCCACTAGCGTAGCTACCTCGAAAGGGTCTATGGACTCAGGCTCTATCCCTATCCTACTAGCAATAAGGGGAGATATATAGGACAGAGTAGAACCAGGATCTATCAAGGCATACACATCAAACCCGTAAACCGATAGGTACTCGTGGATTTACATCGTGCGAGGCCTCCGATCCCGCCTACCGACAGCATATATGCGCGGTTCGAGGATCAGAATCGACCCGCGCCACGACTCTCCGCTGTGACTCGCTGGTCCACGAGTACCCCGCCCGGCGCGTAATCAGAGGGACGAAGAACCGCAATGCACTCGTAGCCGAGCCCTACCACCGCCACGCCTGGCCGGATACCGCAGTGACCGCTGGCTACAATCAGAATAAGCTCCCAAAGCGCACCACACTTCCGAATGGGATCGACCGTGACGGCCACACTCGGTGGTCCCGACGCCAGCATTCTCGCCGCTCGACGCCCGCCCCGGGCCCCGGCTTGCCTCAATACTCGCCGCGGCTGAGGACGGCGCAGAGTGCTCGAGCCGGCCGCGTGGTGCACCCAGATCGCCGAGGCCGCCACCACGATAGCTACCGTAAGACCTCCCGCCCCGGCCTTCTTCTCGCTGATGTCACAACTCGCTTCGCCACGCTCGTCGCATCGCGCGCGAGCTCAGATACGCGTAATATCCATGCTCGGGTCAAGAGCCACACCCGCACAAGACTCGCCATGTAATCATCTAGCCCGCGACGAACGACGCACCCGCCCTCCATATTCGCTACCAACGCAGTGGACATATCGAGCCAACGAATCAAACTCAACGCCAGACTCCTAACAAGCAGGCCCTCTCCGCCAAAGAACAAAAATCTATCTACCATGCCCTCCTCATCCGTGGAGGCAAGGAGTGAGAAAAGCCTCCAAAACTCATCCCATACTGCCGAGGCATGCTCTCCCGGAAAGCTCCCACGATCAAACTAATCGATCGCAGATCACGCACTGACGCGAACCGGGCGTCACGCACTGCCTCAAGCCTCGATCACCCGTGACGATCTCTCAGAATCGACGGATGAACTCGCGATCATCCTCCCGCCGAATTCCAGAAAACTCAAAGTGGCTACAACTCGTGAAATCCCATAGCCTCAAACTATCTCGCCTCTGGAAATCCACGGCGCGACCGGAATCGAATCGAACTGGCCGATCCACCTATCTCGTGTTCGCCACAATCCCAGCCAATAGTCGCCATCTCGTACCTAACTCTCCGCCTGTGCCGCGGGATGCGAGGCGCGGCATCAGAGTCTCGCTGGATCCGGGCGCTGTGGAACTCGCCATCTCGCATAGATCGGCTCGAGCCTCGTGGACTTTGCATACTAGCAGCCTCACGCTTTGCCCTTCTCTGGGTCGTGTTTTACGCGAGGCATAATCATATGTAAAAGGAATACGTTAGAGGGTCCAACTTATAACACAAACAAGACGATCTCGTGAGTGAGAAGAATGGAAACCAATCCTAAATATCCTATAGCCTCGATTATCGCGTGGTGCACAACACACCGATAATCAAGACTTACTAGATACGGTCAGACACTTTCCGAGGATTAATCGCTTCCGATACCACTTTTGTCACTTTGCCGCGAGGTTCTAGTGTCACCCCGCGACCCAACAAATGGTACCTGCTGCACGCGATCCCCGAGGTCACATACACTCGTGGACGTGCCATACGGAGAGCCACGGTTCGGTCTGCTCGCAGTGTAGCCTCGCCTCTTTATACGCCAAATCTCAAGGAGGTCGCATAACAGTACTAAATATGTGAAATCAGAAGTACTTAAATGAAATCATATCACTTTAAAACCAATTTTACAAATATGCACTAAACAATCAATGTAATCGCACATACACATCATAAACAAGAGCAACAATAGGTAAATCAGAATGTGTCTTTTCTAGGTCGCGATGATCGAAGCAGGCCACTCGCCCATATTATCATTCCCAAGCCTAATCTCGACTCTCAGAGTTCGTGATAAAGCCACTCACGGGCCCGCACGGTATAACCCCGCATCGAGGGTAGCTACCTCGCATCGCCCCGACTCGTTGTCCGCATGGCCACATAGACCGCATGAGGCATGACCCCGCACACTAACCTGGAACTCTCGTAGCTCCGCATAGGCCCCCTGGACCCGCATGAGGTATTCTCGAATCATGGTCCCAGAACGCCTGAGTCTACCCCGCATCGGAGGGCAGCTTAACCCCCGGTATCATCAAGAGGTGAGTGATATAGTACTAACATAACAGCTTATAGTTTAAACAACATAAGCATAAGTAAGACTGACCTCTTTACACAAACGTTACAAGATACTAACACACATAGCATCACAATATGTCTACTCATCAAAACCATCTTATTATACCTTTCAGCAATCAATACAAGTCTTTTATAAACACATAAGTAAATTGTTCCTTTTTAAAACTTAAGCCGTTATACTTAACTTCCCATAAAGCTAGTATAACCCTTAAGCTTCTTGCTTTAAAAACAAATATTCTTCTTCTTTCAAAACTGTTTTATAATTCTTTGAAAGACTTTTAAGATCTTTATTATTCAGCTTAAGTCGCAAGACATTGCTGTAAGTATTATTTAGGCTTAAGTCAAAAGACATTGCAAGTTATTATTCAGCTTAACACACGACGCTTCACCGTACTATATATATATTTAAAATATCATGCTTAAGAGTATAGAAGAATCACATACCTTCGCGTAAATCCACCGCCAAGTCGAATATGTCGCTACAGAGAATCACCTATAATAGTCACGCATATCTATCAAAGTCTAGACTACTCAGAGGTCATTCTAAACATGGGTTCACAATTTACGGAAAGTCGGGCAGCACTTCCCTACCCGTGAGCTATATAAGCTCATCAGAAAACAAATTCTATGTAAGTATAGTTCAATTATTCTTCTTTTATACCCTTCTACTGTGATAACAGTTCAATTCTATTCTGCAATATTCTTCTAAGTAATTATACTTATTCTTATACTTCTACAGTATGCATTCTCTAATTATAAAAGAAGGGTAAGTTTATTTACCTCGGTAAGCCCAAAAATTATCCAAGTTAAACGTCGCTCCTGAGCAAGGTTTAGCTCCTAATTTGCACGCTCCGAAAGCTCCAAGAATCCTTAGAAGTTCTTCACAACTTCTACTAAGTACTAAGGGATTTGGGCTAGGGTATTTAGGAATAGTAACCACACTTGGAAGACAACATTTCTACCAAGGGAGTGGGAGACTTCGCTAAGCTCAACTCAAGAGGGGGGGGGGGGAGAAGGCTTCTTTGGACGAGAACTCAAGGGAGAGGGGAGGGATTTTCAAGGCTTGGAAATAGATTTGTGGATGAAGAACTCTTCATCACAAGGGGGGTATTTATAGGTCAAGAAGTGGCCAACCAATGGCCAAGATTTAGCCAAGTGCAAGGCAAGTGTAAGGTGGGGATTTGCCCAAGTGCACCCTAACCTACTCCACAAAACAATGACCCATGTTTTAGGCCACAAAACAAGCCCCCAATTCATGCCCATCGTCCAAGGGGAAAGCCCACATTGCCGTCCCATGAGGGTGACAAGTGTCACCCTCCCGTTGGTCTAAAATGTTTCGTCTCTCGGAAAAATCCGCAAAAATTAGAAATGACATAGCCGGAATTTACCCTACGCGAGTTGTGTAAAACGTTTCGTCGGAAAACGATTCTTTGTGCGAGTTGTGCCCAAAAAAAACGTCCAAGGCCTAAACTTTAAGGCTAACTTTCAGACGCACGCTCACGCATATACCCGAAATACGGGTATAACAAATGTATGAGGAGGGCACGGGCCGACGGATTTTTGATGCTGAGACAAAGAGGGCGCACAGTTCGGGAGTACAATGTAGAGTTTGACTCATTGGCCCGGTATGTCCCTGCTTTAGTGGCCAATATGGAGGATAGAGTGCACCGTTACGTCACAGGACTCGATGACTACTTAGCAGAGAGTTGCACGGGAGTAGCTCTTCAGCCGGGCCTGGATATTACCCGCATGCAGGCTCATGCACTTTTGTGTGAGGAGCGTAGAGGCCGACGGAATAACCAAGATCAGCAGAAGAGGGCCAGGGCAGCAGGGTCCTATGGTGACCTCCGAGGCAGGCAGCCTCAGCAGCAGACTAGTTATTTACCTTAGCCAGTACAGAGTGCTCCATCACAGTCTTCGGGACGTTCAGGAAATTCATGAGCGTGTCGTGCTCCTGTGTTTCGTGTTTTTGGTGAGCAGGACGTTAGTCGACGGGACCACCCCTACCTCGCTGGCCGCTGGAAGGCTCCATGCGGAGGTCGTGGCCGAATGGGGTTTGTTTTCAGACGCGACACGCAGGCCATTTCGCGAGGAATTGTCCAACCAAAGATAGTGCGATGTAGAGACTCACTTTCGGATCAAGGTCGATTCAGCTCCTCCTTTTGTGCGCCGTGCAGGGAAGGAACATGAGTAGAACGGCAAGAAGGGGCAGTGAAGAAATAGTTACAGGTATATTCTTAACCCTCTAGAGACTAGTATGCATTGTTGTTGTGGTGATGTGTTAAGTGCTATGTTCGGATAGCTTCGTGTAAAAAGGTGATTTAGAAATCTGGCTAGTGAAAAAGGTAAGTCTGAGGATGAGGAAATTTTGAACCTTAGAAGTTACGACAACTGTAATAGTTGAGACCTTAGATGTAAGGCCGTCTTGAGTAAAAGATTTTACAGTTATCTTTGTCGGAGTACATGGTGCGGGGAGTATATTTGGGTGATAAGTCCTTGAGTGGTGGGAGTTTTTGTGACATTAAAAGATGATCCCTCTTTGGCTGGATTATGGAGTTTTGTGTGATATTATGGCCATGGGAGGCATAATTGATTTTTTTTTTGTGGGTGTAGTAGTGAAAACTACACCAAATACTTTGGAGACTTAGAAGGAACATTCGGGACGAATGTTTCTAAGGGGGGGAGAATGTTACACCCCGTAAATTCAAGAAGATAAGATAAGAACATACCAAGGAGTATAGGACTTGATAGTGGAAAGATAAGTAGACAAACATGTGTTGGACGGATTTTGAGTTTACCTTGGAGTGTTGTACCCCAATTGTTAAGAATTTCAAGGTATTTTAAGAGCCTAGTGTGTAGTTCGTTAAATCTAGGTCCCAACGCAACAAACCACTCGTCGATAGGACACCGGGATCGAAAGTTATGGATGTTAAGTTAGGCGCAATGAGCAAGCAGCAGCTGGGCCAGGTACATGCGCCGAAAAGCGTGGCCGCGCGCCGTTGTATTGGGAGTCCGCATGGCGCAGCGCCGCTGCGCCGAATGCAGGCCGCGCCGAGGCGGAATTTTCACAGAAAGGCCAAATCGTGGATATTTTCAAAAGAGTCATGGAGGGTGACAAGTGTCCCTCCCATCCTTTTGACCAGAAAGTGGTCCTATTCCAAGACTTGGCCATTCCATTTCAAAACCCTCCCAATGAAAATCCTCTCCCTTCTCTCTAGTTTTTTGAAGAAAACCTAGCTTAAGAGAAACCGCTGAGCGCGCAAGAAGGAAAAGTGTGGGTAAACTTGTGGGAAGTGTGGTGGTCGAGTTTGACGGAAAAGAAGTGGAAGAAAGGGGCTTTTGTGGGTTTCTCCAAAGGTAAAAGTTTCCCCTTCTCTTGGATTTGGGTTAATACTTGTTTTAGTAGTTAGAATTGAGCCTGAGGCTGTTATGTTTTAGTAGTTAGAATTGAGCCTGAGGCTGTTATATTTTATTAGTTTAGAATTGAGCCTGAGGCTGTTATATTTGAATAATTTGGATCTTGTTGTCTTGTTAAAACCAAAATGGGCATGTTAGCCTTAAGATTGTAACTTCAATTGGATTACTAATTTGGTCGCCATGTTGTCAGAAAGGGAAATGGTAGTTGTTGAGATGTCTATGGCTAGATATCATGTTAGACCTAAGAACATGGATTGGAAAGAATTGAAAGGATTTAGGAATCGTTATATTGTTGGCCGTGATTGGCATGGAGATTATTGGTTTATTTTGTATTATCGCGCGTTTGTTTATTGAATTCGCCTTGAGAAAGGTGGCAAGTTAATAGAAACAAAGGAAGTTCTCGTCTAAATTTCCGTAGAACGTAGGACCTTGCACTTAGTTTATTCTACGCTCAAGCTAGAGATTGATAGACGCTTTACGACTTTATAGATTGAAGTACTACGTGTAGCATATTCCTCTTAAGGAGATAAGATCGTGGAGCATTTTTCTTATTGTCGACAATCGTCGCGAGGTATGTGATTCTTCCTATCCTCTTCAGCATGACTATTTGTGAAATATATAGTGTAGTAAATGCACGTGTGTTAAAGGAATTTGATTTCCCTTGTCAGGCCTTGACTTGATATGAAGTGTAAGTGGTCTTGATTGTTTGAAAAGTAGGAAAATCTTATTCGTTAGTAATAAGTACTCGGTGGTTAAAGAATAAGCCCTCTTGGTCTCATAAGGGCTTATAGTTGTAATTGGTTGGTTTAAAACATAAAGTGTTATAACGGCTTTATGAGAAGTTTGTTATAACCACTTTAAGGTAAAAGAATGGTTTGTTGATTTCAAAAGAAAAGAGACTTAAGAATTTAAAGTGTTTTGGTTTAAAAGAAAGGCATGATTTTGTCTTGACGTGTTTTTAAAAACATAAAGTGTTATAATAGCTTTATGGGAAGTTAGTTATAACGACTTTATGGAAAATAAAGAAATGAATTCATTATTGGATTTAGATTGGTAACTTGATTTTTTGGGAAAAGAGTCGACTTGTTTTCAAATATTGAACTCGTGATGGAAAAACATGTTGGCTTCGTGATAAAAGCGTAGAGTACCTTGATCTTAAAGGGTTAGATACTGGGGTTTATCGTATACTGACGTGTGCTAAGAAGTGTTTAAAGTACCTTGAGTCGCGTGTAACCCGCCATGCTTGTTGTGATAGCCTTTGTTTGTGTAAGTGTTTGATTGTGCTACCGAGCCTCTCGATGGGGCCGCTATCCGTTGATTGATGGACATACCGACACGGGTAGCCCACGTATGTTTCCACTACATCGATCCTCTCGACATACCGACACGGGTAGCCCACTCGCATGCTTCCATTGTGAGTGTTATCTTGTTATTAGTCCGACATACCGACACGCTGGGTAGCCCACGTATGCTTCCACAGAGTAGTACCTTGTAATTTGATCGACATACCGACACGTCAGTAGCCCACGTATGCTTCCACAAATGAGTATTGTTTTGTTAGTGGTTTCGACATACCGACACGCTGGGTAGCCCACGGCATGCTTCCACAGGATTGTTATCTTGTTATCTCCTTTGGGCATACCGACACGCTGGATGGTCCACGGTATGAGCCCACTAGGACGGTTCCTGTGGCCATGCTTATACCGAGTGAGACGCCGGCACGGGCTATTGCGCGTTAAATTCCCGTTGTATTTGAGTGATGATTTCACCGCACGAGTCCCTATCTTGATATGACCGCTATAGGTCATGGTGTTGTAAGTTTGGTTATCATACACGCCTCCCGCTTTATAAAGACTATTATGATTTCGCTTACGATTTTTCGCCACATACTTGGTACTGCAGACCGACCTCCTTGGCCGCGTTCACGCCGCAGTCGAGGTACATAGCTTGGTCGATCCGCACTCTTAGGATCGCTGTTCGGTTCTCTAAAGCTCCATATCTCCTAAGTCATGTCCGTGGTACTGCCTCCTCGGTTGTAGTCTTTGTTCATTCAGGGCATGACGGGGGCCCCGTCCGCCACTATGGTTTTAGAATTCTTAGAGGTCTCAGAGTGGGCAAGTGTGGTGCGGATGTAATCGCTCAAGTTTTCATTTATGTACAAAAAGGTAACCGTTTGGGTTAGCCTGTTTTCTTATTTCACTGTTTTCTTTCATGAGTTTTTATATCCGCTGGTTTTTCTCTGATGTTGTATCACTATGGTGCCCGGGGTAAGGCACCAGTCACGGGCCCGAGGTCGGGTCGTGACAAAGAGTTTTAAATTATGTGATACTTGTTCCGTTTTAAACGTATAAGTCCCTTGGATAGGAAATTGTATTTGGCTAAGGTATAAAGTGAATATAACGACTTTATGGGAAGTTGGTTATATTAGCTTTATGGAAAGATAAATGACTTGATTTAATGAAAGACAATTTGATTTTAAGGCATCAATTGCCTAAGGTTTGATAAGAAAAGGAGTCACTTGATTTAGAAACCTAACTTTATTTCTAAAGGTATTGTGACTTGTCCTGAAAAGTAATTTTGACTTGATACTATGGTTAATAGTATCTTGGAAGTTTTATACTAAAAAGAGTCATTTGTTTTAAAGAGTAGAAGTATGTAGTACTTGGGTTAAATTCCCGGATTTTTATAAAAGATATGCTAGTGCCTTAAGTAAACTAAAATGAGAGTGTATATGAATAAGACTAATAAGAAGTTAGGAGGATTTCTTAACTTGCTTACTTATTGTATGATAAGCCGGTAGTGCTTATGTTATGTATGATGGCCGGTTGAGATAGGGTAAGAGTATATCTGAGGGGTAAATCCCCAAGATCGTTATACCACCTTCTTCAGGGTAAGAGTATAAATGAGGGGTAAATCCCCAAGATCGTTATACCACATGTTTCCGTGGATTTGCTACCCACGATGCGAGTAATACCTCATGCGAGTCCTTATGGGCTTATGCGAGTGAAATAGTCCCATGCGCGGTACAAACCTTATACGAGGAATACCTCACGCGGTCCACACGACCTACGCGTGAAATAGTCCCGCGAGTAGGATTGCTTAATGACATCGCGCGGATGGTCCTACTTTGATCGCGAGCTTCCTATTTTTATGTCAGACGATACTATTAGTTACTCTCATTGTTAGTAAGGCACGCAATCGTAATTTTGTTATCATACATGTCTCCCGCTTTGTTTTAAACTTATGATGTAATTACGTGATTTTCCGCTTTTACATACTTAGTACATATCAGGTAATCGACTCTTCCTGGCCGCTCACGCCGCAGTAGTGGTAAGCAGTGGTGGATCCTCATTCTTAGATCACTTATCGACGCCAAGCTCCATTTCTCCGAGGCTTGTCTTTTGGTACGCTCTTCCCCGATGTTGTAGATTTATGTACATTCAGGGTACGGCAGGCCCCGCCCCGCCATCGTTGTTATTCTTAGAGGTCCGTAGTCACATGTCATTCGGGGTCGTAAGAACCGAGTTGTACGCTTTTTCTTTGATTATGCATATTTTATGGAAGCGGCCTTATCGACCAGCCCGTGATATTATTGTCTAAACACGTTGTATGTCAGGTATGTTCCGCTATTCTCCGATGTATACTGAACTGGTGCCCGTAGGGCACTACCGCCCCGGTCGGGTCGTGAAATTTAGCCGAGGAGGTATGTGATTCTTCCTATCCCTTTGAGCATGATATTTGTGAAATATATATAGTACGGTAGACGTACGTGTGTTAAACTAAATTTGGCTTTACTTTGATGTCTTTGGACTTGAGTTCTAATTAATAAGAATCTTGAATATTTCAAAAAGAGTTATGAATCATTTTGGAAGAAAAGTAATACTTGGTTTTTAAATAAAAGTTAAGTGTTATACTAGCTTTATGGGAAGTTAGCTATAACGAATTAAGAAAGATAAGAAAAACGGTTTAATTATTTGTTTATCAAATACTTGAAATGATGTTTGAAGGTATGGTAAGTTGGTTTGATAAACATGTTATGATGCTACGTGTGTTAGTATCTTGTGACGCTTGTGTAAGGAGGTTATTCTTGTTGTGCTTATGTTGTTTAACGATAAGTTGTCAGGTTAGTATTATATCACTCACCCTCCCGACTTGTTATGATATCGCGGTTAGCCGCTCGATGCGAGGAATACCTCACGCGGTCCACGGGACCTATGCGAGTCGCGGAGTTCCGTGATGATCACTCCGGTGTGTTACGCCGATGCGAGAAATACCACGCGGTCTACGCGCTACGCGATCGCGGAGTCCGTGACGATGCCGAGGTTAACTACCCCGATGCGAGGAATACCTCACGCGCCTAGGTGGCCTATGCGATCGCGGAGTTCCAGATTAGGCTCGCATAATGATACTACGGGCGATCGCCTTGCTTAGATCATTAGCGCCTAGAAAAGACCGCTTACATTATATCTATTTTTGCTCTTGTTTATGATGTGGCACTACGTGTCACGCCCAACCTCGCCTGCGGATCGTGCCCTACCTGGGCACCCTTCTACCTAACAGACACAAGTAAACTGCGGAATTTAAATAACACCTCTTTTTTTTTTTTTTTTTTAACCAACGTACGTAAGGGAAAAGCCGATGGCCGCCATATAATATACATAAAAAGACACAACACTGCATACGAGTCCAATCCCACATATGAATACGCACTTCTAAGAGTTTTATCAATCGCGGACGACAAGGCCCCGCCATCCATAATCGTATAAAACTCGCATCGAAAGAACTTATACCAAAAAGATAAACCCCGAATGTATGGAGCTATCCAAAATCCCTGAGCAGGTCCTACACCGCGATCACCAAACAGACTAAACTCGAGGCATGAACGCAGCCTCGGCGAGGTCAAGACGAAGAATGTACCAAGTATGTGAAGCTGAAAAATACTGTAATGAAATCATAATAGTCTAAACAAAACAGGAGACATGTATGATAGCCAACCTACAGTACACAACACATAAGTAGTCATAACAAGTCAAGGACGCATGCCCTCAAGTCATTTCTAAATTATAACCATGGGTCTCACGCCCATAATATCAATCATGCCCGTGGAATCCTTCCTCACTGCCGGCAGTCCATGATATAATATAACACCAATAAGCATACATGAACACCAAGTCCCACCTGTGTCCTAAATACTGTACGGGCCAAGTAGGAAAACGAACAGGTGGTATAACGTCTTGGGGTTTACCCCTCATTTATACTCTTACCCTGGAGAAGGTGGTAACGCATGGTATAACGCCTGGGTTTACCCTCATTTATACTCTTACCTCGAGAAGGTGGTAAGCGGGTATAATGTCTCGGGTTTACCCTCATTTATACTCTTACCTCGAGAATGGTATAGCACTGGGGTTTACCCTCACTTATACTCTACCCTATCTCAACCGGCCACAAACAACACATAAGCACTACCATGTATTTTGTAAAATCCGAATTTAACCCAAGTACTACAAATAACTAAGCATACCCGTGGAATCCCACATCACCGCTTCAGACGCCCAAGTAACTTACAACAAGACAGTCGGGCCTCCAACCGAGAGTCGCGGCAACGTAATAAAACATAATACTTGCACTCAAAGGCTATCACCAGCACATATAGGCAATTCTCAATTAATCAAGCCAAAGTACTTATCAAGGAACACATAGAATAATTCTCAATTAACCAAGCCAAAGTACTACGTACGTACATTCTTTTCAAAAGACTCTTTTTTATGAAAAACCCCAAGATACTAACACCCGTAGTATCAAGGTGTGTCTATTTTTCAAAGTAAGTTACTACACTTTTAGAAACTCATTTCAAATCTTGGAATCAAGTAACTTCAAATCTTCACAATCTAGGCAACTTATGCCTAATAATTAAAATAGACAACTTTCTTAACCTTCCATAAAGTCGTTATAACCAACTTCCCATAAAACCGTTATAACCCTTTATGGTTTTAGACAATTTCATTCTTTTTATAACCAAGAGACTTATACTTAAAACCAAGTATCACAAACTTTCAAATTAAGTTTCTTAACTTTCAAAATACTTCAAGTCTCTAAATCTTTAGAAAACAAGTAGCTTATACTTATAAATCCCAAGTAACTCACACCTTTAAAACAAGTTACATCTCTTAAATCATGTCTGTCACGAATTGACTCAAGCTCATGATCGTGCCCTACCGCACCCTCTCGTATACATCGAGAATAGCAATGAACATACACAATCGATAAAAATGGTTAACATAAAATAACAACAAAGCAGCCGATAAGGCCACCTTCCGTAAGCTATACAAATAAAACAAGACATTTTTTTCTTTACAACCCAAACCACAATGTGACTACGCACTTCTAAGAATAACTCAAGTGACAGGCCCCGCCATACCCCGAATGTACAACAACCGACAATACCAAATGATAAGCCTCCAAATAAAGGAGTTTCTCAACAAATAACAATGATCCTAAGAGCGAGGATCAAGAATCAGACTTTCCACCGCGACATTTAACGCAGCTTCAAGCGAGGTCGACAACATGTACCAAATATGTGAAATCGAAGTATCAGAATGAAATCATAAGTCTAAAATAAAATCGAGATGTATGATAACTCAATTAACAAAGACACGCACCTTACTAACAATGGAGTAAATAGTAGTATACTTACAATATAAAATAGGAAGCTCACGATCAAAGCAGACCACCCGCCCGCAGATATTAAGCAATCCTACACACGGGACTATTTCACCCGATAGGTCACGTGGACCCGCATGAGGTATTCCTCGCACGGGACTATTTCACCCGCATAAGCCCTTACGGACTCGCATGAGGTATTCCTCGTGATAGTCGATCCGCCCGCACGGACTATTTCACCCGCATAAGCCCTTACGAACTCGCATGAGTTATTCCTCGCGATAGGCCGATCCGCCGCACGGGACTATTTCACCCGCATAAGCCCTTACGACTCGCGCGAGGTATTCCTCGATCGTGGGTAGCAAATCCACTAATATGCAATGCCACAAACCCGGAATGACCCGCAATGAATAATATACCACTAGCACAAACCGGCTATCATACATAACATAAGCACTACCGCTTATCATACAATATATAAGCAAGTTAAGAAATCCCCTAACTTCTTATTATCCTTGTTCATATACACTCTCATTTTAGTTTACTTAAGGCACTAACATGTCTTTATAAAATCCGGGAATTTAACCCAAAGTACTACGTACTTCTACTCTTTAAAACAAATGACTCTTTTTCCTATAAAACTTCCAAGATACTAATTAACCATAGTATCAAGTCAAAATTACGTTTCAAGACAAGTCACAATACCTTTAGAAATAAAGTTAGGTTTCTAAATCGTTGACTCCTTTTCTTATAAAATCTTAGGCAATTGATGCCTTAAAATCAATTTGCCTTTCATTAAATCAAGTCATTTATCATACTTAAATTACTTAGAGTAAACCACTCTTTTTAACTTTCCATAAAGCTATTATAACCAACTTCCCATAAAGTCGTTATACTAGCTCTATACATTAGCAACTTACATACTTCTTTATAACCAAGAGACTTAAACTTTCCAACAAAACAAGTATCAAAAATACTTTCAACATACTTAAAGTCTCTTAACTTTTGAAAACCAAGATATCCTTAATATTTAAACAAGTGAGTTAACTCCTAACTCAACCAACTCGACATTCTTAAAATAAGCCGAGGATATCAAACGGACCTAGATTGTCAAAATCTCAGACGCTCATCGCACTATACATTTACAACCTATTCATGCTCAAGAGATAAGAAAGTTCCACATACCTCTTCTGTTTAATCCACTTGCTAAGTCCAATTCGCCGTACGTAGTATGTCAACCTATAATGACCATAGTACGTCTATTAACTTCTAGTTTCAAACGTAGAATATTCCAAGTGCAAAGTCACTAAATTCTACGGAAAATCGGACAACACTTCCTTTGTTTCTACTTACTTTGCCACCTTTTTCAAGGCCGAATACAACAACCAAACACGCCACATTTAAGGCCCAATCAATGAAATCAACAATAGGGGATTACACGCCTACTAGACGTGTAAAATTCCGCCCCACAAACGATATCAAACTAGTACAACTACTAGGCCAATTCGGCAAACTTGAAGTACTATAACATCAATTCTAATCCAATTTCCATTTCAATCCAAGTTGTTAGTATAACATGATATCAAGTCGCAATCGATTATACTACTATAATCTTCAAGTAAGTAACATGCGACATTTCTAGTAAACGACCAAATTGTAATCCAACTTCACATGGCTTACATTACATTTCGGATTTTAAGGCTACAAGCAATCCATAATACTTATAAACTTCAACACATATACTTCATGCTAGCAACATGTAAAGCTAACAACAAAATAGATAATCTTGTAACACTTTTAAGAGACAAGATTATACCTCAACGAATCTTAATCCAACTCCAAATCCGAAGTCGCTCCTTAGCAACTTAGAGCCTCTTCAATACACTTCAATCCGCCACCTGAGACCCTTAGAACAACACCAACCAATTTCCTTCAAACTTCCAAACAAAACCTAGAAAGCAACTAGGTTTTCACCTTGCGACTAATACGAAAACTCCATTTTTCCGGGATCTTTTTATTGAGATAACCTTACAATACTCTTAGGAACCTTGGTTTAAAGTGGGGAGATTATTGGACAACAATTGAAAAAAAAATTCTTGCAATGGAGGGCAACCCGAGAGCTCCTCTCAAGAACACACAATTTTCTCAAAATTTTTCTAAGTGTAGAAGTCATCTTGCACTAGTAGGATGAATATATAACCAAATGGAGGGTTAAGATTAGAACACTTGTGTGGTTTGGATGAGATTCACTAAATATCAAGCTATGTGGGGTCATTGACTTGGTCAAAGTTGTCAAGCTCTAAGCTTTGCAAGACTTCATCATAAATTATGGTCAAATGACCATTCCACCCTTGCACATTTCGTCCATGTCCATAAAGGGGGGGGGGGGGAATCCCACATCACTATCGGTACATCCAAGTAACTTACAACAAGACAGCCGGCCCACCAACCGAGAGTCGCGGCAACGTAATAAAACATAATACTTGCACTCAAAGGCTATCACCAGCACATATAGGCAATTCTCAATTAATCAAGCCAAAGTACTTATCAAGGCACACATAGAATAATTCTCAATTAACCAAGCCAAAGTACTACGCACGACATTCTTTCAAAAGACTCCTTTTATGAAAACCCCAAGATACTAACACCCGTAGTATCAAGGTGTGTCTATTTTTCAAAGTAAGTTACTACACTTTTAGAAACTCATTTCAAAGCTTGGAATCAAGTAACTTCAAATCTTCACAATCTAGGCAACTTATGCCTAATAATTAAAATAGACAACTTTCTTAACCTTCCATAAAGCCGTTATAACCAACTTCCCATAAAGTCGTTATAACCCTTTATGGTTTTAGACAATTTCATTCTTTTTATAACCAAGAGACTTATACTTAAAACCAAGTATCACAAACTTTCAAATCAAGTTTCTTAACTTTCAAAATACTTCAAGTCTCTAAATCTTTAGAAAACAAGTAGCTTATACTTATAAATCCCAAGTAACTCACACCTTTAAAACAAATTACATCTCTTAAATCATGTCATTTCTCCTCTTTTAAAACAATTAAGTAAATCACTCCTTTGACTCCCCTAAAGTCATTAAAACGACCATTAGGTTTTGGAACTAAGGCACTAGCCAAAAGGTTTGGAAACCACTTCCTTTTCAAGACTCCATGTACTTTAAGCAAAATACTTTCACTCTTAAGAATCCAAACTCCACTAAGGCAATGGATTATACAACTTACATTTTAAACATCAAAGTACAATCAAGGAAGTACATAGAACAAATTCTATACTAGACAATCCAAGTACAACCAAGGAATGGATCATTTAAGGAGTAGAACTTACTTTCTTTATCTTAAGGAATCATGCTAGAAGAGGAGATAGTTCACATACCTTTTCGGCTAAATCCACAATCTAAGCCGAATACGCCGTACGTAGAATTGTCAACCTATAATGGTCACAACATGACTATCAATTTCTAGTTTCTAACGTAGAATAATACTAAGTACACGGTCTCTTATTCTACGGAAAATCGGGCAGCACCTCCTTTGTTTCTACTTACTTTGCCACCTTTTTCAAGGCCGAATACAATAACCAACACGCTATATTTAAGGCTAAAAACGACAACTAATCAAAGGGGATTACACGCCTTACAATACGTGTAAAATTCCGCCCCACAATTCATATCAAGTAGTATAAAAAATCCAAGCCATTCTCGGCCAACTTATAACCAACAACTCAAAGTCTTTTCCAATCCTTTTCAAATTCCAAGTTCTAAGGTCTAACATGTTACATAGTCATAAACAACTTCAACAACTACAATTTCCTTCTTACACAACATGCGACGACTTAAACGAATAATCAACTTGAATTGTAGTCTTAAGGCTAACATGCTAGTTTTTGGATTAGGGTTCCAATAGCCAATATAATTATCAAACTTCATACTAAACATCTCATGCTTGCTAATATCCGTAACTACAATGATAAGTAAACCTTAATTGCTAAAACGACAAGAATTATACCTTTACAAGCCCTTAAAAATTTCCAAGATTCAAAGTCGCGCCTTAGCAATTCTTAGCTCCTTTCCTTATGTTCCAATCCGCTCCAAGAACTCCTTAGAAGCCTATGAAGAATCCATCTTCAATTTCCAACTTCAAAGTTGAAGAACTCCTTAAGTTTCCGCCTTGCGACTAATACGAAAACGTCGTTTTTCCGAAATATTTATATTGAGATATCCTTACAATACCCTTAGGGACATTGGGTTAAAGTCTTGTGAACAATGGAACAAAATTACAAAATTTTCTAGTGAGAGCTTAGCCAAACCCGAGAGCAACTATGTGAAGAACAAGGTGTGTGATTTTTTTCTAAGTGTTAGAAGAGCTTGTCTTGCACTAGCTTAGTATATAAAACATATTGGAGGGCTTAGATTAACACACTTGTGGGCTAGGATGAAGAACAATTAATGTAAAGCCAAGTGGACAAGTTGACTTGGTCAACAATCTCATGCTTTGAAGACTTATCTTCCAAGATGGTCAATGACCATTTTACCCCTATTATTTTCGTCCAAGACCATATGTGGGGGTGCCACGTGTCGCCCTCTCATTCGTCCATAAAATTCCGTAACCCTCGTGGGCCCCGCAAAATGTAAAATTCCTCGTGTGGGCCCCACGTGACCAAATCCGTAAAAATAAATTTCCATAATGTTAATAAGTTCCATACTCTTCAAATAATGCATTTTGAGAATTCAATTCTCAACAACGAACATTTTTCCTTACCGACGTTCGGAAGATTTTCCGCCGGAAAAACAATTCTTCCTTTCGTACCAATTTCCAAGTCTTGATTCCTTACGTACTTTCTCTTATACATGTCCTGGACTTACGGGGTGTAACACTATATGCGGTTAACTTGGTTGTTTCGTACATATTTGTGAATTGGTTTTAAAATGTTATAATTATATATATCAAGATTTTACGCTTTCACATACTGTACCGTTGCATCGACCTCCTTCGCGGCGCGCTCATGCCGCAGTAAGGGAAAGGTGGTGGATCCTCATTCTTAGGATCTTTACTCGTGTGTCGAGTTTCCATTTATCCGAGGCTCGACTTTGCACGTTCTCCTCGGTGTTATAGATGTTTTGTACATTCAGGTATGACGGCCCTGTCCGCCATAGTGTTTACACCTTCTTAAGTATGTAGTCTGTTGTAAAGTTGGGATGAATCGCTCACTTTTGGTATTTATATACATGCCGAAAGGAAACTTTTCTTTGGATAGACTTGTCACGACCCAACCTGCCCGTGATCGTGCCTACCCGGTACCTAAGTATACATCGTAGTAACCAATGGAATATAAAAACAAGACATGAAACAATTATGACATGAGAACAGTTTATCCAAAAGATTGCCTTTCGCATGTATATATATATAAAGAGTGACGCTACATCCCAACTTTACAACAGACTACTGCACTTAGGAATGTAAACAACTATGGCGACAGGCCCCGCCATACCCCGAACGTACATAAATCTACAATGAAAGGGAGATCATACCCAAAAGATAAGTCTCCTGAGAAACTGGCTTTCCCAAAAGCGTAAACGGTGATCCTAGGAGCGGATCAACAATGTGAGTACCTCTACCGCGCATTTAACGCAGCCTCAAGGAGGTCAAGACAACAGTACCAAGTATGTGAAACTGTAAAGTACTTAAATGAAATCATATCATTTTAAAACCAATTTTACAAATATGTACGAAACAACCAATGTAACCGCACATAGTGCCACAGCATAACCAAGAGCAAAATAAGGGGTCTATGGACTCAGGCTCTACCACCGAATCACCCACTGGTGTAGCTACCTCGAAAGGGTCTATGGACTCAGGCTCTATCCCTATCCTACTAGCAATAAGGGGAGATATATAGGACAGAGTAGAACCCGGATCTATCAAGGCGTATACGTCACAACAAGAAACTGATAAAGTACTGCGGATTTACATCCGCGATGCCTCCCAGTCTCGGCCGACAGGCATAAATGCGCTCGAGGACCGCTAGAACTAGGACCCGCCACGACCTCTACCGCGACCGCTGGTCCTCGAGCACCCCGCCTCGGGCGAGTAATCAGAGCGTGAAGACCCGAAAGATCTCAGTAGCCGACCCTACCATCTGCGCCGCCTGCCTGACAGCTCGTGATAGTGACTCGCTGGCCGCAAGTGTAGCAAACTCCCGAGGTAGTATCACAACTCCCGAATGGAATCTACCACATCGGACACACCGAGAGGACTCGACCGGTTAGCACCTCGCTACTCGAAGTCCAAGTCACGGGCCCCGATCTTCCCCGAATACCTGCTGTCCTGAAGACGCTGTAGGAGTGCTCGAGCTACCGTGGTGCAAATCTAGTCTCTTCCGAGATCGCCCACCCCGAGAGCTGATCCCGCCGCTCGCCTTCTTCTGATATCTATCGACCCATCGCCTCTACGCCCGCACCCGCGTACGAGCACGAACGCGGCAATGTCCATGCCCGGCTGAAGAGCCACACCTGAGGAAGACTCTGCCAAGTAGTCATCTAGTCCCGTAACGTAGCGGTGCACTCGGTCCTCCATATCTGCTACTAACGCAGGGACATATCGAGCCAACGAATCGAACTCAACGTTGTACTCCGAGCGGCGCCTCTGCCTCAAAGATCAAAAATCTGTCGCCCGCGTTCTCCTCATCTGCGGAGGCAAGAAGTGGCTGAGAAAAGCCTCCGAGAACTCTTCCCATACCGCTGGAAGTGCATGCTCTCCTCGGGACAGCTCCCACGAATCAAACCAATCGACTGCAGTATCACGCAGCCGATGTGAACCTAAGACCACTGACTCGGTCTCCGAAGCCCTGATCACTCTCATGATCCGCTGGCCGCTTCGGATGAACTCCGCGGATCATCCTCGTGCCTCACCCGTAGAACTCGGGCGGCTACAACTCGTAAAATCCCGTAGTCTCAAGTCGTCCGATCTAGGATGTACCACGGTGCTCGAACCGCTGCGGTTCCACCTATCCTCGCGTCCGCCACAATCTCGCTAGTAATCGCCATCTCTCAGAACCCATCTCTCTCGCTCCGTGTGGGATCGAGGCGCAGGTATCGTGGTTCGCTGGGGCCGGGCGTCGTGGAACTCGCCGTCGAGGTATCGCCGTATAGATCGGGCACAGGCCTCGTGACCTCGTGTCTACTAGCGCTCCTCGGCTGCTTGCCTTTATGGGCCGGGTTACTTGCGTGAGGCATAATCGTACAGAAAGATATACGTTAGAGGTCCAACTTATAACACAGCTCTAAAGCACGATCTCAGAGTGAGAAGAATGGAAACCAATCCTAAATATCCTATAGCCTCCTGATTATTGGTGTGGTGCACAACACACCGATAATCAAGACTCTACTAGATACGGTCTGTAGACACTTTCCGAGGATTAACTGCTCTGATACCACTTTTGTCACGACCCGAACCCGGGCCCGTGACTGGTGCCTTACCCGGGCACCTAAGTAGACATACATCAGAGTAACCAGCGGAATATAAAAACAAGACATGAAACAATTATGACATGAGAACAGTTTATCCAAAAAAAGATTGCCTTTCGGCATGTATATATATATAAAGAGTGAACAGTTACATCCCAACTTTACAACAGGACTACGACACTTAGGAATGTAAACAACTATGGCGGACAGGCCCGCCATACCCTGAATGTACATAAATCTACAATGACAGGAGATCATACCCAAAAGATAAGCCTCCGAGAAACTGGCTTTCCCAAAAGCGTAAACGGTGATCCTAGGAGCGGGATCAACAACAGAGTACCTCTACCGCGGCATGAACGCAGCCCCCGAAGAAGAGGTCGATAACAGTACCAAGTATGTGAAATCAGAAAGTACTTAAATGAAATCATATCATTTTAAAACCAATTTTACAAATATGTAAAACAACCAATGTAATCGCACATAGTGCCACAAAGATAACCAAAAGCAAAATAGATATAACATAACCGGTCTTTTCTAGGCCGCTAATGATCGGGCAAGGCCATTCGCCCATAGTATCATTATGCGTGCCTAATCTCGAACTCCCCGCACCGCATAGCCACATAGGCCCGCATGAGGTATTCTCGATCGGTAGCTAACCCGCGGCATCCTCCTCGACCCCGGTCCGCGTAGTCCCGTGGACCGCATAGGCCATATAGACCGACGGCGTAACACCCGGAGTGATCAATCCTCGAACTCCCAGCTCCGCATAGGTCACACTGCACCGCGTTAGGTATTCCTCGCATCGGCGTGGCAAGTCCTCGCATCATAACAAGTCAGGGGGGTATGTGATATAATAGCAGTACAACGGGCTTATCGTTTAACAACGTAAGCACAACAAGAATAACCCCCTTACACAAACATCACAAGACACTAACACACGTAGCATCATAACATGTTTACTTATCAAACCATCTTACTACACTTTCCAGAAATCAATACACGACTTTCATAAACAAATAAGTAAACCGTTCCTTTTATCTTTCTTAAGTCGTTATACCTAACTTCCCATAAAGCTAGTATAACTCTTAAGCTTTTTAAAATCAAGTATTACTTTTCTTTCCAAAAATGATTCATAACTCTTTTGAAATGCTTCAAGATTCTTATTATTTAAAGCTGAAGTCAAAAGACATCAGAGTAAAACCAATTTTAGTTAACACACGTACGTCTACCGTACTATATATATATATATCAAAAATATCATGCTCAAGAGGATAGGAAGAATCACATACCTCCTTGGCGAAATCCACCTGCCAAGTCGAATATGTCGCGCGCAGAGTATCAACCTATAATAGTCAAATACGTCTATCAACGTCTAGACTACTTCGTAGAATATTCTAAGCAGAAGGTTCTCTATTCTACGGAAAATTGGGCAGCATTTCCCTACCCGTCAAACTACACAAGTCTCATCAGAATACAGTCCTATGTAAGTACAGTTCAATTCTCTTCTTTTATACCATCCTTCTATATATCTTATACTCATTTCTATACTACTACAGTATGTAATCTCTAATTACAATAGAAGGACAAGGGTATTTACCTCGATAAGCCCAAAATTATCCAAGTTTAAATGTCGATCCTGAACAACGTTTAGCTCCTATTCTGTACGCTCCAATTCACTCCAAGAAACCCTTAGAAGTTCTTAAACAACTTCTACTTAGTACTTCAACCAACTATGAAGATTTTCCTAGGGTTTCGTTTTGTGACTAAAGGGAATATAGTAGTATTTTCGGGCTCTTAGTATAGAGGTAACTTTGGAATACTACAAGGGATTTAGGCTAAGGTATTTTGGCATAGTAACAATACTAGAAGACAACTTTTATACCAAGGGGGGGGGGGTATTTCGACGGGAACAACAAGGAAGGGGGGAAGGGGGGTGTTTCGGACGAAACAACTAGACAAGGGGGGAGGAGGTTTTTGGACGAGAACTAGAAACTAAGGGGGGAGGATTTTGTGACTTGGAAATGATAAGTGAATGAAGAAGTCTTGCACTAGAGGGGGGTATTTATAGAACCTTCAATGGCCAAGATCAAAGCAAGTGGAGGGTGTAGATTAAGTAGCTTGTGTGAGTGGAGTCTTTCACCAAGTGTCCACCACAACATTGGGACATATGTCCACCACAACAATGAGCCATGTGGCCATCCACTTGCTCACAAAAACCGTCCAATACCTACTCCCACTAACCCAAAGAAAATATCTTGCAAGACTTGACTATTTGACTTGTCCACTAGCCCACCATTTCGTCCAACATGTGCCACCTAAGGGTGACACATGTCGTCCTCCTATAGGTCCAAAATATTTCATCTCTCGGAAAAATCCGTAATCGGTTAAAATATTAAAAACGTAAAATTTCCTTCACAAGGTTCGGAATCTTTTCCGTCGAAAGTTCACAATTTCATCCTTAACCTAATTAGGGCTTATACAATTGTACATACGTCCTCACATACATACTCTGGAAATACGGGGTATAACATTCTCCCCTCCTTAGAAACATTCGTCCCGAATGTTCCTTCTAGATTCAATCAAATCAGAAACGACATAGCTCCTCACAACTTAAACAATTTGCAAATGCCACACATGGCCACAACACAACACTTAAGCACATATGAAAATTAAAACCAGCAAGTAGGAAAGTGAGTTACCTGGAGGTGTGGGGAATAAGTGAGGATACCTCTGCCTCATGTCCTCCTCTGCTTCCCACGTCATCTCCTCTCTGTTCTCGTTCCGCCATAAGACCTTGACGGAAGCCACATCCTTTGTCCGCAGCCGCCTAACCTGACGATCGAGTATCGCTATGGGACTCTCCTCATACGATAACCCCTCGGTCACCTGGACATCGTCAATCGGGTGCACTCTAGATGGATCCCCGATACATCTCCTCAGCATAGAAACATGAAAAACCGGATGCACTGCCTCCAGATCGGACGACAGATCCAACTCATAGGCAACCTTGCCTACCCTGCGGACAATCTGATAAGGCCCAATATACCTTGGGCTGAGCTTCCCTTTCCTCCCAAATCTCATCACACCCTTCATGGGTGACACCTTCAGGAAAACCCAATCATCAAGCTCGAACTCCAGATGCCGATGACGATGATCTGCATACGACTTCTGTCGACTCTGAGCTGTCAATAACCGCTCCTGGATAAGCTTCACCTTATCCACTGCCTGTTGTATCAAGTCTGGTCCCACTAACTGCACCTCGCCCACATCAAACCAGCCTATCGTCGATCTGCACTTCCTCACATACAAGGCCTCATAAGGCGCCATCTGAATACTGGAGTGGTAGCTATTATTATACGCAAACTCTACTAGAGGCAAATGATCCTCCCAGCTACCCCTGAAGTCAATAACACAGGCTCACAACATATCCTCGTTGTCCGGATAGTACGCTCGCTCTGCTGTCCGTTTGTGCGAGGATGGAATGCGATCGAGGCTCACCGCGTCCTAATACCTTCCGGAAAGACCTCCAGTTAGCCGAACCGGGCTCCTGCATGCGATATGATAGAAATAGGGACCCATGCATCTCACGATCTCTCGAATGTAAAGTCCGCATAATCCTCACCAAAAGTCGCCCCGACGGAAGAAAGTGGGCTGATTTCGACCTGTCGACGATAACCCGGATAGAATCATGTTTCCTGAGTGCGAGGTAACCCCGTGATAAAGTCCATATTGATCACCTCTCACTTCGTGTCGGGATCTCTATCGTCGCAATAATCCACCGTGCCTCCGTGCTCTACCTTCACCGCCGACAACACGCATCGAGCCACAAACTCGCAACGTCCTCTTCAAGCCATCCCACCAATACACGGATGCGAGGTCGTGGTACATCTTTGTCGACCGGATGGATAGAGTAACGCCGCCGTGTGCTTCCCCTAGAACTCGCTGCCAAGTCCTGCAATATCCGAACACACAACCGCCTCAAACCTTAGCACCCTTCAGCTACTCAAAAGGACCCTTCCTCACGAAGAGTGATCACGATACCGTGTCAAAATCGGATCCTCAAATCGTTGCCTCTTCACCTCTCGACGATGGAAGACTCGGCAACCTCGAACCGAACCCCACTGCTATCAAACCAATCAATCGGACTCCAAGGCTCGCTAGCTGATGTATCTCGCGGACCATGCCCCTACTCTCTGGCTGCACATCTGATAGACTCCCCATCGACCTACGACTAAGGGCATCTGCCACAACATTGGCCTTCCCTGGGTGGTACAGGTGTTACACCCCGTAGTTCCAGAGTATGTATATGAGGACGTACGTACGAGAATACGACACAAAAATTGGAAAGGAAGAAAGATGTGATTTTTCGACGGAAAAGTTTCCGGATTTTGTGAAGGAAAAAGGTTCGTTAATGGGAATTGGATTCCCATATTTGGTATTTGAACTTTTTAGAATATTTGAGTATTATGAAAAAAAAAATCCGAAATTGGTCACGTGGGGCCCACGGGAAAATTTACGGTTTTGTGGGGCCCACTTTATTTTCGGATTTTTGGCATTACGGATATTTTCGGAAGATGAAATATTTTGGACGATTAGGGGGGGCGACACGTGTCACCCCCGTGTGGCCATGTTGGCCGAATTAGAGAAGGACAAGTGGGACGTTTTTTAGGTGGACAAGTGGCCCATTTTTGTGGTGGCCACTTGTCCCATTTTTTTGGTGAACAAATGGTTGGCCAACTACCCACACACATGTACCCCATCCTCACCTTACATTTTCCTTAATCCTAGCCATTGATTTATCTATAAATACCCCTTTGTGCAAGACATAATTTCATCCACACTTAGAGATTTCAAAGTCTTGAAAACTCCCTCCCTTTCCTCTTGTGTGCTCTCGGCCATGGGCTGATTTTGTGAGCAAAACTTGTCCAAAAAATTCTTAAAGTTTTAAGTGTTCTTCCTTAGGGTGTTAGGAAGATTGTGTACCAAGAGTTGGAAAAGATTTCACACCCTAGCCTAAATACACCCCTTGGCCGAAAGTTGGTAGTGTTGTAGCCTAAGTGTTCTTCACTTTTGAGTTGGATCTTGAAGAGGAGTTGGTTAGAAACTTCTAAGGGTTTCTTGGAGCGGTTGGAACGTATGAATCGAGCTAAACGTTACTCGTGATCGACTTATAAACTTGGATAATTTTGGGCTTATCGAGGTAATGATCTTTGACCCTATCAGAATTGGATATTACATGTTGTAGTAGTTTAGAATTGAGAATAAGATTTATTGGAAGGACGATTATAAAGAATTGAACTATATTTACATTGGACTGTATTTACAGTAGACTTGTAGTATTATTGTGGGGCAGTGTTGTACACGTCCGGTTAGACGTGTAACCCCTCGAGTTGTTGGCTGTAGCGTGCCTAGATAGGAGGAGATTTTTGTGGTTACGGGGAGGTGTCTTGAATTTTCCGTAGAAATATTCTACGAAGAGAACTAGAAGTTAATAGGCGTTTTATGGCCATTATAGGTGGAAGTACTACGAGTAGCGTATTCTACTTGGCGGTGGAAAAGGCTAGCGCGTTGTAGTACTTGGAGCATTTTGCTAATTATCGATAATCGTCGCGAGGTATGTGAACCTCTTCCTATCTTTTCTAGCATGATATGTTGTGAACTATGTAGTACGGTGACGCGTACGTGTTAAATGAATTTGGTTGGTTTAAAACATAAAGTGTTATAACGGCTTTATGGGAAGTTTGTTATAACAACTTTATGTGGGCAAAGAAATGGTTTGTGGTTTTAAAAGATAAAAGACTTGATGTGAAATAATAAGGACTTGGGTTGTGTTAAAAGTTGTGAAACCGCTTTAATGAGAAATGGGTAATTGGGTTTTAAAAGGAATAATGTTATATTGATTTCTAAATGAGAACAAGTATCGAACAAACCATCGCAGCGTTGATAAAGGAAAATGTATTGACTAATTAATTATTATTAAAACCAAGAGAAACCTCCATCCGCATAGAAGCTAAGATAAGACAAAATTGTATTACATTTTCTAGATCATGGTCGCTTTAATAAGATTGTTATAAACAAGAATAACCTACTCACACATATGGCATATGTTACTCAAATTATTTTAAAAGAGAATTATGTTATTAAGTGATTAAGACTATGAACTACGAAACCTTTCGAAAATAAGAGACTTGAGTATTTGAAATTAGGCAAACTTGAATTTTTGGAAAGTTTGTTACTTGTCTTTAAAAAGGGAAATTATTTTGGTTTACTTAAAATAATAGTTACTCGCTTTTGGATACTACGAGTGTTGGTATCGTGTGACTTCTTATGAAAGAATGGATATTTGTAAGAGAATCAAGTATGGTAATTTTATTGTGCTTGCTTGTGATAGCCTTGTTGTGTAAAAGTTGTATTCCTATGCTACCGCTCTCGATGGGAAGGTATATTGTTATTGTTGTTACATGGACATGTCCGCACCGATGATGAATTCCGGCATGCGGCCACGCGGGTTAATCACCCAGATATTGTTATTGTTGTTACATGGACATATCGCACCGATGAAGAATTCCGGCACGCGTTACGCGGCGTTAATCACCCGGATATTGTTATTGTTGTTACATGGACATATCCGCACCGATGAAGAATTTCGGGCATGCGCCACGCGCGGGTTAATCACCCAGATATTGTTATTGTTGTTACATGGACATGCTCGCACCGATGAAGAATTCCGGCATGTGGGCCACGCAGGTTGATTACCCGATATATTGTTATTGTTGTTACATGGACATGCTCGCACCGATGAAGAATTCCGGCATGCGCTACGCGCGTGGTTGATTACCCGCTATATCGTTATCGCATCCTCGACATGTCTACACCGGTGGAGAATTCCGGCATGCGCCATGATGCGCATGATTGATATTGTGGGCGTGAGACCTCGTTATATTTGAGTGATGACTTTGGAGGCGTGAGTCCCCGCTTGACATGATCGCTTTATGTCGTGAATCGTAGTTTGGTTATCATACATGTCTCTGCTTTATTTAGACCGTTATGATTTCGTATACGTGATTTTCGCTTACATACTGGTACATGTCAGATCGACTTTCGGCCGCGTTCATGCCGCAGTAGAGGTACATCGTTGTTGATCCTCGCCATGGATCACGCCAACAGATTGGAAGCTCCGTTTCTCCGGAGGCTTATCTTTTGGTATGTTTCCCTGAGTTGTAGGTTCTTGTACATTCAGGGGTATGGCGGGGCCCTGTCCCGTCATAGTTGTTGTCACACTCTTAGAGGTCTGTAGTACTGTTGTGGGCAGGGTTGTAAAGGATGTAACTGTTCAAATTTCTGGGAAGTTTGGTTAGCATGTTTTTCTTTTATCTTGTTTCATACCTGTATGTTTTTATTTCCGCTGGTTTTTCTCTGATGTTGTATCACTAGGGTGCCCGGGGTAAGGCACCAGTCGCGGGCCCGTGGTCGGGTCGTGACAAAAGTGGTATCAGAGCAGTTAGTCCTCGGAAAGTGTCTACAGACCGTGTCTAGTAGAGTCTTGATTATCGGTGTGTCGTGCACCACATCTATAATCAGGAGGCTGCAGGATATTTAGGATTGTTTTCCATTCTTCTCACTCTGAGATCGTGCCTTAGAGTTGTGTTATAAGTTGGACTCCCTCTGACGTATTCTTTTCACCCGTTATGCCTCTACGCAAGGCAACCAGAGCCCAGGAGGGCAAGGCAGCAGAGGGAGCTGCGAGTAGAGCACAGAGGGTTACCAGGGCACGGGCCCAGTCATTATCTGAGACAGTGCTTCATTCGGGGAGTTCTGCGACGCCGCTAGCCCCAGGAGAGTTTAGAGCAGTAGCAGTAGCTACTGAGACCACGATACCTGAGCCTCTAGTCCCACGGCCAGGAGCAGAGGATATGAGTTACAAGGAGATGGCCCAGTTACTAGCCAGGTTTGTGGCTAGGAATGGGGACAGACGAGAGTCGGAGGTTCCGGTAGTACCAATAGTTCACCCTAGATCCGATAGTTGAGATTTCGGGACTTCTTGAGTTGCGGTCCACCCGAGTTCCATGGATTGTGAACTGAGGAAGATCCTCAGGAGTTTATTCGACAGTTGCAGCGGATCATGAAAGTGATCAAGACCTTAGAGGCATTTCCTACACGCTTTCGCCTCGCAGATGAGGAGAGAATGTCCTAGTAGGAGGGATACATGTGGGATGACTAAGCCTACCAAGTCAGTTGCGGATTCAGTGGGTCGGAGAGGAAGGCGTGTTAGTCAGAGGAGGCCACCCTCACCTCGGTATGGCCGTTGTGGTAGGTGTTCTTATGGGGAGTGTCATACTACTTAGATAGCTTGTTAGGCTTCATGACACAGGCCATTTTGCGAAATTGTCCGACCGCAGGTGGCGCGGATGTTACGACTCGACCTTCGGATCGGTGGTCGGTTCATCACCTCAGAGTTACGCCCAGAGCAGGATTTGCTTAGGCGACAAAGGAAAGCGAGGCAAGAGTTACAGAGATATCTTCACCTTAAGAGACTTGTTTAGTCGTTATGGTAGATACGTGGAGTGCTATGTTCGGTTAGCATGGTGTAAGTTGTGATTAGAAAACATGGGTAGTTGAAAAGGGTAAGTCCGGGACGAAAATGGTGAGCCTTAAAATTTGTAACATTGGAGACCTTAGATGCAAGGCCATCTTGAGTAAAGGATTATACGCTTGATCGTTGTCGTGGTACATTGTATACGTGGAGTTTATTCAGTGATAAGTCCATGAGTGGTGTAAAAGGGAAGTGGATTGTGAGCTTAGAAGACCACTAGGTTCTCATGACTTGAATAGTGAGATTGTTTCGGACTAGGAACGAGAGTTTAGTACGAAGTGGGTCGGGTTGAGGCCATATCGCGAGTCAACCCGCACCCCGAATGTGGTGGGTTTGAGGTGGTCCCGCTAGATGATAGGTCACGAGGTGTTAGGCCTAAGTTTAGGTAACCATCGACGAGTTTGTGGATGCGTTCGACCAGTAGTAGGGCGATGGGTCACCATCTTGCCTTTTAGTCGAGACTATTTACTCGGCGGAGGTTACGCGAGATGTTGTATATAAAGAAGGTTGTAAGGTCGCACGGTTCCTACTTTATTTTATGGGCAATGGAGCCCGCTTTATGGCTATTTCTTTTCGAGGTTTTACCAGCGGGGTTAGGAGCTCAGTGAGTCTCGATTGCATTCACCCTGGCCGACGACGAACAACGCGCTTTATCCGACATTTGAGGATAGGTTACGCCTGTTTTGATTTCGTGGTACCGTAAGGATTATTTGCCTCTTATTGGGTGAGTATTATACTAGCTACCATTTCAGGATTCGGATGGTGCCTTATGAAGCCTTGTATGGACGGAAGTGTAGTCACGGCCGATTGGTTCGATGTTGGCAAGGTTCGGATAGTTGGTCCCTACTTATTTCAGCAGGACGTGGATAAGGTGAAGTTTATCCGTAAGAAGTTATTAGCACCGAGTCAACAGAGTCGTGTGGATAATCGGCGCCGACACTGGAGTTCAGTTGACGCGGGTCTTCTTAAAGGAACCACCCCGGAAGGGTGTGACGAGATTTGGAAAGCATGGGAAACTTAGCTGAGGTACTTTGGGCATTTTCAGATCGTTTGTAGAATAGGCCAGGTTGCCTATAAGTTAGCACTGCCGTCTAACTTAGGAGGCGAGACGTCCAGATTCCATGTTGCTATGTTTCGAAGAGTATCGAGATCCCTCCGCAGTGTTCCCGCTAATGATGACCAAGTTAGAGATAGTAACCCCGAGATTTTGGAAATCAAGCAATGATGAAATGTGGTAAGTATATTAGGAAGAGTTCGAGTGTACGAAAAGTACGACGAAGGGAAGAAGCGAGCATGTGTTATGAGAATAGAAGTGATCATTTCGTGCGTGAAGAAAGTATCCTTTGGACCATAGGTGGAGCTAATGGTATTGTTATACGATTTGAGGTGATTCTTCGTTGGCTTGGATATGAGTTTTTGCGCCAGATGTGGTATTATGGCCATGTGTGGCATAATCGTTCCGTAAGTATAGTAGTTGAGACTATACCGGCGCATGTGTGTTTTGGAGACTTAGAAGGAACATTCGGGACGAATGTTTCTAAGGGGGGAAGAATGTTACACCCCGTAGTTCCAGAGTATGTATATGAGGACGTACGTACGAGAATACGACACAAAAATTGGAAAGGAAGAAAGATGTGATTTTTCGACGGAAAAGTTTCCGGATTTTGTGAAGGAAAAAGGTTCGTTAATGGGAATTGGATTCCCAGATTTGGTATTTGGACTTTTTAGAATATTTGAGTATTATGAAAAAAAAAATCCGAAATTGGTCACGTGGGGCCCACGGGAAAATTTACGGTTTTGTGGGGCCCACTTTATTTTCGGATTTTTGGCATTACGGATATTTTCGGAAGATGAAATATTTTGGACGAGTAGGGGGGCGACACGTGTCACCCCCGTGTGGCCATGTTGGCCGAATTGGAGAAGGACAAGTGGGACGTTTTTTAGGTGGACAAGTGGCCCATTTTTGTGGTGGCCACTTGTCCCATTTTTTTGGTCAACAAATGGTTGGCCAACTATCCACACACATGTACCCCATCCTCACCTTACATTTTCCTTAATCCTAGCCATTGATTTATCTATAAATACCCCTTTGTGCAAGACATAATTTCATCCACACTTAGAGATTTCAAAGTCTTGAAAACTCCCTCCCTTTCCTCTTGTGTGCTCTCGGCCATGGGCTGATTTTGTGAGCAAAACTAGTCCAAAAATTCTTAAAGTTTTAAGTGTTCTTCCTTAGGGTGTTAGGAAGATTGTGTACCAAGAGTTGGAAAAGATTTCACACCCCTAGCCTAAATACACCCCCTTGGCCGAAAGTTGGTAGTGTTGTAGCCTAAGTGTTCTTCACTTTTTGGAGTTGGATCTTGAAGAGGAGTTGGTTAGAAACTTCTAAGGGTTGCTTGGAGCGGGTTGGAACGTAAGGAATTGGAGCTAAACGTTGCTCAGGATCGACTTATAAACTTGGATAATTTTGGGCTTATCGAGGTAATGATCTTTGTCCCCCTATTGTAATTGGATATTACATGTTGTAGTAGTTTAGAATTGAGAATAAGATTTATTGGAAGGACGATTATAAAGAATTGAACTGTATTTACATTGGACTGTATTTACAGTAGACTTGTAGTATTATTGTGGGGCAGTGTTGTACACGTCCGGTTAGACGTGTAACCCCCCCTTGGAGTTGTTGGCTTGGTAGCAGGCCTAGATAGAGGAGGAGATTTTTTGTGGTTACGGGGGGGAGGTGCTGCCGAATTTTCCGTAGAAATATTCTACGAAGAGAACTAGAAGTTAATAGGCGTTTTATGGCCATTATAGGTGGAAGTACTACGAGTAGCGTATTCTACTTGAAGGGTGGAAAAGGCTAGCAAGGTTGTAGTACTTGGAGCATTTTGCTAATTGTCGATAATCGTCGCGAGGTATGTGAACCTCTTCCTATCTTTTCTAGCATGATATGTTGTTAACTATGTTGTATGGTAGACGTACATGTGTTAAATGAATTTGGTTGGTTTAAAACATAAAGTGTTATAACGGCTTTATGGGAAGTTTGTTATAACAACTTTACGTGGGCAAAGAAATGGTTTGTGGTTTTTAAAAGATAAAAGACTTGATGTGAAATAATAAGGACTTGGGTTGTGTTAAAAAGTTGTGAAACCGCTTTAATGAGAAATGGGTAATTGGGTTTTAAAAGGAATAATGTTATATTGATTTCGGAAATGAGAACAAGTATCGAACAAACCACTGCAGCGTTGATAAAGGAAAATGTATTGACTAATTAATTATTATTAAAACCAGTAGAAACCTCCATCTGCATAGAAGCTAAGATAAGACAAAATTGTATTACATTTTCTAGATCATGGCTGCTTTAATAAGATTGTTATAAACAAGAATAACCTACTCACACATAAGGCATATGTTACTCAAATTATTTTAAAAGAGAATTATGTTATTAAGTGATTAAGACTATGAACTACGAAACCTTTCGAAAATAAGAGACTTGAGTATTTGAAATTAGGCAAACTTGAATTTTTGGAAAAGAAGGTTGTTACTTGTCTTTAAAAAGGGAAATTATTTTGGTTTACTTAAAATAATAGTTACTCTGTTTTGGATACTACGAGTGTTGGTATCAGGTGACTTCTTGTGAAAGAATGGATATTTGTAAGAGAATTGAAGTATGGTAATTTTCTTGTTCTTGCTTGTGATAGTCTTGTTGTGTAAAAGTTGTATTCCTATGCTACCGCGTCTCGATGGAGGCGGTATATTATTGTTGTTACATGGACATGTCCGCAGATGAAGAATTCCGGCATGCGACGCGCGGGTTAATCACGGTATATTGTTATTGTTACATGGACATGTCCGCACCGAAGAATTCCGGCACGCGGCGGGTTAATCACCCGTATATTGTTATTGTTGTTACATGGACATACGCACCGATGAAGAATTCCGGGGCATGCGGCCGGCGGGTTAATCACCCAGATATTGTTATTGTTGTTACATGGACATATACGCACCGATGCAGAATTCCGGGGGCATGCGGCCATGCGGCGGGTTAATCACCCGAGATATTGTTATTGTTGTTACATGGACATGTCTGCACCGATGCAGAATTCCGGGGGCATGTGGCCATGCGGCAGGGTTGATTACCCGATATATTTTTATTGTTGTTACATGGACATGTCTGCACCGATGCAGAATTCCGGCACGTGGCTACGCGCAGGTTGATTACGGTATATCGTTATTGCATCCTGGACATGTCTACACCGATGGAGAATTCCGGGGGCATGGCGTGATGCGCATGATTGATATTGTGGGCGTGAGACCGCGGTTATATTTGAGTGATGACTTTGAGGCGTGAGTCCCGCTTGACATGACCGCTTTATGTCGCGAATCGTAGTTTGGTTATCATACATGTCTCTGTTTTATTTAGATTATCATTTCGTATCTGATTTTCGATTTACATACTGCAACTGTTATCGACCTCCTTCGGGGCTGCGTTCATGCCGCAGTAGAGGTACATCGGTTGTTGATCCTCGCTCATGGATCACGTCAACAGATTGGGAAGCTCCGTTTCTCGAGGCTTATCTTTTGTATGTTTCCACGAGTTGTAGGTTCTTGTACATTCGTGGTATGGCGGGCCCGTCCGTCATAGTTGTTGTCACACTCTTAGGTCCAGTGCAAAATCGTTGTGGCGGGGTTGTAAAGGATGTAACTGCTCAAATTTACGTATATATGCAAAAGGCAACCGTTTTGTTAGCCTTGTTTTTCTTTATCTTGTTTCATACCGTATGTTTTTATTTCCCGGTTTTTCTCTCGATGTTGTATCACTAGGTGCCCGGGTAAGGCACGATCGCGCCCGTGGTCGGTCGTGACAAAAGTGGTATCGAGCGATTAGTCCTCGGAAAGTGTCTGAACGCATCGTGTCTAGTAGAGTCTTGATTATCGGTGTGTCGTGCACCACATCTATAATCAGGAGGCTGCAGGATATTTAGGATTATTTTCCATTCTTCTCACTCTGAGATCGTGCCTTAGAGTTGTGTTATAAGTTGGACTCCATCTGACGTATTCTTTTCACCCGTTATGCCTCTACCAAGGCAACCAGAGCCCAGGAGGCAAGGCGTGAAGAGGAGCTGCGAGTAGAGCACGAGGGTTACAGGCACGCCCAGTCATTATCCGAGACGGCTTCATTCGGGAGTTCTGCGGCGCGCTAGCCCAGAGAGTTTAGAGCGTGCGTGAGCCATCGAGACCACGATACCTGAGCCTCTAGTCCCACGGCCGGGAGCAGAGGATATGAGTTACAAGGAGATGGCCCAGTTACTAGCCAGGTGTGTGGCTAGGGATGAGGACAGACAAGAGTCGGAGGTTCCGTAGTACCAGTAGTTCACCCTAGATCTGATAGTTGAGATTTCGGGACTTCTTGAGTTGCGGTCCACCCGAGTTCCATGGATTGTGAATCGAGGAAGATCCTCGAGTTTATTAAACGATTGCGATGGATCATGAATGTGATCAAGACCTTAGAGGCATTTCCTACACGCTTGCCTCGCGGATGAGGAGAGAATGTCCTAGTAGGAGGATACATGTGGGATGACTAAGCCTACCAAGTCGATTCTTGATTCGGAGTGGAGAGGAAGGGTGTTAGCTGGAGAGGCCACCCCCACCCGGTATGGGCCGTTGTGGTAGGTGTTCTTATGGGAGTGTCATACTACTTAGATAGCTTGTTAGGCTTGCGCAGGCCATTTTGCGAAATTGTCCGACCAGAGGTGGCGCGGATGTTATGACTCACCTTCGGATCGATGGTGGTTCATCACCTCGTAGTTACGCGCCAGAGCGGGATTTGCTTAGAGCGACAAAGGAAAGTGAAGAATTACAGAGATATCTTGACCCAAGAGACTTGTTTAGTCGTTATGGTAGATACGTGAGTGCTATGTTCGGTTAGCATGGTGTAAGTTGTGATTAGAAAACATGGGTAGTTGAAAAGGGTAAGTGCGGGGACGAAAATGGTGAGCCTTAAAATTTGTGATTGGAGACCTTAGATGCAAGGCCATCTTGAGTAAAGGATTATGCGTTTGATCGTTGTCGTGGTACATTGTATACGTGGAGTTTATTCGGTGATAAGTCCATGAGTGGTGTAAAAGGGAAGTGGATTGTGAGCTTAGAAGACCACTAGGTTCTCATGACTTGAATAGTGAGATTGTTCCAGACTAGGAACGAGAGTTTAGTACGAAGTGGGTCGAGTTGAGGCCATATCGCAAGTCAACCCGCAGCCCGGAATGTGGTGGGGTCAGTTTGAGGTGGTCCCGCTAGATGATAGGTCACGAGGTGTTAGGCCCAAGTTTAGGTAACCATCGCGAGTTTGTGGATGCGTTCGACCAGAGTAGGCCGATGGGGTCAGCCCATCTTGCCTTTTAGTCAGGACTATTTACTCGGCGGAGGGTTATGCGAGATGTTGTATATCAGGAAGGTTGTAAGGCTGCACGGGGTTCCTACTTTATTTTATGGCAGGCAGTGGAGCCCAATTTATGGCTATTTCTTTTTCGGGAGGTTTTACCAGGCGGGGTTAGGAACTCAGGTGAGTCTCAGTATTGCATTCACCCTCGGGCCGACGGACGAACAACGCGTTTTATCCAGACATTTGAGGATAGGTTACGGGCCGGTGTTTTGATTTCAGGGGTAGCTGTAAGGATTATTTGCCTCTTATTGGGTGAGTATTATACTAGCTACCATTTCAGTATTCGGATGGTGCCTTATGAAGCCTTGTATGGACGGAAGTGTAGGTTGCCGGTCGATTGGTTCGATGTTGGCAAGGTTCAGATAGTTGGTCCCTACTTATTTCAGCAGGATGTGGATAAGGTGAAGCTTATCCAGAAGAAGTTATTAGCAGCTCAGAGTCAACAGAGTCGTGTGGATAATCGGCGTCGACACTTGGAGTTCAGGTTGACGGTGGGTCTTCTTGAAGGAACCACCCCGGAAGGGTGTGACGAGATTTGGAAAGCAGGGGAAACTTAGCCGAGGTACTTTGGGCATTTTCAGATCGTTTGTAGAATAGGCCAGGTTGCCTATAAGTTAGCACTGCCGTCCGACTTAGGAGGCAGTACGTCCGGTATTCCATGTTGCTATGTTTCGGAAGAGTATCGGAGATCCCTCCAGAGTGTTCCCAGTTAATGATGACCAAGTTAGAGATAGTAACCCTGAGATTTTGGAAACCAAGCAAATGTGGTAAGTATATTAGGAAGAGTTCGAGTGTGCAAAAGTGCACGAGTAAGGGAAGAAGCGAGCATGTGTTATGAGAATAGAAGTGATCATTTCGTGCGTGAAGAAAGTATCCTTTGGACCATAGGTGGAGCTAATGGTATTGTTATACGATTTGAGGTGATTCTTCGTTGGCTTGGATATGAGTTTTTGCGCGTATGTGGTATTATGGCCATGTGTGGCATAATTGGTTCCGTAAGTATAGTAGTGGAGACTATACCGGCGCATGTGTGTTTTGGAGACTTAGAAGGAACATTCGGGACGAATGTTTCTAAGGGGGGAAGAATGTTACACCCCTGTAGTTCCAGAGTATGTATATGAGGACGTACGTACGAGAATACGACACAAAAATTGGAAAGGAAGAAAGATGTGATTTTTCGACGGAAAAGTTTTCGGATTTTGTGAAGGAAAAAGGTTCGTTAATGGGAATTGGATTCCCAGATTTGGTATTTGGACTCTTTAGAATATTTGAGTATTATGAAGAAAAAAATCCGAAATTGGTCACGTGGGGCCCACGGGAAAATTTACGGTTTTGTGGGGCCCACTTTATTTTCGGATTTTTGGCATTACGGATATTTTCGGAAGATGAAATATTTTGGACGAGTAGGGGGGCGACACGTGTCACCCCCGTGTGGCCATGTTGGCCGAATTGGAGAAGGACAAGTGGGACGTTTTTTAGGTGGACAAGTGGCCCATTTTTGTGGTGGCCACTTGTCCCATTTTTTTGGTGAACAAATGGTTGGCCAACTACCCACACACATGTACCCCATCCTCACCTTACATTTGCCTTAATCCTAGCCATTGATTTATCTATAAATACCCCTTTGTGCAAGACATAATTTCATCCACACTTAGAGATTTCAAAGTCTTGAAAACTCCCTCCCTTTCCTCTTGTGTGCTCTCGGCCATGGGCTGATTTTGTGAGCAAAACTTGTCCAAAAATTCTTAAAGTTTTAAGTGTTCTTCCTTAGGGTGTTAGGAAGATTGTGTACCAAGAGTTGGAAAAGATTTCACACCCCTAGCCTAAATACACCCCCTTGGCCGAAAGTTGGTAGTGTTGTAGCCTAAGTGTTCTTCACTTTTTGGAGTTGGATCTTGAAGAGGAGTTGGTTAGAAACTTCTAAGGGTTGCTTGGAGCGGGTTGGAACGTAAGGAATTGGAGCTAAACGTTGCTCAGGATCGACTTATAAACTTGGATAATTTTGGGCTTATCGAGGTAATGATCTTTGTCCCCCTATTGTAATTGGATATTACATGTTGTAGTAGTTTAGAATTGAGAATAAGATTTATTGGAAGGACGATTATAAAGAATTGAACTATATTTACATTGGACTGTATTTACAGTAGACTTGTAGTATTATTGTGGGCGTGTTGTACACGTCAGGTTAGACGCGGTAACCCCTTGGATTTGTTGGCTTGGTAGCAGGCCTAGATAGAGGAGGAGATTTTTTGTGGTTACGGGGGGGAGGTGCTGCCGAATTTTCCGTAGAAATATTCTACGAAGAGAACTAGAAGTTAATAGGCGTTTTATGGCCATTATAGGTGGAAGTACTACGAGTAGCGTATTCTACTTGAAGGGTGGAAAAGACTAGCAAGGTTGTAGTACTTGGAGCATTTTGCTAATTGTCGATAATCGTCGCGAGGTATGTGAACCTCTTCCTATCTTTTCTAGCATGATATGTTGTGAACTATGTAGTACGGTAGACGTACATGTGTTAAATGAATTTGGTTGGTTTAAACCATAAAGTGTTATAACGTCTTTATGGGAAGTTTGTTATAACAACTTTATGTGGGCAAAGAAATGGTTTGTGGTTTTTAAAAGATAAAAGACTTGATGTGAAATAATAAGGACTTGGGTTGTGTTAATAAGTTGTGAAACCGCTTTAATGAGAAATGGGTAATTGGGTTTTAAAAGGAATAATGTTATATTGATTTCGGAAATGAGAACAAGTATCGAACAAACCATCGCGTTAATAAAGGAAAATGTATTGACTAATTAATTATTATTAAAACCAGTAGAAACCTCCATCTGCATAGAAGCTAAGATAAGACAAAATTGTATTAAATTTTTTAGATCATGGCTGCTTTAATAAGATTGTTATAAACAAGAATAACCTACTCACACATAAGGCATATGTTACTCAAATTATTTTAAAAGAGAATTATGTTATTAAGTGATTAAGACTATGAACTACGAAACCTTTCGAAAATAAGAGACTTGAGTATTTGAAATTAGGCAAACTTGAATTTTTGGAAAAAAAGGTTGTTACTTGTCTTTAAAAAGGGAAATTATTTTGGTTTACTTAAAATAATAGTTACTCTGTTTTGGATACTACGAGTGTTGGTATCAGGTGACTTTGTTATACCCCGTATTTCCAGAGTATGTACGTATGGACGTACGTACGAATTTTGAGCCTTAAGTTAGGCATGTTTCGAAATTTTTGTGCACAACCCCGTAGAGTCGTTTTTTTTAAACGCTTTCACAGTTTCGTAGGAAAATTCCGGCTATGTCATTTAGTATTTTTGCGAATTTTTCCGAGAGACGAAATGTTTTGGACCAATGGGAGGTGACACTTGTCACCCTCAGTGGCGTTTGGGTTGGCGAATTGGTCACGGGTTTGAGGCCTATCGCCCCTTATTTTGTGCCTTGTTTTGGCCTTGTTTTGTGCCTTGTCTTGTGCCATGTTTTGTGGAGTAGGGTTTAGGGTGCACTTGGCTTAATCTTGCCCTTACACTTGCTATACACTTGGGAGGATCTTGGCCCTTGGTTGGCCTTTGGTTTTGCTATAAATACCCCCCTAGATGTGGAGACTTCATCCATTCCAAAACTTCCAAGTCTTGAAACCCTCTCCTCCCTTTGTGAGCTCTAAACCGAGAGCCTTCACCCTCCCCTTTTCGGGTGGCCTTTGGCCGATAACACCCCCCTCCCCCTACCCTAGTTGTGCTAGCCGAGCCTACCCCCCCCCCTTGGTAGAAAGTTGTCTTCCAAGTATTGTTATAATGCCCAAAATACCTTAGCCTTGTACCTTGTAGTATTCCAAAGATACCTCTTTACGTAGAGTCCTAAATACTACCTTTTGTCCCTTTAGTCTCAAACCGAAACCCTAAGAAAATCTTCGTTGATTGATTGAAGTATTTAAGTAGAAGTTGGTTAGAACTTCTAAGGGTTGTTTGGAGCGGGATGGAGCACCGGAGTCGAGCTAAACGCTAAGGATCGACATTTAACTTGGATAATTATGGGCTTATCGAGGTAATTATCTTGTCCTCTAGTTGTAATTGGAAATTACATGTTGTTAGAATATATAGTGAAGTATACTATATATAGAACTAAGCTTAGCATCGCGCAATGTCTTTTGACTTAAGCCCGAAGAATGAAGAATTGAGCAAGAATCACATAGAAGGATAATAAAGAGAAGAATCGAATCAGTAATTTACATAGATGTATCAGTAGACTTGTGTAGAATTGTAAACGTCCGTTTATACGTGTAAAACCCCCGTTGGCTTGGTGGCAGCCTCTCGTTAGAGGAGAATTACGCTGTCATGGGGAGGTCTTCACCGAATTTTCTCAGAAAGATGAAAACATGTGTTTAAAAGTTAATAGACGCCAGGCCTTTATAGGTGAAAGTACAGAGTAGCGTATTCTACTCGAGGAGTGGAAAGGGCTAGCAAGGTTGTAGTACTTGGAGCTTTTTGCTTATTATCGATAATCGTCGCGAGGTATGTGAACCTCTTCCTATCTGTTCTAGCATGATATGTGTATAACTATGTAGTACGGTAGACGCATACGTGTTTAATGTATTTGATTGGTTTGAAACATAAAGTGTTATAACGCTTTATGGGAAGTTGGTTATAACACTTTATGTAGGTAAGAAAATGGGTTGTGGTTTTTAAAAGATAATTGATTTGATTTATAAGCGGCTCAGGCGTTATAATAAAACTGAAGTATTTCAAAAGATTTATGAATCGTTTTGAAAGAAGTGTAGTATTGTGCTTTGAAAACTTAAGAGTTATACTAGCTTTATGGGAAGTTAGGTATAACGGCTTAAGAATGGTTTCTTGATGTTAGAAGTTAAGAGACTTGATCTTATAAGATAAGAGACTTAACTTATTTGTTTTAATGTGAATGTTTGTGTGAAACCTCATTCGTGAGTAATGAGTACTTGATTTTATTTAAAGGGATAATGTTTCTTGATTTGAAATCGAATGTGTATCGACAGCACCAACGCGGCGTTAATAAAGGAAAATGTATTGAATAATGATGAATTGTATTAAAACCAGTAGAAACCTCCATCCGCATAGAAACTAAGATGAGACAAAATGATATTACATTTTCTAGATCATGGTCAGTAATAAGAATGTTGTAAACAAGAATAACCTACTCTCACGCGCGACATATATTACTCAATTGTTCTAAAAGGAATCAGTGATTAAGTTTATGAACTATGAAACCATTTGAAAATGAGAAGCTTGAGTAATTGAAACTAGGCAACCGAACTTAGGAAAAGAATGTTGTTACTTGATTTTGAAAAGGAATATGGGTTGGTCATTCTAATACTACGTATCGGGTGACTTTTATAAAAGTAATGGATCTCTTTCAAAAGAACTTAACGATGTAGTACTTTGGGGTTAAAACCCGACTTTGGCATAAAATGAAAGTACTTTGAGTTGTGTGAAACTGCCTATGCTTGTTGTTGTGAAACTTGCCTATGCTTGTGATGATAGCCTTTGTTGTGCAAGTGTGGTATTTCAGTATTCCGCTCTCTCGATGAGGCGGTCGACTTGTTGAGAACTTACTTGGACGCGGCGGCGATGGAGAATTCCACCGTATGCTCCTCGCTGATAGTGTTATTCCATGGACTAGCTCTCCATGAGGTTTATTACTTGCTCGCCTTGGTCCCCGGTGGTCGCTCGTACCGCCCGCCTCGTGACTGATTCGCCTTGGTATCACGGTAGTCACCCTGACTTGCCCCGCTCGAGATAGTGACGGTTTCGTGATACGCCTCGTCCCCGTGGTCACCTCGATTGCCGGCCACCGCGTGACCGCCTTGGTATCCTGAGTCGGCCTCGCACTTGCCCCGTGACGGCCGTGTTTTGGTTGCATTGTATTATTGGTACGGTCGGATCTGGTAGTTATACTTGTCCCATGCGGTTTTTATAACACAGTGGGACATGGTGTTCATGTATAATCCTTGGTATTGTTATATCATAAACCGCCGGCAGCTGAGAAGAAATTCCACGCACGAGTGATAATTGGAGGCGTGAGTCCTCGCTCTTGATGTGAATCGTTATATGTTATATATCGTAGTTTGGTCATCATACATGTCTCCCGCTTTATATAGACTATTATGATTTCATTTACGTGATTTGACAGCCACATACTTGGTACTGTCGACTCCTTCTGGCTGCGTTCATGCCGCAGTAAAAGGTACATCGCCGATCCTCGCTTTTAGGATCACCTTTCAACGTATTGAAAGCTCCGTTCCTCTGAGGCTTATCTTTGGTATGTTACCCAGTCCGTAGACGCTATACATTCGTGGTATGGCGCGGCCCCGTCCCGTCATAGTTGTTGTAAATCTTAGAGGTCCAGAGTAATCGCGGTGGTTGTAAAAGGATTAAACTGTCGGGTTTTATGTATATACCAAGGCAAATCGCTTTGGTTGGCTGCTTATTTATTATATCTCTTGTTTCATGATTCATGTTTTATTTTCCGCCGGTTTTCTCGATGTTGTATCACTAGGTGCGCCGGTAAGGCACGATGAACGCCCGTTCGGGCGTTACAAAGTGGTATCGTGAGCGCTTAATCCTGAAAGTGTCTACGCATCGTGTCTAGTAGAGTCTTGATTATCGATGTGTTGTGCACCACATCTATAATCGTGAGGCTATAGGACATTTAGGATTGGTTTCCATTCTTCTCATTCCGAGATCGTTCCTCAGAGCCGTGATAAGATGGACCCTCTCGACGTGTTTCGCTTTTACCGATTATGCCTCGCGAAAGGCAACCCGCCCGGGCGGCAAGGCAAGCAGAGGAGTCGCGAGTAGAGCAACGGCAGAGACCACAAGACTGAGCCTCCACCCCGCTGAGCAGAGAGCGAGATGAGTTACGCGAGTGGCCCGATTAATGGCCGTGGTCAGGCTGACTTGAGGATAGCCGGACGCAGCAGCCCAAAGAGCACCGCGGTTCACCCTAGATCGATAGTTCGAGGCTACGGATTTTCTGAATCAGAGCCGCCAGAGTTTTATGGGTCGAGGCACGAGGATGATCCGCAGGAGTTCATCCGACGCGATTCTGGATCGTGAGAGTGATCAAGGCATCGGAGATCGAGTCGGTGGCCCTAGGTTCACATCAATCGCGTGATACCGCCGATCGGTTTGATTCTTGAGCTGTCTGTGGAGAGCATGCACTTCCAGGTATGGAACGAGTTCTCGAGGCCTTTCTTGCATTTCTTGCCTCCCTGCATGGCGAGGCTCGCCGACAGATTTTTGGTGTTACGCAGAACGCGACGGTTCGGGAGTACAATGTGAGTTCGACTCATTGGCCCAGACGCCCCCGCGTTAGTAGCCGATATGGAGGATCGAGTGCACCGATATGTTACAGGCTCGATGATTGCCTGCGCAGAGTTGTTCGGTGTAGCTCTTCACCGCATGGACATCGCTCGCACGCAGCGTATACACTTGGATGTGAGGAGCGGATAAATCGACGGAATGACCAAAGTCACCGTAAGAGGCCGAACAGCAGGTCCTTTGGTGACTTTCGAGGCGGACACACAAAGACTAGTTATGTACCTCCGCAAGACAGAGTGGTCCTCCACTTTTCGACCTTCAGATATTCGTGAGCGTGCCTGGGCTCCTGTGTTTCAGATTTTCGTGAGAGCGGTGCTCGCGGACGAGGTTGCCCTTGTCTCAGTGTGGCCGTTGTGAAAAGCTTCATAAGGGAGAGTGTCGTACTAACTCGGAGATTGTTATTTTTGCGCCAACAGGCCATCTGGCAAGAGATCGTCCACTGTGGTAGCATCGTAGGATAGCATGGACTACTAGAGCGCTATGGTTCTTCACCTTCCGTAGCAGCAGATGTTTGTACACCGAGGCCCCTAGGGGTCGCGGGAGTTCCAGCTTTAGCGGTCCTGAACCGCCTAGTTTCGTATATCCTTAACCTCTAGAGTTTTGTTTATGTTGTTGATGTGTTTAATGTTATGTTTGGATAGCTTTGTGCTAAAATGTGATTTAGAAACCTGGTTAGTGAAAAGGGTAAGTCCCTGGGTAGTGTGAGATGGAAGTGGTAGCTTTCATGATGTGAAATAGTAAGATTGTTCCGGATCGGGGAACAAGAGTTGGCGCGGTTGGGGGTCGGGTTGAGGACCATTCGGGTCAACCCAGAACCCGGTTTGGGTGGGGCGCTAGGTGGTCCCGCCAGTGGTAGGTCACGAAGATGCTAGGCCCAAGTTTGTATGACCATCGTATGAGTTGGTGGACGTGTTCGACCGTAGCGGATCGCGAGGCCGGAACGGCCTTAGAGAAGATCGTTAGTAAGATGACCAAGTTTGGAGGTAGTGACTCGGGTTGGAAAGCGAGCGTTGACAGTGTGGTACGGATACTAGAACGAGTTCGAGTGTTCGTGACGAGTTCTACGAGAAAGCGGAGAAGTGAACGTGTTTTTGTGGCGGTGTGGCATGATTGTTTTCGCACGATAGCGGTGAAGACTATACCGACGCCGCTTGTTTTGAGACCTTGAAGGAACATTCGACGAATGTTTCTAAGGGAAGAATGTTATACCTCAGATTTCCAGTATGTACGCATGGACGACGCATTTAATTTTGAGCCTTAAGTTAGGCATGTTTGAAATTTTTGTGCACAACCCCAGAGAGTCGTTTTTCGACGAAACGCTTTCACAATTTTCGTAGGAAAATTCCGCTATGTCATTTAGTATTTTTGCGAATTTTTCCGAGAGACGAAATGTTTTGACCAATGGGAGGTGACACTTGTCACCCCTGTGGCGTTGGGTTGGCCGAATTGGTCACGGTTTGAGGCCTATCGCCCCTTATTTTGTGCCTTGTTTTGGCCTTGTTTTGTGCCTTGTCTTGTGCCATGTTTTGTGGAGTAGGGTTTAGGGTGCACTTGGCTTAATCTTGCCCTTACACTTGCTATACACTGGGAGGATCTGCCCTTGGTTGGCCTTTGGTTTTGCTATAAATACCCCTAGATGTGGAGACTTCATCCATTCCAAAACTTCCAAGTCTTGAAACCCTCTCCTCCCCTTGTGAGCTCTAAACCGAGAGCCTTCACCCTCCCCTTTCGTGTGGCCTTGGCCGAGAACACCCCTCCCCTAGCCTAGTTGTGCTAGCCGAGCCTACCCCCGGTAGAAAGTTGTCTTCCAAGTATTGTTATAATGCCCAAAATACCTTAGCCTTGTACCTTGTAGTATCCCAAAGATACCTCTATACGAGTCCGGAATACTACCTTTTGTCCCTTTAGTCTCAAACCGAAACCCTAAGAAAATCTTCATTGATTGATTGAAGTATTTAAGTAGAAGTTGGTTAGAACTTCTAAGGGTTGTTTGGAGCGATGGAGCACTGAGTCGAGCTAAACGTTGCTAAGGATCGACATTTAACTTGGATAATTATGGGCTTATCGAGGTAATTATCTTGTCCTCTAGTTGTAATTGGAAATTACATGTTGTTAGAATATATAGTTGAAGTATACTATATATAGAACTGCTTAGTATCGCGCAATGTCTTTTGACTTAAGCCCAAGAATGAAGAATTGAACAAGAATCACATAGAAGGATAATAAAGAGAAGAATCGAATCGTAATTTACATAGACCGTATTGCAAGAGACTTGTGTAGAATTGTACACGTCCGGTTTGGGGTGTAAAACCCCCCCCTGGTTGGCTTGGTAGCCGGCCTCGTTAGAGAGGAGAATTACGCCGTCATGGGGAGGCCGCCGAATTTTCTGAGAAAGATGAAAACATGTGTTTAAAAGTTAATGACGCGTTTGGCCTTTATAGGTGAAAGTACTAGAGTAGCGTATTCTACTCGAGGAGTGGAAAGGGCTAGTGCGTTGTAGTACTTGGAGCTTTTTGCTTATCGTCGATAATCGTCGCGAGGTATGTGAACCTCTTCCTATCTCTTCTAGCATGATATGTGTAACTATGTAGTACGCAGACGCATACGTGTTTAATGTATTTGATTGGTTTGAAACATAAAGTGTTATAACGGCTTTATGGGAAGTTGGTTATAACGACTTTATGTAGGTAAGAAAATGGGTTGTGGTTTTTAAAAGATAATTGATTTGATTTATAAGCGGCTTGGGCGTTATAATAAAACTTGAAGTATTTCAAAAGATTTATGAATCGTTTTGAAAGAAGTGTAGTATTGTGCTTTGAAAGCTTAAGAGTTATACTAGCTTTATGAGAAGTTAGGTATAACGACTTAAGAATAGTTTATCACGATGTTAGAAGTTAAGAGACTTGATCTTATAAGATAAGAGACTTAACTTATTTGTTTTAATGTGAATGTTTGTGTGAAACCTCATTCGTGAGTAATGAGTACTTGATTTTATTTAAAGGGATAATGTTTTCTTGATTTCGAAATCGAACGTATCGACAGCACCACTGCAGCGTTAATAAAGGAAAATGTATTGAATAATGATGAATTGTATTAAAACCAAGAAACCTCCATCCGCATAGAAACTAAGATGAGACAAAATGATATTACATTTTCTAGATCATGGTCGTAATAAGAATGGTGTAAACAAGAATAACCTACTCTCACGTGCGACATATATTACTCAATTGTTCTAAAAAGGAATCAAGTGATTAAGTTTATGAACTATGAAACCATTTGAAAATGAGAAGCTTGAGTAATTGAAACTAGGCAACCGAACTTAGGAAAAGAATGTTGTTACTTGATTTTGAAAAGGAATATGGGTTGGTCATTCTAATACTACGTATCGGGTGACTTTTATAAAAGTAATGGATCTCTTTCAAAAGAACTTAACGTATGTAGTACTTTGGGGTTAAAACCCTGACTTTGGCATAAAATGAAATTACTTTGAGTTGTGTGAAACTTGCCTATGCTTGTTGTTGTGAAACTTGCCTATGCTTGTGATGATAGCCTTTGTTGTGCAAGTGTGGTATTTCAGATACCGTCTCTCGATAGAGGCCTGGCCGACTTGTTGAGAACTTACTTGGGCGTCCGGGCGGTGATGGAGAATTCCACGGGTATGCTCGCTGATAGTGTTATTCCATGGACTAGCTCTCCATGAGGTTTATTACCGTTCGCCTTGGTCCCCGGTGGTGGCTCACCGCCCCGCCTCGTGGACCGATTCGCCTTGGTATCCGTAGTCACCGTGACTTGCCCCGCTCGAGATAGTGACGGTTTCGTGATACGCTCGTCCTCGTGGTCACCAGATTGCCCCTTGCCACCGCGTGGACCGCCTTGGTATCCTGTGATCGGCTCGACTTGCCCAGACGGCCGTGTTTTGGTTGCATTGTATTATTGGTACGGCCGGATCCGTAGTTATACTTGTCCGCACGGTTTTATAACACGTGGGACATGGTGTTCATGTATAATCCTTGGTATTGTTATATCATAAAGCTGCAGCTGAGGAAGAAATTCCACGCACGAGTGATAATTTGGAGGCGTGAGTCCCCGCTCTTGATATGAATCGGTTATATGTTATATATCGTAGTTTGGTCATCATACATGTCTCGCTTTATATAGACTATTATGATTTCATTTACGATTTGTGATTTCACATACTTAGTACTGTTATCGACCTCCTTTCGGGCCGCGTCATGCCGCAGTAAAAGGTACATCGGCCGCCGATCCTCGCTTTTAGGATCACCTTTCGCAGATTGAAAGCTCCGTTCCTTCTGAGGCTTATCTTTTGGTATGTTACCCGAGTCCGTAGATGCTTATACATTCGTGGTATGGCGGGCCCCGTCGTCATAGTTGTTGTAAATCTTAAGTGCAGAGTAATCGTTGTGGGCGGTGGTTGTAAAAGGATTAAACTGTTCGGGATTTATGTATATAAAGAAGGAAAGTGTTTTGGTTGGCCTGTTTATTTATTATATCTCTTGTTTCATGATTCATGTTTTATTTTCCGCTGGTTTTCTCTGATGTTGTATCACTAGGGTGCCCGGGGTAAGGCACCAGTAACGGGCCCGGGTTCGGGGCGTTACAGACTTCTTGTGAAAGAATGGATATTTGTAAGAGAATTGAAGTATGGTAATTTTCTTGTGCTTGCTTGTGATAGCCTTGTTGTGTAAAAGTTGTATTCATATGCTACCGCGTCTCTCGATGGAGGGCCGGTATATTGTTATTGTTGTTACATGGACATGTCTGCACCGATGAAGAATTCCGGGGGCATGCGGCCATGCGGCGGGTTAATCACCCGGTATATTGTTATTGTTGTTACATGGACATGTCTGCACCGATGAAGAATTCCGGGGGCATGCGGCCATGCGGCGGGTTAATCACCCGGTATATTGTTATTGTTGTTACATGGACATGTCTGCACCGATGAAGAATTCCGGGGGCATGCGGCCATGCGGCGGTTAATCACCCGGTATATTGTTATTGTTGTTACATGGACATGTCTGCACCGATGAAGAATTCCGGGGGCATGTGGCCATGCGGCAGGGTTGATTACCCGATATATTTTTATTGTTGTTACATGGACATGTCTGCACCGATGAAGAATTCCGGGGGCATGTGGCCATGCGGCATTTCTTTCCTTACTTGTCATACTTTCTCGTACTTTCAAACTCATCTAGTACACGTACAAAATCTCAAATTCTGTTTCTGTTCCCCAATCCTTGGAGTTACTAACCAACTTGGCCATTATGCTACTTGAATTTCCGCTAAGGCTCTTCTCGGTCCTTACGACCTAGTTCCGGTGGAACGCGTCCACAAACTCGTACAACGATTAACTAAACTTGGGCCTGGCATCCCCAGGACCCTACCACATAACGGGACCATTTCTAACTGACATCACCCCATTCCAAACTATCGGCTGACCCAAAATGAGTCCATAACCCGACTCATCGTCACGCTTAACTTCTCATTCTTAGTCTGAAATAAATCTCTCTCTTATCTCAAGGTATTTCTTACCCTACCCCTATTCACTGGAGGTTCGTCTCATAAGCCAAAGTATTTCTACTGCACAATCTTCCCTATCGGTCTTACACTTATACGGGGTAATTACAACTTGTGAACTTTACACAACTATAGTCTCAGTTCACCTATCATTCTTGTCAACATTCTTACTTCTCACTTTACTAATCAAAGTATCCCTACCTCTGGGGTACTATCACTTACAACTGCTAGCACCGCTATCTTGGTCAATAACATAACTGCTCCCTCATGACCCTATAGTCTTCTCCTAACCGAGAAACTGGAGGCTCGTGCCTGGGCTCAAACCCGGCGCAGGCGACTCGCCGATCGCGAACAACATCCCAGATACCGGGCATAAGCCCTATCAACTCTCTGAGTCCGACTAGTAGCTCTTGCTACTCCTTTTGCCCTTCCAAGGCTGTTGCCTCCTCGAGGCATAATCAGAACACAACAATACGTCAGAGAGGAATTTTTCTTACTAACACATTTCTATGGCACGATCTAGAGTGAGAAGAATAGAAACCAACTCCTAAATGTCCCCGTAGCCTCTCGCATGGGTGTGGCGCGCAACACACCGATAATCAAGACTCTACTAGACACGGCCCGTAGACATTCCGAGGACCGATCGCTTCGATACCACTGTCACGCCCGAACCTCGGGCGGATCGTGCCCTACCTGGGCACCCTTCTACCTTAACAACTAAGTACATTGCGAGATTAATAACAACTCATTTTTTTCTTTTAAAACAACCAGACGTAAGGCAAAGCCGACTAGGCCGCCATATAATAAACATAAACAAAAGACACTACACCGCATACGCAGTCCAATCCCACATATGAATACGCACTTCTGGAGTTAAATCAAATATGACGGACAAGGCCCCGCTGCACCCAAAATCATAAAAGCTCAGATCAAGGATATATACCAAAAAGATAAACTCCGGACAGAGGAGCTATCCAAAACCCCGAGCAGATCCTACACTGCCAACACCAAACAACAGACCTAAACTCGCGGCGATGAACGCACTTTCGGGCGAGGTCAAGACAAGAATGTACCAAGTATGTGAACAATAAGCATCAGAATGAAATCATAACGCCTAAACAAAATAGAGACATGTATGATAGCCAACCTACAAGATATAACACATAAGCATATATCAAGTCGTGGACGCAAGCCCTCAAGGTCACTACTCGGATATAACTATGGGTCTCACGCCCATAATATCAATCATGCCCGTGGAATCCTTCCTCACCGCCGCGATCCATGATGTAATAACACCAATAAGGATATACATGAACACCTCCCACTGTGTCCTAAATACTACGTGGTCTCATGCCCCTAATCCCACATCGTAAAAGCATGACCATAGGGTAACACAAACAACCGGGACATATATGATAATCAAATTACAACACATTGTGCCTTACCAACAATGAGAGTAAACAGTAGTATCCTTACAATATAAAATAGGAAGCTCATGATCACAACAGGACCATACGCCCGCAGTATCATTTAGCCATCCTACTCCTGGGACTAATGAGCTGTTATTAATTTCCGCAATGTACTTAGTTGTTAAGGTAGAAGGGTGCCTGTGTAGGCACCGCCACGCCCGGGTTCGGGCGTGACAGAGCCAATCCCACATATGAATACTGCACTTGTGAGTTAAATCAAATATGACGACAAGGCCCCGCTGCACCCAAAACTGCATAAAGCCTGCATCAAGGATATATACCAAAAAGATAAACTCGACAGAGGAGCTATCCAAAACCCCGAGCAGATCTCACACCGCCAACACCAAACAACAGACCTAAACTCAAGCAGATGAACGCAGCCTCAAGGAGGTCAAGACGAAGAATGTATCAAGTATGTGAACAATAAGTATCAGAATGAAATCATAACATCTAAACAAAACAGAGACATGTATGATAGCCAACCTACAAGACATAACACATAAGCCATATCAAGTCAGGGACGCAAGCCCTCAAAGTCACTACTCAAATATAACTATGGGTCTCACGCCCATAATATCAATCATGCCCGTGGAATCCTTCCTCACTGCGGGCAGTCCATGATGTAATAACACCAATAAGGATAAATGAACACCAAGTCCCACATGTGTCCTAAATACTACGTGGTCTCATGCCCCGGAATCCCACATCGTAAAAGCATGACCATAGGGTAACACAAACAACCGGGACATATATGATAATCAAATTACAACACATTGTGTCTTACCAACAATGAGAGTAAACAGAGTATCCTTACAATATAAAATAGAAGCTCATGATCACAACAGACCATCCGCCCGCAGATCATTTAGCCATCCTACTCCCGACTATTTCACCTGCATAGCCGCGTGGACCCGCGTGGTGTTCCTCGTGATAGACTATTTCATCCGCATAAGCCCTTACTGACTCGCATTTAGGTATTCCTCGCATAGGTCGGACCCGCCCGCACGGGACTATTTCACCCGCATAAGCCCTACTGACTCGCATTTAGGTATTCCTCGCATCGTGGGTAGAAAATCCACTAATTATGCAAATGCCACCAACCCGGAATGACCCGAACGACTGATATAACAATAGCACAAAACCTGCTATTTCCAGCACACATAGGCAAATCCTTAATTACAAGCCAAAGTCCTTACCAAGGCACACTTAGAATAATTCTCTTTAACAAGCCAAAGTACTTATCAAGGCACACTTAGAATAATTCTCTTTAACAAGCCAAAGTACTTATCAAGGCACACTTAGACAAATTCTCAATTTATCAAGCCAAAGTACTAATCAAGGCATACATAGAATAATTCTCTTTTAACAAGTCAAAATACTTATCAAGGCACACTTTAGACAAATTCTCAATTTATCAAGCCAAAGTACTAATCAAGGCATACATAGAATAATTCTCTTTTAACAAGTCAAAGTACTTATCAAGGCACACTTTAGACAAATTCTCAATTTATCAAGCCAAAGTACTAATCAAGGCATACATAGAATAATTCTCTTTTAACAAGTCAAAGTACTTATCAAGGCACACTTTAGACAAATTCTCAATTTATCAAGCCAAAGTACTAATCAAGGCATACATAGAATAATTCTCTTTTAACAAGTCAAAGTACTTATCAAGGCACACTTTAGACAAATTCTCAATTTATCAAGCCAAAGTACTAATCAAGGCATACATTCTTTTATAAAAGACTCCTTTCTATGTAACGCCCCAAGATACTAACACCCGTAGTATCAAGGCGTGTCTATTTTTCAAAGTAAGTTACTACACTTTTAGAAAACTCATTTCAAAGCTTGAAATCAAGTAACTCCAAATTTTCACAATCTAGGCAACTTATGCCGATTAATCAAAATAGACAACTTTCTAACCTTCCATAAAGCCGTTATAACCAACTTCCCATAAAGCCGTTATAACCCTTTATGGTTTTAGACGTATCCATTCCTTCAATAACCAAGAGACTTATACTATTAAAACCAAGTATCACATACTTACAAATCAAGTTCTTAACTTTCAAAATACTTCAAGTCTCTAATAGTTAGAAAACAAGTTTTCTTCTACTTTTAAACCTCAAGTAACTTCACCCTTAGCAAGTTACTTCTCTTAAATCATGTCATTTCTCCTCTTTAAATCAAATAAGTAAATCACTCTTTGACTTCTAAAGCCATTATAATGACCTTTAGGTTTTAGAACTAAGGCACTAGCCAAAAGATTTGGAAACCACTTCCTTTTTAAGACTACATGTACTTTAAGTAAAAATACCTTCACTTTTAAGAATCCAAACTTCATCAAGAAAATGGATTCTACAACTTACAATCTAAACATCAAAGTACAATCGCTTAAGTACATAGAACAAATTCTATTTTAGGCAATCCAAATACAACCAAGGAATAGATCATTTAAGGAGTAGAACCTACTTTCTTTATCTTAAGGAATCATGCTAGAAGAGGAGATAGTTCACATACCTTTTCGGCTAAATCCACAAGCTAAGCCGAATACACCGTACGTAGAAGTGTCAACCTATAATGGTCACAACAAGGCTATCAACTTCTAGTCTCTATGTAGAATAATACTAAGTATTTAGTCTCTAATTCTACGGAAAATCGGGCAGCACTTCCTTTGTTTCTACTCACTTTGCCACCTTTTTCAAGGCCGAATACAATAACCAACAAGCCACATTTAAGGCTCCAATCAACAACCAAACAAAAGGGGATTACACGCCTTACAATACGTGTAAAATTCCGCCCCACAATTCATAATGGCGTAGTTCAATACTTACTAGTCATTCTCGTCCAACAATGACTCAACACAAGTCCTTTCCAATTCTTTTCCAATTTCAAGTTCTTAGGTCAACATGTTACTTAGTCATAAACAACTTCAACAACTAAAATTTCCTTCTTTATTCAACATGCGACGACTTAAACTAATAATCAACTTGAATTCCAATCTTAAAGCTAAACATGCTAGTTTTCGGATTAGGGTTCCAATAGCCCATAAACATATCAAACTTCATACTATATAACACATGCTTGCTAAGATCCATAGCTACAACAATAAGTAAGTCTTAACTTACTAAAACGACAAAATTTATACCTTTCCAAGCCCTTAAAATTTCCAAGATCCAAAGTCGCGCCTTAGAAATTCTTAGCTCATTTCCTTAAGTTCCAATCCGCTCCAAGCATTCCTTAGAAGCCTATGAAGAACTCATCTTCAAGTTCCAACTTCAAAGTTGAAGAACTCCTTCGGTTTCCTCCTTGCGACTAACGTGAAAACTCCATTTTTCTGAAATCTTTCTATTGAGATAACCTTACAACACCCTTAGGAACATTGGGTTTAAGTCTTGTGGCTAATGGATCAAAACTACAAATTTTTCTCCTTTCTTTTCTTGCAAACCCGAGAGCACACATGGGCACACACAAGCTCTCTCAATTTTTTCTAAGTGTAGAAATGCCAAGTCTTGCTACTAGTTAGTATATAACACATATTGGAGGGCTTAGACTTAAACAAATGTGAGGCTTGGATTAAAATCACATGGATCAAGCCTAAGTGGCAAGTTGACTACTCAATTATGTCAAGCTTTGAAGACTTATCTTCCAAGAGGTTCAATGACCAAAATACCCCTCCTCTAATTCGACCAAGACCACTTATGGGTGTGCCACGTGTCGCCCTCTCATTCGTCCATAAAATTCTGTAACCCTCGTGGGCCCCGCAAAACGTAAAATTCCTCGGGTGGGCCCCACGTGACCAACCAGAAAATAAATTTCCATAATATTAATAAGTTCCTTACTCTTCAAATAATGCATTTTGAGAATCCAATTCTCAATAACGAACATTTTTCCTTTCCGACGTCCGGAAGATTTTCCGTCGGAAAAACAATTCTTCCTTTCGTACCAATTTCCAAGTTGTTTCCTTTCGTACATTCTCTTTTACATGTTCTGGACTTACGGGGTGTAACAGACGATGTCCAGGTGACCGAGGGGTTATCGTATGAGGAGATTCCCACAGCGATAATCGATCGTCAGGTTAGGCGTCTGCGGACCAAGGACGTGGTTTCCGTCAAAGTCTTGTGGCGGAACGAACTCAGGGAGGAGATGACGTGGGAAGCTGAGGAGGACATGAGGCAGAAGTATCCTCACCTATTCCCCACACCTCCAGGTAATTCACTTTCCTACTTGTAATTTTTTAAAAAAAATTGTCATATATGCCTAAGTGTTGTTTTGTGGCCGTATGTGGCATTTGCAAACTGTTTAAGTTATGAAGAACCTTATCGTTAACTGTCTTGGGAAGGAACGTTCGGGACGAATGTTTCTAAGGAGGGGAGAATGTTATACCCCGTATTTCCAGAGTATGTACGTGAGGGCTTACGTACGAAAGTTTAGCCTTAAAGTTTAGGCCTAGGACGTTTTTTTGGGCACAACTCTCACAAAGAATCGTTTTCCGACGAAACGTTTTACAAGACTCGCGTAGGGTAAATTCCGGCTATGTCATTTCTAATTTTTGCGGATTTTTCCGAGAGACGAAACATTTTGGACCAACGAGAGGGCGACACTTGTCACCCTCTCATTGATGGACGCGGCAATAGGCCGAATGGACGGGCATGGAGTGGTAGGATATTTGTGTAGTGGATGGATAAGGACACTGGGCAAATCCTCACCCTACACTTGCCTTGCACTTGGCATCATCTTGGCCATTGGTTGGCCATGGCTTGACCTATAAATACCCCTTAAGACGAAGAGTTCTTCATCCACAAATCTTTCTCCAAGTCTTGAAAATCCTCCCTCTCCTCGCGAGCCTTTCGTCCAAGCCTTCTCCCTCGAGTGAAGCTTAGCCGAAGCAACCCTCTAGCCTAGCCGAAACCTACCCCCCTCCCTTGGTAGAAAAGTTGTCTTCCAAGTGTAGTTACTATACCAAAATACCCTAGCCCAAATCCCGTATAGTATTTAGTAGAAGTTGTTGGAAACTTCTAAGGGTTCTCGAGCTATCTGAGCGCATACCAGAGCTAAACCTCGCCAGATCGACGCTTATACTTGGATAATTTTGGGCTTATCGAGGTAAATAAATTTATCCTTCTTTGTAATTAGAGAATACATACTGTAGAAGTATAGAATACGTATAAATACTTGTAAGGATATTACATAATAGAATTGAATGTTATCACAGTAAGGGTATAAAAGAAGAATAATTGAATCAGATCACATAGATCAGATTTACAGAGATCGTATAGCTTACTGCAGTAGGGAAGTTGCCCAAATTTCCATAGAATAGAGAACCTCTGCTTAGAGCTTTATACAAAGATACCAGACGTATTTGGATCGATATAGGTCGATACTGCGCGACATATTCAACTTGACAGTGGTTTTCGAGAAGGTATGTGATTCTTCCTATACTCTTAAGAATGATATTTTAAGATATATATATAGTACGTAGACGCATACGTGTTAATCGAATAATAATTACGGCAATGTCTTTCGACTTAAGCCCAATAATAATTACGGCAATGTCTTTTGACTTAAGCCCAATAATAAGAATATTGATGCATTTCAAAAGAATATCAATCATTTTTAATGTAAGAGAAATATTTGGTTTTTAAACAAAAGCTTAAAGAGTTATACTATCTTTATGGGAAGTTAGGTATAACAACTTAAGAAAGATAAAAGGAACTTTACTTGTTTGTTTATAAAAGCCTTGTATTGATTTCGTTAAGTAGTAAGATTGTTTGATAAGTAGACATATTACGATGCTACCGCTAGTGTCTTGTAATGTTGTGAAAGGGGGTCATTCTTGCTGTGCTTACGTTGCTAAACGGTAAGTCCAGACTGTTATTATATCACCTACCACCTTGACTTGTTATACCGAGGGCTTGCCACCCTTGATGCGGGTCTATACGGCCTATGCGCTATGTGACTATGCGAGTCGCGGAGTTCCAGATTGATCATTTCGGTGTTTTAGCCCGACGCTGGGGATGCCCTATGCGGTCGCGTGACTACGCGGTCTATCGAGACTATGCGGATCGCGGAGTCCGAGAGGTACCGGGTTAGCGACCCACGCGAGGAATACCTCACGCGGTGCATGTGTGACCTATGCGATCGGATCCCGTGATTAGGCACGCATAATGATACTACGGGCGCCGCCTTGCTTCGATCATTCGCGGCCTAGAAAAGACCTGTTATAGTTTACCTATTATTGTTCTTGTTTGTGATATGGCACTATGTGCAATTGAACTGATTTGCAAATGGCTTTAAAAACTTGATTTCATTTAAGTACTTTTACAGTTTCACATACTTGGTACCTGTTGTACTTACCTCCTTCGGGGGGCTGCGTTCATGCCGCAGGTAAGGGCAAGCAGGTGCTAGATCCACATCCTTAGTGTTACACCCCGTAAATTCTAGAGGATAGATAAGTTGGCAAACATGTGTTGGAAGGATTTTGAGTTTACCTTTGAGTATTGGACCCCAGTTGTTAAGGATTGTAAGGTGTTTAAAAGGCCTAGTGTGTAGTCCGTTGAATCTAGGTCCCAACGCAACCAACCGTTCGTCGATTGGACATCGGAGTCAAAAGTTATGGAAGTTTCAAGTTTGGCGCGCAGTCAAGTAAAGCAGTGACTTCAGTTCAGGGGTTCAGCGCCGCGGCGCCGGAGAGCAGGGCCGCGGCGCCGATTGTACTGAGGGTCTGCGGTGTGGCGCCGCGCGCCGAACGCAGGGCCGCGCAGACGCTGCAATTATTTTCTGAAGTGCATCATACGCCGGCGCGGCCGCGCGCCGAGGCGGATTTTCATGTAAAGGAGAAAAATCGTGATATTTTTATAAGGAGCCTATGGGAGGTGACAAGTGTCCTCCCATCCTTTGACCAATGATAGAAGCCTATTTTAGGGCCAAGTCTGGAAGACTTGGCCATTTCATTTCAAACCTCCCAAGAGAAAACCCTCTCCCTTCTCTCTAGGTTTTTGAGAAACCCGGCCTTAGGGAACCGCTGAGCGCGGCAAGTAGGAAAAAGTGTTGGTGAACTTGTGGAAGCGCCGTGGTTGAGTTGACTAAGTGGTAGGAAAGGGCTTTTGTGGGCTTTTCTAAAAGGTAAGAGTTTCTTCTCGGGTTTTCGAGTTAGTACTTGTGATAGTAGTATAGATCCGTGAGCCCGAGGTCATTATATTTAGAGTTTGAATAGATTTGTGAGCCCGAGGTCATATAGTTAAGTTTGTATAGATTTGTGAGCCCGAGGTCGTTATAGTTAAGTTGGCTTAGATTTGGATCTTGTAGCCTTGTTGATTTCGGCCATGAAGGTGGCAAGTTAATAGAAACAAAGGAAGTTCTGCCCAATTTCCGTAGAATGTGGCCTTGTACTTAGTTTACTCTACGTTCAAACTAGAGTTTGATAGACGCTTACGGCCCTTATAGATTGAAGTACTACGTGTAACATATTCTTCTTAAGGAGATAAGATCGCGGAGCATTTTGCTTAGTGTCGACAATCGTCGCGAGGTATGTGATTCTTCCTATCCTCTTCAAAGATGACTATTTGTGAAATATATAGCGCGTTGACGACGTGTGTTAAAGGAAATTGATTTTCCAAATTGTGTCTTGACTTGTTATGGTGTAAAGTGGCTTCATTAGGTGTAAGAGTAGTAAGTCTTATCCGTTAGTAATGGGCACTCTGCTGTTAATGAGCCCTCTTGGTCTCATAAATGTTTATGTGGTAATTGGTTGGTTTAAAACATAAAAGGGGTTATAACGCTTTATGGAAGTCGCTTATAACAACTTTATGTGAGTAAAAGAACTTGTTGATTGGTAGAAGTTAAGAGACTTGATCTTGTAAGATAAGAGACTTAACTTAGAATTGTGAAAGTTTTGTAATGTATTCAAAAGTTGTAAAACCTCATTCGTGAGTAATGAGTAATACTCGGTTTTTGAAAACTTAAGAGTTATACTAGCTTTATGGGAAGTTAGGTATAACGGCATAAGAATGTGAAATGGATTTCAAAGTGGGAACAAGTATCGAACACACCATCGCAGTCGCTAATAAAGGAAATGGTTTCACTAATTGATTATATTAAAACCAAGAGAAACCTCCATCCGCATAGAAACTAAGATAAGACAAAATGATATTACATTTCCTAGATCACGGTCGCTTAAATGAGAATCATTGATAACAAGTTCGACTTTTCTTAAAATTCCAAAGAATGAACTTAATGGATTGCAAAGGATAATGTAATCGATTTTGGAAAAGAGAAGTAACTTGAGTTTGAAAGTATAAATCACTTATTTTCAAATATCGAACTTTTCTTAAGGGAAAAGTAAATGACTTGGTTTTAAAAGGTAGGAATACTTGACCTTTTAAGGAGTTAATTACTGGACTTTTAAAAGGTATACTTGACGTTATGTTAATTGTGTTTGAAGCGTGTTTTAAACATGAATGTGTGTGATACTACGGTGATAGTATCGTATGGTTTCTACGTAAAGAGGTCTTTGGTAGGAAAGAATGTAGTATTTTGGGGTTGGAACCCGTTTGTCGCTTAAACGAAGACTTTGAGTCAGGTGTAACTTGTGCTTGCTGGTGATAGTTTTGTTGTTGTGCAAGTGTTTGACCTTGTGCTACCGAGTCTCGACGAGGGCCGGATATCGGGTGGTATGATGGACATATCGACACGCTGGTAGCCCACTGTATGCTTCCACTATATTGATCCTTGGGACATATCGACACGCTGGGTAGCCCACGTACGCTTCTTCTATTGAGTGTTATCTTGTAAACCGGTTTGGACATACCGACACGCTGGGTAGCCCACGCAGTATCGCCCACATGAGTATTATCCGGGTATTTGTTCGACATACCGACGCTGGGTAGCCCACAGTACGCGCCCACGTGAGTATTATCTTGTTATCGTCAGACATACCGACACGTTGGGTAGCCCACAGTATGCGCCCACCGCGTGAGTACTATCTTGTTATCGGGTCGACATACCGACACGCCGGGTAGCCCACGAGTATGCGCCCACTTGAGTAATGATCTTTCGCGAGTCCTCGACTTGATGTGATTTGATTTGATCAATCAGATATACGTGGTGTAATCGTAGTTTGGTTATCATACATGTCTCCTGCTTTTCCTTATAGACTATTATGATTTCATTTACGTGATTTTTTCTGCTTCGCATACTCTGCACTGTTGTATCGACTTCTTCGGCCGCGTTCACGCCGCAGTCGAGATACATCGCTTGTTGATCCGCACTTTGGATCGCTGCTCGCCTCGAAAGCTCCATTCCTTCGAGACTTTGTCACTTGGTACGGTTCCTCAAGTTGTAGAACTTTTTGTACATTCTGGTATGGCGGCCCTGTCCCGCCGAGATGTTATAAAAATTCTTAGAGGTCCGTAGAATCGATGTAAGTGGATTGTAAATCGCTCAGTGTTAGTTATTTTTCGTAAAAGGTAACCGCTGGTTAGCCTGCTTTCTCTTTTCATTGGTTATCATGTATGAGTTTTAATTTCCGCTGATTTTCTCTCGATGTTGTTTGACTACTGGGTGCCCGTAAGGCACCGCCGCGTCTTGCCGGTCGTGATGTATGGTATCGTGAGCGCTAGTCCTGAAAGTGTCTACGCACCGTCTGGTAGAAGTCTGATTATCGATGTGTTGCACCACATCTATAATCGTGAGGTCATGGACATTTAGGATTGGTTTCTATTCTTCTCATTCCGAGATCGTGCCTGTAGCCGTGTTGTAAGTCGGACCCTCCGACGTGTTTCGCTTTTACCGCTTATGCCTCGCGAAAGGCAACCAGGCCCGTATGGCAAGGCACAGAGGAGGAGTCGCGAGTAGAGCAAATGGCGCCTCTACAGAGACCACAAGACTGAGCCTCCACCCCACGGTCCGGGAGCAGAGACGGGTTACGCGAGTTGGCCCGCTTATCGCCGTGGTCAGGCCGACACGAGGATAGGCCGGACGCAGCAGCCCAAAGAGCACCGCCGTTCACCCAGATCGGATAGTTTGAGGTCGCGGACTTTCTCGAAGTCAGGCCCGCCGCAGTTCTACGGTCGAGGCTCGAGGATGATCCGCAGGAGTTCATCCGACGCCATTCGCGATCGCGAGAGTGATCAAGGCATCGAGACCGAGTCGGTGGTCCTAGGTTCGATCGGCCGCGTGATACCGCAGCCGATCGTTTGATTCGCGAGCCGCCCCGGAGGGCATGCACTTCCAAATGACGGGACGAGTTCTCTGAGGCATTTCTTGCACATTTCTTGCCTCCACGCATTTGCGAGGACTCGGGCCGACGATTTTTGATGTTGAGGCGAATCCGCGCACGGTTCGTGAGTACAACGCGAGTTTAACTCACTAGCTCTGCGACGCCCCCGCTAGTAGCCATACGGAGGACAGAGTGCACCGCTATGTCACAGGCTTGATGACTATTTGGCAGAGTTGCTCGAGTAGCTCTTCACCGGCATGGACATTGCCCGCACGCAGCTCACGCACTTGGATGCGAGGCACGTAGAGTCGACGGAATGACCAAGATCAGCAGAGTAGGCCAAGGCGCAGGTCCTTTGGTGACCTTCGGGCGTGCAAATTTCAGCAGTTAGTTATGCGCCTCCGCCAAGACGGAGTGCTCCACCTCGCCGCCGACGCTCAAAATTCAGGAGCAGTCGTGGCTCCAAGGTTTCGGTTTTGGGGATCGTGGATGTTAGTCGGACGGGACCACCTTACCTCGCTGTGACTATCAGTGGTAGGCTCCACGATGGGGAGTGTCGTGCTAATAGGGGAATCTGTTTTACATGCGGCCAGCCGGGCCATTTTGCAAGGAATTGTCCCACCAGAGATAGCGGAGGTTGAGATTCAAATTTCGATCGCTGACGATTCACCTCCTCCTTTGTGCCGTGTCGGAAAGAACATGAGTAGAACGACAAGAAGGGAAGTGAAGCAATAGTTACGTGTATGTTCTTAACCCTCAGAGTATTGTATGCTTTGATGTTGTGGTGATGTGTCGAGTGCTATGTTCGTAGCTTTGTGTATATAATGTGATTTGGAAGCATGGTTAATAAAGAGGGTAAGTTGGGGATGAGAAAATTTTGAACCTTAGAATTTATAACATTGAGACCTTAGATGTAAGGCCGTCTTGGGTAGAAGCCTTTCATCGTTAATCCTTGTCTGAGTGTATGGTATACATGGAGTTTTGTGTGATGATTCCATGGGTAGTTTGCGATGGAAGTGGTAGCTTCCATGACGTGGATTAGTAAGATGGACGAGTGGAGTAGTGACTCGAGGTAGAAAGCGGAAGGATCAATTGTGGAACGGTACTGAGAGGGTGTGAGTGTACAAGGAAGGTACGCCGAGTAAGCGAGAGTATCCTTTAGACCGCGGAGGAGAAAATAGTGATGTTTGCACGTTAGAGGTGATTTCCGTTACCGGAATTTGGAGACGCGTGATTTCTATATTATGGCCATGAGAGGCATAAATGAGTTTTGGTAGGTATAGTAGTGAAGACTATACCGCGCACGTGTTCTCAAGACTTAGAAGGAACATTCGACGAATGTTTCGGCGGGAAGAATGTTACACCTCGTAAATTCTAGAGGATAGATAAGTTGGCAAACATGTGTTGGAAGGATTTTGAGTTTACCTTTGAGTATTGGACCCCAGTTGTTAAGGATTGTAAGGTGTTTAAAAGGCCTAGTGTGTAGTCCGTTGAATCTAGGTCCCAACGCAACCAACCGCTAAATCGATTGACATCAAAAGTTATGGAAGTTTCAAGTTTGGCGCATCAAGTAAGCGTTGACTTCGATTCAGGGTACGCAGCGCTGAACGCGTGCGCGCCACGCTGCAATTATTTCGAAGTGTTAGCCAGCGGCCGGCGGCATGGCCGAGGCGGGATTTTCATGCAAAGGAGAAAAATCGTGATATTTTTATAAGAGCCTATGGGAGGGTGACAAGTGTCCCTCCCATCCTTTGACCAATGATGAAGCCTATTTTAGGCCAAGTCTTGGAAGACTTGGCCATTTCATTTCAAACCCTCCCAAGAGAAAACCCTCTCCTTCTCTCTAGGTTTTGAGAAACCCGGCCTGTAGGAACCGCTGCTGAGCGGCAAGTAGGAAAAAGTGTTGGTGAACTTGTGGGAAGCGCCGTGGTTGAGTTGACAAGAAGTGGTAGGAAAGGGCTTTTGTGGGCTTTTCTAAAAGGTAAGAGTTTCCCTTCTCTGGGTTTTGAGTTAGTACTTGTGATAGTAGTATAGATCCGTGAGCCTGAGGCTGTTATATTTAGAGTTTGAATAGATTTGTGAGCCTGAGGTCAGTTATAGTTAAGTTTGTATAGATTTGTGAGCCCGAGGTCATATAGTTAAGTTGGCTTAGATTTGGATCTTGTAGCCTTGTTGATTTCGGCCTTGTGAAAGGTGGCAAGTTAATAGAAACAAAGGAAGTTCTCATTCCACTTCCGTAGAATGTAGGGCCTTGTACTTAGTTTACTCTACGCTCAAACTAGAGTTTGATAGACGCTTACGGCCCTTATAGATTGAAGTACTACGTGTAACATATTCTTCTTAAGGAGATAGTCTGGAGCATTTTGCTTAGTGTCGACAATCGTCGCGAGGTATGTGATTCTTCCTATCCTCTTCAAAGATGACTATTTGTGAAATATATAGTGCGGTTGACGACGTGTGTTAAAGGAAATTGATTTTCCAAATTGTGTCTTGACTTGTTATGAAGTGTAAAGGGCTTCATTAGGTGTAAGAGTAGTAAGTCTTATCCGTTAGTAATGGGCACTCTGCTTAAAGAACGAGCCCTCTTGGTCTCATAAATGTTTATGTGGTAATTGGTTGGTTTAAAACATAAAGGGGTTATAACGCTTTATGGGAAGTCATTATAACAACTTTATGTGAGTAAAAGAACGGTTGTTGATTGGTAGAAGTTAAGAGACTTGATCTTGTAAGATAAGAGACTTAACTTAGAATTGTGAAAGTTTTGTAATGTATTCAAAAGTTGTAAAACCTCATTCGTGAGTAATGAGTAATACTTGGTTTTTGAAAACTTAAGAGTTATACTAGCTTTATGGGAAGTTAGGTATAACGGCATAAGAATGTGAAATGGATTTGAAAGTGGGAACAAGTATCGAACACACCATCATAGCTAATAAAGGAAATGGTTTCACTAATTGATTATATTAAAACCAAGAGAAACCTCCATCCGCATAGAAACTAAGATAAGACAAAATGATATTACATTTCCTAGATCATGGTCGCTTAAATGAGAATCATTGATAACAAGTTCGACTTTTCTTAAAATTCCAAAGAATGAACTTAATGGATTGCAGGATAATGTACTGGATTTTGGAAAAGAGAAGTAACTTGAGTTTGAAAGTATAAATCACTTATTTTCAAATATCGAACTTTTCTTAAGGGAAAAGTAAATGACTTGGTTTTAAAAGGTAGGAATACTTGACCTTTAAGGAGTTAATTACTTGGACTTTTAAAAGGTATACTTGACGTTATGTTAATTGTGTTTGAAGTACGTGTTTTAAACATGAATGTGTGATACCACGTGTGATAGTATCGCATGGTTTCTACGTAAAGAGGTCTTTGAAGCGTAGGAAAGAATGTAGTATTTTGGGGTTGGAACCCGGTTTGTCGACTTAAACGAAGGTACTTTGAGTTGTGTGTAACTTGCCTGCTTGTGGTGATAGTTTTGTTGTTGTGCAAGTGTTTGACTTGTGCTACCGAGTCTCTCGACGAGGGCCTGATATCGGGTGGTATGATGGACATATCGACACGCTGGGTAGCCCACGTATGCTTCCACTATATTGATCCTTTGGGACATATCGACACGCTGGGTAGCCCACGGTATGCTTATTGAGTGTTATCTTGTAAACGTTTGGACATACCGACACGTTGGGTAGCCCACGCAGTACGCGCCCACAGTGAGTATTATCCGGGTATTTGTTCGACATACCGACCGTTGGGTAGCCCACGGTATCGTCCACAGTGAGTATTATCTTGTTATTGGTTGGGACATACCGACACGCTGGGTAGCCCACGAGTATGCGTCCACCGTGAGTACTATCTTGTTATTGGGTTGGACATACCGACACGCTGGGTAGCCCACGAGTATGCGCCCACTTTGAGTAATGATCTTTCGCGCGAGTCCGACTTGATGTGATTTGATTTGATCAATCAGATATACGTGGTGTCTCAGTAGTTTGGTTATCATACATGTCTCCGCTTTTCCTTATAGACTATTATGATTTCATTTACGCATTTTTTCTCGCTTCGCATACTCTGCACTGTTGATCGACTTCTTCGGGCCGCGTTCACGCCGCAGTTGAGATACATCGCTTGTTGATCCGCACTTTGGATCGCTGTCGCCTCGTAAAGCTCCATTCCTTCTGAGACTTTGTCACTTGGTACGGTTCCTCAAGTTGTAGAACTTTTTGTACATTCGTGGTAGTATGCGGCCCCGTCCCGCCGAGATGTTATAAAAATTCTTAGAGGTCCGTAGATCGATGTGGCAAGTGATTGTAACTGCTCAGTGTTAGTTATTTTTCGTAAAAGGTAACCGCTTGGTTAGCCTGCTTTCTTTTCATTGGTTATCATGTATGAGTTTTAATTTCCGCTGATTTTCTCTGATGTTGTTTGACTACTTGGGTGCCCGGGTAAGGCACCAGTCGCGGGCCCGGTTTCGGGTCGTGACACTTAGGATCTTTGCTTTGGTGTCGGGAGCTCCATCTTCTCCGGAGGCTCTACGTTTTGGGTATGATCTCCCTGTATTGTAGATAGTTTTGTGCATTCAGGGTATGGCGGGGCCCTGTCCCGCCATAGTTGTTTACTTCCTTAGAGGTTTGTAGTCCTATTGTACAGTTGAGATGTAACTGCAAAACTTGGGTTATATATATATGCCGAAAGGCAAGCTTTTCATCAGATAAACTGTTTCTCTTTTGATAATGTTTCTTGTCTCGTCTTATGTTCCGCTGATTACTCTGATGTATGACTACTTGGGTGCCCGGGTAAGGCACCAGTCACGGGCCCCGGAACGGGTCGTGACAAAAGTGACTATAACTTTTATTGAAAAATGGGAAAAGATAATAAGGTACGATTAAGTTCACGAGATGGTAATGACATGGTAGGTTCAGGTATTTACCCTTTTTTTTACACTTACCTCTGTCATGCTTTTATACAGATATGTTTTAATTGTTGTACCTTATTTCCGTTCCATATTCGGTACCTGTTGTACTGACCCCCTTCGGGGGGCTGCGTTCATGCCCGCAGGTATTAGGTGCACATGTTGGTGATCCTTGCTCTTAGGATCTCGGTTCAGTTTTTGGGAAAAAGCTCCATTGCTCCGGAGGCTTATCTCTTGGTACGGTTTCCCCTGAGATTGTAGATTCATGTATATTCAGGGGCATGGCGGGGCCCTGTCCCGCCACTGTTGTTATGTTAAAACTCTTAGAGGTCTGTAGTCATATATTGTGGGTCAGTTTGTAATGGAAAGGAGGCAACTGCTTCGGTTGTATATATATGTCCAGGAAGGTAGCCCTATCGGCTAACCTGTTGTTTTATTTCTGTTATTTTATTTTATAAGTTTCATGTATATTCCGCTGATTATCTCTGATGTGTACCTGTAAGGGTGTCACGACCCGATCCTGCCCGTGGATCGTGCCTTACCCTGCACCCTAGTGATACAACATCGAGAAAATCAAATAAAAATAAAACTTAAACATGAAACAAGAGATATGATAATAAAACAAAGCCAACCAAACTGCTACCTTCAGATATATAACTAAAACTTGAACAAGCTACATCCTTACAAACCCCGCCCACAACAAGATTTCATGCTGCACTCTAAGAGTTTTCATACAACATGACGACAGGCCCCGCCATACCCTTGAATGTACAAGTACCTACAAAGTGACAGGACTATACCAAAAGATAAGCCTCCGAGAAACGGAGCTTCCTAATACGCGAACCGTGATCCTATGAGCGAGGATCAACAATCGTGTACTCTACACGCGGCATGAACGCAGCCCCAAGGAGGTCGCATAACAGTACCAAGTATGTGAAACTGAAAATACTGTAAATGAATCATAGTAGTCTATATAAAGCAGGAGACATGTATGATAACCAAACTACATCCACAATAAATAAGCGATACGTAAGTCGTGACTCACGCCCTCAGAGTCATCACTCAAATATAATTATGGGTCTCACGCCTGCAACATCAATCATGCCCGTGGAATACCTTCCTCACTGCCGGCAGTCTATGATATAATAACACCAAGGAGTACACATAAACACCAGTGTCCCACTGAGTCATAAACCGTGACGGCAAGTACGAAGGCTAACTACCGATACCAAAGCCGATCATCAACTCGACCGGGTAAGTACGAAGCCAACTACCGATACCAAAGCCGCATTAACAATACTATACAACCAAACCAATGGCGGATACGGCAAGTAAAGCCAACTACCGATACCAAAGCCGTGTCACGAGTCGACCGGCAAGTACGAGGGCTAACTACCAGATACCGCGTCAGATCACGAGACTACGCCACGAAGCTGATACGGGGCAAGTACGAAAGCTAACTACCAGATACCAAAGCCGTGTCACGTAGCTGACCGGGGCAAGTACGAGGGCTAACTACCAGATACCAAGGCCGTATCACGAGACTTCGCCACTAAACTGAACGGGGCAAGTGCGAAGGCTAACTACCAGATACCAAAGCCGAATCAACCACGACTTCGGGGCAAGTACGAGAGCCAACTACCAGATACCAAAGCCGAATCAGTAAAACCTCATGGAGAGCTAGTCCATGGAATAACACTATCAACGTGCGCATTCGCGGAATCCTCCACCGCCAGACGCCCAAGTAAGATCATAACAAATCAGCCGCCTCCATCGAGAGACGCGTGGTATAGAAATACAATACTAGCACGACAAGGCTATCACACGCAAACATAGGCAAGTTACACACAACTCAAGGTACTTTCATTTTATGCCAAAGTCCAGGTTTTAACCCCAAAGTACTACGTACGTTAACTTCTTCTTAAAAGATTCATTTCTTTTACAAAGGTCACCCGATGCCCGTATTATAAAAATAGAGTGACTAACACTTTAAGTAGACCAAAACAACTTCCATACTTTCCTTTTTAAAATCAAGTAACAACATTCTTTTCCAAAGTTCAAGTTTGCCTAATTTCAAATATTCACGTCTCTTATTTTCGAAAGATTTCATAGTTCATAGTCTTAATCACTTATTAACGTAATTCTTTTAAAACAATTTGAGTAACATATGCCTTATGTGTGAGTATGTTATTATTATTTTTAACAATATTATTAAAGCAGCCATGATCTAGGAAATGTAATACAATTTTGTCTTATCTTAGCTTCTATGCAGATGGAGGTTTCTACTGGTTTTAATATAATTATTTATTTGTCAATACATTTTCCTTTATTAACGCTGCAGTGGTTCGTTCGATACTTATTTTCATTTCCAAATCAAGAAACATTATTCTTTAAAAACCAAGTACTCATTACTCACGAATGAGGTTTCACACTTTTTAACAACATTCATATCAATTCAATTAAGTCAAGTCTCTTATCTTTTAAGATCAAGTCTCTTAACTTCTAAAATCAATAAACCGTTCTTTTTATCTCTCTTAAGTCATTATACCTAACTTCCCATAAAGCTAGTATAACTCTTAAACTTTCAAAACCAAGTATTACTCTTCTTTCAAAAACGATTCTTAATTCTTTTGAAATACAGATACTTCAAGATTCTTATTATTAAAACTCAAGTCAAAGGACATCGAAGTAAAACCACGTTCAGTTAACACACGTACGTCTACCGTACTATATATATATTCTTTTTTTTAAAAATATCATGCTCAAGAGGATAGGAAGAATCACATACCTCGCGACGATTACCGACAATTAGCAAATAGCTCCAAAGTATTGTAATCCTGCTAGCCTTTTCCACCCTTCGAGTAGAATACGCTACTTGCGATTTCAACCTATAACGGTCATATAAGTCTATCAACGCCTAGACTACTCAGAATGATTCTAGATACAAGATTCCTTATTCTATGGAAAATCAAAGACTTCCTACCCGTCCAACTACACAAGTCTCATCAGAATACAATCCTATGTAAGTACAATTCACTTTCTTCTTTATACCATCCTTATATAACGCCTTATACTCATATCTAAACTACTCTTATATGTAATCTTCAATTACAATAAGGATAAGAGTATTTACCTCGATAAGCCCACAATTATCCAAGTTAAAAGTCGATCCCGAGCAAGGTTTAGCTCCTAATCAGTACGCTCCAATACGCTCCAAGAAACCCTTAGAAGTTCTACACAACTTCTACTTAATACTTCAACCAACTATGAAGATTTTTCCCTAGGGTTTCGTTTAGTGACTAAAGGAAGTATAGTAGTATTTTAAGCTTTTAGTATAGAGGTAACTTTGGGAATTCTACAAGGTATTTGGGCCAAGGTATTTTGGCATAGTAACAACACTTGGAGAATAGTTTTCTACCAAGGGGGGGGGGGGTATTTCACGAGATCAACACAAGGAAAGGGGGGGGGGTTTCGGCCGAGGGCCTCTCAAAGGGGGAGGGGGACTTTGGACGAAAACTACACTAAGGGGGGAGAGGGATTTTTGCCTTGGAATTTATCAAGTGAGGATGAAGAATAAGTCTTGCACTTGAGGGGTATTTATAGGGAAACCAATGGCCAAGATCAAAGTAAGTGGATGGATGAGATTTGGACAAGTGTTGTGTGGGTCCCACCTTATCTATCTACCACACAAATATCACAAAATATCCTACCTAACCTTGACCAATGTTTTTGGCCACAAAAACGTGCCATCTATTCGTCCACCATCCCGCCCACTTGAGGGTGACAAGTGTCGCCCTCTCGTTGGTCCAAAATATTTTATCTCTCGGAAAAATCCGCAAAAATTATAAATGTTGCAACCGTAATTTTCCCTTCGCAAAGTCCGGAAAACGTTTCGTCGGAAAACAATTCTTTTCGCTAGTTGTGCACAAATTTCGCCCCTTTGCCTACTCAAGGCTTAAACTTTTATACGTACGCCCTCACGTACATACTCTGGAAATACGGGGTATAACATTCTCCCCTCCTTAGAAACATTCGTCCCGAATGTTCCTTCTCAAGACAGATAACGATAAAGTTCCTCTTAACTTAAACAAGTTGCCAATGCCACACCTGGCCACAAAATAACACACGCGCAAATACTTACCCAAGTCAATGAGGAATCACTCCCACATCACAAAAGCTTCCACTCGGTCTAAAGGATACTCCTTCGTGATCTTCACTTCACAACAAAAATGATCTCTTTTATTCTGCTAACACACGTTCACTTCTTTCCTTACTCGTCGTACCCTTCTCGTACACTTGAACTATTTCTAGTATACGTACCATACTTCAGTCATCGCTTCAGTTTCCAACACTTTAGAGTCACCACCTCCAAACTTGGTCACCTTACTAGCCTCAATCTCCTTTAAGGCCATTCCCGGCCTTCACGATCCGATTCTGGTCGAACATATCCACGAACTCATACGATGATCATCTAAACTTGGGCCTAGCGCCCTCGTGACCCTACCACCTGGCGGGACCACCTCGAACTGACCCCACCCCAAACCGGGTTGCGGGTCGACCCGCAAATGGTCCTCAACCCGACCCGCTATCGCGCCAAACTTTTGTTCCCCCGATCCGGAACAATCTCACAAATCAAGTCGCGAAAACCTAGTGGTCTTCTTAGCTCAACTACCCTCTTTCATTTCATACCACTCAGGGACTTATCACACAAAAATATTTCATGCATACTATGCACTCTGATAAAGGTCAACATAAACATAAATCTTTTACCCAAGATGGCCTTACATCTAAGGTTTCAACGTGTAATATTCTAAGGTTCATACCTTCCCTGTCCCCATACTTATCCTTTCAACTAACCATGTCTCTAAACCACAATATACACAACGCTATCTGTACATAGTACTCAACATATAATCATCGTATCACGCACGCTAATCGCCAGAGGTTAAGGATATACTGAAAATAAAGGCGGTTCAAAGGACCGCTAAAATCGAACTTCCACCGCGACCGCCGTGGCTCACGGTATGAACATCCTGCCTAGCTATGGAAGGTGAAGAACCCGCAAATGACCTCGCAGTCTGTGCTATCCCACCAGTGCTACCTCTGGTCGGACAGTCTCTCGCCAAATGGCCCTATTGGCCGCAAGCATAACAATCTCCCAAATTAGTACGACACTCTCCCTTATGAATTTTTCCACAACGGCCACACTGAGACAAGGGTGGCCTCATCCGGCGAGCACTTACTCCTCAAAATCTGAAACCCGGGAGCCCCGACTGCTCTGAATAACCCGAATGTCCCAAGATCGGAGGACCACTGCATCGGGCGGAGGTACATAACTAGCTTCACCGGCGCGCCCGCCTCGAAAGTTACCAAAGGACCCTGCTGTTCTGGCCCTCTTCTACTGATCTTGGTCATTCCGTCGACCTCTCCGCTCTCACACCTGTGCATAAGCTCGCATGCGGCAATTTCCATGCTCGGTCAAGAGCTACACCAACAAGCCTCGCCAAGTAGTCATCGAGCCCGGTGATGTGGTGCACTCGCCCCCATGTCGCTACTAACGCGGACGCATCGAGCTAGTGAGCCAAACTCCACATTGTACTCCCGAACCAGACGCCCGCCCCGCCTCAATATCAAAAATATGTCGCCCGCGTTCTCCTCATCCGCGAGGCAAGAAATGTGCAAGAAATGCCTCTGAGAACTCGTCCCAAATAGCTAGAGGCGCATGCTTCCCCCGGGATAGCTCCCACGAATCAAACCACCGATCATGCGGTATCACGCACCGATGTGAACCTAAGACCACCGACTCGTCTCAAGCCTTGATCACTTACGATCCGTCAGAATCGCTTGATGAACTCCCGCGATCGCCCCGTGCCTCGATCTATAAAACATCGCGTCGCAACTCGTAAAGTCCCGCAGCCTCAAACTATTCGCTTCTCGTGAACTATGGTACCACGGATTCGGACCGCCGCATCCGGCTTATCCTCGTGCTTGCCACTATCCCGCCAATAATCGGGCCATCTCTTTGTACCCCAACTCCTCGCTTCCAGCCGTGGACCGAGGCTCGTGTATCGTGGTCTCAGCAGCCATCGCCGCGCCTAAACTCGCTGGCCGGGCGGCGCCGCAAAACTCGCCGTCAAGCGCTTATCTCGGTAATGACCGCTCGCGCTCGTACTCTCTCAGATCCTACTAGCATCTCTCGCTGCCTTGCCCATCCGCCCGGTTGCTGCGCGAGGCATAATTGGTAAAACGGAATACGTCGGAGGGTTGTCACGACTGCTCGGCCCGTGGATCGTGCCTTACCCGCACCCAAGTAGTCATACATCGAGTAATCAGGAACATAAAAACAAGACATGAAACAATCAGAACATGAAACACATTTTATCTCGAGAGAAAGTCGCTTTCTATATATATAAATACAAAGTTTGAACAGCTTTAATCCTTTTTACAAACCCCGCCACAACAAGATTTCATGCACTTCTAAGAATGTAACGACAACTATGGCGGGATAGGGCCCCGCCATGCCCCTGAATGTACAAGAACTTACAGACTCAGGGTAACATACCAAAAGATAAGCCTCCGGAGAAACGGAGCTTCCCAAAATGCTGATTTGTGATCCTAGAAGCGAGGATCGACAACCGATGTACTCTACCGCAGATGAACGCACTTCAAGGAGGTCGAGACAACAGTACCAAGTATGTGAAATCAAAAATACGTAAGTGAAATCATAATACTATATAAAACAGGAGACATATATGATGACCAAACTACAGTTCACAATATAAAAGCAGTCATGTCAAGACAGGGACTCACGCCCTCAAGTCATCACTCAAATATAACCCGCACAACGGCCGCATGCCCCGGCATCTTACCTCGGTATAAGCATGGCCATGGAACCATCCTAAAGGAAGCATACCCGTGGGCCACCCATCGTGTCAGTATGTCCAAAGGAAATAAAAAGATAACAATCAGAATGGAAGCATACTCGTGGGCCACCCATCGTGTCAGTATGTCCAAGCCAATAACAAGATAACACTCCTAATGGAAGCATACCCGTGGGCCACCCATCGTGGTCGATGTCCAAAAGGAAATAACAAGATAACAATCGAATGGAAGCATACTCGGGCCACCCATCGTGTCGTATGTCCAAGCCAATAACAAGATAACACTCCTAATGGAAGCATACCCGCGGCCACCCATCGTGTCGATGTCCAAAAGGAAATAACAAGATAACAATCGAATGGAAGCATACTCGGCCACCCATCGTGTCGCATGTCCAAGACAATAACAAGATAACACTCCTAATGGAAGCATACCCGTGGGCCACCCATCGTGTCAGTATGTCCAAAAGGATCGATTAGTGGAAGCATACCCGTGGGCCACCCATCGTGTCAGTATGTCCATCAATCAATCAGATAGCCGGCCCTCCAACGAGAGACGCGGTAGCACAGAAATACAACACTTGCACAACAAAGGCTATCACCACAAGCATAGGCAAGTTTAATCATACTCACAGACATTTATTTTATTACAACAAATCCGGGTTTTAACCCCAAAGTACTACATACAGTTATCCTTTCAAAAAGACCTCTTTTTACGTAAAAACAACTTGATACTATTATCCGTAGTACCAAATACGTTCATGTTTTAAAAATCAAGTACTTTATACTATTTTTAAACCAAGTGGCTTACACTTTTTTATAACAACGTCAAGTAACAACATTCTTTTCAAAAGTTCAAGTTTGCCTAATTTCAGATGCTCAAGTTTCTCATTTTCGAAAGGTTTCGTAGTTCATAGTCTTAATCATTTAATAACATGATTCTCTTTTAAAAACAGTTGAGTAATATATGCCTTATGTGTGAGTAGGTTATTCTTGTTTATAACAATCTTATTAGAGCAGCCATGATCTAGGAAATGTAATATCATTTTGTCTCATCTTAGCTTCTATGCAGATGGAGGTTTCTACTGGTTTTAATACTTCATTATTCAATACATTTCCCTTTATTAGCGCTGCAGTGGTTTGTTCGATACTTATTCTGATTTTCGAAATCAGTAAGACGTTATTCCTTTTAAAAACCAAGTACTTATTACTCACGAGTGAGGTTTCACACTTATTAACAAAATTCATATTAATTCAATTAAGTCAAGTCTCTTAACTTCTAAAATCAAATAACCATTCCTTTTATCTCTCTTAAGTCGTTATACCTAACTTACCATAAAGCTAGTATAACTCTTAAGCTTTTAAAACCAAGCATTACTCTTCTTTCAAAAAGGTTTCTTATTTCTTTTGAAATACTTCAAGATTCTTTATTATTCAGGCTTAAGTCGAAAGACATTGCCATAAAGCTACGTTCAGTTAACACACGTACGTCTACCGTACTATATATATTTCTTTTAAAATATCATGCTCAAGAGGATAGGAAGAATCACATACCTTGCGACGATTATCGACTATTAGCAAAACGCTCCAAAGTACTGTAGTCCTGTTAGCCTTTTTCACCCTTCGAGTAGAATACGCTATTCGCAGTACTTCAACCTATATCGGTCATAAGAGTCTATCAACATCTAGACTATTCTGCAAAATACTTCTAGATACAGATTCCTTTATTCTACGGAAAATTGGGCAGCACTTCCCTATCCGCCAAACTACACACCATCAGAATACAAATTCTATGTAAGTACAGTTTAATCTTCTTCTTTAATATCCTTCTATTACAGTTCAATTCTCTTCTGTAATATCCTTCTATGTATCTTATATACATTTCTATACAACTACAGTATGTAATTTCCAATTACAATATAAGGACTAGAGTATTTACCTCGATAAGCCCAAAATTATCCAAGATTAAATGTCGATCCTGAGCAAGGTTAAGCTCCTACTCCGTGCGCTCCAACCCGCTCCAAACAACCCTTAGAAGTTCTACGCAACTTCTTCTTAATACTTCACCGGCTATGAAGATTTTCCTTAGGGTTTCGTTTAGTGACTAATGGAAATATAGTAGTATTTCCGGGCTCTACGTATAGAGGTAACTTTGGAAAGTACTACAAGGTATTTGGGAATAGTAACAATACTTGGAGAGTATTTTTCTACAAAGGGGGGGGGGTATTATACGAAAACAACTAGGCAAGGGGGAGAGGGGGTTTCGGCCGAAGCCTTCTCAAAGGGGGGGGGGGGGAGAAGCTTGGACGAACACTTCTAGCAAAGGGGGAGGGATTTCAAGACTTGGAGAAATGATTTTTGGATGAAGAAATCCTTCAACTTAGGGGGGTATTTATAGGACATTCAATGGCCAAGATCCCGCCAAGTGGGGGGAAAGTGGAGGGTCAAGATTTGGACATGTGTTTGTGGGTCCCACTTGCTCATCAACTACACAAAATATCCTACCAACTCCTTGACAAAAAAGAAGCTAAAAAACGTGCCAAGAAATCCTCGATTGTTGTCCACTGGGTGACAAGTGTCACCCTCTCGTTGGTCCAAAATATTTCATCTCTCGAAAAATCCGCAAAAATTATAAATGACATAGCCGTATTTTTCCTTCGCAAAGTCCGAAAATGTTTCACGAAACGACTCTTTCGCTAGTTGTGTACAAATTTCGCCACTTTGCCTACTTAAGGCTTAAACTTTTGTACGCACGCCTCACGCATATACTGGAAATACGGTATAACATTCTCCCCTCTTAGAAACATTCGTCCGAATGTTCCTTCTCAAGACAGATAACGATAAAGTTCCTCATAACAAGTTGCCAATGCCACACCTGGCCACAAAATAACACACGTTCTCTTCCTTCCTTACTCGTCGTACCCTTCTCGAACACTTGAACTCTTCTAGTATACGCACCATACTTTAGTTATCGCTTCAGTTTCTAAAATCTCTGGAGTCACTACCTCCAAACTTGGTCGTCTTACTAGCCTCAATCTCTTTTAAGGCCGTTCCCGGCCTTCGCGATCCGATTCTGGTCGAACACATCCACGAACTCATACGATGGTTACCTAAACTTGGGCCTAGCGCCCTCGTGACCCTACCACCTGGAGGGACCACCCAGAACTGACCCCACCTTAAACCGGGCTACGGGTTGACCCGCAATATGTCCTCAACCCGACTCCTCCATCGTGTCGAACTCTCTGCTTTCGATCCTAATAATCTTACTAATTCACATCATGAAAGCTACCACTTCCATCTCACACTACCCATGGAATTATCACACTAATACATTCTAGGCATATAATGCACTCCGACAAGGATCATTTGCAAAATCATTTACTCAAGACGGCCTTACATCTAAGGTCTCAATCGTGAAATATTCTAAGGTTCACACCTTCCCTGCCCCCACTTAACCTTCCAACTAACCATGTTTTCTAACTCACAAACAACACAACGCTATCCGTACATAGCACACAATAAGATCATCATATCAAGCATACAAAACTCTAGAGGGTTAAGGATATACCTGTCTCTACCGCTTTTCTCTAATCACAGTCCTGCCCTGCAGGGCGCATAGCTGTAGAAGGTGATGAACTAGCCATAGATCCCATAGTTTGTGCTGCCCCAACAGTGCTACCTCCGGTCGGACAGTTTCTCGCAAAATGGCCCTGCTGGCCGCATGTAAAACAAACTCCCGAACTAGCACGACACTCCCCAAAATGGAGTCTACCACATCGGTCACAACGAGGTAGGGGTGGCTTCAGCTGGCTAACACCCCTGCTCTCCCGAAAATCTGAACCTCGAGCCCCGACCGCCTCGAATACTCTGGATGCCTCAAGATTGTGGAGGACCACTCAGATCGGGCGGAGGCGCATAACTAGTTCGGCCGAGGCGGTCCGCCGAAAGTCGCCAAAAGACCTCGCTGCTCGCCCTCTTCACGATTCGTCATTCCGCCGACCTCTCCGCCTCACACCTAAGTGCATAAGCTCGCATGCGGCAATGTCCATGCCCGGCCAAGAGCTACACCAACAAGCCTCTTCCAAGTAGTCATCTAGCCCGTGACATAGCGGTGTACTCGCCCTCCATATCGCCTACCAATGCGGGACGCATCGAGCTAATGAATCAAACTCACATTGTACTCCCGAATCAGACGCTCGCTCGCTCAACGCCAAAAATCTGCCGGCGAGCCCTTCTCATCCGCGAGGCAAGAAATGTGCAAGAAATGCCCCTGAGAACTCGTCCCAAACGGCTGGAAGTGCATACTCTCCCTGGGACAACTCCCACGAATCAAACCAGTCGACTGCAGTATCACGCAGCCGATGCGAACCTAAGACCACCGACTCGGTCTCCAAGCTCGATCACTCATGATCCGTCAGAATCGCCGAATGAACTCTCGCGGATCATCCTCAGGCCTCGACCCATAGAACTATGGCGGGCTACAACTCAGAAAGTCCCGTAGCCTCAAACTATCCGATCTCGGGTGAACCACGGTGCTATCGAATCGCCGCGCCCAAATTTATCCTCATGTTCTGCCACGATCCCGCCAAGAATCGCCATCTCTTTGTAACCCATCTCTCCGCTTCCAGCCGTGCCGGGATCGAGGCTCGTATCGGGTCTCAAGAACACCGCCGCGACCCTAAACTCGCTGGGCCGGTGGCGCCGCAAAACTCGGGCCCAAGCACTATCTCGTAATGACCGGCTCGCGCCGAACTCCTCTGCACTTACCAACCTCCCTCGCTGCCTTACCCATCCGCCCGGGTTGCCTTGCGCGAGGCATAATCGTGAAAACGAAATACGCCGAGGGGTCCAACTTACAACATGCCTCTAAGGCACGATCTCGTAATGAGAAGAATGGAAACTAATCCTAAATGTCCTGCAGCCTCCTCGATTATAGATATGGTGCACAACACACCGATAATCAAGACTCTACTAGACACGGCTCAGACACTTTCCGAGGATTAATCGCTCGATACCACTTTTGTCACGACTGCCCGGTTCGTGGATCGTGCCTTACCCGCACCCAAGTAGTCATACATCGTGAGTAATCGAACATAAAAACAAGACATGAAACAATCAGAACATGAAACACATTTTATCTCGAGAAAGTCGCTTTCGATATATATAAATACAAAGTTTGAATAGTTTAATCCTTTTACAAACTCGCCTACAACAAGCATTACTGCACTTCTAAGAATGTAACGACAACTATGGCGGACAGTGGCCCCGCCATGCCCCTCGAATGTACAAGAACTTACGCACTGTGGTAACATACCAAAAGATAAGCCTCCGGAGAAAATGAGCTTCCCAAAACGCTGATTTGTGATCCTATAAGCGAGGATCGACAACCGATGTATGTGAAACTGAAAAATACTGTAAGTGAAATCATAACAGTCTATATAAAACAGGAGACATATATGATGACCAAACTACGCCACAATATAAAAGCAAATATGTCAAGACAGGACTCACGCCCTCAAGTCATCACTCAAATATAACCCGCACAACGGCCGCATGCCCCAGCATCTTACCTCGGTATAAGCATGACCATGGAACCATCCTAAAGGAAACATACCCGTGGGCCACCCATCGTGTCAGTATGTCCAAAGAAAATAACAAGATAACAATCAGAATGGAAGCATACTCGTGGGCCACCCATCGTGTCAGTATGTCCAAGCCAATAACAAGATAACACTCCTAATGGAAGCATACCCGGCCACCCATCGCACAAGATGTCCAAAAGGAAATAACAAGATAACAATCAGAATGGAAGCATACTCGTGGGCCACCCATCGTGTCAGTATGTCCAAGCTAATAACAAAATAAGACTCCTAATGGAAGCATGCGCCGCTGGCCACCCATCGTGTCAAGATGTCCAAAAGGATTGATTAGTGGAAGCATACCCGTGGCCACCCATCGTGTCGCATGTCCATCAATCAATCAAATAGCCGCCTCCAACGAGACGCGAGTACGTAAATACAACACTTGCACAACAAAGGCTATCACCACAAGCATAGTGCAAGTTTAATCATACTCACGACATTTATTTTATTACAACAAATCCGGGTTTTAACCCCAAAGTACTACATACAGTTATCCTTTCAAAAAGACCTCTTTTTACGTAAAAACAACTCGATACTATTATCCGTAGTACCAAATACGTTCATGTTTTAAAAATCAAGTACTTTATACTATTTTTAAACCAAGTGGCTTACACTTTTTTAGAACAACGTCAAGTAACAACATTCTTTTCAAAAGTTCAAGTTTGCCTAATTTCAGATGCTCAAGTTTCTCATTTTCGAAAGGTTTCGTAGTTCATAGTCTTAATCATTTAATAACATGATTCTCTTTAAAACAATGAGTAATATATGCCTTATGTGTGAGTAGGTTATTCTTGTTTATAACAATCTTATTAGAGCAGCCATGATCTAGGAAATGTAATATCATTTTGTCTCATCTTAGCTTCTATGCAGATGGAGGTTTCTACTGGTTTTAATACTTCATTATTCAATACATTTCCCTTTATTAGCGCTGCAGTGGTTTGTTCGATACTTATTCTGATTTTCGAAATCAGTAAGACGTTATTCCTTTTAAAAACCAAGTACTTATTACTCACGAGTGTGGTTTCACACTTATTAACAAAATTAATATTAATTCAATTAAGTCAAGTCTCTTAACTTCTAAAATCAAATAACCATTCCTTTTATCTCTCTTAAGTCGTTATACCTAACTTCCCATAAAGCTAGTATAACTCTTAAGCTTTTAAAACCAAGCATTACTCTTCTTTCAAAAAGGTTTCTTATTTCTTTTGAAATACTTCAAGATTCTTTATTATTCAGGCTTAAGTCGAAAGACATTGCCATAAAGCTACGTTCAGTTAACACACGTACGTCTACCGTACTATATATATTTCTTTTAAAATATCATGCTCAAGAGGATAGGAAGAATCACATACCTCGCGACGATTATCGACTATTAGCAAAACGCTCCAAAGTACTGTAGTCCTGTTAGCCTTTTCCACCCTTCGAGTAGAATACGCTATTCGCAGTACTTCAACCTATATCGGTCATAAGAGTCTATCAACGTCTAGACTATTCTGCAAAATACTTCTAGATACAGATTCCTTTATTCTACGGAAAATTGGGCAGCACTTCCCTATCCGCCAAACTACACAGTCTACTGTAAATACAGTCCTATGTAAGTACAATTTAATCTTCTTCTTTAATATCCTTCTATTACAGTTCAATTCTCTTCTGTAATATCCTTCTATGTATCTTATATACATTTCTATACAACTACAGTATGTAATTTCCAATTACAATATAAGGACTAGAGTATTTACCTCGATAAGCCCAAAATTATCCAAGATTAAATGTCGATCCTGAGCAAGGTTAAGCTCCTACTCCGCAAGGCGCTCCAACCCGCCTCCAAACAACCCTTAGAAGTTCTACGCAACTTCTTCTTAATACTTCAACCGCTATGAAGATTTTCCTTAGGGTTTCGTTTAGTGACTAATGGAAATATAGTAGTATTTCCTGCTCTACGATAGAGGTAACTTTGGAAAGTACTACAAGGTATTTGGGCTAAAGTAGTTGGGAATAGTAACAATACTGAGAGTATTTTTCACAAAGGGGTATTATACGAAAACAACTAGGCAAGTGTGTGGGTTTCAAAGCCTTCTCAAAGGGAGAAGCTTGACGAACACTTCTAGCAAGGGGAGGATTTCAAGACTTGGAGAAATGATTTTGGATGAAGAAATCCTTCAACTTGGGGGTATTTATAGGACATTCAATGGCCAAGATCAAGCCAGTGGGGCAAGTGGAGGTCAAGATTTGGACATGTGTTTGTGGGTCCCACTTGCTCATCAACTACACAAAATATCCTACCAACTCCTTGACAAAAAGAAGCTAAAAACGTGCCAAGAAATCCTCGATTGCGTCATTCACTGGGTGACAAGTGTCACCCTCTCGTTGGTCCAAAATATTTCATCTCTAAAAATCCGCAAAAATTATAAATGACATAGCCGATTTTTCCCTTCGCAAAGTCCGGAAAATGTTTACCGAAAACGACTCTTTCGCTAGTTGTGTACAAATTTCGCCACTTTGCCTACTTAAGGCTTAAACTTTTGCACGCACGCCTCACGCATATACTGCAAATACGGTATAACAGGGTCCAACTTATAACACATCTCTAAGGCACGATCTCGTAATGAGAAGAATGGAAACTAATCGTAAATGTCTGCAGCCTCTCGATTATAGATGTGGTGCACAACACATCGATAATCAAGACTCTACTAGACACGGTCTGTAGACACTTTCCGAGGATTAATCGCTCGATACCACTTTTGTCACGACCGATCCGGCCCGTGGATCGTGCCTTACCCCGCACCCTAGTGATACAACATCGAGAAAATCAGCGAAATAAAAACTTAAACATGAAACAAGAGATATGATAATAAAACAGCAACCAAACGGTTACCTTCAGATATATAACTAAAAACTTGAATAGCTACATCCTTACAAACCCCGCCACAACAAGATTTACATGCACCTCTAAGAGTTTTCATACAACATGACGGACAGTGGCTCCCGCCATACCCCGAATGTACAAGTACCTACAGATGTGAGGACTATACCAAAAGATAAGCCTCGAGAAACGGAGCTTCCCAATACGCTGAATCGTGATCCTATGGCGAGGATCAACAATCGCGTACTTCTACCGCAGATGAACGCAGCCCCGGGCGAGGTCGACATAACAGTACCAAGTATGTGAAATCAAAATATCAGAAATGAAATCATAGTAGTCTATATAAAGCGAGACATGTATGATAACCAAACTATAGTCCACAATAAATAAGCGACACGTAAGTCGTGACTCACGCCTCAAAGTCATCACTCAAATATAACTATGGGTCTCACGCTCAACATCAATCATGCCCGTGGAATACCTTCCTCACCGGCATATGATATAATAACACCAAGGAGTACACATAAACACCGTGTCCCACTGAGTCATAAACCGTGACGGCAAGTACGGCGCTAACTACCGAGATACCAAAGCCGTGATCATCAATCGACCGGCAAGTACGAAGCCAACTACCGATACCAAAGCCGACTAACAATACTATACAACCAAACCACGGTTCGACACGGGCAAGTACGAAACCAACTACCAGATACCAAAGCCGTGTCACGTAGCTCGGGCATGTACGAGGCTAACTACCGATACCAAGGTCAGATCACGAGACTTCGCCACGAAGCCGACACGGCAAGTACGAAGCCAACTACCAGATACCAAAGCCGTGTCACGTAGTGGCCGGCAAGTACGAGGCTAACTACCGGATACCGCGTCAGATCACGAGACTTCGCCACTAAACCGAACGGGCAAGTACGGCTAACTACCGGATACCAAAGCCGAATCACCACGACTTCGGCAAGTACGAGAGCCGACTACCGATACCAAAGCCGAATCAAGAAAACCTCACGGAGAGCTAGTCCATGGAATAACACTATCAACGTGTTGCGCACTGCGGAATCCTCCACACGCGCAGACGCCCAAGTAAGATCATAACAAATCGGGCCGCCTCCATTGAGAGACGCGGTGGTATAGAAATACAATACTAGCACGACAAGGCAATTACACGGAAACATAGGCAAGTTACACACAACTCAAGGTACTTTCATTTTATGCCAAAGTCCAGGTTTTAACCCCAAAGTACTACGTACGTTAACTTCTTCTTAAAAGATCCATTTCTTTTACAAAGGTCACCCGATGCCCGTATTATAAAAATAGAGTGACTAACACTTTAAGTAGACCAAAACAACTTCCATACTTTCCTTTTTAAAATCAAGTAACAACATTCTTTTCCAAAGTTCAAGTTTGCCTAATTTCAAATATTCACGTCTCTTATTTTCGAAAGATTTCATAGTTCATAGTCTTAATCACTTATTAACGTAATTCTCTTTTAAAACAATTTGAGTAACATATGCCTTATGTGTGAGTAGGTTATTCTTGTTTATAACAATCTTATTAAAGCAGCCATGATCTATGAAATGTAATACAATTTTGTCTTATCTTAGCTTCTACGCAGATGGAGGTTTCTACTGGTTTTAATATAATTATTTATTTGTCAATACATTTTCCTTTATTAACGCTGCAGTGGTTCGTTCGATACTTATTCTCATTTCCGAAATCAGTAAAACATTATTCTTTAAAAACCAAGTACTCATTACTCACGAATGAGGTTTCACACTTTTTAACAACATTCATATCAATTCAATTAAGTCAAATTTCTTATCTTTTAAGATCAAGTCTCTTAACTTCTAAAATCAATAAACCATTCTTTTTATCTCTCTTAAGTCGTTATACCTAACTTCCCATAAAGCTAGTATAACTCTTAAACTTTCAAAACCAAGTATTACTCTTCTTTCAAAAACGATTCTTAATTCTTTTGAAATACTTCAAGATTCTTATTATTAAAACTCAAGTCAAAGGACATCGAAGTAAAACCACGTTCAGTTAACACACGTACGTCTACCGTACTATATATATATTCTTTTTTAAAAAAAATATCATGCTCAAGAGGATAGGAAAAATCACATACCTCGCGACGATTACCGACAATTAGCAAATAGCTCCAAAGCATCAGAATCCTCGCTAGCCTTTTCCACCCTTTGAGTCGAATACGCTACTTGCAGTACTTCAACCTATAACGGTCATATAAGTCTATCAACGTCTAGACTACTCTGTAGAATGATTCTAGATACAAGATTCCTTATTCTATGGAAAATTGGGCAGCACTTCCCTACCCGTCCAACTACACAAGTCTACTGTAAATACAGTCCTATGTAAGTACAGTTCAGCTTTCTTCTTTTATACCATCCTTATATACGTCTTATACTCATATCTAAACTACTCTTATATGTAATCTCCAATTACAATAGAAGGATAAGAGTATTTACCTCGATAAGCCCACAATTATCCAAGTTAAAAAGTCGATCTTGAGCAAGGTTTAGCTCCTAATCTGTACGCTCCAATATGCTCCAAGAAACCATTAGAAGTTCTACACAACTTCTACTTAATACTTCAACCAACTATGAAGATTTTTCCCTAGGGTTTCGTTTAGTGACTAAAGGAAGTATAGTAGTATTTTCCGGGCTTTTAGTATAGAGGTAACTTTGGGAATTCTACAAGGTATTTGGGCCAAGGTATTTTGGCATAGTAACAACACTTGAGAATACTTTTCTACCAAGGGGTATTTCACGAGATCAACTCGAGGAAGGGGTTTCTAGAGGCCTCTCAAAGGGGGAGGGGGGACTTTGGACGAAAACTACACTAAGGGGGGAGAGGGATTTTTGCCTTGGAATTTATCAAGTGAGGATGAAGAATAAGTCTTGCACTTGAGGGGTATTTATAGGGAAACCAATGGCCAAGATCAAAGCAAGTGGATGGATGAGATTTGGACAAGTGTTGTGTGGGTCCCACCTTATCTATCTACCACACAAATATCACAAAATATCCTACCTAACCTTGACCAATGTTTTTGGCCACAAAAACATGCCATCTATTCATCCACCATCCCGCCCACTTGAGGGTGACAAGTGTCGCCCTCTCGTTGGTCCAAAATATTTTATCTCTCGGAAAAATCCGCAAAAATTATAAATGTTGCAACCGTAATTTTCCCTTTGCAAAGTCCGGAAAACGTTTCGTCGGAAAACAATTCTTTTCGCTAGTCAGGTACAAATTTCGCCCCTTTGCCTACTCAATGCTTAAACTTTTATACGCACGCCTCACGCATACTCTAGAAATACGGTATAACAGCGGTGCCCAGTAGGGCACCGCCATGCCCGGTCGGTCGTGACACTTACCGTTGTATTTAACGCAGCCTCAAGGAGGTCAAGATAACAGTACCAAGTATGTGAAACCAAAATATCAGAATGAAATCATAACAGTCTATATAAAGCAGGAGACATGTATGATAGCCAAACTACAGTACACAACATATAAGAAGTCATGTCAAGTCAGGGACACACGCCCTCAAAGTCATCACTCAATTATAACCATGGGTCTTACGCCCACCATATCAATCATGCCCGTGGAATTCCTTCCTCACTGCCGGCAGTCTATGATATAACAACACCAAGGAGTACACATGAACACCAGGTCCCACATGTGTCCTAAGAACCGTACGGGGCAAGTACGAAGGCATAACTACCAGAACCAACCTGCATCATCCACTGACCGGGGCAAGTACGAAAGCCAACTACCAGATACCAAAGCCATACCAACAATACTATATAACCATACCACGAAGCTGACACGGGGCAAGTACGAAGGCCGACTACCAGATACCACCCGCGCCACGTAGCTGACGGGGGCAAGTACGAAGACCAACTACCAGATACCAAGGCCGTAATCACGAGACTTCGCCACACAACTGACTCACGAAGCTGACACGGGGCAAGTACAAAGGCCGACTACCAGATACCACCTGCGCCACGTAGCTGACGGGGGCAAGTACAAAGACCAACTACCAGATACCAAGGCCGTAATCACGAGACTTCGCCACACAACTGAACGGGGCAAGTACGAAGGCTAACTACCAGATACCAAAGCCGAATCAGCCACGATCGGGGCAAGTACGAGAGCCAACTACCAGATACCAAGGCCGAATCAGTAAAACCTCATGGAGAGCTAGTCCATGGAACAACAATCCTAATGGAACCATACCCGTGGGCCACCCATCGTGTCAGTATGTCCAAAAGGAAAATAACAAGATAACGCTCAAAGTGGAAGCATACCCGTGGGCCACCCATCGTGTCAGTATGTCCATCATTCAACGGATAGCCTACTCCATCGGCAGAGGCTCTCAGAGTACGTAATCAAAACACTTGCACAACAAAGGTTATCACAACAAGCATATGCAAGTTCAACGTACTCATAGACTTTCATTTTATTACAACAAATCCGGACTTTAACCCCAAGGTTCTACGTACTTTAACTCTTTAAAAAGATCCATTTCTTTCACAAAAAGTCACACGATACCCGTAGTATCAAAATAGAGTAACTATCTTTTTAAGTAAACCAAAACAATTTCCATATCTTCTTTTCGAATAAACCAAGACAATACCATGCCTTCTTTTTAAACCAACTTAAGACAAAACCATGCCTTCGTTTTAAACAAAATGTCACGACCCGTTCCGGGGCCAGTGACTGGTGCCTTACCCGGGCACCCAAGTAGTCATACATCAGAGAAAATCAGCGGAATATAAAAACAAGACATGAAACAATGTAAATTGAGACACAGTTTATCTGAGAAAAGTCGCCTTTCGGCATATATATATAAACCAAAATCGCGCTACATCCCAACTGCATAACAGACTACTGCACTTCTAAGGAAGTAAACAACTATGGCGGGACAGGGCCCCGCCATACCCTGAATGTACATATATCTACAACACCAGGGAGAACCATACCAAAAGTCGAGCCTCCGGAGAAGATGGAGCTCCTGACACCAAAGCAAAAGATCTAATGATGCGGATCTAGCACCTGCTTTCCTTACTCGGATGAACGCAGCCCCCGGCGAGGTCAAGACAACAGTACCAAGTATGTAAAATCAGAAGTACTTAAATGAAATCATATCATTTTAAAGCCAATTTTACAAATATGTATGAAATAACCAATGTAACCGCACATAGTGCCACATCACAAACAAGAGTAACAACAGTAAATCGCAATGTGTCTTTTCTAGGTCGCGAATGATCGAGCAAGGCCAATCGCCCATAGTATCATTATGCATGCCTAATCTCGACTCTCAGAACCGTGATAGCCACCTAGGCCCGCATGAGGTATTCCGCATCGAGGGTAGCTACTCCTGCATCGCCCCGACTCGTAGTCCGCATGGCCACATAGACCGCATGGCCACATGGACCGCACACTAACCTGTAACTCTCGTAGCTCCGCATAGGGCCCCTGGACCCGCATGAGGTATTCTCGCATCATAGTCACACGCATCGCCTGAGGTATACCGCGTCGAGGCACAACCCCAGATATCATGTCAAGAGGTGAGTGATGTAATACTAACATAACGGCTTATCGTTAAACAACATAAGCACAAACAAGAATAACCTTTTTACACAAACGTTACAGGATACTAACACACATAGTATCACAATATGTCTACTCAACAAACCATCTTATCAGATTTCTCTGTAAATCAATACAAGTCTTTTATAAATACATAAGTAAACCGTTCCTTTTATCTTTCTTAAGTCGTTATACCTAACTTCCCATAAAGCTAGTATAACTCTTAAGCTTTTGTTTAAAAACCAAGTATTCTTCTTCTTTCAAAAATGATTCATAATTCTTTTGAAATACTTCAAGATTCTTATTATTTAGACTCAAGTCAAAAGACGTCAAGTAAAACCATGTTCAGTTAACACACGTACGTCTACCGTACTATATATATACTTTAAAAATATCATGCTTAAGAGTATAGGAAGAATCACAAACCTTCTCGGCGAAATCCACATGCCAAGTCGAATATGTCGCGCGTAGAGTATCAACCTATAATAGTCAAATACGTCTATCAACGTCTAGACTACTCTGTAGGATAATCTAAGCAGAGGGTTCTCTATTTTACGGAAAATCGGGCAGCACTTCCCTACCCGGTAAACTATACAAGTCTCATCAGAATACAATCTATGTAAGTACAGTTCAATCTTCTTTAATTCTTCTGAGGTGATTATAGTTCAATTCTCTTCTTTAATATCCTTCTATGTATTCTATACTATTTCTATACTTCTACGGTATGTACTCTCTAATTATAATAGAAGGATAAGATTATTTACCTCGATAAGCCCAATATTATCCAAGATATAAGTTGATCCTGAGCAAGGTTTAGCTCCTAATCTGTACGCTCCAATCCGCTCCAAGAAACCCTTAGAAGTTTCTACACAACTTCTACTTTCTACTTCAACCAACTATGAAGTTTCTCTTAGGGTTTCGTTTAGTGACTAAAGGAATATAAGGTAGTATTTCCGGACTCTACGTACAGAGGTAACTTTTGGAAATACTATAAGGGATTGGCTAAGGTATTTTGGGGATAGTAACAATACTTGGAGAGTATTTCTACCAAGAGGGGTACTACGAGACCACGAGGGAAGGAGGGGGAGAGGTGTTTCGCTTAGCTCTCTGTAGGGAATTGAGGATTGGACGAGAAGCTCACAAGGGGGAAGGGAGATTTCAAGACTTGGAAAATATTTGTGGATGAAGAAGTCTTCAACTTAAGGGGGGTATTTATAGGACTTTCAAGGGTCAAGATGATGGCAAGTGGAGGGCAAGTGGAGGGTGTGGATTCACCCATGTGTCCTTATCCATCTACTACACAAAAATATCCTACCTAACCTTGACTAATGCAAGGCCACAAAACGTGCCCAAGGTCGTCCAAGTCCCGCCACTTGAGGGTGACAAGTGTCGCCCTCTCGTTGGTCCAAAATATTTTATCTCTCGGAAAAATCCGCAAAAAATATAAGTGACATAGCCGTAATTTTCCCTTCGCATGTTTTGTAAAACGTTTCGTCGGAAAACAATTCGTTTCGTGGGTTGTGCACAAATTTCGTCCTATGCCTAACTTTAAGTTTTGAACTTTTGTACGTACGCCTCACGCACATACTCCGAAATACGGGGTATAACATTCTCCCCTCCTTAGAAACATTCGTCCCGAATGTTCCTTCCCAAGACACACAACGATAAGGTTCCTCATAACTTAAACAGTTTGCAAATGCCTCACATGGCCACAATACAACACTTAAGCAAATACATCAATGAAAAATTTACAAGTAGGAAAGTGAGTTACCTTGAGGTGTGGGGAATAGGTGAGGATACGTCTACCTCATGTCCTCCTCAGCTTCCCACGTCATCTCCTCCCTGAGCTCGTTTCGCCATAAGAATTTGACTGCCACGCCCCGTCCGCAGATGCCTAACTCGACGATCGATTATCGCTATGGGAATCTCTCATACGATAACCCCTGGCCACCGGACCTCGTCAATCGGTGCACTCTAGATGGATCCTCGATACATCTCCTCAAAGATAGAAACATGAAACACCGGATGCATCGCTTCCAGATCGGACGGCAGATTCAACTCATAGGCAACCTTGCCTAACCTGCGTACAATATGATATGGCCCAATGTTCCTTTGGCTGAGTTTCCCTTTCTTCCCGAATCTCATCACACCCTTCATGGGAGACACGTTCAGGATAACACAATAATAAACCTCGAACTCGGATGCCGACGACGATGATCTGCATATGACTTCGCCGACTCGAGCTGCCAAGAATCGCCTCCCGGATAAGCTTCACCTTATCCATCGCCGCACCAAATCGTCCTACTAATCGCACCGCGCCACATCAAACCAGCCTATCGGCGATCCGCACTTCCTCCCATACAAGGCCTCATAAGGCGCCATCCGAATACCGGAGTGGTAGCTATTATTATACGCAAACTCAACTAGAGGCAAATGATCCTCCCAGCTACCTCAAGTCAATAACACAGCTCGCAGATATCCTCAAGAGTCCGATAAGGCGCTCGCTGTCCGCTCGCTCGAGGATGGAATGCAGACTGTGCTCACTGCGCCCCTAATCCTTCTCGAAGGACCTCCGTTAGCGTAAACCGGGCTCTGCATGCGATATGATAGAAATAGGGACTCCATGCGACCGACGATCTCTGATGTAAAGTCCGCATAATCCTCACCGAAAAGTCGCCCCGACGGAAGAAAGTGGGCTGATTTCGCCACCGTCGACGATAACCCATATAGAATCATGCTTCCTCTGAGTGCGAGGTAATCCTGTGATAAAGTCCATGTTGATCACCTCCCACTTCCAGGTCGGGATCTCTATCGTCTGCAATAATCCACCAGGCCTCTGGTGCTCTATCTTCACCTGCTGACAACACGGGCACTGAGCTACAAACTTTGCAACGTCCCTCTTCAAGCCATCCCACCAATACACAGATCTGAGGTCGTGGTACATCTTGGTCGACCCCGGATGGATAGAGTAACGCTACCGTGTGCTTCCCTAGAACTCGCCGCCAAGTCTTGCAATATCCGAACACAAAACTCGCCTCAAACCTTAGCACCCCATCGTGCTACCTCAAAAGGACCCTTCCTCACGAAGAGCCATATCACTGCATCGCCAAAATCGGATCCTCAAACTGTTGCCTCTTCACCTCCGTGACGATGGAAGACTCGGCAACCTCTCGAACTCGAACCCCACTGCTATCAGAATCTATCAATCGGACTCCAAGGCTCGCTAGCTGATGCAACTCGCGGACCATGCTCATCCTCTCTGGTTGTACATCTGATAGACTCCCCATCGACCTACGACTAAGGGCATCTGCCACAACATTGGCCTTCCCTGGGTGGTACAGGATGTCGACAACGTAATCCTTGAGTAACTATAACCACCGCCTCGCCGTAAGTTCACTCCTTCTCGTGAAGATATACCGAGGCTCTTGTGTTCGTATAAATATCCACATGAACCCCATACAAATAGTGCCTCCAGATCTTCAAGGCGTGAATCACCGCGCCAACTCCAAATCACGCGGGTAGTTCCTCATGCTTCTTGCTATCGGGATGCGACGCTTATAACCTTACCCACCGCATCAACACACATCCGAGCCCGACGCCGACGATCACAATACACTACATAACCGCTCGACCTCCGGAAGAGTAAGAACGTGAGGTCGCCGCCTCCTTCAAGAATCGAAACCCCGCCACAAGCATCACCATCAAACTTAGCCGCTTCTCGAGTCACCTAGTCAACGTGAAGAGATAGAAGCAAACTTCTCCACGAACCGCCGATAGTAACTCGCAAGGCCCGTAAAGTCGCGCAGACTGCCGGAGTAGTAGGTTCAGGCCAACTCGATCGCTCGATCTTGGACGTATCCACCTGAATACCATCGGCCCCGACTATATGCCCAAGAAAAGCCACCGAAGTCAACCAGAATTCACATTTCGAAAACTTGGCGTATAACTGTTGGTCCTGGAGAACTCTCAACATAGTCCTCAAATGCTCCGCATGCTTCTGCTCTGAGCGAGAATAAACCAAGATGTCATCAATGAACACTATCACAAACGTGTCCAAAAATGGTTTGAACACTCGGTTCATCAAATCCATGAATACCGCCGAACATTGGTCAACCCAAAGACATGACCACTCAACTTCATAATGCCCGTATCGTCCGGAATGCGATTCTGTGACATCCGCCTCTCGACTCGCACTGATAATAGCCCGATCGCAGATCAATCTTGAGAAACATCTCGCGCTCGCAAATGGTCGAACAAATCATCAATCACGGGAAGGGTATTCGTTTAATGGTCACCTTGTTCACCGCTCGTAATCAACACATGCGCAGCGCCCCGCCCTTCTTCTTCACGAACAATCACGGCCACGACCAACCTGCCTCGGATCGTGCCTTACCCGGGCACCCAAGTAGTCATACATCAGAGAAAATCAGCGGAACATAAAAACAAGACATGAAGCAAGAGATATTATATATAAACAGGCCAACCAAAACAGTTGTCTTATGTATATAAATACATGAAAACCCGAACAGTTTAATCCTTTTTACAACCCTGCCCACAACAAGATTACTGCAACCTCTAAGAATGAAATGACAACTATGGCGGGACAGGGCCCCGCCATACCCCTGAATGTACAAGAACTTACAGACTCAGGGTAACATACCAAAAGATAAGCCTCCGAAGAAACGGGGCTTCCCAACACGCTGAACTTTGATCCTATGAGCGAGGATCTATAACCGATGTACTTCTACCTGCGGCATGAACGCAGCCCCCCGAAGGAGGTCGATAACAGTACCAAGTATGTGAAATCAGAAATATCAGTAGTAAAATCATAACAGTCTATATAAAGCAGGAGACATGTATGATAATCAAAATACAGTACGCAACATAAAAGCAGTCAAGTCAGGGACTCACGCCCTCAAAGTCATCACTCAATATATAACTATGGGTCTCACGCCCACAACATCAATCAGGTTCGCATCATGGCCGCATGCCCCTGCACTCGTGCGCGCATATGTCCATGATGCAACCATAATAACAATGCCGCATGGCCACATGCCCCCGGAATTCTACATCGGTGCAGACATGTCCATGTAACATCAACAACAATATACTGGGTGGTCAACCCTGCCGCATGGCCACATGCCCCCGGAATTCAGACGGCGCATATCGCCCATGTAACAATAATAACCATATATCGGGTAATCAACCCCGCCGCACGCCACATGCCCCGGACTTCAGACGGCGTATATGTCCATGTAACAATAATAATGGAACCATACCCGTGGAATCTCCCACACGCCGTGCGCCCAAGTAAGTTCTCAATAAGTCAACCGCCTCCATCGAGACGCCAGAGTATAGAAACACAATTCTTGCACAACAAGGGCTATCACAACAAGCATAGGCGAGTTACACAACAACAAGCATAGGCAAGTTATACAACAACAAGCATAGGCAAGTTATACACAACTCAAGGTACTTCCATTTTATATCAAAGTCCGGGTTTTAACCCTAAAGTACTACGTACGTCAAATTCCTTTTAAAGAGATCCATTCCTTTTTTAAAGGTCACCCGATACCCGTAGTATAAAAATAGAGTGACTCACATTTTAGGTAAACCAAAACACTTTCCTTTTCAACAACATTCTTTCCCCTAAAGTTTCAGTTTGCCTAATTTCAATTACTCAGGTCTCTTTATTTTAGAAAAGTTTCATAGTTCATAGTCTTAATCATTTAAGAATATAATTCTCTTTTAAACAATCTGAAAAACATATGCCTTATATGTGAGTAGGTTATTCTTGTTTATAATCGATCTTATTAAGCAGCCATGATCTAGGAAATGTAATATCATTTTGTCTCATCTTAGTTTCTATGCAGATGGAGGTTTCTACTGGTTTTAATACAATACTTCATTATTCAATACATTTTCCTTTATTAACGCTGCAGTGGTTTGTCGATACTCATTCTGATTTCCGAAATCAGTAAAACATTATTCCTTTTAAAACCAAGTACTCATTACTCACGAATGAGGTTTCACACTTTTAACAAAATTCATATCAATACAATTAAGTCAAGTCTCTTATCTTTTAAGATTAAGTCTCTTAACTTCTAAAAATCAGTAAACCATTCTCTTTATCTCTCTTAAGACGTTATACCTAACTCCCCATAAAGCTAGTATAACTCTTATGTTTTCAAAACCAAGTATTACTCTTCTTTCCAAAAAAGGTTTCTTAATTCATTGGAATACTTCAAGATTCTTATTTATTCAGGCTTAAGTCGAAAGACATTGCCAATAACTACGTTCAGTTAACACACGCACGCTCACCGCATCATATATATATATACTTTTAAAATACTTCACGATTCTTATTATTCGCTTAAGTCAAAAGACATTGCCACACGCACGCTCACCGCATCATACGATATTCTTTTAAAATACTTCATGCTCAAGAGTATAGGAAGAATCACATACCTCGCGACGATTATCGACTATAAGCAAAACGCTCCACGGCTATAACCCGGCTAGCCTTGTCCACCTTCCAAGTAGCACATGCTACTCGCAGAACATTCAACCAATAAAGGTTATCAGTCTATTGCAAATACAGTTTAATCTTCTGATGTGATTTCAGTTCAAGTCTATTCTGTAATATCCTTCTATTACAGTTCAATCTCTTCTATGAATCTTATTTTCATTTCTATACTACTACAGTATGTAATTTCCAATTACACTAGAAGGACAATAGTATTTACCTCGATGAGCCCAAAAATTGTCCAAGGTTAATGTCGATCCTGAGCAACATTAAGCTCCTACTCCGTGTGCTCCAACCCGCTCCAAACAACCCTTAGAAGTTCTACGCAACTTCTACTTAACACTTCAACCGACTATGAAGGTTTTCCTTAGGGTTTCGTTTTTGTGGATCGAGGAAAGTATAATAGTATTTCTGGGCTTTTCGTATAGGGGTAACCTTGGAATACTATAAGGTATTTGGGCCAAGGTATTTGGGCATTATAACAATACTTGGAGAGTATTTCTATACCACAAAGGGGGGTATATTTCGACTAGCACAACTAGGCTAGGGGGGGTAGGCTCGGCTAGAACCACTAGGCAAGGGGGGGTACTATTTTCTACGAGGCTAGGGAAGGGGGAGGGTGCTCTCGGCTAGCTCACAAGAGGGGGGAAGAAAGCGATTTCAAGACTTGGAATATTTGTGGATGAAGAAAACCTTCAAGCAAGGGGAGTATTTATAGGCCAACCAATGGCCAACCAATGTCCAAGATCAATCCATGTGTTAGGCAAGTGTAAGGCCAAGATCAAGCCAAGTACACCTTATCCATCTACCACACCAACTTGCACAAATATCCTACCTAACCATCCCACCCTTTCGTCCAAGTTGCCGCCCCAAGCCCTTCCAATGTGAGGGTGACACATGTCACCCTCCCGTTGGTCCAACATGTTTCGTCTCTCGGAAAAATCCGCAAAAATTAAAAATGACATAGCCGGAATTTTCCCTTCGCAAGTTTAGTAAAACGTTTCGTCGAAAAATGACTCTTTTCGGCACTTGTGCACAAATTTCGATTCTTGCCAATCCTTAAGGCTTAAATTTCCTACGTACGTCCTCACGTACATACTCTGGAAATACGGGGTATAACATTCTCCCCTCCTTAGAAACATTCGTTCCGAATGTTCCTTCTCAAGACGGATAACGATAAAGTTCCTCTAACAAGTTGTCAACGCCACACCTGGCCACGTAATAACACACGTCCTCTTCCTTCCTTACTCGTCGTGCCCTTCTCAAACACTTGAACTCTTCTAGTATACGTACCACACTTCAGTCATCGCTTCAGTTCCCAAAACTTTGGAGTCACCACCTCCAAACTTGGTCAGCTTACTAGCCTCAATCTCCCTTAAGGCCATTCCCAGCCTTCACGATCCGCTTCTGGTCGAACATATCCACGAACTCATCCGATGGTCATCTAAACTTGGGCCTAGCACCCTCGTGACCCTACCACTTGGCGGGACCACCCAGAGCTGACCCAACCCCAAAACGGGCCGCGGGTTGGCCCGCAACATGGCCCCAACCCGACCCACTTAACGCATCAAGCTCTTGTTCCCCGATCCGGAACAATCTTACCTATACATGTCATGAAAGCTACCACTTCCATTTTACACCACCCAAGGAATTTTCCCACAATACATTCTAGGCATAAAAATGCACTCCGACAAGGATCACTTGCAAAATCCTGTACTCAAGACGGCCTTACATCTAAGGTCTCAACGTGTAATACTCTAAGGTTAATACTTTCCCTGCCCCCACACTTATTCTTTCAACTAACCATGTCTCTTAACCACAATACACACAATGCTATCTGTACATAGTACACAACATATAATCATCGTAACACGCATGCAAAACTCTAGAGGGTTTAAGGATATACCTGAAAATAGGCGGTTCAAAGGACCGCTAAAACTGGGAACTTCCACCGCGACCTCTGCCGTGGCCTGCCGGTGTATGAACATCCTACCTAGCTATGGAAGGTGAAGAACCCGCAATCGATCCTCAGAGTCGTGCTATCCTACCACGCTACCCCCTGGACAGATCTCGCCAGATGGCCTCTGGCCGCAAAAATAACAAGCTCCTGGTACCACGACACTTCAAATGCGGTCTACCACATCGACCACACCGAGGTAGGGTGATCGATCCGCCCACACCCCTACTCCCGAAATCAACCTCGAGCTCGACCGCTCCCAATCCCGGATGCCTCAAGGTTGTGGAGGACCACTCTATACTGGCGGAGGTACAAAACTAGTATGTCTTCGAGGCGGTCCGCCTCGAAAGTCACCAAAGGACCTCGTTGTTCTCGCCTCTTCACGATCTTGGTCATTTCGCCGACCTCTCCGCCTCACACCTAAGTGCATAAGCTCGCACGCGGCAATATCCATGCCCGGCCAAGAGCTACACCAACAAGCCTCGCCAAGTAGTCATCTAACCCAGAACGTGGCGGTGTACTCGCCCTCCATATCGGCATTACAATGGGGCATACCGAGCCAATGAGTCGAACTCCACATTGTACTCCCGAATCAGACGCCTGCTCGCTCAACATCAAAAATCTGCTTACCGAGCCCTTCTCATCCGCGAGGCAAGAAATATGCAAGAAATGCCCCAAAACTCGCCCCAAACGGCCGGAAGTGCATTCTCTCCCGACAGCTCACGAATCAAACCACGATCATTGCGGTATCACGCACCGATGCGAACCTAGGACCACCGACTGGTCTCCAAGCTCGATCACTCATGATGTCAGAATCGCTTGATGAACTCTCGCGGATCATCCTCGTGCCTCACCGTAGAACTCAAGCGCTACATCTCGTAAAGTCCTGTAGCCTCAAACTATCTCGATCTAGGGTGAACCATCGGGCGCTATCGAATCTGCGCCCACCCACTATCTCATGTTCGCCACGATCCCGCCAGAATCGCTATCTCTTTGTACCTCAACCTTCGCCTCAGCCGCGGACCGGTGCAGTATCGTGGTCTCATCACCATCGCCGCGCCTAAACTCACTGGGCCGGGCGGCGCGCAAAACTCTCCGTCAAGCACTGTCTCGTAATGACCGCTCGCGCTCGCATTCTCTCAGATCTCACTAGCGCCTCGGCCGCTTGCCCACCGGGCCCGGTTGCCTTGCGCGAGGCATAATCGTAAAGGAAAGGAATACGCCGAGGGTCCAACTTATCGCACGGCCAAGGCACGATCTCAGAATGAGAAGAATGGAAACCAATCCTAAATGTCCTATAGCCTCCCGATTATAGATGTGGTGCACAACACACCGATAATCAAGACTCTACTAGACACGGTCTGTAGACACTTTCCGAGGATTAACTGCTCTGATACCACTTTTGTCACGACCCGAACCCGGGCCCGTGACTGGTGCCTTACCCGGGCACCCAAGTAGTCATACATCAGAGAAAATCAGCGGAACATAAAAACAAGACATGAAGCAAGAGATATTATATATAAACAAAGTCAACTAACAGCTTGCCTTCAGATATAAATACATGAAAACCCGACAGCTTTAATCCTTTTTACAACCCCGCCACAACAAGATTTCTGCACTTAAGAATGAAATGACAACTATGGCGGGACAGGGCCCGCCATACCCCAATGTACAAGAACTTACGCACTGTGGTAACATACCAAAAGATAAGCCTCAAGAAACGGGGTTCCTAACACGAACTTTGATCCTATGAGCGAGGATCTACAACCGATGTACTTCTACCGCAGATGAACGCAGCCTCAAGGAGGTCCGCATAACAGTACCAAGTATGTGAATCAGAAAATATCAGAAGTTAAATCATAACGCTATATAAAGCGAGACATGTATGATAATCAAAATACAAGACGCAACATAAAAGCGAGCCAAGTCGTGACTCACGCCTCAAAGTCATCACTAATATATAACTACGGGTCTCACGCCCACAACATCAATCGTGTTCGCATCATAGCCGCATGCCCGAATGCAGACGGTGCGCATGTCCATGATGCAACCATAATAACAATGCCGCACGCCACATGCCCCTAATTTCGCAGACGGTGCGCATGTCCATGTAACATCAACAACAATATACTGGGTGGTCAACCTCGCCGCACGCCACATGCCCCGCCCATGTAACACCATATATCGTAATCAAGCCGCATGGCCACATGCCCCCGAGTTCGGTGCAGACATGTCCATGTAACAATAATAATGGAAGCATACCCGTGGAATCTCCCGTCACTGCCGGTACGTCCAAGTAAGTTCTCAACAAGTCAACCGGCCCTCCATCGAGAGACGCGGTAGTATAGAAACACAATTCTTGCACAACAAGGGCTATCACAACAAGCATAGGCGAGTTACACAACAACAAGCATAGGCAAGTTATACAACAACAAGCATAGGCAAGTTATACACAACTCAAGGTACTTCCATTTTATATCAAAGTCCGGGTTTTAACCCTAAAGTACTACGTACGTCAAATTCCTTTTAAAGAGATCCATTCCTTTTTTAAAGGTCACCCGATACCCGTAGTATAAAAATAGAGTGACTCACATTTTAGGTAAACCAAAACACTTTCCTTTTCAACAACATTCTTTCCCCTAAAGTTCCAGTTTGCCTAATTTCAATTACTCAGGTCTCTTTATTTTAGAAAAGTTTCATAGTTCATAGTCTTAATCATTTAAGAATATAATTCTCTTTTAACAATCGAAAAACATATGCCTTATATGTGAGTAGGTTATTCTTGTTTATAATCGATCTTATTAAGCAGCCATGATCTAGGAAATGTAATATCATTTTGTCTCATCTTAGTTTCTATGCAGATGGAGGTTTCTACTGGTTTTAATACAATACTTCATTATTCAATACATTTTCCTTTATTAACGCTGCAGTGGTTTGTCGATACTCATTCTGATTTCCGAAATCAGTAAAACATTATTCCTTTTAAAACCAAGTACTCATTACTCACGAATGAGGTTTCACACTTTTAACAAAATTCATATCAATACAATTAAGTCAAGTCTCTTATCTTTTAAGATTAAGTCTCTTAACTTCTAAAAATCAGTAAACCATTCTCTTTATCTCTCTTAAGACGTTATACCTAACTCCCCATAAAGCTAGTATAACTCTTATGTCTTCAAAACCAAGTATTACTCTTCTTTCCAAAAAAGGTTTCTTAATTCATTGGAATACTTCAAGATTCTTATTTATTCAGGCTTAAGTCGAAAGACATTGCCAATAACTACGTTCAGTTAACACACGTACGTCTACCGTACTATATATATATACTTTTAAAATACTTCACGATTCTTATTATTCGGGCTTAAGTCAAAAGACATTGCCACACGTACGTCTACCGTACCATACGTATATTCTTTTAAAATACTTCATGCTCAAGAGTATAGGAAGAATCACATACCTCGCGACGATTATCGACTATAAGCAAAACGCTCCACGGCTATAACCCGGCTAGCCTTGTCCACCTTCCAAGTAGCACATGCTACTCGCAGAACATTCAACCAATAAAGGTTATCAGTCTATTGCAAATACAGTTTAATCTTCTACTTAAATCTTCTGATGTGATTTCAGTTCAAGTCTATTCTGTAATATCCTTCTATTACAGTTCAATCTCTTCTATGAATCTTATTTTCATTTCTATACTACTACAGTATGTAATTTCCAATTACACTAGAAGGACAGTAGTATTTACCTCGATGAGCCCAAAAATTGTCCAAGGTTAATGTCGATCCTGAGCAACGTTAAGCTCCTACTCCGTGCGCTCCAACCCGCTCCAAACAACCCTTAGAAGTTCTACGCAACTTCTACTTAACACTTCAACCGACTATGAAGGTTTTCCTTAGGGTTTCGTTTTTGTGACTGAGGGAAAGTATAATAGTATTTCTGGGCTTTTCGTATAGGGGTAACCTTGGAATACTATAAGGTATTTGGGCCAAGGTATTTGGGCATTATAACAATACTTGGAGAGTATTTCTATACCACAAAGGGGGGTATATTTCGACTAGCACAACTAGGCTAGGGGGGGTAGGCTCGGCTAGAACCACTAGGCAAGGGGGTACTATTTTCGTACGAGGCTAGGGAAGGGGAGGGTGCTCTCGGCTAGCTCACAAGAGCGCGGACGAAAGGGATTTCAAGACTTGGAATATTTGTGGATGAAGAAAACCTTCAAGCAAGGGGAGTATTTATAGGCCAACCAATGGCCAACCAATGGTCAAGATCAATCCATGTGTTAGGCAAGTGTAAGGCCAAGATCAAGCCAAGTACACCTTATCCATCTACCACACCAACTTGCACAAATATCCTACCTAACCATCCCACCCTTTCGTCCAAGTTGCCGCCCCAAGCCCTTCCAATGTGAGGGTGACACATGTCACCCTCCCGTTGGTCCAACATGTTACGTCTCTCGGAAAAATCCGCAAAAAATTAAAAATGACATAGCCTAATTTTCCTTCGCAAGTTTAGTAAAACGCTTCGGAAAACGACTCTTTCTGCACTTGTGCACAAATTTCGATTCTTGCCAATCTTAAGGCTTAAATTTCCTACGCACGTCCTCACGCATACTGCGAAATACGGTATAACACCGCGCCCCTAGGAGAAACACTAGGCACGATGAAGCCCTTCTCCAAAGAAATCTCTCACCGGTCCTTCAACTCTCTCAACTCGGCAGTGCCATTCTCAGATGGCGGAATGGAAATAAAGCCGAGTGTCCGTAGCACATCGATACAAAACTCTATCTCCTCTCGTGAGGATACCCGGAGGTCGTCTGAAACACATCCGGGAACTCGACCATCGAACCGATCAAAATCTGTACCGCAGCCTCATATCAAACACCCGAATGAGATGGTAGATATACCCTTCGCACCATCTTCCTAGCCTTGAGGTAGGAAATAAACCTACCCTCTACGATACGTTCTCTCACTCAATAACCGGCCTCAGAAACCGAACCGCACTCACTCTCTCCCGCAGCCTACACCGGCGTTGCAAGCTAACCAATCCATGCCCATGATCACATCGAATCGTCATGTCCAACTCTATCAAGTCGGCCAGGGTCCGACGATCGCATAAAGTCATCGACAAGCCCTATATACCCGCCGAGCTACCACCGAATCACCCATCGCGTAGCTACCTCGAAAGCGGTCTATGGACTCAGGTGTATCCCTATTCTACTAGCAATAAGGGAGATATATAGATGAGTAGAACCCGGATCTATCAAGGCATACACGCCGCAACATGAAACCGAAAGTACCGTGGCGACATCGGCGAGGCCTCCCGTCCCGCTACCGACAAGGCATAAATGCGTTCGAGGACCGCTAGAATCGGACCCGCCACGACTCGCCGCGACTGGCCGTCCATGAGTACCACCGGGCGAGAGTAATCAGAGGAGATGAAGACCCGAAAGACCAGTAGGCCGACTCTACCTCTCGCGCTCTTGGCCTGACAGTTCTCGCAAAGTGACCCGACCGACGCAATCAGTAACAAACTCTGAGAAGTACCACAATTCCGTAATGGGATCTACCGACGGCCACACCGGCGGGTGGTCCCGATCGGCTAGCACTCGCTACTCGACGCTCAAGTCCCGGCCCCGGTCCGCCTCGAATATCTCCGCCGTCGAGGACGTGTAGGAGTGCTCGAGCTGGCCGTGGTGTACCCAGATCGCCGCTGAGGCCGCCCACCCGATAGCTACCAAAAGACTTCGCCGCCCCGCCTTTTTTCGCTGCTGTCACAACCCGTCGGTCTCTACGCTCCTCACATCCAAGTGCATGAGCCTGCATGCGGGTAATGTCCATGCCTGGCTGAAGAGCCACACCCGCACAAGACTCGGCCATATAATCATCTAGCCCGGTGACGTAGCGATGTACCCTGTCCTCCATATCTGCTACCAACGCAGGGACATATCGAGCCAACGAATCAAACTCAACGTTGTACTCCCTAATCAGGCCCTTCTCTGCCTCAAAGAACAAAACTTGTCGGTCCGTGCCTCCTCATATGCGAGGCAAGAAGTGAGTGAGAAAAGCCTCCGAGAACTCGTCCCAAGTAGCCGGGACGCGTTTCCCGACAACTCCCACGAAGTCAAAACCCGATCATGCGGTATCACGCGGCCGTCGCGAACCAAGATCATGGACTCGGTCTTCAAGCCTTGATCACTGTGATGATCCTCTCAGAATCGACGGATGAACTCCTCGGATCATCCTCGTGCCTCGACCGTAACTCTGGCAGTTACAACTCGTAAAATCTCGTAGCCTCAAACTATCCGATCTCGTGAACCACAGTCGATGGAACTGAATCGCCAGATCCAGCCTATCTCATGTTCGCCACGATCCCGCCGAATCGAGCCATCTCTCTCAGAACCATCTCATCTCGCTTCCAGCCGCGGATCGAGGTGCAGTCTCGTGGTCTCATCACCATCGCTGCGCCCTAAACCTCGCTGGGGGCGGCGTCGTGAACTCGCTCGGGTATAGATCGGGCTCGAGCCTCGTGACTCGGTGTCCTAATAGCAGCCTCGCCGCTTTGCCTTCTCGGGCGGGTTGCCTTACGTGAGGCATAATCATAAAGAAAGGAAATACGTTAGAGGTCCAACTTATAACACGGCTCTAAGAACGATCTCGAGTGAGAAGAATGGAAACCAATCCTAAATATCCTATAGCCTCACGATTATTGGTGTGGTGCACAACACACCGATAATCAAGACTCTACTAGATACGGTCAGTAGACACTTTCCGAGGATTAATCGCTCAAACCACTTTTGTCACGACTGCCCGGTTGATCGTGCCTTACCCGCACCCAAGTAGTCATACATCGAGAAAATCAGCGGAATATAAAACAAGACATGAAACAATGTAAATTGAGACACGCTTTATCTCGAGAAAATTCGCTTTCTGCATATATATATAAACCAAAATCGCGATTACATCCCAACTGCATAACAGACTCTGCACTTAAGGAAGTAAACAACTATGGCGGACAGTGGCCCCGCCATACCCCGAATGTACATATATCTACAACACCGTGGAGAACCATACCAAAAGTCGAGCCTCCTAGAAGATGGAGCTCACGACACCAAAGCAAAAGATCCTAAGGATGCGGTTCTAGCACTCGCTTCCTTACTCATGCATGAATGCAGCCCAAGGAGGTCACATAACAGTACCAAGTATGTGAAATCAGAAGTACTTAAATGAAATCATATCATTTTAAAGCCAATTTTACAAATATGTATGAAATAACCAATGTAACCGCACATAGTGCCACATCACAAACAAGAGTAACAATGGTAAATCAGTAATGTGTCTTTTCTAGGCTGCGAATGATCGAGCAAGGCCAATCGCCCATAGTATCATTATGCATGCCTAATCTCGACTCGTGAACCGTGATAAAGCCACCTAGGCCCGCATGAGGTATTCCCGCATCGAGGGTAGCTACTCCGGCATCGCCCCGACTCATAGTCCGCGTGGCCACATAGACCGCATGGCCACGTGGACCGCACACTAACTCGAACTCAGTAGCTCGCATAGTCCCCGACCCGCATGAGGTATTCTCGTATCATAGTCACACGCATCGCACGAGGTATACCCAGACGGGCGACTTAACCCCGTTATATCATGTCAAGAGGTGAGTGATGTAATACTAACATAACGACTTATCGTTAAACAACATAAGCACAAACAAGAATAACCTTTTACACAAACGTTACGAGGATACTAACACACATAGTATCACAATATGTCTACTCAACAAACCATCTTCTCAGATTTTCCAGAAATCAATACAAGTCTTTTATAAATACATAAGTAAACCGTTCCTTTTATCTTTCTTAAGTCGTTATACCTAACTTCCCATAAAGCTAGTATAACTCTTAAGCTTTTGTTTAAAAACCAAGTATTCTTCTTCTTTCAAAAATGATTCATAATTCTTTTGAAATACTTCAAGATTCTTATTATTTAGACTCAAGTCAAAAGACGTCAAGTAAAACCATGTTCAGTTAACACACGACGCTCACCGTACTATATATATACTTTAAAAATATCATGCTTAAGAGTATAGGAAGAATCACATACCTTCTCGGCGAAATCCACCTGCCAAGTCGAATATGTCGCGCGCAGAGTATCAACCTATAATAGTCAAATACATCTATCAACGTCTAGACTACTCTGTAGGATAATCTAAGCGAGGGTTCTCTATTTTACGGAAAATCGGCAAAGACTTCCTACCCGTAAACTATACAAGTCTCATCAGAATACAAATTCTATGTAAGTACAGTTCAATCTTCTTTAATTCTTCTGAGGTGATTATAGTTCAATTCTCTTCTGTAATACCCTTCTATGTAATTACAGTTCAATTCTCTTCTTTAATATCCTTCCATGTATTCTATACTATTTCTATACTTCTACGGTATGTACTCTCCAATTATAATAGAAGGATAAGATTATTTACCTCGATAAGCCCAATATTATCCAAGATATAAGTCGATCCTGAGCAAGGTTTAGCTCCTAATCTGTACGCTCCAATCCGCTCCAAGAAACCCTTAGAAGTTTCTACACAACTTCTACTTTCTACTTCAACCAACTATGAAGTTTCTCTTAGGGTTTCGTTTAGTGACTAAAGGAATATAAGGTAGTATTTCCGGACTCTACGTATAGAGGTAACTTTTGGAAATACTATAAGGGATTGGCTAAGGTATTTTGGGGATAGTAACAATACTTGGAGAGTATTTCTACCAAGAGGGGGGGGTACTTGCCGAGACCACTAGGGAAGGGGGGGAGAGGGTGTTTCGGCTTAGCTCTCTAGAGGGGGGGGGGGGAAATGAGGCTTGGACGAGAAGCTCACAAGGGGGAAGGGAGATTTCAAGACTTGGAAAATATTTGTGGATGAAGAAGTCTTCAACTTAAGGGGGGTATTTATAGGACTTTCAAGGGTCAAGATGATGGCAAGTGGAGGGCAAGTGGAGGGTGTGGATTCACCCATGTGTCCTTATCCATCTACTACACAAAAATATCCTACCTAACCTTGACTAATGCAAGGCCACTAAACGTGCCCAAGGTCGTCCATGTCCCGCCACTTGAGGGTGACAAGTGTCGCCCTCTCGTTGGTCCAAAATATTTTATCTCTCGAAAAAATCCGCAAAAAATATAAGTGACATAGCCGTAATTTTCCCTTCGCAAGTTTTGTAAAACGTTTCGTCGGAAAACAATTCGTTTCGTGGGTTGTGCACAAATTTCGTCCTATGCCTAACTTTAAGTTTTGAACTTTTGTACGTACGCCCTCACGTACATACTCTGAAAATACGGGGTATAACACAAAAACACTTCAATTTCTCAAGTCTCTCTCTTTTATAAAACAAGTTCCTTACTTTGGAATTTAAGAAAATCGATACTTGTTTATAATGATCTTATTAAAGCAGCCATGATCTAGGAAATGTAATACAATTTTGTCTTATCTTAGCTTCTATGCAGATGGAAGATTCTACTTGTTTTAAGTTAATTATTTGTCATTACATTTTCCTTTATTAATGCTGCAATGACTTGTTCGATATTTATTCCCATTTCCGAAATCAATATAACATTATTCTTTAAAAACCAAGTACTCATTACTCACGAATGAGGTTTCCCAACTTTTTAACACAATCAAGTCTTTAACATTTCATATCAAGTCAATTATAAGTCAAGTCTCTTATCTCTCAAGATCAAGTCTCTTAACTTCTAAAATCAACAACCATTCTTTTACCTACATAAAGTCGTTATAACAACTTCCCATAAAGCTATTATAACACTTTATGTTTTAAACCAACCAAATTTGTTTAGCACACGTACATCTACCGTACTACATAGTTCACAACAATCATGCTAGAAAAGATAGGAAGAGGTTCACATACCTCGCGACGATTATCGACAAATAGCAAAATGCTCCACAGTACTATAACCCTGCTAGCCCTTTTCACCCTTCAAGTAGAATACGCTACTCGTAGTACTTCAACCTATAATGACCACAAAATGTCTATCAACTTCTAGATCTCTTCGTAGAACATTTCTAAGTACAAGGTTCCATATTCTACGGAAAATTCGGCAGCACCTCCCCTCCTGTAACCACATATATCCTCCTCTATCAAAACCTGCTACCAAGCCAACAAATCCAAGGGGGGGTGGGGGTGGGGGTGGGGGGGTTACACGTCTAACCGGACGTGTACAACTCTGCCCCACAATAATACTACAAGTCTACTGTAAATACAGTCCAATGCAAATACAGTTCAATTCTCATCAATATTCATTCTACATAGTATACCCAACTATACATTACTACAACATGTAATCTCCAATTACAATAGGGGGATAAGGATCATTACCTCGATAAGCCCAAAATTATCCAAGATTAATAAGTCGATCCTGAGCAACGTTTAGCTCCAATCCTGTTATACCCCGTATTTCCAGAGTATGTATGTGAGGACGTACGTACAATTGTATAAGCCCTAATTAGGTTAAGAATGAAATTGTGAACTTTCAACGGAAAAGATTCCGAACCTTGTGAAGGAAATTTTACGGTTTTAATATTTTAACCAATTACGGATTTTTCCGAGAGATGAAATATTTTGGACCAATAGGAGGGCGACATGTGTCACCCTTAGGTGGCTTGGGTTGGACGAAATTGGGGGCAAGTGGCCAAGTCAATAAGTCAAGTCTTGCAAGATATTTTCTTTGGGTTAGTGGGAGTAGGTATTGGACGGTTTTTGTGAGCCATGTGGATGGCCACATGGCTCATTGTTGTGGTGGACATATGTTCCAATGTTGTGGTGGACATATGTCCCAATATTGTGGTGGACACTTGGTGGAAGACTCCACTCACACAAGCTATCTAATCTACACCCTCCACTTGCTTTAATCTTGACCATTGAAGGTTCTATAAATACCCCCCTCAAGTGCAAGACTTCTTCATCCACAAAAACAAATTCCAAGTCTCCAAAATCCTTCCCCCTTAGTTGCAAGTTCTCGTCCAAAGTCCCCTCCCCCTTTGAGTAGCTCTCGTCCAAACACCCCCCCCCCCTTTCCTTGTTGTTCTCGTCAAAATACCCCTTGGTAGAAAACTGTCTTCTAGTATTGTTCCTATCCCAAATACCTTAGCCAAAAATCCCTTGTTGTATTCCAAAGTTACCTCTATACTAAAAGCCCGGAAATACTACTTTATATCCTTTAGTCACAAAATGAAACCCTTGGAAAATCTTCATAGTGGGTTGAAGTATTAAGTAGAAGTTGTTTAGAAACTTCTAAGGGTTTCTTGGAGCTATCGGAGCGTGCAAATTAGGAGCTAAACGTTGCTCAGGATCGACTTATAAACTTGGATAATTTTGGGCTTATCGAGGTAAATATCTTTGTCCTTCTATTGTAATTGGAGATTACATGTTGTAGTAGTTCAAAATTAAGTATAAGATATATAGAAGGAGGGTATAAAAGAAGAGAATTGAACTGTACTTACATAGGACTGTATTTACAGTAGACTTGTGTAGTTTGACGGGTAGGGAAATGATGCCCAATTTTCCATAGAATAGAGAACCTTCTGCTTAGAATATTCTACGAAGTAGTCTAGACGTTGATAGACGTATTTGACTATTATAGGTTGATACTCTGCGCGCGACATATTCGACTTGGCAGGTGGATTTCGCCGAGGAGGTATGTGATTCTTCCTATCCTCTTGAGCATGATATTTTTGATATATATATATATATATATAGTAGATGACGACGTACGTGTGTTAACTAAAATTGGTTTTACTCTGATGTCTTTTGACTTGAGTTTTAAATGATAAGAATCTTGGAAATATTTCAAAAGAGTTATGAATCATTTTTGAAGAAGAGTAATACTTGGTTTTAAAAAGCTTAAGAGTTATACTAGCTTTATGGGAAGTTAGGTATAACGACGTAAGAAAGATAAAAGGAACGGTTTACTTATTTGTTTATGAAAGTCTTGTATTGATTTCTGAAAAGTGTAGTAAGATGGTTTGATAAGTAAACATGTTATGATGCTACGTGTGTTAGTGTCTTGTGATGTTTGTGTAAGGGGGTTATTCTTGTTGTGCTTACGTTGTTAAACGATAAGCCCGTTGTACTGCTATTATATCACATACCCCCCTGACTTGTTATGATGTCGAGGACTTGCCACCCTCGATGCGAGGAATACCTCATGCGGGTCTGTGTGACCTATGCGGAGCTGCGGGAGTTCCAGGATGATCACTCCGGGTGTGTTACCCGATGCGAGGAATACCTAATGCGGTCTGTGTGACTATGCGGACTGCGGGAGTCCAGGAGGATGCCGCGGGTTAGCTACCCCCGATGCGAGGAATACCTCATGCGGGTCTGTGTGACCTATGCGGACTGCGGGAGTTCCAGGATTAGGCACGCATAATGATACTATGGGAGATTGGCCTTGCTTCGATCATTAGCGGCCTAGAAAAGACCAGTTACATTATATCTATTTTGCTCTTGTTTATGTTGTGGCACTATGTGCGGTTGAATTGGTTGTATTTGTAAGTGGTTTTAAAATGCTTTGATTTCATTTCAGTACTTTACAGTTTCACATACTTGGTACCTGTTGTACTGACCTCCTTAGGGGGGCTACGTTCATGCAGCAGGTAAGGGAAAGCAGGTGGTAGATCTTCGTTCTTAGGATCCTTACTCTGGTGTCAGGAGCCCCATTTCTCCGGAGGCTCGACTTTTGGTACGGCTCTCCCTGTGTTGTAGATATTTTGTACATTCAGGGTGTCACGCCCCAAACCCCGGGCCCGTGACTGGTGCCCTACCTGGGCGCCCTTCTACCTTAACAACACAAGTAAACTGCGGAATTTAAATAACACCTCATATTTTTTTTTTAAAACCAACGTACGTGCAAGGGCAAAGCCGACAAGGCTGCCATAATATACATAAACGAAAGACACTACAACGTACATGAGTCCAATCCCATATATGAATACAGACCTCTAAGAGTTTTACTGAAATATGACGACAAGGCCCCGCCATCCATAACCGCATACAAAGCACAGCATCAAGGAACTATACTAAAAGATAAGCTCAACAGAGGAGCTATCCAAAACTCTAGCGTGGTCCTACACTGCAGATCACCAAATCGCTGCACCTAAACTGCGGCGTAACGCAGCCTCAAGGAGGTCAAGACAAGAATGTACCAAGTATGTGAAGCGATGAAATCAGAATGAAATCATAACAGTCTAAACAAAACAGGAGACATGCATGATAGCCAACCTACAGTACACAACACATAAGCAGTCATAACAAGTCAGGGACGCATGCCCTCAAGTCATTTCTAACATCTAACCATGGGTCTCACGCCCATAATATCAATCATGCCCGTGGAATCCTTACTCACTGCCGGCAGCCCATGATATAATATAACACCAATAAGCATAATGTCATATAGTCTGCCCATAAAGGTATACTGCCCGGCCCATTTCTGGGACGATAATGTCATATAGTCTGCCCGTAAAGGTATACTGCCCGACCCATTTCTGGGACGATAATGTCATATAGTCTGCCCGTAAAGGTATACTGCCCGGCCCATTTATGGGACGATAATGTCATATAGTCTGCCCGTAAAGGTATACTGCCCGGCCCATTTCTGGGACGATAATGTCATATAGTCTGCCCGTAAAGGTATACTGCCCGGCCCATTTCTGGGACGATAATGTCCTATAAAATCCGGGAATTCTACCCGCCTCCTGGTCACATGCCCCGGAATCCCACATCGCCGGACGCCCAAGTAAACTTACAACAAGACAGCCGACCCTCCAACCGAGAGTCGCGGCAACGTAATAAAACATAATACTTGCACTCAAAGGCTATCACCAGCACACATAGGCTAATTCTAAATTAACCAAGCCAAAGTACTACGTACGTACATTCTTTTCAAAAGACTCCTTTTTATGTATAACCCCAAGATACTAACACACGTAGTATCAAGGCGTGTCTATTTTTCAAAGTAAGTTACTACACTTTTAGAAAAACTCATTTCAAAGCTTGAAATCAAGTAACATCAAATTTTCACAATCTAGGCAACTTATGCCCATTAATCAAAATAGACAACTTTCTAAACCTTCCATAAAGTCGTTATAACCAACTTCCCATAAAGCCGTTATAACCCTTTATGGTTTTTAGACAATTTCATTCTTTTTATAACCAGAAGACTTATACTTAAAACCAAGTATCACAAACTTTCAAATCAAGTTCTTAACTTTCAAAATACTTCAAGTCTCTTAATATTTAGAAAACAAGTTTCTTCTACTTTTAAACCTCAAGTAACTCACACCTTTAAAACAAGTTACTTCTCTTAAATCATGTCATTTCTCCTCTTTTAAAACAATTAAGTAAATCACTCCTTTGACTCCCCTAAAGTCATTATAATGACCTTTAGGTTTTGGAACTAAGGCACTAGCCAAAAGATTTGGAAACCACTTCCTTTTCAAGACTCTATGTACTTTAAGTAAAATACTTCCACTCTTTAAGAATCCAAACTTCACTAAGGCAATGGATTATACAACTTACAATTTAAACATCAAAGTACAATCAAGGAAGTACATAGAACAAATTCTACTTTAGGCAATCCAAATACAACCAAGGAATGGATCATTTAAGGAGTAGGAAATACTTTATTTATCTTAAGGAATCATGCTAGAAGAGGAGATAGTTCACATACCTTTTCGGCTAAATCCACAAGCTAAGCCGAATACGCCGTACGTAGAAGTGTCAACCTATAATGTTCACAACAAGACTATCAACTTCTAGTCTCTAATGTAGAATAATGCTAAGTATACGGTCTCTAATTCTACGGAAAATCGGGCAGCACTTCCTTTGTTTTTACTCACTTTGCCACCTTTTTCAAGGCCGAATACAATAACCAACACGCCACATTTAAGGCTCAAAACAACAACCAAACAAAGGGGATTACACGCCTTACAATACGTGTAAAATTCCGCCCCATAATTCGTACCAAGTAGTTTAAAAATCCAAGCCATTCTCGGCCAACTTATAACCAACAACACTAAGTCTTTTCCAATCCTTTTCCAATTCCAAGTTCTAAGGTCTAACATGTTATATAGTCTTAAACAACTTTAACAACTACAATTTCCTTCTTACACAACATGCGACGACTTAAACGAATAATCAACTTGAATTGTAGTCTTAAGGCTAACATGCTAGTTTTCGGATTAGGGTTCCAATAGCCAATATACTTATCAAACTTCATAATAAACACCTCATGCTTGCTAATATCCATAGCTACAACAATAGGTACCTTAACTACTAAAACGACAAAATTTATACCTTTATAAGCCCTTAAAAATTCCAAGATTCAAAGTCGCGCCTTAGCAATTCTTAGCTGCTTTCCTTAAGTTCCAATCCGCTCCAAGCACTCCTTAGAGGCCTATGAAGAACCTATATTCAAGTTCCAACTTCAAAGTTGAAGAACTCCTTAAGTTTCCGCCTTGCGACTAATACGAAAACGCCGTTTTTCCGAAATCTTTCTATTGAGATAACCTTACAACACTCTTAGGAACCTTGGGTTTAAGTCTTGTGAATAATGGAACAAAACTACAAATTTTTCTTGTGGGGAACTAGCCAAACCCGAGAGCACTTGTTGAAGAACAAGGTGTTTGTGAAATTTTTCTAAGTCTTCAAGACCTTGTCTTGCTACTAGTATGTATTTATAACACATTGGAGGGTCTAGACTTAAACAAATGGGTGGCTAAGATGAGTTTCACAAGGATCAAGCCCATGTGGACAAGTTGACTTTGGTCAAATATATCAAGCTTTGAAGACTTATCTTCCAAGATGGTCAATGACTATTTTACCCCTTACAATTTCGACCAAGACCATATGTGGGGGTGCCACGTGTCGCCCTCTCATTCGTCCATAAAATTCCGTAACCCTCGTGGGCCCCACAAAAATGTAAAATTCCTCGGGTGGGCCCCACGTGACCAAATCCGTAAAAATAAATTCCATAATGTTAAAAGTCCCATACTCTTCAAATAATGCATTTTGAGAATCCAATTCTCAACAACGAACATTTTTCCTTTCCGACGTTCGGAAGATTTTCCGTCGGAAAAACAATTCTTCCTTTCGTACCAATTTCCAAGTCTTGTTTCCTTACGTACATTCTCTTTACATCTCCTGGACTTACGAGGTGTAACATTCTCCCCCCCCCCCCTTAGAAACATTCGTCCCCGAATGTTCTTAGTCGGTTGTCAAGCTATACAAACTCCGGCATAAACTCTATACTATGCCTAACAGTCAATACTCCACAAGACCAACGATGCCACTCATGGCCACCACAACATACATAAACATATCAATGGACCTTCCGTCCGCGACCCCTTCTCACAAAACTCAAAGGTTACAGTCTTCTAAAACACGGGATCCTTAGAGGTTCCTTTATTTCCTTACTTGTCATACTTTCTCGTACTTTCAAACTCATCTAGTACACGTACAAAATCTCAAATTTTGTTTCTGTTCTCCAATCCTTGCAGTTACTATCCAAACTTGGCCATATTGTTACTTACATTCCCGTTAAGGCTCTTCTCGGTCCTTACGACCTAGTTCCGGTGGAACGCATCCACGAACTCGTACAATGATTAACTAAACTTGGGTCTGGTATCCTCGGGACCCTACCACATAACGGGACCATTTCTAACTGACATCACCCCATTCCATACTACCGACTGACCCGAAATGAGTCCACAACCCGACCCAGCGTCACCCTTAACTTTTCATTCTTAGTCTGAAATAAATCTCTCTCTTATCTCAAGGTACTTCTTACCCTATCCCCTATTCACTAGAGGTTCGTCACATAAGCCAAAGTATTTCTACTATACATCCTTCCCTATCGGTCTTACACTGTTACGGGGTGATTACAACCTGTGAACTCTACTCAACTATAGTCTCAATTCACTTATCATTCTCGTCAACATTCTTAACTTTTCACTTTACTAATCAAGGTATCCCTACCTCTGGGGTACTATCACTTACAACTGCTCCCCTCATGACCCTATAGTCTTCTCCTAACTGAGAAACTGGAGGCTCTGGTGCTGGGGTCTCAAAACCTGGCGCAGAAGAACTCGCTGACTACGGCACAACATCCGGTATACCCTGGCATAAGCCCTATCAACTCTCTGAGTCTGACTAGTAGCTCCTGCTACTCCTTTGCCCTTCAGGCGATCGTTGCCCTCGAGGCATAGCTGTAACACAAAAATACGTCAGAGAGGAATTATCTTACTAACACAGCTCTATGGCACGATCTTAGAGTGAGAAGAATAGAAACCAACTCCTAAATGTCCTGTAGCCTCCTGTTTATGGGTGTGGCGCGCAACACATCGATAATCAAGACTCTACTAGACACGGTGCATCAGACATTCCGAGGACCGATCACGATACCACTCTGTCACGCCCGAACCCCGGGCGTGAGTGCCCTACACAGCGCCGCTACCTTAACAACACAAGTAAACTGCGGAATTTAAATAACACCTCATATTTTTTTTTTAAAACCAACGTACGTGCAAGGGCAAAACCGACAAGGCTGCCATAATATACATAAACGAAAGACACTACAACGTACATGAGTCCAATCCCACATATGAATACAGACCTCTAAGAGTTTTACTGAAATATGACGGGACAAGGCCGCCAGTACCCATGCCGTACAAAAGCACATCAAGGAACTATACCAAAAGATAAGCTCCTGAACAGAGGGAGCTATCCAAAAACTCTAAGCAGGGTCCTACACCTGCAGATCACCAAACTGCGTACCTAAACCTGCGGCATGAACGCAGCCCCCCGAAGGAGGTCAGTACGAAGAATGTACCAAGTATGTGAAAGCGATGAAATCTGTAATGAAATCATAACGATCTAAACAAAGCAGAGACATGCATGATAGCCAACCTACGATTACAAATACATAAGCGGTCATAACAAGTCGGGACGCGTGCCTCAAGTCATTTCTAACATCTAACCATGGGTCTCACGCCCATAATATCAATCATGCACGTGGAATCCTTACTCACTGCCGGCAGCCCATGATATAATATAACACCAATAAGCATAATGTCATATAGTGCGCCATAAGGTATCTTGCCGACCCGTTTCGGGGCGATAATGTCATATAGTCGCGTAAGGTATCTTTGCGGCCATTTCTGGGACGATAATGTCATATAGTCGCGTAAAGGTATCTTGCGACCCGTTCTCGGGACGATAATGTCATATAGTGCGCGTAAAGGTATCTTTGCTGGCCCATTTCTGGTACGATAATGTCCTATAAAATCCGGGAATTCTACCCGCCTCCTGGTCACATGCCCCGGAATCCCACATTACTGTCGGTACGTCCAAGTAAACTTACAACAAGACAGCCGACCCTCCAACCGAGAGTCGCGGCAACGTAATAAAACATAATACTTGCACTCAAAGGCTATCACCAGCACACATAGGCTAATTCTAAATTAACCAAGCCAAAGTACTACGTACGTACATTCTTTTCAAAAGACTCCTTTTTATGTATAACCCCAAGATACTAACACACGTAGTATCAAGGCGTGTCTATTTTTCAAAGTAAGTTACTACACTTTTAGAAAAACTCATTTCAAAGCTTGAAATCAAGTAACTTCAAATTTTCACAATCTAGGCAACTTATGCCCATTAATCAAAATAGACAACTTTCTAAACCTTCCATAAAGCCGTTATAACCAACTTCCCATAAAGCCGTTATAACCCTTTTATGGTTTTTAGACAATTTCATTCTTTTTATAACCAGAAGACTTATACTTAAAACCAAGTATCACAAACTTTCAAATCAAGTTCTTAACTTTCAAAATACTTCAAGTCTCTTAATATTTAGAAAACAAGTTTCTTCTACTTTTAAACCTCAAGTAACTCACACCTTTAAAACAAGTTACTTCTCTTAAATCATCTCATTTCTCCTCTTTTAAAACAATTAAGTAAATCACTCCTTTGACTCCCCTAAAGTCATTATAATGACCTTTAGGTTTTGGAACTAAGGCACTAGCCAAAAGATTTGGAAACCACTTCCTTTTCAAGACTCTATGTACTTTAAGTAAAATACTTCCACTCTTTAAGAATCTAAACTTCACTAAGGCAATGGATTATACAACTTACAATTTAAACATCAAAGTACAATCAAGGAAGTACATAGAAAAAATTCTACTTTAGGCAATCCAAATACAACCAAGGAATGGATCATTTAAGGAGTAGGAAATACTTTATTACTTGCACTCAAAGGCTATCACCAGCACACATAGGCTAATTCTAAATTAACCAAGCCAAAGTACTACGTACGTACATTCTTTTCAAAAGACTCCTTTTTATGTATAACCCCAAGATACTAACACACGTAGTATCAAGGCGTGTCTATTTTTCAAAGTAAGTTACTACACTTTTAGAAAAACTCATTTCAAAGCTTGAAATCAAGTAACTTCAAATTTTCACAATCTAGGCAACTTATGCCCATTAATCAAAATAGACAACTTTCTAAACCTTCCATAAAGCCGTTATAACCAACTTCCCATAAAGCCGTTATAACCCTTTATGGTTTTTAGACAATTTCATTCTTTTTATAACCAGAAGACTTATACTTAAAACCAAGTATCACAAACTTTCAAATCAAGTTCTTAACTTTCAAAATACTTCAAGTCTCTTAATATTTAGAAAACAAGTTTCTTCTACTTTTAAACCTCAAGTAACTCACACCTTTAAAACAAGTTACTTCTCTTAAATCATCTCATTTCTCCTCTTTTAAAACAATTAAGTAAATCACTCCTTTGACTCCCCTAAAGTCATTATAATGACCTTTAGGTTTTGGAACTAAGGCACTAGCCAAAAGATTTGGAAACCACTTCCTTTTCAAGACTCTATGTACTTTAAGTAAAATACTTCCACTCTTTAAGAATCTAAACTTCACTAAGGCAATGGATTATACAACTTACAATTTAAACATCAAAGTACAATCAAGGAAGTACATAGAAAAAATTCTACTTTAGGCAATCCAAATACAACCAAGGAATGGATCATTTAAGGAGTAGGAAATACTTTATTTATCTTAAGGAATCATGCTAGAAGAGGAGATAGTTCACATACCTTTTCGGCTAAATCCACAAGCTAAGCCGAATACGCCGTACGTAGAAGTGTCAACCTATAATGTTCACAACAAGACTATCAACTTCTAGTCTCTAATGTAGAATAATGCTAAGTATACGGTCTCTAATTCTACGGAAAATCGGGCAGCACTTCCTTTGTTTTTACTCACTTTGCCACCTTTTTCAAGTAGAATACAATAACCAACACGCCACATTTAAGGCTCAAAACAACAACCAAACAAAGGGGATTACACGCCTTACAATACGTGTAAAATTCCGCCCCACAATTCGTACCAAGTAGTTTTAAAATCCAAGCCATTCTCGGCCAACTTATAACCAACAACACTAAGTCTTTTCCAATCCTTTTCCAATTCCAAGTTCTAAGGTCTAACATGTTATATAGTCTTAAACAACTTTAACAACTACAATTTCCTTCTTACACAACATGCGACGACTTAAACGAATAATCAACTTGAATTGTAGTCTTAAGGCTAACATGCTAGTTTTCGGATTAGGGTTCCAATAGCCAATATACTTATCAAACTTCATAATAAACACCTCATGCTTGCTAATATCCATAGCTACAACAATAGGTACCTTAACTACTAAAACGACAAAATTTATACCTTTATAAGCCCTTAAATATTCCAAGATTCAAAGTCGCGCCTTAGCAATTCTTAGCTCCTTTCCTTAAGTTCCAATCCGTTCCAAGCACTCCTTAGAGGCCTATGAAGAACCCATCTTCAAGTTCCAACTTCAAAGTTGAAGAATTCCTTAAGTTTCCGCCTTGCGACTAATACGAAAACGCCGTTTTTCCGAAATATTTCTATTGAGATAACCTTACAACACTCTTAGGAACCTTGGGTTTAAGTCTTATGAATAATGGAACAAAACTACAATTTTTTCTTGTGGGGAACTAGCCAAACCCGAGAGCACTTGTTGAAGAACAAAGTGTTTGTGAAATTTTTCTATGTCTTCAAGACCTTGTCTTGCTACTAGTATGTATTTATAACACATTGGAGGGTCTAGACTTAAACAAATGGGTGGCTAAGATGAGTTTCACAAGGATCAAGCCCATGTGGACAAGTTGAATTTGGTCAAATATATCAAGTTTTGAAGACTTATCTTCCAAGATGGTCAATGACCATTTTACCCCTTACAATTTCGACCAAGACCACATGTGGGGGTGCCACGTGTCGCCCTCTCATTCGTCCATAAAATTCCGTAACCCTCGTGGGCCCCACAAAAATGTAAAATTTCTGAATTGCGTGACCAAATCCGTAAAAATAAATTCCATAATGTTAAAAGTCCCATACTCTTCAAATAATGCATTTTGAGAATCTAATTCTCAACAACGAACATTTTTCCTTTCCGACGTTCGGAAGATTTTCCGTCGGAAAAACAATTCTTCCTTTCGTACCAATTTTCAAGTCTTGTTTCCTTACGTACATTCTCTTTTACATCTCCTGGACTTACGGGGTGTAACACAGGGTATGGCGGGGCCCTGTCCCGCCATAGTTGTTTACATTCCTAGAGGTCTGTAGTCCTGTTGTAAAGTTGGGATGTATCTGTTCACTCTTGATGTATATATACATGCCGAAAGGCAATCTTTTCTTGGATAAATTGTTTCTCATTTCATAATTTTTTCTTGTCTTGTTTTTATATTCCGTTGGTTACTCTGATGTATGTCTACTTAGGTGCCCGGGTAAGGCACCAGTCACGGGCCCGTGTTCGGGTCGTGACAAATCCTTACGTTCCAACTCGCTCCAAGAAACCCTTAGAAGCTCCTAACCAACTCCTCTTCAAGATCCAACTCCAAAAAGTGAAGAACACTTAGGCTCAAACTATGGCAAGTTTCGGCTAAGGCAAGGTTTCAAGGCTAGGGGTGTGAAATCTTTTCCAACTCTTGGTACACAATCTATCACGACCCGATCCCGGGCCGCGACTGGTGCCCTACCTGGGCACCCTTATAATCATACAACATAATAAACTGCGGAAGATAAATAACACTTTTTTTTAAACCAAGGCCAAGCCGATAAGGCTGCCATAACATAAAAATTACCCGAAAGGGTCTACATTGTTTAACAATGTAAAAACAACTCTAGCTAGTCCAGCCCACGGATGAATACAGACCTCTAAGATTTGAACAAATACTATGACGGGACAAGGCCCCGCCGTACCCCTGAATATACATAGCCATGACAACTCTGGAACATTGGAGCCATCTCAAAATCTTTGAACCCGGGATCCTAAGCTCGCGGATCCACAATCGTACCTAAACTGCGGACATGAACGCAGCCTCCGGCGGGGCCAGATAACAGTGCAGAATATGGAACAGAAATAAAGTACATGTTACACCCCGTATTTACAGGACATGTTTTAAGAACGTACGTAAGAACTCACAAGTGTTAAGATTTGAGACTTGTCAAAAAATTTACCGGAATTATGAAATTGTCGGAAAATGAATATTTATGACGAATGAGAGGGCGACACGTGTCACCCCCCCTTAGTGATGCCTTGGACGATTTGTGCAAGGGCAATAGGGTCATTGGACCCTTGTTAGCAAGACAAGTCTTGCAACTTGAAGCTTGAGAGAATTGACTTGGTCAAAGGACCCACATTAGTCTTGATATTTAGCAAGAGCTCATCCAAACCACCCATTTGTTTATATCATGACCCTCCATTACACTATATAATACTAGTAGTGCAAGACAAGCTTAACACTTAGCCAAATTTTCACAAATAATTGAAGAACACTCACAAGGGCTCTCGGGTTTGGCTAGCTCTCTCTACAAAAAAATTTGTTTGTTGTCCATTAAGCTCCCCACTTTAAAACAAGGTTCTTGAGTGTATTGTAAACATATCTCAATAGAAAAATCTTGGAAAAAGATAGTTTACGGGTTAGTCGCAAAACGAAAACCTAGTTGTCTTTCTAGGTTTTGTTTGGAGATTTGAAGGAAATTTGTTGGTGTTGTTCTAAGGGTCTCAAATAGAGGATTGAAGCGTCTTGAAGAGGCTCTAAGTTTCTAAGGAGCGACTTCGGATTTAGAGTTGGATTAAGATTCGTTGAGGTATAATCTTGTCTTTTAAAAGTGTTACAAGATTATATATTCATATTGTTGTTGTTAGCTTTACATGTTGCTAGCATGAAGTTGATATGTTGAGGTTTATAAGTATTATGGATTGCTTGTAGCTTAAATCCGAAATGTTATACAAGCCACTTGAAGATTGGATTACTAATTGGTCGTTTATTAGAAATCGTCGCATGTTACTTACTTGAAGATTATAGTAGTTATAATCAAGTGCGACTTGATAACATGTTATGCTACCAATTTGGATTGAAATGGAAATTGGATAAGAATTGGTATTGTTGTATTCATTATGGCCGAAATTGGACTAGTAGTTGTATTAGTTTGTTATCGTTTGTGGGGCGAAATTTTACACGTCTAGTAGGCGTGTAATCCCCTATTGATTAATTGCTTTGATTGTGCCTTAAATGTGGCGTGTTTGGTTATTGTATTCGGCCTTGAAAAAGGTGGCAAAGTAGTAGAAACAAAGGAGGTGCTGTCCGATTTTCCGTAGAAATTAGTGACCTTGCACTTATAATATTCTACGTTTGAAGTAAGGCTTTAATAGACGTATTGTGAATATTATAGGTTGACATACTACGGGCGGGACTTTGTACTTGGCAAGTGGTTGACCCGAAGAGGTATGTAGAACTTTTCCTATCCTTTGAGCATGACTACTTGCACGTATATAGTACGGTAGACGTACAAGATCTTGATATCCTTTACTAGTTTATTGAATGGCCAAGTCGGGTGAGTTAGGAGATTAACTCGCTTCTTTGAAAGTATTAAGGATGTCTTAAGTTTTATTAAAGTTAAGGGACTTGAAGAGTTTTAAAGTATGTGATACTTGTTTCGTTTTAAACGTATAAGTCCCTTGGATAGGAAATTGTACTTGACTAAGGTATAAAGTGAATATAACAACTTTATGGGGAGTTGGTTATATTGTCTTTATGGAAAGATAAATGGCTTGATTAAATGGAAGGCAACTTGATTTTAAGGCATCAATTGCCTAAGGTTTTATAAGAAAAGGAGTCACTTGATTTAGAAACCTAACTTTATTTCTAAGGGTATTGTGACTTGCCTTGAAATGTAATTTGGACTTGATACTAGGGTTAATAGTATCTTGGAAGTTTTGTACTAAAAAGAGTGACTTGTTTTAAAGAGTTGAAGTATGTAGTACTTTGGGTTAAATTCCCGGATTTTTATAAAAGACATGTTAGTGCCTTAGGTAAACTAAAATGAGAGTGTATATAAACAAGAATAATAAGAAGTTAGGGGATTTCTTAACTTGCTTATGTATTGTATGATAAGCCGGTAGTACTTATGTTATGTCTGATAGCCGGATTTGTGCTAGTGGTATATTATTCGTTACGGGGTCATTCCCCGGGTTTGTGGCATTTGCATATTCCGTGGATTTGCTACCCACGATGCGAGGAATACCTCATGCTAGTCCGTAAGGGCTTATGCGGGTGAAATAGTCCCATGCGGGCGGGTCCAGCCTATGCGAGGAATACCTCATGCGAGTCCGTAAGGGCTTATACGGGTGAAATAGTCCCATGCGAGGAATACCTCACGCGGGTCCACGCGACCTATGCGGGTGAAATAGTCCAAGGAGTATGATTGCTAAATGATACTGCGGGCGGGTGGTCCTGCTTTGATCGTGAGCTTCCTATTTTATATTGTAAGGATACTACTATTTACTCTCATCGTTAGTAAGGCACAATGTACTGTAATTTGATTATCATACATGTCTCCGGCTTTGATTTAGACTTATGATGTAATTACAATATTTTTTCCAGTTTTACATACTTAGTACATATGTGTCTTGACCCTTCCTCGGGGAAGTGCGTTAAATGCCGCAGGAAAGGGTAAGCAGGTGGTGGATCCTCATTCTTAGGATCACTTATCAGACGTCAGAAGCTCCATTTCTCCGGAGGCTTGTCTCTTTTGGTACAGTCTTTCCCTGATGTTGTAGATTTATATCCATTCAGGGGTATGGCGGGCCCGTCCACGATTATTATTCTAGAGTGCGTATTCACATATGTGGTTGGGTAAGAACCGAGTTGTACTGATTGTACTTTTGAGTATGTTTATATTATGGAAGACGGCCTTGCTCGGCCAGCTTTGTGATGTTATTGTTTACACATGTGTTTATGTTGTGTATGTTCCGCTACTATTCTCTGATGTATACCTAAACGGGGTGCCCAGGTAGGGCACCAGTCGCGGTCCCGGGGTCGGGTCGTGACAAAAGTGGCATCAGAGCAGTTAGTCCTCGGAATGTGTCTACAGACCGTATCTAGTAGAGTCTTGATTATCGTTGTTTTGTGCACCACATCTATAATCAGGAGGCTGCAGGACATTTAGGATTGGTTTCCATTCTTCTCTCTCTGAGATCGTGCAATAGAGCTGTCTTATTAGGTTGAATCCTCTCTGACCTATTCTTATGAAACGCTTATGCCTCACGGAGCGACCGAGGCCCGAAGGGCAAAGCGGCGGCGAGGCTGCTAGCGGTACTCGAAGGGTTACAGACTCGAGCACGCACTATACGAGGTAGTGGCGGGTCGGCGAGTTCAACCACGCCAGCGGTATTAGAGGCAGGCGGCGGTAGCTCGAAGGTTCCGTGCGAGCCTCGATTCTGCGGCCGGTCGAGTATAGAGACTACGAGGCGGTCCGGTTATTGACCAGATAGTAGCCGGGCGGCCAAGACAGAGCGGCGACCACCCTAGGGTTTGCGGATTAGGGATTTTACGGGTTGTCATCCACGAGTTTTATGGTTCGAGGTCCGAGGAGGATCGCAGGAGTTCATTCGGCGGCTATAGCGGACCATGCAGTTCTTAGGGCTTGAGACGAGTGCATTACGCTAGCCTCTTCTGGGTTCTGCGATATTGCGTTGAACTGGTTTGAGTCGTGGTTGCTTTCGAGAGGTGAGGATGCCGCTTCCAACTATTTGGGAGGAGTTCTGAGAGGCCTTCATGGATCACTTTTTGCCTCCTGAGATGAGGAGATCCCGGGTAGATAGATTCTTGACCTTGAGGCAGAACGGGAGGACTATCAGGGAGTATAGCCTGGAGTTTGACTCATTGGCCAGATATGCGCATACTATTGTAGCTGACATGGCGGATAGGATTCATCGTTATTTGATGGGGCTAGACCGTCATATGATTACCGCATGCTTGGGTGTGGCTCTTCAGCCCGGTATGGACATCGCCAGGACGCAAGCCTATGCGTAGGGGATAGAGGATAGAGAGAGGGAGGACCAGATTGACTCAGGCCAACCCAAGAGGCCGGGGCAGCGAGGTCTCGGGCGATTCGAGGCGGACGGCCTCGGCGTGATCAGGTCCACATACCGGCCAGCCAGAGTGCTCGTCACGGTTTTTACCGCGGGAGGTCGATCAACCAGTCATTCGGGAGCGGTCGGGCTCGGGACTTTGGGGTTTCGGGAGGCGAGATCGTCGCCGTCGAGGCCGCAACATCTCGGTGTGCTCGTCGATGCGGTAGATCGCACTCGAGCGAGTGTCGTGTTCCTGAGGGCTTGTTACTCTTGTGGCGGTGGGCCATTTGAAGAGATTGTCCGTCGAGAAGCGGCATGGGTGGTACGGTCTGGCGACATGATCGATTCTTTGGGTCTTCTCTCCTTCGTGGTTATGCGCGCCGGAGGCGTGGTACTCGTGGGCCGGCAGCGCGGTAGAGGTCGTGGTGGTGGTTCGATTCTAGCGGTCCACGAACCGCATATATTCATTAGCCACCGCCAGATCGGGAGGCTTCCACGCCGATAAATCGCAGTACATTATTGATTTCATCTTTGTAGCGTTTATGCTTTGATAGATCGAGTTCTACCTTGTCCTATGTGTCCTCTTATGCGGGTAGAATCGGGATAGAGCGGTGTCGATAGAGCCTTTTGAGGTAGCTACGCCAATGGGAGATTCGGTGTTAGGCGGCGGGTGTCTGAGAGGTTGTCAGGTATATATTCTGATCGTCGGACCTTGCAGACTTGATAGAGCTGGAGATGACAAATTTTGATGTCATTATAGGTATGGACTGGTTGGATTTTTGTTATGCCAACGTTGACTGTAGGGACAGGTTGGTTCGGTTCCAGTTTCCTGGCGAGCCAGTTATCGAGTGGAAGGGCAACACGGCGTCGCCGAGGGGTAGGTTTATTTCTTACCTCAAGGCTAGGAAGATGGTGCGTAAAGTACATCTATCATCCGTTCGGTATTTGATCTGGTGAGGTGCCGTTCTTGATCGATGCGATGGTTAGGGAGTTTCCAGATGTGTTCCCAGACGATCTTTCGGGTATCCCTCCTGAGAGGGAGATTGAGTTTTGTATTGACACGTTGCCAGACACTCGACCTATTTCTATTCCGCCATACAGGATGGCACCTGCTGAGTTGAGAAGTGAAGGACCAATGAAAGATTTCTTTGGAGAAAGGCTTTATCAGCCTAGTGTATCTCCCAGGGAGCGCCGGTTTTGTTCGTGAAGAAGAAGGATGGGGCAGCTGCGTATGTGTGTTGATTACTGAGCGAATAAGGTAACCATCAAGAATAGGTACCCCTCCCGTGATTGATGATTTGTTTGACCGATTGCGGCGCGAGTGTTTCTCAAGATAGACTGCGGTGCAGTTATCATCGAGTTCGAGTTCGAGAGGCAAATATCCCAAAGATCGCATTCGGGACCGGTATGGGCACTATGAGTTCGTGGTTATGTCTTTCGGTTTGACCAGCGCTCGTGGTATTTATGGATTTGATGAGCGGGTGTTCAAACCATTTTGGATACATTTGTGATAGTATTCATTGATGACATCCTGGTTTATTCGCGGACGAGAGAAGGAGCATGCGAATCACGAGGCGGTACTTGGGGTTCTCGGGCCGCGATTATTCGCCAAGTTCTCCAAGTGTGAGTTTTGGTTGGCCTCAGTGGCATTCCTGGGGCATATTATTGGGGCTGATGGTGTTCGGGTGGATACGGCAAAGATTGAGGCAGTCAAGTCTTGGCCGAGACCTACTACTCCGGCGAGTGCGCGATTTCTTAGTTTGGCGGTATTATCGTAGGTTTGTGGAAGCGGTTGCTTGATTTGGCAGATTGACTAGGTGACTCGTAAGCGGCCAAGTTCCGATGGACGAGGCTTGCGAGAAGGGTTTCGATTCTTGAAGGAAAGGTTGACTACAACTCCGATTCTTACTCTTCCGAGGGGTTAGGCAGTGCGTGATCTATTGTGATGCCTCGGTATCGGGCTAGGGTGTGTTTTGATGCAGCACGGCAAGGTTATAGCCTATGCTTCCCGGCAGTTACGGAAGCATGAGAGGAATTACCCTACCCATGACTTAGAGTTGGCCGCAATTATTCATGCCTTGAAGATTTGGAGACATTATTTGTACGGGGTTCATGTGGATATTTATACAGACCACAAGAGCCTCGATATATCTTCAGCAGAGGAATCGAACTTGCGGCGAGACGGTGGTTAGAGTTCTTTGAAAGATTATGATGTTGATATTCTATACCATCCGGGAAAGCCAACGTAGTTCTTGATGCCTTGAGTCGTAGATCGATGGGAGCCATCGAGAGGTACGGCCAGAGAGCGAGACATGGTCCGTCGAATCCACCGATTAGCGAGCCTTGGGGTTCGATTGATCGATACCGACGATAGTGGGGTACGGGTTCGTGAGGTTGCCGAGTCTTCCATCGTTGATGAGGTGAAGAGGCGACAGTTTGAGGACCCAGTGTTGGTACGGTATCGAGATGCAGCTCTTCGGGAGGAGAAGAGTCTATTTGAGGTAGCGCCTGATGGGGTGCTGAGATTTGAGGGCCGGTTGTGTGTTCCCGATGTGTCAGGACTTCGTCAGCAGATTCTGGGGGAGGCACACAGTGCTCGTTATTCTATTCATCCGGGGTCGACCAAGATGTACCATGACCTCAAATGTTTGTATTGGTGGGATGGCCTGAAGAGGGACGTGGCAGGTTTTGTTGCACAGTGTCCTAATTGCCAGCAGGTCAAGGTCGAGCACCAGAGGCCCAGCGGATTATTGCAGTCTATTGAGATTCCGACTTGGAAGTGGGAGGTGATCAACATGGACTTTGTTACAGGGTTACCTCATACTCAGAGGAAGTACGACTCCATTTGGGTTATTGTTGTGGTGACGAAATCAGCCCATTTCCTTCCGATCGGGGCGGCGTTTTGGTGAGGACTATGCGGATTATACATCGGAGAGATTGTGAGGTGCACGGTGTCGGTGTCGATTATATCGATAGAGAGCCGGTTCTGGCTAACTTCGGAGGTCTTTCGAGAAGGTTTAGGCACAGATGAGTCTCGATCTGCGTTCCATCCTCGGTGGCGGGCGGCGGGCGTCTTATCCGGACAACGAGGATATCTTTGCGAACTGCGTGATTGATTTCGTGGTAGGGGAGGATCATTTGCCTCTTGTAGAGTTTCCTTATAACAACGGCTACCATTCCAAAGATACGGATGGCGCCATACGAGGCTTTATATGGCGGAAATGTAGGTCGCCGATTGGTTGGTTCGGCGTGGGCGAGGTGCGATTAGTTGGCGGACTTGGTACAGCGGTGTGGATAAGGTGAAGCTTATCCAGAGAGGCTGATAGCGACTGAGTCGGCAGAAGTCATATGCGGATAATCGGCGTCGGCATTTGGAGTTTCAGGTAGACGATTGGGTCTTCTTGAAGGTGTCACCCATGAAGGGTGTGATGAGATTTGGTAAGAAGGGGAAACTCAGCCCAAGGTACATTGGGCCCTACCAGATCGTCCGTAGAGTTGGATCTGCCATCTGAGTTAGAGGCGGTACATCCGGTCTTCCATGTTTCTATGTTGAGGAAGTGTATCGGTGATCCAGCGAGAGTTTTCCCTACTAGTGAGGTCCAGGTGACAGAGGGGTTATCGTATGAGGAGAGTCCCATAGCGATACTCGATCGCTAGGTTAGGCGACTGCGGACCAAGGATGTAGCTTCCGTCAAGGTCCTGTGGAGGAATGATAACCGGGAGGAGATGACTTGGGAAGCGGAGGAGGACATGTTGAGGAAGTATCCTCACTTATTTCCTATACCTTCAGGTAATTCATCTTCCCTTACTTGTCAAGTTTTAATTGAAGTATTTCTTTTGCTTAAATGCTATTATGTGGCCATGTGTGGCATTTTTGGTATGTCGGGGTTGTGAAAGGAAACTATGTCACTAATTATAAGTTTGACTCCGAAAGAACATTCGGGGACGAATGTTTCTAAGGGGGGAAGAATGTTACACCTCGTATTTACAGGACATGTTTTAAGAACGTACGTAAGAACTCACAAGTGTTAAGATTTGAGACTTGTAAAAAAATTTACCGGAATTATGAAATTGTCGGAAAACGAATATTTATGATGAATGGGAGGGCGACACGTGTCACCCCCCTTAGTGATGCCTTGGACGATTTGTGCAAGGGCAATAGGGTCATTGGACCCTTGTTAGCAAGACAAGTCTTGCAACTTGAAGCTTGAGAGAATTGACTTGGTCAAAGGACCCACATTAGTCTTGATATTTAGCAAGAGCTCATCCAAACCACCCATTTGTTTATATCATGACCCTCCATTACACTATATAATACTAGTAGTGCAAGACAAGCTTAACACTTAGCCAAATTTTCACAAAAATTTGAAGAACACTCACAAGGGCTCTCGGGTTTGGCTAGCTCTCTCTACAAAAAAATTTGTTTGTTGTCCATTAAGCTCCCCACTTTAAACCAAGGTTCTTGAGTGTATTGTAAACATATCTCAATAGAAAATTCTTGGAAAAAGATAGTTTACGGGTTAGTCGCAAAACGAAAACCTAGTTGTCTTTCTAGGTTTTGTTTGGAGATTTGAAGGAAATTTGTTGGTGTTGTTCTAAGGGTCTCAACTAGCGGATTGAAGCGTCTTGAAGAGGCTCTAAGTTGCTAAGGAGCGACTTCGGATTTGGAGTTGGATTAAGATTCGTTGAGGTATAATCTTGTCTTTTAAAAGTGTTACAAGATTATATATTCATATTGTTGTTGTTAGCTTTACATGTTGCTATCATGAAGTTGATATGTTGAGGTTTATAAGTATTATGGATTGCTTGTAGCTTAAATCCGAAATGTTATACAAGCCACTTGAAGATTGGATTACTAATTGGTCGTTTATTAGAAATCGTCGCATGTTACTTACTTGAAGATTATAGTAGTTATAATCAAGTGCGACTTGATAAAATGTTATGCTACCAATTTGGATTGAAATGGAAATTGGATAAGAATTGGTATTGTTGTATTCATTATGGCCGAAATTGGACTAGTAGTTGTATTAGTTTGTTATCGTTTGTGGGGCGAAATTTTACACGTCTAGTAGGCGTGTAATCCCTTATTGATTAATTGCTTTGATTGTGCCTTAAATGTGGCGTGTTTGGTTATTGTATTCGGCCTTGAAAAAGGTGGCAAAGTAGTAGAAACAAAGGAGGTGCTGTCCGATTTTCCGTAGAAATTAGTGACCTTGCACTTATAATATTCTACGTTTGAAGTAAGGCTTTAATAGACGTATTGTGAATATTATAGGTTGACATACTACGGGCGGGACTTTGTACTTGGCAAGTGGTTGACCCGAAGAGGTATGTAGAACTTTTCCTATCCTTTGAGCATGACTAGTTGCACGTATATAGTACGATAGACGTACAAGATCTTGATATCCTTTACTAGTTTATTGAATGGCCAAGTCGGGTGAGTTAGGAGATTAACTCGCTTCTTTGAAAGTATTAAGGATGTCTTAAGTTTTATTAAAGTTAAGGGACTTGAAGAGTTTTAAAGTATGTGATACTTGTTTCGTTTTAAACGTATAAGTCCCTTGGATAGGAAATTGTACTTGACTAAGGTATAAAGTGAATATAAAGACTTTATGGGGAGTTGGTTATATTGGCTTTATGGAAAGATAAATGGCTTGATTAAATGGAAGGCAACTTGATTTTAAGGCATCAATTGCCTAAGGTTTTATAAGAAAAAGAGTCACTTGATTTAGAAACCTAACTTTATTTCTAAGGGTATTGTGACTTGCCTTGAAATGTAATTTGGACTTGATACTAGGGTTAATAGTATCTTGGAAGTTTTGTACTAAAAAGAGTGACTTGTTTTAAAGAGTTGAAGTATGTAGTACTTTGGGTTAAATTCCTGGATTTTTATAAAAGACATGTTAGTGCCTTAGGTAAACTAAAATGAGAGTGTATATAAACAAGAATAATAAGAAGTTAGGGGATTTCTTAACTTGCTTATGTATTGTATGATAAGACGGTAGTGCTTATGTTATGTCTGATAGCCGGATTTGTGCTAGTGGTATATTATTCGTTACGGGGTCATTCCCCGGGTTTGTGGCATTTGCATATTCCGTGGATTTGCTACCCACGATGCGAGGAATACCTCATGCGAGTCCGTAAGGGCTTTGCGGGTGAAATAGTCCCATGCGGGCGGGTCCATCCTATGCGAGGAATACCTCATGCGAGTCCGTAAGAGCTTATGCGGGTGAAATAGTCCCATGCGAGGAATACCTCACGCGGGTCCACGCGACCTATGCGGGTGAAATAGTCCCAGGAGTAGGATTGCTAAATGATACTGCGGGCGGGTGGTCCTGCTTTGATCGTGAGCTTCCTATTTTATATTGTAAGGATACTACTATTTACTCTCATTGTTAGTAAGGCACAATGTACTGTAATTTGATTATCATACATGTCTCCGGCTTTGATTTAGACTTATGATGTAATTATGGTATTTTTTCCAGTTTTACATACTTAGTACATATTGTGTACTGACCCCCTTCCTCGGGGGCTGCGTTCATGCCGCAGGAAAGGGTAAGCAGGTGGTGGATCCTCATTCTTAGGATCACTTATCAGACGTCAGAAGCTCCATTTCTCCGGAGGCTTGTCTCTTTTGGTACAGTCTTTCCCTGATGTTGTAGATTTATGTCCATTCAGGGGTATGGCGGGGCCCTGTCCCGCCACAGTTATTATTCCTAGAGGTCTGTATTCACATATGTGGTTGGGCTGTAAGAACTGAGTTGTACAGTTGTACTTTTGAGTATGTTTATATTATGGAAGGCGGCCTTATCGGCTAGCCTGTGATGTTATTGTTTACACATGTGTTTATGTTGTGTATGTTCCGCTGCTATTCTCTGATGTATACCTAAACGGGGTGCCCAGGTAGGGCAGCGCAGCGTCCCGGTTCGGTCGTGATAAGATAAGAAATGATCATAATCAGCGAAAAGAATGACAGAGGCAAGTATAAAAAGTACATACCAGATCCCTGCAGTGTCATTACCACTTATGAACTTAATTGCACATCATTATCTTTTCCATTCCATTAAGAGTTATAGCCATATCTTACGTACATACTTAGGAGAAGTCATTAAGTTCATTACCATCTAACTTACTTATCTTTCATAACATAATCCGGCCCTTTATGGAGGGACGCATATACTACCCGGCCCAATCTGGGACGCGATCAAGTCACACAAATATCAAAGCGTGCGGTGGAATCCCCATCATCGCCGACGGTATAAGTGTAAATATAACCATGTGACGCGCCCGTGGCATCCCACTCACCGCCGGGCGCATACATACACAATACATATATATATCTCCTGCCTGTGGAATCCCACATCACTGCCGACAGCCGTAGGTGTAACATATAACCATGTGACGCGCCCGTGGCACCCTACCTCACTGTCGGCGTACACATATACAACATATATATATATATATATATAACGCGGCCGCATGCCCCGGAATCCCTCATCGTATAAGCATGGCCATAACGTGCCCTCGGCATCCCTCATTGTAGGTGTCACGACCCGATTCCGGGCCCGTGACTGGTGCCTTACCCCGGGCACCCTAGTGATACAACATCAGAGTAATCAGCGGAACATAAAACAATACGAGACATATTATGAAATATGAAACAATAATCTGAGAAAAACTTGCCTTTCGGCATATATATAAATAACAACTTTTTCCAACATGAGCTTTAATCCCTTTTACAAACCTCGCCACAACGGCATTACTGCACTCTAAGAAATGATACGACAACAATGGCGGGACAGGGCCCCGCCATACCCCTGAATGTAAACACCTACAACAACAGGGGACTATACCAATGATAAGCCTCCGGAGAAACGGAGCTTTCCCACACGCTGAACTGTGACCCTAAGAGCGAGGATCAATGACTGGTGTACCTTTACCTGCGGCATGAACGCAGCTTCGGGCGAGGTCGATAACAGTACCAAGTATGTGAAATCAAAATAACATCAGAATGAAATCATAGTAGTCTATACAAAGCGCAGAGACATGTATTATAACCAAACTACGATTCACCATAAGTAGCAAATATGTCAAGTCGTGACTCACGCCTCAAGTCATCACTCAATTTTACCAATGGGTCTCACGCCCACAACATCAATCGTGCTCGTGGAATACCTTCCTCACTGCCGGCAGTTTCATGATACACAAACACCAAGGAATACACATGAACACCAGGTCCCACCTGTGTCCTAATAAAACAGTACAGGGTAAGTACGAAGGCATAGCCGACTACTAACACCCACAGTACCAACAAGGTCATAAAATGTGTCATGATATCCGTCACATGATAAAAGCTGGTCACTCGCCCGCAGTATCAAATGTGCGCGTCTAGCCCTGGAACTCTCCGCAGCTCCGCATAGGCCAACCTCATAGGCCCGCATGAGGTATAACCCCGCATCGAGGGTAGCTACTCCCCGGCATCGTCCTGGACTCGCAGTCCGCATGGCCACAAAGACCGCATGACCACAAGGGCCGTAAACTAACCTGGAACTCCCGTAGTTCCGCATGGATCCCCTGGACCCGCATGAGGTATCCTCGAATCATGGTCCCAGACCGCCTGAGTCTACCCCGCATCGGAGGGCAGCTTAACCTCCGGACACAAGTCAAGGTGAGTGGTACAATACCAACATAACGGCTGATAGTCAAACAACTTTAAGCGCAGTCGAGGGGAAAACCCCTTTACACTAACATCACAAGATACTAACACACGTAGCATCCTAACATGTTTACTTCTCAAATCAACAAGAAAGTATTATAAGGCTATCACAAACCGATACAATCAAGTTATTCACACAAGGTGCTTTCTACTAACAAGTTCGGGTATCTAACCCCAAAGTACTTCACACATTAAATCTTTAAAAGATCTGTTTCTTTCACATAAGTCACACAATACCCGTAGTATAAAATAGAGTGACCGTCCTTTTAAGAAAACCAAAACTCTTACCTTTGTAAAATCAAGTAACAACATTATTTCCCAAACGTCCAAGTTTGCCTAATTTCAAATGTTCACGTTTCTTATTTTAGAAAGGTTTCGTGGTTCATAGCCTTATTCATTTAAGAATATAATTTTCTTTTAAACAATCTGAGAAACATAAGCCTTATATGTGAGTAGGATATTCTTGTTTATAACAATCTTATTACAGCAACCATGATCTAGGAAATATCATTTTGTCTCATCTTAGCTTCTATGCAGATGGAAGTTGCTACTGGTTTTATTAATACTTAATTAATCAAAACATTTCCCTTTATTAACGCTGCTGTGGTTTGTCGATACACATTCTGATTTCCGAAATCAGTAAAACATTCTTAAGCCGTTATACCTAACTTCCCATAAAGCTAGTATAACTCTTAAAAAACCAAGTATTACTTCTTCTTTCAAAATGATTCAAAACTCTTTTGAAATACTTCAAGTTCTTTATTAACACATAACAAGCCAGTTATAGTTCAATTCAGTTACCTTTTAAAAACCACATGTATTTTCTTACCAACATAAAGCCGTTATAACCAACTTCCCATAAAGCCGTTATAACACTTTATGTTCTACACCAATCAAATACATTTAGTACATGTACGCTCACCGCACTACATAGTTCACACATATCATGCTAGAAGAGATAGGAAGAGGTTCACATACCTCGCGACGAGTATCGACTAATAGCCAAACGCTCCAAGTACTTCCAACTGTCGGCTACTCCTTAAGCCAAGTAGAACGCGCCACACGTAGTACTTCAACCTATAAGGCCACAAGGCGCTTATTAACATCAAGATCTTATCGTAGAACATTCTACGTAAAATTCGCAAAGACTCTCCCCGCAACAACAGAAATCTCCTCCTCTAACTGGGCCGCTACCAAGCCAACCGTGGGGTTATACATCTAACCCGAACGGGTACAATTCTACTCCACAAGATTACTACACAAGTCTATCAGAATACCCCTATGTAATTACAGCTTCGATTCTTCAGCTTAAGTCAAAAGACATTGCCGCAAGATTAAGCTTAGTTCTATATATAGTATACTTCAACTATATAATCTAACAACATGTAATTTCCAATTACAAATAGAGGACAAGATAATTACCTCGATAAGCCCATAATTATCCAAGTATAAATGTCGATCCTTAGCAACGCTTAGCTCCTACTCCGGTGCTCCAACCCGCTCCAACAACCCTTAGAAGTTCTAACCAACTTCTACTTAATTACTTCAATCACTCAACGAAGATTTCCTTAGGGTTTGGTTTGAGACAAAAAGGACATACGGTAGTATTTCCTGCTCTTCAGATAGAGGTTTCTTTGGAATACTACAAGGTATACGGCTAAGGTAATTTGGGCATTACAACAATACTTGGAGAGTATTTCCTACCAAGAGAGTGGGTACCTCACGGCACACCACTGTGAGTGGTGTACCCTCGGCCAAGGCCTCAGGAGTGGTGCACCCTCGCCAAGGCCTCACAAAGGAAGAGGAGGGACGAAACCAACAAGGAGGAGGAGGTTTTCAAGACTTGGAAATTATGGAATGGATGAAGAAGTCTTCAAAGGGAGGTATTTATAGCCAAGCAAAGGCCAACCAATGGCCAAGATCTAGCCAAGTGGGGGCGCTGAGGGCCAAGATATGCCCAAGTGCCCCTAGACCCTACTCCTTAAAACCCTCACAAAAATCTACACAAATATCTAGCAACCCTTGCCCATCCAATCGCCCTAACGCCCTTCAAGTCCACCAACGAGGGTGCCAAGTGTTGCCCTCTCGTTGGTCCAAAACGTTTCGCCACTCGGAAAAATCCGCAAAAATACTAAATGACATAGCCGTAATTTACCCTTCGTAGTTAGGTAGAACGCTTCGTCGAAAACGACTCTAACCGTGTTGTGCACAAACATATTTCGCCCAAGGTGCCACGGGGTGACACGTGTCGCCCCGATTCGCCCAAAATATTTCGTCTTCCAAAATATCCATAACGCCAAAATCTCAAAATCAAAGCGTTCTACAAAACCAGAAATTTCTCCGTGGGCCCCACGTGACCATTTCCAAAATAAAATTCCATAATTCTAATATAATCTAAGAAGTCCAAAACCAAACTGGGAATCCAATTCCCATTAACGAACCTTTTTCCTTCACAAAACCGGAAACTTTTCCGTGGAAAAAATCACCTCTTTCTTCCTTTCCAATCTTTCTCAGATTCTCGCACGCACGCCCTCGCATACATACCCGGAACTACGGGTATAACATTCTTCCTTAGAAACATTCGTCCGAATGTTCCTTCTAAGTCCCCAAACATACAAGCGTCGATATAGTCTCTACTACTATACTTATGAGAACAATCCCGCCACACCGCCACGGAAACACTGCAAAGACTTACATCCAAGCCCACGAGGAAACACCTCTATATCACCACAAATACCTCTTCCCGGGTCAAAATATACTTCCTCGCCATCGATACCACTTTTGTCACTTTGTCGCGAGCCTTGCTCCGACGACCCAACAAATGGTACCGATCGCTGCGATCCTCGAGGCACGCCTTCTACTTCTTCTGATGTGCCATACGGAGAGCCACGGTTGGTCTGTTTCGCGTGGTAGAGGCTCCGCCTCTTTATACGCCACCGAACATAACAATACGAAGACCGGACGTCGCCTCCTAAGTCGGACGACAATTGCTAACATATAGGCAACCCGCCTATTCTTCACATGAACTCAAAAGCCCAAAGTAACTCGGGCTAAGTTCCTTCGCTTTCAAAACTCGCCACACTCGTCCGGTGGTACTTTCAAGAAGACCGATCACAACTCGAACTCTAAGCGCCGCCGATTATCCGCACGATTCTCCGAGCTGCGTAACTTCTTCTAGACGAAGCTTTACCCTATCCACTACCGGAACAAGCTCAACCAACTATCCAACCTTGCCAACATCGAACCAATCGACCGGCAACTTACACTTCCGCCCTTACAAGGCTTCATAAAGCGACATCCGAACACTGAAAAGGTAGCTAGAAGCACTTCTCTCTACAGGAGACAACAATCCCCACGACTACCCCTGAAATCCACACACTGGCCCGAGGGCGAATGCGATTCTGAGACTCACCTGAGTTCTTAACCCTGCCTGGTAAAACTTCCAGAAACAAAAACAGCCGTACCCTGGGCTCCACTGTTTGTCATAAGGTGAAGGTAGGCACCCCGTGCAGCCTTACAACCTTTTAGATAACTCAACACACCGAGTAAACGGCCCCGATCGAAAAATACGATGGGCTGCCCCATCGCCCGACCACCGGTCGAACGCATCCACGAACTCGTCTGGTTAACTAAACTTGGGCCTAACACCCTCACACCCCTAACACGAGGCGGGACCACCACACACTGACCCCACCACCAAACCTGCCGCGGGTTGACCCGCGGCGTGGCCTCAACTCGACCCACTTTCATTCCACACTACTTAGGGACCTATCCCCAAACATAGCTCACGTGCACTATGCACTTCTGATAAGGATCAAACATAACACTACACCTTTCTTGAGATGGCCTTACCTCTAAGGTCTCCACGTATAACACTCTAAGGCTCACACCTTCTCTATCCCCAAAATCTTACTCGGTTAACCCACCATGATTTCTAATCACAACTAACACACCGCTATCGAACATAGCACTTAAGGTATACTCACCTTGAAAGTTACCAAGGACCTCACGCCCGCCCTCTCCCGCGTCCTTGGTTAACCCGCCGATCTCTACGCTTTCGGCTGACATAAGCCCGCATACGTGCCATGCTCAAGCCCAATCAAGAATTACTCTTGCACAACCTCTCTGTAGTCATCAAGACTCGGTACATCGGTATAATCTCTCGTAGCCAAATCCATAGCTAGTACAGGTCGCTCTTTGCAATCTATATTCATCGCTCTGGCCGTGGAATCAAGGTTCAAATATCATGGACGCAGAGGAACCGCCGCCACCGTGCTAAACTCTGTGGGCTAGTGACGCCGCAGAATCCCCGAATGAAGCACTACCCTAGGTAATGATTGGGCCTGGCCCTCGCAACCCTCGAACTCTACTCGCCTTCCTCGCCTTGCCCTCCCGGCCGTTTGCCTGCGCGAGGCATAACGATAAGGGAAAGAATTTCATCGAGGGTCCAACTTACAACTTCCTCTAAGGCACGATCTCGAGTGAGAAGAATAGAAACCAATCCTAAATATCCTATAGCCTCCACGATTATTGGCGTGGTGCACAACACACCGATAATCAAGACTTCATCGATACGGCCTCAGACACTTTCCGAGGATTAATCGCTCGATACCACTTTTGTCACGACCGATTCCGCCCGTGATCGGTGCCTTACCCCGCACCCTAGTGATACAACATCGAGTAATCGGAACATAAAACAATACGAGACATATTATGAAATATGAAACAATAACTGAGAAAACTTGCCTTTCGCATATATATAAATAACAACTTTTTCCAACATGAACGCTTTAATCCCTTTACAAACCTCGCCACAACTGCATTTACTGCACTTAAGAAATGATACGACAACAATGGCGATGTGGCCCCGCCATACCCCCGAATGTAAACACCTACAACAACAGGACTATACCATCGATAAGCCTCCGAGAAACGGAGCTTTCCCACACGCTGAATCGTGACCCTAAGAGCGAGGATCAATGATCGTGTACCTTTACCTGCGGATGAACGCAGCCCCGGGCGAGGTCAAGATAACAGTACCAAGTATGTGAAATCAAAATAAATCAGAATGAAATCATAGTAGTCTATACAAAGCAGAGACATGTATGATAACCAAACTACGCTCACCATAAGTAAGCAATATGTCAAGTCGTGACTCGCGCCTCAAGTCATCACTCAATTTTACCAATGGGTCTCACGCCCACAACATCAATCGTGCCGTGGAATACCTTCCTCACCGCCAGCTTTATGATACACAAACACCAAGGAATACACATGAACACCGTGTCCCACCTGTGTCCTAATAAAACGAAGACAGGTAAATGCGAAGGCATAGCCGACTACTAACACCCACAGCATCAACAAGGTCATAAATGTGTCATGATATCTTTCTGCACTCACATGATAAAAGCTGGTCGCTCGCCCGCAATATCAAATGTGCGCGTCTAGCCCTGGAACTCCCCGCAGCTCCGCATAGGCCAATCTCATAGGCCCGCATGAGGTATAACCCCGCATCGAGGGTAGCTACTCCCTGGCATCGTCCTGGACTCGCAGTCTGCATGGCCACATAGACCGCATGACCACAAGGTCCGTAAACTAACACGAACTCCCGTAGTTCCGCATGGATCCCTCGACCCGCACGAGGTATCCTCGAATCATGGTCCTGCATCACCGAGTCTACCCCGCATCGGAGGGCAGCTTAACCTCCGGACACAAGTCAAGGTGAGTGGTACAATACCAACATAACGGCTGATAGTCAAACAACTTTAAGCGCAGTCGAGGAAAACCCCTTTTACACTAACATCACAAGATACTAACACACGTAGCATCCTAGCATGTTTACTTCTCAAATCAACAAGAAAGTATTATAAGGCTATCACAAACCGATACAATCAAGTTATTCACACAAGGTGCTTTACTAACAAGTTCGTATCTAACCCCAAAGTACTTCACACATTAAATCTTTAAAAGATCTGCTTTCTCACATAAGTCACACAATACCCGTAGTATAAAATAAAGTGACCGCCCTTTTAAGAAAACTAAAACTCTTACCTTTGTAAAATCAAGTAACAACATTATTTCCCAAACGCCCAAGTTTGCCTAATTTCAAATGTTCACGTTTCTTATTTTAGAAAGGTTTCGTGGTTCATAGCCTTATTCATTTAAGAATATAATTTTCTTTTAAACAACTGAGAAACATAAGCCTTATATGTAAGTAGGATATTCTTGTTTATAACAATCTTATTACAAAGAACCATGATCTAGGAAATATCATTTTGTCTCATCTTAGCTTCTATGCAGATGGAAGTTGCTCGGTTTTATTAATACTTAATTAATCAAAACATTTCCTTTATTAACGCTTTGTGGTTTGTCGATACACATTCTCGATTTCCAAATCAAGAAACATTCTTAAGCCGTTATACCTAACTTCCCATAAAGCTAGTATAACTCTTAAGTTTTCAAAACCAAGTATTACTTCTTCTTTCAAAATGATTCAAAACTCTTTTGAAATACTTCAAGTTCTTTATTAACACATAACAAGCCGCTTATAGTTCAATTCGATTACCTTTTAAAACCACATGTATTTTCTTACCAACATAAAGCCGTTATAACCAACTTCCCATAAAGCCGTTATAACACTTTATGTTCTACACCAATCAAATACATTTAGTACATGACGTCTACCGCATTACATAGTTCACACATATCATGCTAGAAGAGATAGGAAGAGGTTCACATACCTCGCGACGAGTATCGACTAATAGCAAAACGCCCAAGTACTTCCAACCGCCGGCTACTCCTTAAGCCAAGTAGAACGCGCCACACGTAGTACTTCAACCTATAAGGCCACAAGGCGCTTATTAACATCAAGATCTTATCGTAGAACATTCTACGTAAAATTCGCAAAGACTCTCCCCGCAACAAACAGAAATCTCCTCCTCTAACTGGCCGCTACCAAGCCAACTGTGGGGTTATACATCTAACCCGAACGGTACAATTCTACTCCACAAGATTACTACACAAGTCTATCAGAATACGCCCTATGTAATTACATTCGGCCAGATTCTTCAGGCTTAACTCAACAGACATTGCCGCAGTACTAAGCTTAGTTCTATATATACTATACGTCAACTATATAATCTAACAACATGTAATTTCCAATTACAAATAGAGGACAAGATAATTACCTCGATAAGCCCATAATTATCCAAGTATAAATGTCGATCCTTAGCAACGCTTAGCTCCTACTCCGGTGCTCCAACCCGCTCCAACAACCCTTAGAAGTTCTAACCAACTTCTACTTAATTACTTCAATCACTCAACGAAGATTTCCTTAGGGTTTCGGTTTGAGACAAAAAGGACATACGTAGTATTTCCTGCTCTTCAGATAGAGGTTTCTTTGGAATACTACAAGGTATACGGCTAAGGTAATTGGGCATTACAACAATACTGAGAGTATTTCCTACCAAGAGGGGTACCTCACGACACCACCAGAGTGGGTGTACCCTCGGCCAAGGCCTCTAGGAGGGTGCACCTCTGCCAAGGCCTCACAAAGGAAGAGAGGAGGGACGAAACCAACAAGGAGGAGGAGGTTTTCAAGACTTGGAAATTATGGAATGGATGAAGAAGTCTTCAAAGGGGGAGGGTATTTATAGGCCAAGCAAAGGCCAACCAATGGCCAAGATCTAGCCAAGGGGGGGGGCAAGTGGAGGGCCAAGATATGCCCAAGTGCCCCCTCGACCCTACTCCTTAAAACCTCACAAAATCTACACAAATATCTAGCAACCCTGCCCATCCAATCGGCCCTAACGCCTTCAGTCCACCAACGAGGTGCCAAGTGTTGCCTCTCGTTGGTCCAAAACGCTTCGCCACTCGGAAAAATCCGCAAAAATACTAAATGACATAGCCGTAATTTACCCTTCGTAGTTAGGTAGAACGCTTCGTTTAAAAACGACTCTAACCGTGTCAGGCACAAACATATTTCGCCCGGGTGCCACATTGGGGTGACACGTGTCGCCCCGATTCGCCCAAAATATTTCGCCTTCCGAAATATCCATAACGCCAAAATCTCAAAATCAAAGCGGGCCTACAAACCAGAATTTCTCCCGTGGGCCCCACGTGACCATTTCCAAAATAAAATTCCATAATTCTAATATAATCTAAGAAGTCCAAAACCAAATCGGGAATCCAATTCCCATTAACGAACCTTTTTCCTTCACAAAACCGAAACTTTTCCGTGGAAAAAATCACCTCTTTCTTCCTTTCCAATCTTTCGTCAGATTCTCGCACGCACGCCCTCGCATACATACCCGGAACTACGGTATAACATTCTTCCTTAGAAACATTCGTCCCGAATGTTCCTTCTAAGTCCCCAAACATACAAGCGTCGATATAGTCTCTACTACTATACTTATGAGAACAATCCTGCCACACTGCCATGGAAACACTGCGCAAAGACTTACATCCAAGCCCACGAGGAAACACTCTATATCACCACAAATACCTCTTCCCGGGTCAAAATATACTTCTCACCATCGATACCACTTTTGTCACTTTGTCGCGAGCCTTGCTCGACGACCCAACAAATGGTACCGGATCGCTATGATCCTCGAGGCACGCCTTCGCTCTTCTCGACGTGCCATACGGAGCCACGGTTCGTTCTCGTGGTAGAGGCTCGCCTCTTTATACGCCACCCCAACATAACAATACGAAGACCGGACGTCGCTTCCTAAGTCGGACGGCAATTGCTAACATATAGGCAACCCGCCTATTCTTCACATGAACTCAAAAAGCCCAAAGTAACTCGCTAAGTTCCTTCGCTTTCCAAAACTCGTCACACCGTCCGGTGGTACTTTCAAGAAGACCGATCACAACTCAACTCTAAGCGCCGCCGCCGATTATCCGCACGATTCCTCCGAGCCGCCGTAACTTCTTCTAGACGAAGCTTTACCTATCCACAACCTGTGGAACAAGCTCAACCAATCGTCAACCTTGCCAACATCGAACCAATCGACCAAGAACTTACACTTCCGCCATTACAAGGCTTCATAAAGCGACATCCGAACACCAAAAGGTAGCTAGAAGCACTTCTCTACAGAGACAACAATCCCCACGACTACCCCCGAAATCCACACACCGCCCGAGGCGAACGCGATTCGAGACTCACCAGTTCTTAACCCCGCCCGTAAAACTTCCAAACAAAAACAATGCACTGGCTCCACTGCTTGTCATAAGGTGAAGGTAGGCACCCGCAGCCTTACAACCTTTTAGATAACTCAACACACCGAGTAAACGGTCCGATCAAAAATACGATGGGCTGCCCCATCGCCCGACCACGGTCGAACGCATCCACGAACTCAGACGGTTAACTAAACTTGGGCCTAACACCCTCACAACCCTAACACAAGGCGGGACCACCACAACCGACCCCACCACTAAACCCGCCGCTGGTTGACTCGCGCGTGGCCTCAACTCGACCCACTTTCATTCCACACTACTTAGGACCTATCCCCAAACATAGCTCACGTGCACTATGCACTTCGATAAGGATCAAACATAACACTACACCTTTTCGAGATGGCCTTACCTCTAAGGTCTCCACGATAACACTCTAAGGCTCACACCTTCTCTATCCCCAAAATCTTACTCGGTTAACCCACCATGATTTCTAATCACAACTAACACACCGCTATCGTAACATAGCACTTAAGGTATACTCACCTTGAAAGTTACCGGCGACTCACGCCTCGCCCTCTCCTGCCGCCCTGGTTAACCCGCCGATCTCTACGCTTTCTACCGTACATAAGCCCGCATACGTGCCATGCTCAAGCCCAATCAAGAATTACTCTTGCACAACCTCTCTAGGTAGTCATCAAGACTCGTGGTACATCGGTATAATCTTCCGTAGCCAAATCCATAGCTAGTAACAGGTCGCCTCTTTGCAATCTATATTCACTGCTCTGGCCGTGGAACCAAGGTTCAAATATCATGGACGCAGAGGAACCGCCATCAGTGTTAAACTTCTGCTGGGCTAGTGACGCCGCAGAAATCCCGAACGAAGCACTACCCTAGGTAATGATTGGGCTCGGCCCTCGCAACCTCTCGAACTCTACTCGCCTCGGCTGCCTTGCCCTCCTGGGCCCGGGTTGCCCTACGCGGAGGCATAACGATAAGGGAAAGAATTTCATCAGAGGGTCCAACTTACAACTCAGCTCTAAGGCACGATCTCAGAGTGAGAAGAATAGAAACCAATCCTAAATATCCTATAGCCTCCTGATTATTGGCGTGGTGCACAACACACCGATAATCAAGACTTCTATCGATACGGCTCGTAGACACTTTCCGAGGATTAACTGCTCTGATACCACTTTTGTCACGACCCGATTCCGGGCCCGTGACTGGTGCCTTACCCCGGGCACCCTAGTGATACAACATCGTGAGTAATCACGAACATAAACAATACGAGACATATTATGAAATATGAAACAATAACTGAGAAAACTTGCCTTTCGATATATATAAATAACAACTTTTTCCAACATGAACGCTTTAATCCCTTTTACAAACCCTCGCCACAACGCATTTACTGCACTTAAGAAATGATACGACAACAATGGCGGACAGTGCCCGCCATACCACGAATGTAAACACCTACAACAACAGGACTATACCATCGATAAGCCTCCGAGAAACGGAGCTTTCCCACACGCCAATCGTGACCCTAAGAGCGAGGATCAATGATCGTGTACCTTTACTGCGGATGAACGCAGCCGAAGGAGGTCGATAACAGTACCAAGTATGTGAAATCAAAATAAATCAGAAATGAAATCATAGTAGTCTATACAAAGCAGAGACATGTATGATAACCAAACTACGCTCACCATAAGTAGCGATATGTCAAGTCGTGACTCACGCCTCAAGTCATCACTCAATTTTACCAATGGGTCTCACGCCCACAACATCAATCGTGCGTGGAATACCTTCTCACCGGCAGCTTTATGATACACAAACACCAAGGAATACACATGAACACCGTGTCCCACCGTGTCCTAATAAAACAAAGACAGGTAAGTACGAAGGCATAGCCGACTACTAACACCTACGCACAACAAGGTCATAAATGTGTCATGATATCTGCTCTGCACCGTCACATGATAAAAGCCGTCACTCGCTCGCAGATCAAATGTGCGCGTCTATCCTCGAACTCTCCGCACTCGCATAGGCCAACCTCATAGGCCCGCATGAGGTATAACCCCGCATCGAGGGTAGCTACTCCCCGACATCGTCCTGGACTCGCAGTCCGCATGGCCACAAAGACCGCATGACCACAAGGGCCGTAAACTAACCTGGAACTCCCGTAGTTCCGCATGGATCCCCTGGACCCGCATGAGGTATCCTCGAATCATGGTCCTGCATCGCCGAGTCTACCCCGCGTCGGAGGCGCCTTAACCTCCGACACAAGTCAAGGTGAGTGGTACAATACCAACATAACTACCGATAGTCAAACAACTTTAAGCGCAATCGAGGAAAACCCTTTACACTAACATCACAAGATACTAACACACGTAGCATCCTAACATGTTTACTTCTCAAATCAACAAGAAAGTATTATAAGGCTATCACAAACCGATACAATCAAGTTATTCACACAAGGTGCTTTCTACTAACAAGTTCGGGTATCTAACCCCAAAGTACTTCACACATTAAATCTTTAAAAGATCTGTTTCTTTCACATAAGTCACACAATACCCGTAGTATAAAATAGAGTGACCGTCCTTTTAAGAAAACCAAAACTCTTACCTTTGTAAAATCAAGTAACAACATTATTTCCCAAACGTCCAAGTTTGCCTAATTTCAAATGTTCACGTTTCTTATTTTAGAAAGGTTTCGTGGTTCATAGCCTTATTCATTTAAGAATATAATTTTCTTTTAAACAATCTGAGAAACATAAGCCTTATATGTGAGTAGGATATTCTTGTTTATAACAATCTTATTACAGCAACCATGATCTAGGAAATATCATTTTGTCTCATCTTAGCTTCTATGCAGATGGAAGTTGCTACTGGTTTTATTAATACTTAATTAATCAAAACATTTCCCTTTATTAACGCTGCTGTGGTTTGTCGATACACATTCTGATTTCCGAAATCAGTGAAACATTCTTAAGCCGTTATACCTAACTTCCCATAAAGCTAGTATAACTCTTAAGTTTTCAAAAACCAAGTATTACTTCTTCTTTCAAAATGATTCAAAACTCTTTTGAAATACTTCAAGTTCTTTATTAACACATAACAAGCCGCTTATAGTTCAATTGATTACCTTTTAAAACCACATGTATTTTCTTACCAACATAAAGCCGTTATAACCAACTTCCCATAAAGCCGTTATAACACTTTATGTCTACACCAATCAAATACATTTAGTACATGTACGTCTACCGTACTACATAGTTCACACATATCATGCTAGAAGAGATAGGAAGAGGTTCACATACCTCGCGACGAGTATCGACTAATAGCAAAACGCTCCAAGTACTTCCAACCGCCGCTACTCCTGCCAAGTAGAACGCGCCACACGTAGTACTTCAACCTATAAGGCCACAAGGCGCTTTATTAACATCAAGATCTTATCGTAGAACATTCTACGTAAAATTCGCAAAGACCTCCCCGCAACATCGTAAATCTCTCCTCTAACGGCCGCTACCAAGCCAACCAAGGGTTATACATCTAACCCGAACGTACAATTCTACTCCACAAGATTACTACACAAGTCTCATCAGAATACACCCCTATGTAATTACAGCTCAGATTCTTGAGCTTAAGTCAAAAGACATTGCCAGCGATTAAGCTTAGTTCTATATATAGTATACTTCAACTATATAATCTAACAACATGTAATTTCCAATTACAAATAGAGGACAAGATAATTACCTCGATAAGCCCATAATTATCCAAGTATAAATGTCGATCCTTAGCAACGCTTAGCTCCTACTCCGGTGCTCCAACCCGCTCCAACAACCCTTAGAAGTTCTAACCAACTTCTACTTAATTACTTCAATCACTCAACGAAGATTTCCTTAGGGTTTCGGTTTGAGACAAAAAGGACATACGGTAGTATTTCCTGCTCTTCAGATAGAGGTTTCTTTGGAATACTACAAGGTATACGGCTAAGGTAATTTGGGCATTACAACAATACTGAGAGTATTTCCTACCAAGAGGGGGTACCTCACGACACCACTAGGAGTGGTGTACCCTCGGCCAAGGCCTCAGGAGTGGTGCACCTCGGCCAAGGCCTCACAAAGGAAGAGGGGAGGACGAAACCAACAAGGAGGAGGAGGTTTTCAAGACTTGGAAATTATGGAATGGATGAAGAAGTCTTCAGGGAGGGTATTTATAGGCCAAGCAAAGGCCAACCAAGGGCCAAGATCTAGCCAAGTGGGGGGCAAGTGGAGGGCCAAGATATGCCCAAGTGCCCCCTAGACCCTACTCCTTAAAACCCTCACAAAAATCTACACAAATATCTAGCAACCCTTGCCCATCCAATCGGCCCTAACGCCCCTTCAAGTCCACCAACGAGAGGGTGCCAAGTGTTGCCCTCTCGTTGGTCCAAAACGTTTCGTCTCTCGGAAAAATCCGCAAAAATACTAAATGACATAGCCGTAATTTACCCTTCGTAAGTTAGGTAGAACGTTTCGTCGAAAAACGACTCTAACCGGGTGTTGTGCACAAACATATTTCGGCCCAAGGGTGCCACATGGGGGTGACACGTGTCGCCCCCCGATTCGTCCAAAATATTTCGTCTTCCGAAAATATCCATAACGGCCAAAATCTCAAAATCAAAGCGGGCCCCACAAAACCGTAAATTTCTCCCGTGGGCCCCACGTGACCATTTCCGAAAATAAAATTCCATAATTCTAATATAATCTAAGAAGTCCAAAAACCAAATCTGGGAATCCAATTCCCATTAACGAACCTTTTTCCTTCACAAAAACCGGAAACTTTTCCGTGGAAAAAAATCACCTCTTTCTTCCTTTCCAATCTTTCTGTCGTATTCTCGTACGTACGTCCTCGCATACATACCCTGGAACTACGGGGTATAACAGTAGGTGCAGGTCTTCATGGGGAGCTAGCCCATGGAGTAATAATATAACATGCCCCTGGAATCCCTCATCGTGGGTACATGTCTTCATGTGGAGCTAGCCCATGGAGTAATAGTCGTACATAGCATGGTCGCATGCCCCGGAATCCCTCATCGTATAAGCATGGCCATGGGTAATAAAACAAATCCGGGAATCTAACCCGCCTCCTGGTCACATGCCCCGAAATCCCACATCGTATAAGCATGTCCAAGGATCAATCATAATGGAAGCATACCCGTGGAATCCCACATCACTGTCGGTACGTCCAAGTAAACTTACAACAAGACAGCCGACCCTCCAACTGAGAGTCACGACAACGTAAACATATAATACTTGCACTCAAAGCTATCACAAGCAAACATAGGCAAGTTCATTAAACCTTTAGACTTCCATTTTTATAAACTCATGGCACTTTCGTTTCACACATAAAAATCCGGGAATTTAACCCAAAGTACTACGTGCTTACATTCTTTTCAAAAGACTCCTTTTCGTATAAAACCCCAAGATACTAACACCCGTAGTATCAAGACTTGTTTACATTTTACATAAGTCACTACACTTTTAGAAATACATTATTCGGCTTCTAAATCAAGTGACTTCTTTCCTTAAAACTTAAGCAATTGATGCTTTTAAATCCATTTGCCTTTCTTTATTTCAAAACATTTATCATTACTTAGAGTAAACTACTCTTTTAACTTTCCATAAAGCTATTATAACCCACTTCCCATAAAGTCGTTATACTAACTTTATACATTAGGCAAATACATTATTTTTATAACCAAGAGACTTATACTTTCGAAAACCAAGTATCGTATACTTTCAAGTCTCTTATCTTTTAGAATCAAGTTTCGTAGTTCATAGTCTTAACACTTCATAACGTAAACTCTTTAATTTAAGCAACATATGCCTTATATGTGTGAATAGGTTATACTTGTTTATACTGATCTCATTAAAGCAGCCATGATCTAGAGAATGTAATACAATTTTGTCTTATCTTAGCTTCTATGCAGATGGAGAATTCTACTTGTTTTAATATAATTTATCGTCATTACATTTTCCTTTATTAACGCTGCAATGGCTTGTTCGATACTTATTCTCATTTGTGCCGTAATTTAGCCAAGTCAACTTGGCTCCAAAATACCTCCTAACGACTCTTACCAACATCCCCCATAAGACTTGGTAAGAACTTAGGATAACTTAGACATAACCCTTACGTAGAGTAAATCAACATACATACCTCTTAACTTCTAAGAGTAGAAGGAATCATGAAATAGTACTACATGTATATTCCATACATAGAATCATGTCAAAAGAAGGAAGAGGTTCACATACCTCGCGACGATTATCGACAAATAGCAAAATGCTCCAAAGTACTTCAACCTTGATAGCTATTCCATCCTTCAAGTAGAATACGCTATACTAGTACTTCCACCTATAATGACCATAATACGTCCATTAACCTCTAGCTTCAAACGTAGAATATTCTAAGTGAAAAGTCACTAAATTCTACGGAAAATCGGACAACACTTCCTTTGTTTCTACATACTTTGCCACCTTTTTTGTTATACCCCGTATTTCCAGAGTATGTATGTGAGGACGTACGTACAAAAGTTCAAGCCTTAAGTAGGCATAAGGGACGAAAATTTGTGCACAACCCACGAAAAGAATTGTTTTCCGACGAAACGTTTTCCAAAACTTGCGTAGGGAAAATTACGGTTGCAACATTAATAATTTTTGCAGATTTTTCCGAGAGATGAAATATTTTGGACCAATGAGAGGGCGACACTTGTCACCCTCAAGTGGACGGCAACTTGTGGGCTATCTTGGCATGATTTTGTGGCCTAAACCATGGGTCAATGTTGGTGAGTGATTTGTGGAGTAGATGGTAGGGTGCACATGTGCAAATCTACACCCTCCACTTGCCCTCCACTTGCCTTAATCTTGGCCCTTGAAAGCCGTATAAATACCCCCCTTGAGTTGAAGACTTCTTCATCCACAAATACTTTCCAAGTCTTAAAAACTCTCTTCTCCCCTAAGTGAGCTTTCGTCCAAGCCCTTTCTCCCCCCCCCCCCTCTTGAGAAGAGCTAAGCCGAAACACCCCTTCCCCCCCCCCCCCTTCCTAGTTGTCTCGGCAAAAGCCCCCCCTCTTGGTAGAAAATACTCTCCAAAGTATTGTTACTATTCCCAAATACCCTAGCCGTATATCTTGTAGTATTCCAAAGTCACCTCTATACTAAAAGCCCAGAAATACTATCTTATATTCATTAGTCACTAAACGAAACCCTGGGGAAATCTTCATAGTTGGTTGAAGTAGTAAGTAGAAGTTGTGTAGAGACTTCTAAGGGTTTCTTGGAGCGGATTGGAGTGTTCAGATTAGGAGCTAAACCTCGCTCAGGATCGACTTATATCTTGGATAATTTTGGGCTTATCGAGGTAAATAATAATCTTATCCTTCTATTGTAATTGGAGAATACATACTGTAGAAGTATAGAAATAAGTATAAAATACATAGAAGGATATTAAAGAAGAGAATTGAACTGTAATTACATGTAAGGGTATTACGTAAGAGAATTGAACGTAGTTACATCGTAAGAATATTAAAGAAGATTGAATCAGATTTACATGTGATGTATTTGATGAGACTTGTGTAGTTTAACTGTAGGGAAGTGCTGCCCGATTTTCCGTAGAATAGATAACACTCTGCTTAGATTATCCTACAGAGTAGTCTAGACGTTGATAGACGTATTTGTATCATATAGGTTGATACTCTGCGCGCGACATATTCGACTTGGCAGGTGGATTTCGCCGAGAAGGTATGTGATTCTTCCTATCCTCATGAGCATGATATTTTAAAGTATATATATAGTACGGTAGACGTACGTGTGTTAACTGAACATGGTTTTACTTGACATCTTTTGACTTAAGTCTAAATAATAAGAATCTTGAAGTATTTCAAAAGAATTATGAATCATTTTTGAAAGGAGAGAAATACTTGTTTTTAAACAAAAAGCTTAAGAGTTATACTAGCTTTATGGGAAGTTAGGTATAACGACTTAAGAAAGATAAAAGGAACAGTTTACTTATGTGTTTATGAAGGACTGGTATTGATTTCTGGAAAGTATAATAAGATGGTTTGATGAGTAGACATATTATGATGCTATGTGTGTTAGTGTCTTGTGACGTTTGTATAAAGAGGTTATTCTTATTGTTCTTATGTTTTTTAACGATAAGCTGTTATGTTAGTAGTATACCACTCACCTCTTGACATGTTATACCGGGGGTTAAGCTGCCTCGACGCGGAGGATACCTCATGCGGGTCCGGGGACCTATGCGCGAGCTATGAGAGTTCCGTGTTAGTGTGCGGGAATACCTCACGCGTCTATGTGGCTACGCGACTACGATAGTCCAGGCGATGCCGGGAGTAGCTACCCTCGATGCGGGGATTACCTCATGCGGGCCTAGGTGGCCTATGCGGACTACGGGAGTCCAGGATTAGGCATGCATAATGATACTATGGGCGATTGGCCTTGCTTCGATCATTCGCAGCCTAGAAAAAACCTGTTACAGTTTACCTATTATTACTTTTGTTTGTGATATGGCATTATGTGCGGTTACATTGGTTGTTTCGCATATATTTGTAAAATTGGTTTTAAAAGATATGATTTCATTTAAGTACTTTACGCTTTCACATACTTGGTACTGTTATCGACCTCCTTCGGGCCGCGTCATGCCGCAGGTGGAAAGCAGTGCTAGATCCGCATCCTTAGGATCTTTTGCTTTGGTGTCAGGAGCTCCATCTTCTCCGGAGGCTCGACTTTTGGTATGGTTCTCCCTGGTGTTGTAGATATATGTACATTCAGGGTATGGCGGGGCCCTGTCCCGCCATAGTTATTCACTTTCTTAGAGGTCAGAGTCCTATTGCAGTTGGGATGTAATCGCGGACTTGTTTATATATATATGCCGAAAGGTGACTTTTTCTCAGATAAACTGTGTCTCATTTTACAATTGTTTCATGTCTTGTTTTTATATTCCGCTGATTACTCTGATATATGACTACTTGGGTGCCCGGGGAAGGCACCACCACGCCCTGAACGGGTGGGACAAAAGTGGTATCGTGAGCGATTAATCCTCGGAAAGTGTCTACAGACCGTATCTAGTAGAGTCTTGATTATCGGTGTGTTGTGCACCAAACCCATAATCAGGAGGCTATAGGATATTTAGGATTGGTTTCCATTCTTCTCAATCTGAGATCGTGCCTTAGAGCTGTGTTATAAGTTGGACCCCTCTAACGTATTTCCTTTCTTTAACAGTTATGCCTCCACGTAAGGCAACCCGCCCGAAGGAAAGGCAGCCAGGAGTCGCTAGTAGGACACCGAGAGTCACGAGGCTCGTGCCCGCCTATACCCGAGACGGCGCGAGTTCCACGACGCCGCCGCCCCAAAGCAGGTTTAGGGCCGCAGCAAGGGTGATAAGACCACAAGACTGCACCTCCATCCACACCGGAGCGGATGAGACGGGTTACGAGAGATGGCCCGCCATCGCCGTGATCGTGGCCGCATACGAGGATAGGCCGATGCAGAGTTCCGCCCAAAGCAGCACTGCGGTTCACCCGAGATCGGACGATTTGAGGCTACGGATTTTCGAGTTATAGCCCGCGAGTTCTACGGTCGAGGCACGAGGATGATCCGCAGTGTTCATCCGCCGCCATGAGGATCATGCGAGTGATCAAGGCTTCGGAGACCGAGTCCGTGATCTTCGGTTCGCATCGGCTGCGTGATACCGCAGTCGACTGGTTTGACTCGTGGGAGTTGTCCCGAGGAGAGCACGCGTCCCCAGCTACTTGGGACGAGTTCTCGGAGGCTTTTCTCACTCACTTCTTGCCTCCACAGATGAGGAGGGCACGGGCCGACAAGTTTTTGTTGCTGAGACAGAGAGGGCGCACAGTTCGGGAGTACAACGTTGAGTTCGATTCGTTGGCTCGATATGTCCCTGCATTGGTAGCAGATATGGAGGACAGGGTGCACCGCTACGTCACCGGGCTAGATGATTATATGGCCGAGTCTTGTGCGGGTGTAGCTCTTCAGCCAGGCATGGACATTACCCGCATGCAGCTCACGACTGGATGCGGCGAGCGTAGGCCGACGGGTCGATGCAGACAAGAAGAAGGCCAGACGGCAGGTCTTTTGGTAGCTCTGGGTGGACGGCCTCCAGTTAGCCAGATTTGCACCACGCCACCAGAGCACTCCTATACCGCCCTCGGGACAGCGAGGTATCACGAGGCGCACGTGGCCCCGTGACTTCGACGTCGGTAGCAGAGGTGCTAACCGATCGGGACCACCCTCGCTGTGGCCGATGTAGATCCCATTACGGAATTATGGTATCGCTACGGAGTTTGTTTCACTTGCGGCCAGCAGGTCACTTTGGCGGAACTATCCAACCGGCGCGCAGCAGATGGTAGTGAGTCACCACTGTGGTCTTTCGCCGTCTTCTTCATCTCCTACGCTTACTCGCCCGAGGCGTGGTACTCATGGACCAGCAGGTCGCGCAGAGGTCGTGGCGCTGGTCCAGATTCTAGCGGTCCTCGAACCGCTTTATGCCTTGTCCACCGGCAGACCGTGAGGCCTCACCGATGTCGCCACAGTACTTTATCAGTTTCATGTTGTGACGTGTATGCCTTGATAGATCCGGGTTCTACTCTGTCCTATATATCTCCCCATGTTGCTAGTAGGATAGGGATAGAGCCTGAGTCCATAGACCCTTTCAAGGTAGCTACGCCAGTGGGTGATTCGGTGGTAGCTCGGCGGGTATATAGGGCTTGCCCAGTGACCATATGCAGTCGTCAGACCCTAGCCGACTTGATAGAGTTGGATATGACTGATTTCGATGTGATCATGGGTATGGATTGGCTAGCTTCTGCTACGCCAATGTAGACCGCAGGAGAGAGTGGTATGGTTCCGCTTCCGGCGAGCCGGTTGTTGAGCGAGGAACACTGTGTCGCCGAGGGGTAGGTTTATTTCCTACCTCAAGGCTAGGAAGATGGTGCAGAAGGGGTATATCTACCATCTCATTCGAGTGTTTGATACTGAGGTTGCGGTACCAGATTTTCATCGCCCAGAGTCGAGAGTTCCCGATGTGTTTCCGCACGACCTCCGTATCCTCCCGAGAGGAGATAGAGTTTTGTATCGATGTCTTGCCGGACACTCGCTATTTCCATTCCGCCATACGTAATGGCACCCGCCGAGTTGAGAGAGTCAAGGACCACCGAGAGATTTGCTGGAGAAAGGCTTCATCGAGCCTAGTGTTTCTCCCCGGGAGCGCCGTATTGTTCGTGAAGAAGAAGGACGTGACGCAGCGCATGTCTGTTGATTACGGTGAACAAGGTGACCATTAAGAATGATACCCTTCCCGTGATTGATGATTTGTTCGACCAGTGGGTGCGAGATGTTTTCCAAGATTGATCTCGCGATCGGGCTATCATCAGTGCGAGTCGAGAGGCGGATGTCCCTAGGATCGCATTCCGACCCAGACGCATTATGAGTTCGTGGTCATGTCTTTGGTTGACCAATGCTCCGGCCAGATTCATGGATTTGATGAACCGAGTGTTCAAGCCATTTTTGGACACGCTTGTGATAGTGTTCATTGATGACATCTTGGTCTATTCCCGCCAGAGCAGCGAGCATGCGAGCATTTGGCGATCGTGGCCGAGAGTTCTCCAGACCAGCAGCTATACGCCAAGTTTTCCAAATATGAGTTTTGGTTGGCTTCGTGGCATTTCTTGGGCATATTGTGGGCTGATGGTATTCGGTGGATACAACAAGATCGAGGCGCCAGACTTGGCCTAGACCTACTACACCGGCGCAGTGCGCAGCTAGGGCCTCGCAGTTATTATCGCGTTCGTGGAGAAGTTTGCTTCATCTCGCACCATTGACCAGCCGACTCGTGGAAGCTAAGTTTCATGGACTGATGCTTGTGGAGCGTGGTTTCCGATCGAAGGAGAGATCGACGACCGCCTCTTACTCTTCCGTAAGGTCCAGACGGTTATGTAGTGTATTGTGATGCGTCGAGCGTCCGCTCGGATGTGTGTTGATGCACTGGTAAGGTTATAGCGCACGCATCCCGACACCTTAAGAAGCATGAGAGGAACTACCCCACCCATGATTTGGAGTCGCGGTGATTCACGCCTTGAAGATCCGAGGCACTATTTGTATGGGGTTCATGTGGATATTTATACGCACCACAAGAGCCTCCAAGATATCTTCACCAGAGGAGTCGAACTTACGGCAGACGGTGGTTAGAGTTACTCAAGGATTATGATGTTGATATCCTGTACCACCCGAAAGGCCAATGTTGTGGCGTATGCTCTAGTCGTAGGTCGATGGGAGTCTATCGATGTGCAGCAGAGGAGGGCGTGGTCCGCGAGTTACACCCGCGAGAGCCTTGGAGTCCGCTTGATTGATTCTCGATAGCGTGGGTGTTATACCAGATTTCCAGTATGTACGTGGGCGCATATATAAAAGTTTAAGCCTTAAGTTAGGCTAGACCGAAAATTATTGTTCACAAGTACCGAAAAGAATCGTTTTTCGTCAAACGCTTTACAAGACTTGCGGCGGAAAATTACGGCTATGTCATTTCTAATTTTTGCGGATTTTTCCGAGAGATGAAACATTTTGGACCAACGGGAGGGTGACATGTGTCACCCTCACATTGGACGTTGTGATGGGCGGCTAGTGGACGAATTGGGGTCTTGGGTTAGGTAGGATATTTGTGATAGTTGATGTGGTAGATGGATAAGGTACACATGGATGAATCCTCACCCTACACTTGCCTACCACTTGGCTTGATCTTGGCCCTTGGTTGTCCTATAAATACCCCCCCTTAGTTGATGAACTTCTTCATCCTAAAATAGTTTCTAAGTCTTGAAAGTTCTCTCCCCCTTAGTGTAGTGGTTCGTCCAAGCCTCCCCCTTTGAGAAGGCCCTTGGCCGAGGGGTACACCCCCCCTCCTAGTGGCCTTGGCCGAGGGGTACACCCCCCCCCCCCTTGCCTAGTTGTTCTCGCAAAATACTACCCCCCTCTTGGTAGAAATACTCTCCAAGTATTGTTACTATACCTAAATACCTTGTAGTATTCCAAGGTTACCCCTATACTAAAAGCCCAGAAATACCATTATACTTCCCTTCAGTCACTAAACGAAACCCTAAGGAAAATCTTCACAGTTGGTTGAAGTATTAGGAAGAAGTTTCGTAGAACTTCTAAGGGTTGTTTGGAGCGGGTTGGAGCACCCGGAGTAGGAGCTAAACGTTGCTCAGGATCGACATTAAACTTGGATAATTTTGGGCTTACCGAGGTAAATAATCCTATCCTTCTATTGTAATTGGAAATTACATACTGTAGTTGTATAGAAATGAATATAAGATTCATAGAAGAGAATTGAACTGTAATAGAAGGATATTTCAGAATAGACTTGAACTGAAATCACATCAGAAGAATATTCTACAAGAGTAGTCTAGGCATTGATAGACTTGTATAACCTTTATAGGTTGATTGATCTGCGAGTAGCATGTACTACTTGAAAGGTGGACGAGGCTAGCCGGGTTATAGCCGTGGAGCGTTTTGCTAATAGTCGATAATCGTCGCGAGGTATGTGATCCTTCCTATCCTCTTGAGCATGATATTTTAAAAGAATATATATATAGTACGGTGAGACGTCGTGTTAATCGAACATAGTTAGACGGCAATGTCTTTTGACTTAAGCCTGAATAATAAGAATCTTGAAGTATTTCAAAAGAATTAAGAAACCTTTTTGAAAGAAGAGTAATATCTGGTTTTAAAAAGCTTAAGAGTTATACTAGCTTTATGGGAAGTTAGGTATAACGACTTAAGAGAGATAAAAAGAATGGTTTATTAATTTTAGAAGTTAAGAGACTTGATCTTAAAAGATAAGAGACTTGACTTAAATAAATTAATATGAGTTTTTGTGTGAAACCTCATTCGTGAGTAATGAGTACTTGGTTTGTAAAAGGAATAATGTTTCTTGATTTCGAAATGAGAATAAGTATCGAACAAACCACAAAGCGCTAATAAGGGAAATGTATTGACTAATAAAGTATTATTAAAACCAAGAGAAACCTCCATCCGCATGAAGCTAAGATGAGACAAAATGATATTACATTTCCTAGATCATGGCTGCTTAAATACGATTGATTATGAACAAGAATAACCTACTCACATATAAGGCATATGTTTCTCAAATTGTTTTAAAGGAGAATTATATCATTAAGTGATTAAAACTATGAACTACGAAACCTTTCGAAAATGAGAAACTTGAGCATTTGAAATTAGGCAAACTTGAACGTTTGGAAAATAATGGTTACTTGATTTTACAAAGGGAAGTGTTTTGGTTTACTTAAAAAGATAGTCACTCTATTTTTATACTACGGGTATTGTGTGACTTTTGTGAAAGAAAAGGATCTTTTAAAGAGTTAATGTATGAAGTACTTTGGGGATAAATACCCGAACTTGTTAAACTTTAAGCCCGTTGTACTGTTATTATATCACATACCCCCTTGACTTGTTATACCGAGGGCTTGCCACCCTTGATGCGGGTCTATACGGCCTATGCGGTCTATGTGACTATGCGGAGCAGCGGTATGCTCCAGGATTGATCATTCCGGGTGTTTTATCCCGATGCGGGGGATGCCCTATGCGGTCTGTGTGACTATGCGGTCTATTGAGACTATGCGGATCGCGGAGTCCGTGAGGGTACGGGTTAGCTACCCCGACGCGGTCTATACGGTCTACGCGTGACCTATGCGGCCGCGGAAGTCCAGGATTAGGCACGCATAATGATAATATGGGCGATTGACCTTGCTTCGATCATTAGCGGCCTAGAAAAGACCAGTTACAGTATATCTATTTCACTCTTGTTTATGTTGTGGGAGTGAGACCCATAGTTATAATTGAGTGATGACTTTGAGGGCGTGAGTCCCTGACTGACATGATCGCTATTTATCAGGAATCGTAGTTTGGTTATCATACATGTCTCCCGCTTTATATAGACTACTATGATTTCATTTACGATTTTCAATTTCACATACTTGGTACTGTTGTATCGACCTCCTTCGGGCCGTTCACGCCGCAGTAGAGGTACACCGCCGTTGATCCTAGCTCGTGGTCACAGCGTTGGGAAGCTCCATTTTTCCGAGGCTTATCGTGGTATAGTCCTGTCGTTGTAGAAAAGCATTCGTGAGTATGGGCGGCCCCGTCCGCCATTGTTGTCATATCACTCTTAGAGGTCTGTAGTACTGTTGTGGGCAGAATTGTAAAAAGGGATGTAACTGTTCTAGTTGATATATATATATATGCCGCAAGGCAAGTTTTTCTCAGATAACTGTTTTTCACTTCACTTTATTCATGTCTTGTTTTATATTCCGCTGATTACTCTGATGTATGGCTACTTGGGTGCCCGGGGTAAGGCACGACCACGCCCGGTTCGGTCGTGACAAAAGTGGTATCGTGAGCGATTAATCCTGAAAGTGTCTACTGCATCGTATCTAGTAGAGTCTTGATTATCGGTGTGTTGTGCACCACACCAATAATCAGGAGGCTATAGGATATTTAGGATTGGTTTCCATTCTTCTCACTCTGAGATCGTGCCTTAGAGCTGGGTTATAAGTTGGACCCCTCTAACGTATTTCTTTCCCTTACCGTTATGCCTCCGCGTAAGGCAACCCGCCCGAAGGCAAGGCGAGGAGCCGAGCAGAGTAAATCTGAGAGGTTACGTGGCACAGCCCAACCATCACCCGGGTGGTGCTTCATTCGGGAGTTCGCGACGCCGCCAAATTTCAGAGAGTTTAGCACAGCGGCAGCAGTTCCTACTGCGGCCATGATGTATGAGCCTTCAGTTCCACGACCGGGAACAAAAATTATGTATTAAAAGGAATAGACCTGTTACTAGCTAGGATTTTAGCAACCAGAGAATATAGAGTGCACCGATATATCACGGGTCTTGATGACTATCTAAAGAAAGGATGTGCAAGAGTAGCTGTTCAGTCAGGCTTGAGCATGGCCTGTGTATGGGCTTATGCGCAGCAGGTCGAGAAACGTAGGGATCAACGGGTTAACCAAAATCAGCAGAAGAGGGCCAGATCGGCAGGGTCCTTTGGTAACTTTCGAGGCGAATCGCCTCAGCAGCAGACTGGATATGCGCCTCCGCCAGAACAGAGTGGTCCTCCACAGGGTTCAGGACGTTCAGAGTATGCCGGAGTTGGTCAGAGCTCCAGGGCTTCTGGTTCACAGATACACGAAGGTTTTCCCCAATGTTCGCAGTGTGGCAGACGTCACCTCGGGGAATGTCGTCTTTTTGTTGGAGCTTGTTATACTTACGGCCAGCAGGGCCATTTTGCGAGGAATTGTCCGACTAGAGGTGGCGCGGATGTAGAGACTCAACCTTCAGGATCAGTGGCTAGTTAATCACCTTCCCTAGCTATGCGCCCTACGGGGCAGGATTGATTAGAACGACAAAGGGGAAGTGAAGCGGTAGATACATGTATATCCTTGAACCCTCTAGAGATTGTAGGTGTGATAAGATAAGCGTATCTTAAGTGTTATGTTCAGATAACATAAGTGTTAATTGTGATTAGAAATCATGGTTAGTTAACCTGTAAGATTGGGGCGAGAAAGTGAGCCTTAGAGTTTTATACGTAGGGACCTTAGAGGTAAGGCCATCTCGAGTAAAAGATGTAATTTTTTATGTGTTTGACCCTTATCGGAGTGCATAGTGCACGTGAGATATAGTTGTATAATAAGTCCCTGAGTAGTGTGGAATGAAAGAGGGTAGTTGGACTAAGAAGACCACTAGGTTTTCGTGACTTGATTAGTGAGATCGTTCCGGATCGGGGAACAAGAGTTTTTGCGCGATGGCGGGTCGGGTTGAGGACCACCGCGTCAACCCGCGACAAGTTTTGTGGTGGGGTCGGGTGGTCCCGCCAGTGGTAGGGTCACGAGGGTGTTAGGCCCAAGTTTAGTAAACCAAACAGACGAGTTCGTGGATGCGTTCGACGATGAGTCGCCGATGAGGTCACCCATCTTGTCCTTCGCCAGATCGTTTCCTCGGCAGAGTTATGCGAGATGTTATTTATCAGGAAGGTTGTAAGGCTGCACGAGGTGCCTACTTTCACCTTATGACGCATGTGAAGCCTGTGTCAGGCTATTTCATTTTCCGGAAGTTTTACCAGGCAGGGTTGAGGTTCACGTGAGTCTCAGTATCGCATTCGCCCTCGGGCCAGTGTTTGGATTTTAGGGGTAGCTGTAAGTATTGTTTCCTCCGGTTAAGGGAGTGTTTTTATAACCACCATTTCAGTATTCGGATATCGCCTTACGAAGCCTCGTAGGGGCGGTAGTGTAAGTTGCCGGTCGATTGGTTCGATGTTGGCAAAGTTCAGATAGTTGGTTCATACTTGTTTCGGCAGGATGTGGATAGGGTGAAGCCTATCCAGGAGAGGTTATCGGCTCGAATCAACTAAGTCGTATGCGGATAATCGGCGACGACGCTGGAGTTCAGTGGGCGGTGGTCTTCAAGGTACCACCCCGGAAAGGGTGTGACGAGTTTGGGAAACAGAGGAAACTTAGCCCGAGTTACTTTGGGCCTTTCAGATCATGTGAAGAGTAGGCCAGGTTGCCTATATGTTAGCTTTTGCCGTCCGACTTAGGAGGCAGTATGTCCGATCCTTCATGTTGTTAGGTTCGGAAAAGTATCGGAGATCCATCCAGAGTATTCGATTAATGATGATCAAGTCGAGGTAGTAACCCGCAGATTTTGAAATTGATGCAGAATGAAATGTGGTGTTATGAGAAAGAGTTCGAGGTACGAGAAAGTACGACGAGTAAGGAAGTAGCGAGCATGTGTTAAGAACATGAAGTGATCATTTCGTTTGTAAAGAAAGGTGCGAAGGAGTATCTTTTGTTATACCGTATTTCAGTATGTACGTAAGGGCGCACGTAGAAAATTTGAACTTGAGAATTAGGCTTGGCCGAATTAACTTTGTTCACAACACCGACCGAAGTCGCTTTTTCGACTAAACGCTTTCCACTTTCGTAGGAAATTTCGAATATGTCATTTTTAATTATTGCGGATTTTTCCGAGAGACGAAACATTTTGGACCAACAAGAGGGCGACACTTTTCACCCTCTCATTGGAACACCTTTGGCGGAAATGTGGTGGCCGCAAGTGTGGTGCAAATGGTCGGCGGTTGGTAGGATATTTTGTGCAAGTTGGCTAGGTACACACGGGTGAATCTCGCCCTACACTTGCCTAACACTTGGTGTAATCTTGGCCATTGGTTGGCTTTCACTTGACCTATAAATACCCACCCCTTTGATGAACTTATTCATCCACAAATTTGCCTAAGTCTTGAAAGCTCTCCTTCTCCCTCCCCTTTGTGTTGAGTTCGGCCAAGAGGCCTCCTCTCCTGAGGCCTTGGCCGAGGTACACCCCTCCTAGTTGTGTGGCCGGTACCCCCTAGCCTAGTTGCTTTATAATACCCCCTCTTTTGGTAGAATACTCTCAAAGTATTGTTATAATGCCCAAATTACCTTAGCCTATACCTTGTGGTATTCTAAGGTTATACTTGTACAAAAAGCCCAGAAATACTATTATACCTCCCGTCAGTAACAAAACCGAAACCCTAGTGAAATCTCCATAGTCCGTTGGAGTATTGTGTAGAAGTTGGTTAGAACTTCTAAGGGTGGTTTAGAGCTGGTTGAGCGCTGAGTCGAGCTAAACGATTGCCCGATCGACTTTAAGCTAGGATAATTATGGGCTTATCGAGGTAATTATCTTGTCCTCTATTGTAATTGGAAATTACATAATTGCTTGAATATATAGTTGAAGTATACTATATAATGGAACTGAACGTAGTTATCGCAATGTCTTTTGACTTAAGCCCGAATAATACTTACAGCAATGTCTCGCGACTTAAGCCCAATTTAAAGAAGAATCGAATCGTAATTACATAGGGTTGTATTACAGAGACTTGTGTAGTAGTACCGTGAGTAGAATTGTACCCGTTGGGTTAGATATATAACCCCCGTTGGTTGGTGGCAGGCCTCGATAGAGAGGAGATTTACGCTGTTGTGGGGAGGTGTCGAATTTTCTCGTAGAATGTTCTACGAAGAGACCTAATGTTAATAAGTCACTTGTGGCCTTATAGGTTGAAGTACTACGTGTGGTGCGATCTACGTGGGCTTAAGGAGTAGCCGGTTGGAAGTACTGAGCGTTTTGCTATTAGTCGATACTCGCGAGGTATGTGAACCTCTTCCTATCTCTTCTAGCATGATATGTGTGAACTATGTAGTACGGTGACGCATACGTGCTAAATGTATTTGATTGGTTTAAAACATAAAGTGTTATAACGGCTTTATGGGAAGTTGGTTATAACAGCTTTATGTTGGTAAGAAAATACTTGTGGTTTTTAAAAAAAGGTAACTGATTTGAACTATAACTGGCTTGTTATATGTTAATAATGAACTTGAAGTATTTCAAAAGATTTTTGAATCATTTTGAAAGAAGAAGTAATAAAAGGTTTTAAAAAGAGTTATACTAGCTTTATGGGAAGTTAGGTATAACGGCTTAAGAATAGTTTATCATGTTAGAAGTTAAGAGACTTGATCTTATAAGATAAGAGACTTAACTTATTTGTTTTAATGTGAATGTTTGTGTGAAACCTCATTCGTGAGTAATGAGTACTTGGTTTTATTTAAAGGGATAATGTTTTACTGATTTCTAAATCGAACGTATCGGCGCATCACCGCAAATTAATAAAGGAAAATGTATTAAATAATGATGAATTGTATTAAAACCAAGAGAAACCTCCATCCGCATAGAAACTAAGATGAGACAAAATGATATACATTTTCTAGATCATGGTCAGTAATAAGAATGTTGTAAACAAGAATAACCTACTCTCACGCGAGACATATATTACTCAATTGTTCTAAAAAGGAATCGTGATTAAGTTTATGAACTATGAAACCATTTGAAAATGAGAAGCTTGAGTAATTGAAACTAGGCAACCGAACTTAGGAAAAGAATGTTGTTACTTGATTTTGAAAAGGAACGTGGGTTGGTCATTCTAATACTACGTATCGGGTGACTTTTATAAAAGTAATGGATCTCTTTTAAAAGAACTTAACGATGTAGTACTTTGGGGTTAAAACCCGACTTTGGCATAAAATGAAAGTACCTTGAGTTGTGTATAACTTGCCTATGTTTGTTGTTGTGTAACTTGCTTATGCATGTTGTTGCGGAAACTTGCCTATGCTTATTGTGATAGCCTTTGTTGTGCAAGGAATGTATTTCACTCGACACGGCTCATCCGAACGTATCTCACTCGACCACGGCTCATCCGAATGTATCTCACTTGATTACCGGCTCATCCGAACGATCTCACTGATTACACGGCTCATCCGAATGTATCTCACTCGACACGGCTCATCCGAATGTATCTCACTTGACTACCGGCTCATCCGAATGTGTTCACTGACACGGCTCATCCGGAATGTATTTCACTTGACTACCGGTTCATTCCGGAATGTATTTCACTCGACTACCGGCCATCCGGAATGTATTCCACTGACTTGGCATGATCGCTTATGTCAGGAATCAGAGTTTGATTATCATACATGCTCCCGCTTTATATAGACCATTATGATTTCATTTACGATTTATATTTTAGCTTCACATACTTGCACTGTTAGATCGACCTTCTCGGCCGCGCTCATGCCGCAGTCGAGGTACACCGCCGTTGATCCTAGCTCTCGTGGTCACAACAGCGTTGGGAAGCTCGCTTTCTCCGAGGCTTATCACCGTATAGTCCCCGTCGTAAGTGTTTACATTCGTGGTTTGCGGGGCCCCGTCCCGCCATCGTTGTCGTATCATTCTTAGAGGTCTGTAGATCTTGCCGGGCGGTTTGTAAAAAGGATTAAACTGCTCATGTTAAAAGTTGTCATTTATATATACGCCGAAGGCAAGTTTTTCTCGATTACCGCTTGTACTTCATTTGTTTCATGTATGTGTTTTATGTTCCACGATTACTCGATGTTGTATCACTAGGGTGCCCGGTAAGGCACTACCACGCCCCGAACGGTCGTGACAAAAGTGGTATCGAGCGCTTAATCTCTGAAAGTGTCTACGCATCGCATCCAAGAAGTCTTGATTATCGGTGTGTTGTGCACCACATCAATAATCGTGAGGCTATAGGATATTTAGATTGGTTTCTATTCTTCTCACTCGAGATCGTGCCTTAGAGTCGTGTTGTAAGTCGACCCTCCGACGAAATTCTTTCCCTTATCGCTATGCCTCCGCGTAGGTCAAACCCGCCCGTGAGGCGCGCATGGCGGAGCCGCGAGTAGAGTTCGTGAGAGTCACGAGGCTCGTGCCCAAATCATTACCTAGGTAGTGCTTCACTGGGAGTTCTCGACGCCACTAGCCCCAAGCAGAGTTTAGCACGGCGGCGGCGCTCCATCGCGCCATGATATTTGAACCTTCGCCCGCGACCGAACAGTAAGTATAGAGTATACCGATGTACCGCAAATCTTGATGACTATCTAAGAGAAGGGTTGTGCAAGAGTAATTCTTCAGTTAGGCTTGAGCATGGCTCGTGGTCGCTTATGCGCAGCAGTCGAGAAACGTAGAGATCGACGCGTTAACAAAGCGACAGGTAGAGGCCAGAGCAGAAGGTCCTTTAGTAACTTTCAAGGCGAGTCGCCACCAGAGATTAGATATGCACCTCCGCCAAGGCAGTGGTCTTCCACGGATATCGACGTTCGAGTACGCAGAGTTGGTCGTAACTCTGTGGCTTCCGCTCATTACGGATGCACGCCATCCCGAGAATGTCGCCTTTTAGTTGGTACTTGTTGCACCTACGACCGCCGTGGTCCGATGTCGATAGAGTGTCCTCAGGAGGACTTAGCCTTCAGATCGGTGGGTAGTTCGTCATCTTCCTAGCTATGCGCTCTACAGGCAGTTTGATTAGAACGACTAAGGAGTGGCAAGAGATATAGATATATCTTTAACCCTCTGTAGATCGTGATGTGTGATAAGGTGAGTATACCTTAAGTGCTATGTTCGATAGCGGTGTGTTAGTTGTGTTTAGAAATCATGGTGGGTTAACCGAGTAAGATTTTGGGGATAGATAAGGTGTGAGCCTTAGAATGTTTTACGAAAGACCTTGAGGTAAGGCCATCTCGAGTAAAGGTGTAGTGTTATGTTTGATCCTTATCGGAAGTGCATAGTGCACGTGAGTTATGTTTGGGATAGGTCCCTAGTAAGTGTGGAATGAAAGGGGTAGTTGAGCTAAGAAGACCGCCAGTTTTCGTGAACGTGATTAGTAAGACCGCTCCGGATCGGAACTAGTGTTGTGCTCGCTGACGGTCGGATTGAGGCCGATGCGGTCAACCCGCGGCCTTTTGGTGGGGTCAATTTGTGGTGGTCCCGCCTGGTGGTGGGGTCACGAGGGTGTTAGGCCCAAGTTTAGTTAACCATCATGCGAGTTCGTGGATGCGTTCGACCAGTAGTCGGGCCGATGGGGTCAGCCCATCGTGTTCTTCGCCGACCGCTACTCGGCTGTGTTGAGTTATCCAAAGGTTGTAAGGCTGCACGGTGCCTACCTTCACCTTATGACGCATGGAGCCAGTGGTACGCTGTTTTGTTTCGGAAGTTTTTACCAAGTGGTGTTAAGAACTCGTGAGTCTCGGACCGCATTTGCCTCGCCGTTGTTTGATTTCGTGATAGTTGTGGGATTGTTGTCTCTCGTGGAGGTAGCGCTTAAGCTACCATTTTAGTGTTCGGATGTCGCCTTATGAAGCCTCAGAGGGCGGAAGTGTAAGTTCGGCCGATTGGTCTGATGTTGGCAAGGTTCAGATAGTTGGTTCAGCTTGTTCCAACAGATCGTGGATAGTGAGAAGCTTGTCTAGAAGAGGTTCCGCAAACGTAGATATTGTGCGGATAATCGGCGACGACGCCAGAGTTCGTGTCGACGGCCGGTCTTCAAAGTACCACCCCGAGTTGGGTGTGACGAGTTTGGAATACAGAGGAACTTAGCCCGAGTTACTGGGCCCTTTTGAGTTCATATGGAGAATAGGCCAGTTGCCTATATGTTAGCATTTGCCGTCCGACTTAGGAGGCGGACGTCCGCCTTTTCGTATTGTTATGATTCGGAAAGTATCAAGATCCATCCGAATGTTCCCGCTAATGATGACCACGTTAGAGATAGTAACCCCGAGTTTTGGAAACCGTAGCGATGATCGTAAATATGGTAAGAGTTCGAGTGTACGTCACCTCGTGGATCGACGCAGCCCGGCACCATTTGTTGGGTCGCCGAGTGAACCTCGCGCAAAGTGACAAAAGTGCTTTATGATGTTAGAGGTGTTTCCTCGTGGACTTGGATATAAATAGTTTGGCGTTATTGTGCGGCCATCATGGCGTGATTGTTTCGTAAGTATGGTAGTGAAGACTATCCGCGCACGTTTGTTTTGAGACTTAGAAGGAACATTCGGGACGAATGTTTCTAAGGAGGGGAGAATGTTATACCCCGTATTTCCCGAGTATGTACGTAAGGACGTACGTAGAAAATTTGAACTTGAGAATTAGGCTTGGCCGAATTAACTTTGTTCACAACACCCGAATTGAGTCGTTTTTCGACGAAACGCTTCCACACTTCGTAGGAAATTTCCAATATGTCATTTTTAATTTTTGCGGATTTTTCCGAGAGACGAAACATTTTGGACCAACAAGAGGGCGACACTTGTCACCCTCTCATTGGAACACCTTGGGCGGAAATGTGGTGGCCGAAAGTGTGGTGCAAATGGTCAAGGGTTGGTAGGATATTTTGTGTGCAAGTTGGCTAGGTACACATGGGTGAATCTCGCCCTACACTCGCCTAACACTTAGTGTAATCTTGGCCATTGGCTTTCACTTGACCTATAAATACCCACCCCTTTGATGAACTTATTCATCCACAAATTTGCCTAAGTCTTGAAAGCTCTCCTTCTCCCTCCCTTGTGTTGAGTTCGCCAAGAGGCCTCCCCTCTCCTAGAGGCCTTGGCCCGAGGGTACACCCCCTCCTAGTCAGTGGCCGGGTACCCCTAGCCTAGTTGCTTCAGATAATACCCCTCTTTGGTAGAATACTCTCAAAAGTATTGTTATAATGCCCAAATTACCTTAGCCTATACCTTGTGGTATTCTAAGGTTATACTTGTACAAAAAGCCCAGAAATACTATTATACCTCCCGTCAGTCACAAAACCGAAACCCTAGGGAAATCTCCATAGTCCGTTGGAGTATTGTGTAGAAGTTGGTTAGAACTTCTAAGGGTGGTTTAGAGCGGTTGAGCGCCTGAGTCGAGCTAAACGATTGCCCAGATCGACTTTAAGCTAGGATAATTATGGGCTTATCGAGGTAATTATCTTGTCCTCTATTGTAATTGGAAATTACATAATTGCTTGAATATATAGTTGAAGTATACTATATAATGGAACTGAACGTAGTTATCGCAATGTCTTTTGACTTAAGCCCGAATAATACTTACGGCAATGTCTTGCGACTTAAGCCCAATTTAAAGAAGAGTAATCGAATCAGAATTACATAGGGTTGTATTAAGAGACTTGTGTAGTAGTACCGTGAGTAGAATTGTACCCGTTTGGGTTAGATATATAACCCCCTGGTTGGCTTCGTAGCCTCGATAGAGAGAGATTTACGTCATGGGGAGGTGCCGAATTTTCTCAGAATGTTCTACGAAGAGACCTAATGTTAATAAGTCACCTTGTGGCCTTATAGGTCAAGTACTACGTGTGGTGCGATCTACGTGGCTTGGGAGTAGCCGGCGGAAGTACTGAGCGTTTTGCTATTAGTCGATACTGCCGCGAGGTATGTGAACCTCTTCCTATCTCTTCTAGCATGATATGTGTGAACTATGTAGTACGGTAGACGCATACGTATAAATGTATTTGATTGGTTTAAAACATAAAGTGTTATAACGGCTTTATGGGAAGTTGGTTATAACAGCTTTATGTTGGTAAGAAAATACTTGTGGTTTTTAAAAAAAGGTAACTGATTTGAACTATAACTGGCTTGTTATATGTTAATAATGAACTTGAAGTATTTCAAAAGATTTTTGAATCATTTTGAAAGAAGAAGTAATAAAAGGTTTTAAAAAGAGTTATACTAGCTTTATGGGAAGTTAGGTATAACGGCTTAAGAATGGTTTACTGATGTTAGAAGTTAAGAGACTTGATCTTATAAGATAAGAGACTTAACTTATTTGTTTTAATGTGAATGTTTGTGTGAAACCTCATTCGTGAGTAATGAGTACTTGGTTTTATTTAAAGGGATAATGTTTTACTGATTTCGGAAATCAGAATGTGTATCGACAGACCACTGCAGCGTTAATAAAGGAAAATGTATTAAATAATGATGAATTGTATTAAACCGGAGAAACCTCCATCCGCATAGAAACTAAGATGAGACAAAATGATATACATTTTCTAGATCATGGCTGCTGTAATAAGAATGTTGTAAACAAGAATAACCTACTCTCACGTGAGACATATATTACTCAATTGTTCTAAAAAGGAATCAAGTGATTAAGTTTATGAACTATGAAACCATTTGAAAATGAGAAGCTTGAGTAATTGAAACTAGGCAAACCGAACTTAGGAAAAGAATGTTGTTACTTGATTTTGAAAAGGAATGTGGGTTGGTCATTCTAATACTACTGTATCGGGTGACTTTTATAAAAGTAATGGATCTCTTTTAAAAGAACTTAACGATGTAGTACTTGGGGTTAAAACCCGACTTTGGCATAAAATGAAAGTACTCGAGTCAGGTATAACTTGCCTATGTTTGTTGTGTAACTTGCTTATGCATGTTGTTGTGAAACTTGCCTATGCTTATTGTGATAGCCTTTGTGCAAGGAATGTATTTCACTCGACTCACCGTTCATCCGAATGTATCTCACTCGACTACCGGTTCATCCGGAATGTATCTCACTCGACTACCGTTCATCCGAATGTATCTCACTTGACTACGGTTCATCCGAATGTGTTCACTCGACACGGTTCATCCGGAATGTATTTCACTTGACTAATGGTTCATTCCGGAATGTATTTCACTCGACTACGGCCATCCGAATGTATTCCACTCGACTTGGCATGATCGCTTTTATGTTGTGAATCAGAGTTTGATTATCATACATGTCTCCCGCTTTATATAGACCATTATGATTTCATTTACTGATTTATATTTTAGCTTCACATACTTTGTTGTCAGATCGACTCCTTCGGCCGCGTTCATGCCGCGTTGAGGTACACCGCCGTTGATCCTAGCTCGTGGTCACTCGGCGCTTGGGAAGCTCCGCTTTCTCCGAGGCTTATCATGGTATAGTCCCCTCGTAGTAAGTGTTTACATTCGGGGGTTTCAAGGGCCCCGTCCCGCCATTGTTGTCGTATCATTCTTAGAGGTGCAGTAATCTTGTTGTGTGGTGGTTTGTAAAAAGGATTAAACTGTTCATGTTAAAAGTTGTCATTTATATATATGCCGAAAGGCAAGTTTTTCTCAGATTACCGTTTGTACTTCATTTGTTTCATGTATGTGTTTTATGTTCCGCTGATTACTCTGATGTTGTATCACTAGGGTGCCCGGGGTAAGGCACCAGTCACGGGCCCCGGAACGGGTCGTGACACTTTTAGCCCTTGGGTGGGAGCTTTTGTAGTGATGGAGGTGATTCCTCGTGGACTTGGATGTAAGTATTTGTGCGGGTTGTATTGTGGCCAGGTGGGGCATGTTTGTTTTTGTAAGTATGGTAGTGCAGACTATACTGGCGCATGTTTGTTTTGAGACTTAGAAGGAACATTCGGGACGAATGTTTCTAAGGAGGAGAGAATGTTATACCCCGTATTTCCAGAGTATGTACGTGAGGGCGTACGTATAAAAGTTTAAGCCTTAAGTTAGGCTAGGACCGAAAATTATTGTTCACAAGTACCGAAAAGAATCGTTTTTCGTCGAAACGTTTTACAAGACTTGCGAAGGGAAAATTACGGCTATGTCATTTCTAATTTTTGCGGATTTTTCCGAGAGATGAAACATTTTGGACCAACGGGAGGGTGACATGTGTCACCCTCACATGGGACGTTGTGATGGGCGGCTAGTGGACGAATTGGGGTCTTGGGTTAGGTAGGATATTTGTGATAGTTGATGTGGTAGATGGATAAGGTACACATGGATGAATCCTCACCCTACACTTGCCTACCACTTGGCTTGATTCGCCCTTGGTTGTCCTATAAATACCCCTTAGTTGATGAACTTCTTCATCCTAAAATAGTTTCTAAGTCTTGAAAGTTCTCTCCCCAGTGTAGTGGTTCGCCCAAGCCTCCCTTGAGAAGGCCCTCGTCGGCGGGTATACCCCCCCTCCTAGTGGCCTTGGCCGAGTGGTACACCCCCCCTCCCTTGCCTAGTTGTTCTCGCAAAATACTACCCCCCTCTTGGTAGAAATACTCTCCAAGTATTGTTACTATACCTAAATACCTTGTAGTATTCCAAGGTTACCCCTATACTAAAAGCCCAGAAATACCATTATACTTCCTTCACTACTAAATGAAACCCTAAGGAAAATCTTCACATTGGTTGAAGTATTAGGAATAAGTTTCGTAGAACTTCTAAGGGTTGTTTGGAGCGGGTTGGAGCACCCGGAGTAGGAGCTAAACGTTGCTCAGGATCGACATTAAACTTGGATAATTTTGGGCTTACCGAGGTAAATAATCCTATCCTTCTATTGTAATTGGAAATTACATACTGTAGTTGTATAGAAATGAATATTAGATTCATAGAAGAGAATTGAACTGTAATAGAAGGATATTTCAGAATAGACTTGAACTGAAATCACATCAGAAGAATATTCTACAAGAGTAGTCTAGGCATTGATAGACTTGTATAACCTTTATAGGTTGATTGATCTGCGAGTAGCATGTACTACTTGAAAGGTGGACGAGGCTAGCCGGGTTATAGCCGTGGAGCGTTTTGCTAATAGTCGATAATCGTCGCGAGGTATGTGATCCTTCCTATCCTCTTGAGCATGATATTTTAAAAGAATATATATATAGTACGGTAGACGTACGTGTGTTAACTGAACATAGTTGTACGGCAATGTCTTTTGACTTAAGCCTGAATAATAAGAATCTTGAAGTATTTCAAAAGAATTAAGAAACCTTTTTGAAAGAAGAGTAATACTTGGTTTTAAAAGCTTAAGAGTTATACTAGCTTTATGGGAAGTTAGGTATAACGACTTAAGAGAGATAAAAAGAATGGTTTATTAATTTTAGAAGTTAAGAGACTTGATCTTAAAAGATAAGAGACTTGACTTAAATAAATTAATATGAGTTTTTGTGTGAAACCTCATTCGTGAGTAATGAGTACTTGGTTTGTAAAAGGAATAATGTTTCTTGATTTGGAAATGAGAATAAGTATCGAACAAACCACAAAGCGCTAATAAGTGGAAATGTATTGACTAATAAAGTATTATTAAAACCAAGAGAAACCTCCATCCGCATGTAAGCTAAGATGAGACAAAATGATATTACATTTCCTAGATCATGGCTGCTTAAATAAGATTGATTATGAACAAGAATAACCTACTCACATATAAGGCATATGTTTCTCAAATTGTTTTAAAGGAGAATTATATCATTAAGTGATTAAAACTATGAACTACGAAACCTTTCGAAAATGAGAAACTTGAGCATTTGAAATTAGGCAAACTTGAACGTTTGGAAAATAATGTGGTTACTTGATTTTACAAAGGGAAGTGTTTTGGTTTACTTAAAAAGATAGTCACTCTATTTTTATACTACGGGTATTGTGTGACTTTTGTGAAAGAAACGGATCTTTTAAAGAGTTAATGTATGATGTACTTTGGGGATAAATACCCGAACTTGTTAAACTTTAAGCCCGTTGTACTGTTATTATATCACATACCCCCTTTACTTGTTATACCGAGGGCTTGCCACCCTTGATGCGGGTCTATACGGCCTATGCGGTCTATGTGACTATGCGAGCGGCGGTATGCTCCAGATTGATCATTAAGGTGTTTTATCCCGATGGGGATGCCCTACGCGGTCGTGTGACTATGCGGTCTATTGAGACTATGCGGATCGCGGAGTCCAGGAGGGTACCGGGGTTAGCTACCACCGATGCGGGTCTATACGACCTATGCGGGTCTATGTGTGACCTATGCGGGCTGCGGGAAGTCCAGGATTAGGCACGCATAATGATAATATGGGCGATTGACCTTGCTTCGATCATTAGCGGCCTAGAAAAGACCGATTCTGATGATATCTATTTCACTCTTGTTTATGTTGCGGAGTGAGACCCATAGTTATAATTGAGTGATGACTTTGAGGCGTGAGTCCACGACTTGACATATTTGCTTATTTATTGTGAATCGTAGTTTGATTATCATACATGTCTCCCGCTTTATATAGACTACTATGATTTCATTTACGTGATTTTCGCCACATACTTGGTACCGTTGTATCGACCTCCTTCGAGGCCGTTCACGCCGCGGTAGAGGTACACCGCCGTTGATCCTAGCTCGTGGTCACATTTCGTTTGGGAAGCTCCGTTTTTGGAGGCTTATCAGTGGTATAGTCCTCGTCGTTGTAGGTGCTTACATTCAGGGTATGGCGGGCCCCGTCCCGCCATTGTTGTCATATCACTCTTAGAGGTCTGTAGTACTGTTGTGGGCAAAATTGTAAAAAGGGATGTAACTGTTCTAGTTGATATATATATATATGCCGCAAGGCATGTTTTTCTTAGATAACTGTTTTTCACTTCACTTTATTCATGTCTTGTTTTATATTGCCGATTACTCGATGTATGGCTACTGGGTGCCCGGTAGGCACGATCCACGCCCGGTTCGGTCGTGACAAAAGTGGTATCGAGCGATTAATCCTCGGAAAGTGTCTACGCATCGTATCTAGTAAGTCTTGATTATCGGTGTGTTGTGCACCACACCAATAATCGTGAGGCTATAGGATATTTAGGATTGGTTTCCATTCTTCTCACTCGAGATCGTGCCTTAGAGCCGGGTTATAAGTTGGACCCTCTAACGTATTTCTTTCCCTTACCGTTATGCCTCGCGTAAGGCAACCCGCCCGAAGGGCAAGGCAGCGAGGAGGCGAGTAAATCTGAGGGTTACGAGGGCACAGCCCAACCATCACCTTGGGTGGTGCTTCATTCGGGAGTTCGCAACGTCGCCCCCAGAAGTTTAGCACGCAAGCAGCTCCATGCGGCCATGATGTATGAGCCTTCGCCCAGCAGGAACAAAGAATATGGATTAAAAGGAATGGACACATTAGCTAGGATTTTAGCAACTGGAGAATATAGAGTGCACCGATATATCACGTCTTGATGACTATCTAAAGAAAGGATGTGCAAGAGTAGCTCTTGATCGAGCTTGAGCATGGCACGTATGCGGGCTTATGCGCAGCAGCCGAGAAACGTAGGATCAACGGGTTAACCAAAATCAGCGTAAGAGGCCGGTCGGCAGGTCCTTTGGTAACTTTCAGGCGAATCGCCTCCAGCAGATCGATATGCGCTCCGCTGAGCAGTGGTCCTCCGGGGTTCGGGACGTTCGAGTATGCCGGAGTTGGTCGAGCTCCGGGGCTTCGTTCACGATACACGAAGTTTTCCCCAATGTTCGCGTGTGGTAGACGCCACCCTGGGAATGTCGTCTTTTTGTCGAGCTTTTTATACTTACGCCAAGGGGCCATTTTGCGAGGAATTGTCCGACTGCAGGTGGCGCGATGTAGAGACTCACCTTGAGGATCGGTGGCTAGTTAATCACCTTCCTAGCTATGCCTCACGGGCGTGATTGATTAGAACGACAGCGGAAGTGAAGCGGTAGATACACGTATATCCTTGAACCCTCTAGAGATTGTAGGTGTGATAAGATAAGCGTATCTTAAGTGTTATGTTCAGATAACATAAGTGTTAATTGTGATTAGAAATCATGGTTAGTTAACCGGGTAAGATTGGGGGGAAGAGAAAGTATGAGCCTTAGAGTTTTATACGTAGGGACCTTAGAGGTAAGGCCATCTCGAGTAAAAGATGTTTTTTTATGTGTTTGACTTTATCTGAGTGCATAGTGCACGTGAGATATAGTTGTATAATAAGTCCCTGAGTAGTGTGGAATGAAAGAGGGTAGTTGAACTAAGAAGACCACTAGGTTTTCGTGACTTGATTAGTGAGATCGTTCCGGATCGGGGAACAAGAGTTTTTGCGCGATAGCGGGTCGGGTTGAGGACCAATCGCGGGTCAACCCGCGACCTGTTTTGTGGTGGGGTCAGTTCGGGGTGGTCCCAACAGGTGGTAGGGTCACGAGGGTGTTAGGCCCAAGTTTAGTAAACCAGCGTACGAGTTCGTGGATGCGTTCGACCAGTAGTCGGGCCGATGAGGTCAGCCCATCTTGTCCTTCAGTCAGGACTGTTCCCTCGGCAGAGAGTTATGCGAGATGTTATTTATCAGGAAGGTTGTAAGGCTGCACGAGGTGCCTACTTTCACCTTATGACAGACAGTGAAGCCCAGGTTGTGGCTATTTCGTTTTCCGGAAGTTTTACCAGGCAGCGTTGAGAAACTCAGGTGAGTCTCGATCGCGTTCGCCTCGGCGGTGTTTGGATTTCGGGTAGCCGTAAGGATTGTTGCCTCCGGTTAAGGGAGTGTTTTATAACCACCATTTCAGATTCGGATATCGCCACGAAGCCTCGTAGGGCGGTAGTGTAAGTTCCGGCCGATTGGTTCGATGTTGGCAAAGTTCGATAGTTGGTTCATACTTGTTTGGCGAGATGTGGATAGGGTAAGCCTATCCGGAGAGGTTATCGGCAGCTCGAGTCAAATGAAGTCGTGCGGATAATCGGCGGCGACGCTGAGTTCAAAGTGGGCGGTGGTCTTCAAGGTACCACCCCGGAAAGGTGTGACGAGTTTGGGAAACAGAGAAACTTAGCCCGAGTTACTTGGGCCTTTCGGATCATGTGAAGAGTAGGCGGGTTGCCTATATGTTAGCTTTTGTCGTCCGACTTAGAGGCGATGTCCGATCCTTCATGTTGTTAGGTTCGGAAAAGTATCGAGATCCATCCGAGTATTCCCGATTAATGATGATCAAGTTGGAGGTAGTAACCCAGAGATTTTTGAAATTGATGCAGTAACAGAAATGTGGTAAGTTATGAGAAAGAGTTCGAGTGTACGAGAAGGGTACGACGAGTAAGGGAAGTAGCGAGCATGTGTTAAGAACATAGAAGTGATCATTTCGTTTGTAAAGAAAATGTGCGAAGGGAGTATCTTTTAGCCCTCAGCGGAGCTTTTGTAGTGATGGAGGTGATTCCTCGTGGACTTGGATGTAAGTATTTGCGCGGGTTGTATTGTGGCCAGGTGGGGCATGTTTGTTTTTGTAAGTATGGTAGTGCAGACTATACTGGCGCATGTTTGTTTTGAGACTTAGAAGGAACATTCGGGACGAATGTTTCTAAGGAGGGGAGAATGTTATACCCCGTATTTCCAGAGTATGTACGTGAGGGCGTACGTATAAAAGTTTAAGCCTTAAGTTAGGCTAGGACCGAAAATTATTGTTCACAAGTACCGAAAAGAATCGTTTTTCGACGAAACGTTTTACAAGACTTGCGAAGGGAAAATTACGGCTATGTCATTTATAATTTTTGCGGATTTTTCCGAGAGATGAAACATTTTGGACCAACGGGAGGGTGACATGTGTCACCCTCACATGGGACGTTGTGATGGGCGGCTAGTGGACGAATTGGGGTCTTGGGTTAGGTAGGATATTTGTGATAGTTGATGTGGTAGATGGATAAGGTACACATGGATGAATCCTCACCCTACACTTGCCTACCACTTGGCTTGATCTTGGCCCTTAGTTGTCCTATAAATACCCCCCCTTAGTTGATGAACTTCTTCATCCTAAAATAGTTTCTAAGTCTTGAAAGTTCTCTCCCCCTTAGTGTAGTGGTTCGTCCAAGCCTCCCCCTTTGAGAAGGCCCTGGCCGAGGTACACCCTCCTAGTGGCCTCGCCGAGTGGTACACCCCCCTTGCCTAGTTGTTCTCAAAATACTACCCCCTCTTGGTAGAAATACTTCCAAGTATTGTTACTATACCTAAATACCTTGTAGTATTCCAAGGTTACCCTATACTAAAAGCCCGTAAATACCATTATACTTCCCTTCACTACTAAACGAAACCCTAAGGAAAATCTTCACAGTTGGTCAAGTATTAGAAGAAGTTTCGTAGAACTTCTAAGGGTTGTTTGGAGCGGTGGAGCACCCGAGTAGAGCTAAACGTTGCTCGGGATCGACATTAAACTTGGATAATTTTGGGCTTACCGAGGTAAATAATCCTATCCTTCTATTGTAATTGGAAATTACATACCGTAGTTGTATAGAAATGAATATAAGATTCATGTAAGAGAATTGAATCGTAATAGAAGGATATTTCAGAATAGACTTGAACTGAAATCACATCAGAAGAATATTCTACAAGAGTAGTCTATGCATTGATAGACTTGTATAACCTTTATAGGTTGATTGATCTGCGAGTAGCATGTACTACTTGAAAGGTGGACGAGGCTAGCCGGGTTATAGCCGTGGAGCGTTTTGCTAATAGTCGATAATCGTCGCGAGGTATGTGATCCTTCCTATCCTCTTGAGCATGATATTTTAAAAGAATATATATATAGTACGGTAGACGTACGTGTGTTAACTGAACATAGTTGTACGGCAATGTCTTTTGACTTAAGCCTGAATAATAAGAATCTTGAAGTATTTCAAAAGAATTAAGAAACCTTTTTGAAAGAAGAGTAATACTTGGTTTTAAAAGATTAAGAGTTATACTAGCTTTATGGAAAGTTAGGTATAACGACTTAAGAGAGATAAAAAGAATGGTTTATTAATTTTAGAAGTTAAGAGACTTGATCTTAAAAGATAAGAGACTTGACTTAAATAAATTAGTATGAGTTTTTGTGTGAAACCTCATTCGTGAGTAATGAGTACTTGTTTTGTAAAAGGAATAATGTTTTACTGATTTCGGAAATGAGAATAAGTATCGAACAAACCACAGCAGCGCTAATAAGGGAAATGTATTGACTAATAAAGTATTATTAAAACCAGTAGAAACCTCCATCTGCATAGAAGCTAAGATGAGACAAAATGATATTACATTTCCTAGATCATGGCTGCTTAAATAAGATTGATTATGAACAAGAATAACCTACTCACATATAAGGCATATGTTTCTCAAATTGTTTTAAAGGAGAATTATATCATTAAGTGATTAAAACTATGAACTACGAAACCTTTCGAAAATGAGAAACTTGAGCATTTGAAATTAGGCAAACTTGAACGTTTGGAAAATAATGTGGTTACTTGATTTTACAAAGGGAAGTGTTTTGGTTTACTTAAAAAGATAGTCACTCTATTTTTATACTACGGGTATTGTGTGACTTTTGTGAAAGAAACGGATCTTTTAAAGAGTTAATGTATGAAGTACTTTGGGGATAAATACCCGAACTTGTTAAACTTTAAGCCCGTTGTACTGTTATTATATCACATACCCCCTTGACTTGTTATACCGAGGGCTTGCCACCCTTGATGCGGGTCTATACGGCCTATGCGGTCTATGTGACTATGCGGAGCAGCGGTATGCTCGAGATTGATCATTCGGTGTTTTATCCCGACGCGGGATGCCCTATGCGGCTCAGGTGACTACGCGTCTATTGAGACTATGCGATCGCGGAGTCCGGGAGGGTACCGGTTAGCTACCCCGACGCGTCTATGTGTGACCTATGCGGCTGCGGAAGTCGAGATTAGGCACGCATAATGATACTATGGGCGATTAGCCTTGCTTCGATCATTAGCGGCCTAGAAAAGACCGATTCTGATATCTATTTCACTCTTGTTTATGTTGTGGCGTGAGACCCATAGTTATAATTGAGTGATGACTTTGAGCGTGAGTCCCCGACTTGACATGATCGCTATTTATCAGGAATCGTAGTTTGGTTATCATACATGTCTCCCGCTTTATATAGACTACTATGATTTCTTTTACGATATTTTCGCCACATACTTGGTACTGTTATGATCGACCTCCTTCGGGCTGCGTTCATGCCACGGTAGAGGTACACCGCCGTTGATCCTAGCTCGTGGTCACAAGCGTTTGGGAAGCTCCGTTTTCCGAGGCTTATCATGGTATAGTCCCCGTCAGGTGCTTACATTCGGGGTATGGCGGCCCCATTCCGCCATTGTTGTCATATCACTCTTGAGGTCCGTAGTATCTTGTGGGCAATTGTAAAAGGGATGTAATCGTCTAGTTTATCTATATATATATATGCCGCAAGGCAAGTTTTTCTCAGATATCTGTTTTTCACTTCACTGTATTCATGTCTTGTTTTATATTCCGCTGATTACTCTGATGTATGGCTACTGGTGCCGGTAGGCACGATCACGCCCGGTTCGGTCGTGACAAAAGTGGTATCGTGAGCGCTTAATCCTGAAAGTGTCTACATGTCGTATCTAGTAGTCTTGATTATCGGTGTTGTGCACCACACCAATAATCGTGAGGCTATAGGATATTTAGGATTGGTTTCCATTCTTCTCACTCGAGATCGTGCCTTAGAGTTGTGTTATAAGTTGGACCCTCTAACGTATTTCTTTCCCTTACCGCTATGCCTCGCGTAAGGCAACCCGCCCGAAGGGCAAGGCACCGAGGAGTCGCGAGTAAGTACGTAGGGTTACGAGGCACAGCCCAACCATCACCGGGTGGTGCTTCATTCGGGAGTTCTCACGTCGCCACGGCCCAGCAAAGTTTAGCACGCGGCGATAGCCTCATCGCGCCATGATGTATGAGCCTTCGGGCCCACGACCAGAACAAAGAATATGGATTAAAAGGAATGGACATGTTACTAGCTAGATTTTAGCAACCAGAGAATATAGAGTGCACCGATATATCACGGTCTTGATGACTATCTAAAGAAAGGATGTGCAAGTAGCTCTTCAAAGCTTGAGCATGGCACGTATGCGCTTATGCCGCAGCCGAGAAACGTAGGATCAACGGGTTAACCAAAATCAGCGAAGAGGCCGACGGCAGGTCCTTTGGTAACTTTCGAGGCGAATCGCCTCGCCAGCAGATCGATATGCGCCCGCTGAAGCAGTGGTCCTCCGAGGTTCGTGACGCTCGAGTATGCCGGAGTTGGTCGAGCTCCGGGGCTTCGGTTCACGATACACGAAGGTTTTCCCAATGTTCGCGGTGCGCACGTCACCTCGAAATGTCGTCTTTTTTGTCGAGCTTGTTATACTTACGGCGGAAGGGCCATTTTGCGAGGAATTGTCCGACTAGAGGTGGCGCGATGTAGAGACTCACCTTCAGATCGGTGGCTAATTAATCACCTTTCCCTAGCTATGCGCCTACGGCGGGATTGATTAGAACGACAAAGGGAAGTGAAGCGGTAGATACATGTATATCCTTGAACCTCTGAGATTGTAGGTGTGATAAGATAAGCGTATCTTAAGTGTTATGTTCAGATAACATAAGTGTTAATTGTGATTAGAAATCATGGTTAGTTAACCTGTAAGATTGGGGCGAGAAAGTGTGAGCCTTAGAGTTTTATACGTAGGGACCTTAGAGGTAAGGCCATCTCGAGTAAAAGATGTATTTTTTTTTGTGTTTGACTTTATCGAGTGCATAGTGCACGTGAGATATAGTTGTATAATAAGTCCCTGAGTAGTGTGGAATGAAAGAGGGTAGTCGAACTAAGAAGACCACTAGGTTTTCGTGACTTGATTAGTGAGATCGTTCCGGATCGGGGAACAAGAGTTTTTGCGCGATAGCGGATCGGGTTGAGGACCAATCGCGGGTCAACCCGCGAGCGCTTTTTGTGGGTCGGTTCGGGTGGTCCCGCCAGGTGATAGGGTCACGAGGGTGTTAGGCCCAAGTTTAGTAAACCAGCGTACGAGTTCGTGGATGCGTTCGACCAGTAGTCGGGCCGATGAGGTCAGCCCATCTTGTCCTTCGCCAGATCGCTCCTCGCAGAGTTATGCGAGATGTTATTTATCGAAGGTTGTAAGGCTGCACGTGTGCCTACTTTCACCTTATGACGCATGTGAAGCCCGTGTGGCTATTTCGTTTCCTAAGTTTTACCAGCGGGGTTGAGAACTCAGGTGAGTCTCGAGATCGCATTCGCCTCGCCGTTGTTTGGATTTCGTGGGTAGTAAGGATTGTTGCCTCCGGTTAAGGGAGTATTTTATAACCACCATTTCAAGATTCGGATATCGCCTTACGAAGCCTCGTAGGGCGGTAGTGTAAGTCACGTCGATTGGTTCGATGTTGGCAAAGTTCAGATAGTTGGTTCATACTTGTTTCGGCAGGATGTGGATAGGGTGAAGCCTATCCAGGAGAGGTTATCGGCAGCTCAGAGTCAACGGAAGTCGTGCGGATAATCGGCGACGACGCTTGGAGTTCAGGTGGACGGTGGGTCTTCTTGAAGGTACCACCCCGGAAAGGGTGTGACGAGTTTGGGAAACAGAGGAAACTTAGCCCGAGTTACTTTGGGCCTTTCAGATCATGTGAAGAGTAGGCCAGGTTGCCTATATGTTAGCTTTTGCCGTCCGACTTAGGAGGCAGTATGTCCGGTCCTTCATGTTGTTAGGTTCGGAAAAGTATCGGAGATCCATCCAGAGTATTCGATTAATGATGATCAAGTCGAGGTAGTAACCCAGAGATTTTTGAAATTGATGCAGTAACAGAAATGTGGTAAGTTATGAGAAAGAGTTCGAGTGTACGAGAAGGGTACGACGAGTAAGGGAAGTAGCGAGCATGTGTTAAGAACATAGAAGTGATCATTTCGTTTGTAAAGAAAAGGTGCGAAGGGAGTATCTTTTAGCCCTTGGGTGGGAGCTTTTGTAGTGATGGAGGTGATTCCTCGTGGACTTGGATGTAAGTATTTGTGCGGGTTGTATTGTGGCCATGTGGGGCATGTTTGTTTTTGTAAGTATGGTAGTGCAGACTATACTGGCGCATGTTTGTTTTGAGACTTAGAAGGAACATTCGGGACGAATGTTTCTAAGGAGGGGAGAATGTTATACCCCGTATTTCCAGAGTATGTACGTGAGGGCGTACGTATAAAATTTTAAGCCTTAAGTTAGGCTAGGACCGAAAATTATTGTTCACAAGTACCGAAAAGAATCGTTTTTTGTCGAAACGTTTTACAAGACTTCATGGGCGGAAAATTACGGCTATGTCATTTCTAATTTTTGCGGATTTTTCCGAGAGATGAAACATTTTGGACCAACGGGAGGGTGACATGTGTCACCCTCACATGGGACGTTGTGATGAGCGGCTAGTGGACGAATTGGGGTCTTGGGTTAGGTAGGATATTTGTGATAGTTGATGTGGTAGATGGATAAGGTACACATGGATGAATCCTCACCCTACACTTGCCTACCACTTGGCTTGATCTTGGCCCTTGGTTGTCCTATAAATACCCCCCCTTAGTTGATGAACTTCTTCATCCTAAAATAGTTTCTAAGTCTTGAAAGTTCTCTCCCCCTTAGTGTAGTGGTTCTTACAAGCCTCCCCCTTTGAGAAGGCCCTTGGCCGAGGGGTACACCCCTCCCAAGTGGCCTCGCCGAGTGGTACACCCCCTTGCCTAGTTGTTCTCGCAAAATACTACCCCCCTCTTGGTAGAAATACTCTCCAAGTATTGTTACTATACCTAAATACCTTGTAGTATTCCAAGGTTACCCCTATACTAAAAGCCCAGAAATACCATTATACTTCCCTTCAGTCACTAAATGAAACCCTAAGGAAAATCTTCACAGTTGGTTGAAGTATTAGGAAGAAGTTTCGTAGAACTTCTAAGGGTTGTTTGGAGCGGGTTGGAGCACCCGGAGTAGGAGCTAAACGTTGCTCAGGATCGACATTAAACTTGGATAATTTTGGGCTTACCGAGGTAAATAATCCTATCCTTCTATTGTAATTGGAAATTACATACTGTAGTTGTATAGAAATGAATATTAGATTCATAGAAGAGAATTGAATCGTAATAGAAGGATATTTCGAATAGACTTGAACAAATCACATCGTTAATATTCTACAAGAGTAGTCTAGGCATTGATAGACTTGTATAACCTTTATAGGTTGATTGATCTGCGAGTAGCATGTACTACTTGAAAGGTGGACGAGGCTAGCCGAGTTATAGCCGTGGAGCGTTTTGCTAATAGTCGATAATCGTCGCGAGGTATGTGATCCTTCCTATCCTCTTGAGCATGATATTTTAAAAGAATATATATATATAGTACGGTAGACGTACGTGTGTTAACTGAACATAGTTGTACGACAATGTCTTTTGACTTAAGCCTGAATAATAAGAATCTTGAAGTATTTCAAAAGAATTAAGAAACCTTTTTGAAAGAAGAGTAATACTTGGTTTTAAAAGCTTAAGAGTTATACTAGCTTTATGGGAAGTTAGGTATAACGACTTAAGAGAGATAAAAAGAATGGTTTATTAATTTTAGAAGTTAAGAGACTTGATCTTAAAAGATAAGAGACTTGACTTAAATAAATTAATATGAGTTTTTGTGTGAAACCTCATTCGTGAGTAATGAGTACTTGGTTTGTAAAAGGAATAATGTTTTACTGATTTCGGAAATGAGAATAAGTATCGAACAAACCACAGCAGCGCTAATAAGGGAAATGTATTGACTAATAAAGTATTATTAAAACCAGTAGAAACCTCCATCTGCATAGAAGCTAAGATGAGACAAAATGATATTACATTTCCTAGATCATGGCTGCTTAAATAAGATTGATTATGAACAAGAATAACCTACTCACATATAAGGCATATGTTTCTCAAATTGTTTTAAAGGAGAATTATATCATTAAGTGATTAAAACTATGAACTACGAAACCTTTCGAAAATGAGAAACTTGAGCATTTGAAATTAGGCAAACTTGAACGTTTGGAAAATAATGTGGTTACTTGATTTTACAAAGGGAAGTGTTTTGGTTTACTTAAAAAGATAGTCACTCTATTTTTATACTACGGGTATTGTGTGACTTTTGTGAAAGAAACGGATCTTTTAAAGAGTTAATGTATGAAGTACTTTGGGGATAAATACCCGAACTTGTTAAACTTTAAGCCCGTTGTACTGTTATTATATCACATACCCCCTTGACTTGTTATACCGAGGGCTTGCCACCCTTGATGCGCGGTCTATACGGCCTATCACGGTCTATGTGACTATGCGAGCGCGGTATGCTCCGTGATTGATCATTCGGTGTTTTATCCCGATGCGGGATGCCCTATGCGATCCGTGTGACTATGAAGTCTATTGAGACTATGCGGATCGCGGAGTCCGGAGGGTACCGGGTTAGCTACCCCGACGCGTCTATACGACCTACGCGTCTACATGTGACCTATGCGTCGCGGAAGTCCAGGATTAGGCACGCATAATGATAATATGGGCGATTGACCTTGCTTCGATCATTAGCGGCCTAGAAAAGACCAGTTACAGTATATCTATTTCACTCTTGTTTATGTTGTGGGAGTGAGACCCATAGTTATAATTGAGTGATGACTTTGAGGGCGTGAGTCCACGACTTGACATGATCGCTATTTATTGTGAATCGTAGTTTGGTTATCATACATGTCTCTCGCTTTATATAGACTACTATGATTTCATTTACGTATTTTCGATTTCACATACTTGGTACTGTTATCGACCTCCTTCGGGCCGCGTTCATGCCGCAGTAGAGGTACACCGCCGTTGATCCTAGCTCGTGGTCACAAGCGTTGGGAAGCTCCGCTTTCCGAGGCTTATCGTGGTATAGTCCCCGTCGTTGTAGGTGCTTACATTCAGGTATGGCGGGCCCCGTCCCGCCATTGTTGTCATATCACTCTTAGAGGTGCGTAGTAATCTTGCCAGGCGAATTGTAAAAAGGGATGTAATCGTCTAGTTGATATATATATATATGCCGCAAGGCAAGTTTTTCTCGAATAACTGCTTTTTCACTTCACTTTATTCATGTCTTGTTTTATATTCCGATTACTCGATGTATGGCTACTGGTGCCCGGTAGGCACGATCACGGGCCGGTTCGGTCGTGACAAAAGTGGTATCGAGAGCGATTAATCTCTGGAAAGTGTCTACGCACCGTATCTAGTAGTCTTGATTATCGGTGTGTTGTGCACCACACCAATAATCGTGAGGCTATAGGATATTTAGGATTGGTTTCCATTCTTCTCACTCGAGATCGTGCCTTAGAGATGTGTTATAAGTTGGACCTCTAACGTATTTCTTTCCCTACCGCTATGCCTCCGCGTAGGCAACCCGCCCGAAGGGCAAGGCAATGAGGAGCCGCGAGTAAGTACAGAGGTTACGAGGGCACATGCCCAACTATCACCGGTGGTGCTTCATTCGGGAGTTACTCGCGACGCCAGCAGAAGTTTAGCACAATGGCAGTAGATTCCATCGCGGCCATGATGTATGAGCCTTCGCCCACGACCGGGAACAAAGAATATGGATTAAAAGGAATGGACTCACATTAGCTAGGATTTTAGCAACCAGAGAATATAGAGTGCACCGATATATCACGGTCTTGATGACTATCTAAAGAAAGGATGTGCAAGAGTATCTCTTCAAAGCTTGAGCATGGCACGTATGCGGGCTTATGCGCAGCAGTCGAGAAACGTAGGATCAACGTTAACCAAAATCAGCGTAAGAGGCCGGTCGGCAGGTCCTTTGGTAACTTTCGAGGCGAATCGCCTCAGCAGATCGATATGCGCCTCCGCTTAAACAGTGGTCTCTACGAGGTTCGGGACGTTGAGTATGCCGGAGTTGGTCGAGCTCCGTGGCTTCGGTTCACGAATACACGAAGGTTTTCCCAATGTTCGCGGTGTGGCGCACGCCACCTCGGGAATGTCGCTTTTTTGTCGAGCTTGTTATACTTACACGGCCAGGCCATTTTGCGAGGAATTGTCCTACTAGAGTGGCGCGGATGTAGAGACTCACCTTCGTGATCGGTGGCTAGTTAATCACCTTCCTAGCTATGCGCTCACGCGGTGATTGGTTAGAACGACAAAGGGGAAGTGAAGCGGTAGATACATGTATATCCTTGAACCCTCTAGAGATTGTAGGTGTGATAAGATAAGCGTATCTTAAGTGTTATGTTCAGATAACATAAGTGTTAATTGTGATTAGAAATCATGGTTAGTTAACCGGGTAAGATTGGGGGGCAGAGAAAGTGTGAGCCTTAGAGTTTTATACGTAGGGACCTTAGAGGTAAGGCCATCTCGAGTAAAAGATGTATTTTTTTATGTGTTTGACCCTTATCGGAGTGCATAGTGCACGTGAGATATAGTTGTATAATAAGTCCCTGAGTAGTGTGGAATGAAAGAGGGTAGTTGAACTAAGAAGACCACTAGGTTTTCGTGACTTGATTAGTGAGATCGTTCCGGATCGGGGAACAAGAGTTTTTGGCGCGATAATGGTCGGTTGAGGATCAATCGCGGGTCAACCCGCGACTGTTTTGTGGTGGGTCCGGGGTGGTCCCGCCAGGTGGTAGGGTCACGAGGTGTTAGGCCCAAGTTTAGTAAACCAACGTACGAGTTCGTGGATGCGTTCGACCAGTAGTCGGGCCGATGAGGTCAGCCCATCTTGTCCTTCGCCGTGATTCCTCGGCGCAGAGTTATGCGAGATGTTATTTATCAGGAAGGTTGTAAGGATGCACGAGGTGCCTACTTTCACCTTATGACAGACAGTGAAGCCCAGGTTGTGGCTATTTCGTTTTCCGGAAGTTTTACCAGGCAGGGTTGAAGAACTCAGGTGAGTCTCAGTATCGCATTCGCCCTCGGGCCAGTGTTTGGATTTCAGGGGTAGCTGTAAGGATTGTTGCCTTCGGTTAAGGGAGTGTTTTTATAACCACCATTTCAGTATTCGGATATCGCCTTACGAAGCCTCGTAGGGGCGGTAGTCTAAGTTGACGGTCGATTGGTTCGATGTTGGCAAAGTTCAGATAGTTGGTTCATACTTGTTTCAGCAGGATGTGGATAGGGTGAAGCCTATCCAGGAGAGGTTATCGGCAGCTCAGAGTCAACGGAAGTCGTGCGGATAATCGGCGACGACGCTTGGAGTTCAGGTGGACGGTGGACGGTGAGGAATGAGTTCCACGGGCATGATTGATATTATGGGCGTGAGACCCATAGTTATGTGTCAGTGATCATTTTGGGGATGTGCGTCCCCTTACTTGGCATAACTGTTTACTTATCGCAAAATGGTTTTATAAAATGATGAAATGTTATTTCATTACAGTATTTTCAGTTTCACATACTTGGTACCTGTTGTACTGACCTCCTTCGGGCCGCGTTCATGCCGCAGTGAGGTACACCGCCGTTGATCCTAACTCTCGTGGTCACGCTGTTGGGAAGCTCCGTTTTTCCGGAGGCTTATCAGTGGTATAGTCCCCTGTCGTTGTAGGTGCTTACATTCAGGGGTATGGCGGGGCCCTGTCCCGCCATTGTTGTCATATCACTCTTAGAGGTCTGTAGTACTGTTGTGGGCAGAATTGTAAAAAGGGATGTAACTGTTCTAGTTGATATATATATATATGCCGCAAGGCAAGTTTTTTTCTCAGATAACTGTTTTTCACTTCACTTTATTCATGTCTTGTTTTATATTCCGCTGATTACTCTGATGTATGGCTACTTGGGTGCCCGGGTAGGCACGATCACGCCCGTTCGGTCGTGATAAATGGGGTTCGAGTTCGAGAGGTTGCCGAGTCTTCCATCGTCGAGGAGGTTAAGAGGCAACAGTTTGAGGATCCGGTTTTGACTCGGTATCGTGATACGACTCTTCGTGAGGGGAAGGGTCCTTTTGAGGTAGCACCTGATGGGGTGCTAAGGTTTGAGGGCAGGTTGTGTGTTCCGGATATTTCAGGACTTCGCAGTTAGTTCGGGGAAGCACACAGCATTACTCTATCCATCCGGTCGACCAAGATGTACCACGACCTGCATCGTGTATTGGTGGGATGTCTTGAAGAGGGACGTTGCAGAGTTTGTGGCTCAGTGCCCGTGTTGTCAGTAGGTGAAGATAGAGCACCAGAGGCCTGGTGGATTATTGCAGACGATAGAGATCCCGACCTGGAAGTGGGAGGTGATCAACATGGACTTTATCATAGGATTACCTCGCACTCAGAGGAAACATGATTCTATCCGGTTATCGTCGACAGTCGAAATCAGCCCACTTTCTTCCATCGGGCGACTTTTTCTGAGGATTATGCCGACTTTACATCCGAGAGATCGTGAGATCGCATGGAGTCCCTATTTCTATCATATCGCATGCAGGAGCCCAATTTACGCTAACTTGGAGGTCTTTCCGAGAAGGTCTAGGGACGCAGTGAGCTCGAGTCGCATTCCATCCTCGCACAGACGGACAAAGTGAGCGCACTATCCGAACTTCGAGGATATGTTGCGAGCCCGTGTTATTGACTTCGTGGGTAGCCGGGAGGATCATTTTCCTCTAGTTGAGTTTGCATATAATAATAGCTACCACTCCAAGATTCGATGGCGCCGCTGAGGCCTTGTATGAGGAAGTGCAGATCGCCGATAGGCTGGTTTGATATAGGCGAGGTGCAAGTGGGACCGCACTGACATAAATGTGCGATGGATAAGGTAAATCTTATCCAGAGCGCTATTGATACCGAGTCGGCGAAGTCATACGCAGATCATCGCCGCTTCGATCCGAGTTCGAGGTTGATGATTGGGTTTTCTGAAGGTGTCACCCATGAAGGTGTGATGAGATTCGGAAGAAAGGGGAAACTCAGCCCGTACATTGGGCCGACGATCTGCAGGTAGGCAAGGTTGCCTATGAGTTGGATCTGCCGTCCGATCTTGAGGCGCGCATCCGGTTTTCATGTTTCTACGCCGGAGAGATGTATCGGATCCATCTAGGGTGCACCCGATTGACGATGTCCAGGTGACCGAGGGGTTATCGTATGAGGAGATTCCCATAGCGATAATCGATCGTCAGGTTAGGCGTCTGCGGACCAAGGACGTGGCTTCCGTCAAAGTCTTGTGGCGGAACGAGCTCAGGGAGGAGATGACGTGGGAAGCTGAGGAGGACATGAGGCAGAAGTATCCTCACACCTCCAGGTAACTCACTTTCCTACTTGTAGATTTTCATTGACATATTTGCTTAAGTGTTGTATTGTGGCCATGTGTGGCATTTGCAAACTGTTTAAGTTATAAGGAACTTTATCGTTATCTGTCTTGGGAAGGAACATTCGGGACGAATGTTTCTAAGGAGGGGAGAATGTTATACCCCGTATTTCCAGAGTATGTATGTGAGGACGTACGTACAAAAGTTCAAGCCTTAAGTAGGCATAAGGGACGAAAATTTGTGCACAACCCACGAAAAGAATTGCTTTCCGACGAAACGTTTTCCAAAACTTGCGTAGGGAAAATTACGGTTGCAACATTAATAATTTTTGCGGATTTTTCCGAGAGATGAAATATTTTGGACCAACGAGAGGGCGACACTTGTCACCCTCAAGTGGACGGCAACTTGTGGGCTATCTTGGCACGATTTTGTGGCCTAAACCATGGGTCAATGTTGGTGAGTGATTTGTGGAGTAGATGGTAGGGTGTACATGTGCAAATCTACACCCTCCACTTGCCCTCCACTTGCCTTAATCTTGGCCCTTGAAAGCCCTATAAATACCCCCCTTGAGTTGAAGACTTCTTCATCCACAAATACTTTCCAAGTCTTAAAACTCCTTCTCCCTAAGTGAGCTTTCGTCCGTGCCCTTTCTCCCCTCTTGAGAAGAGCTGCGAAACACCCCTTCCCCTTCCTAGTTGTCTCGGCAAAAGCCCCCCCTCTTGGTAGAAAATACTCTCCAAAGTATTGTTACTATTCCCAAATACCCTAGCCGTATATCTTGTAGTATTCCAAAGTCACCTCTATACTAAAAGCCCAGAAATACTATCTTATATCCATTAGTCACTAAACGAAACCCTGGGGAAATCTTCATAGTTGGTTGAAGTAGTAAGTAGAAGTTGTGTAGAGACTTCTAAGGGTTTCTTGGAGCGGATTGGAGCGTTCAGATTAGGAGCTAAACCTCGCTCAGGATCGACTTATATCTTGGATAATTTTGGGCTTATCGAGGTAAATAATAATCTTATCCTTCTATTGTAATTGGAGAATACATACTGTAGAAGTATAGAAATAAGTATAAAATACATAGAAGGATATTAAAGAAGAGAATTGAACTGTAATTACATAGAAGGGTATTACAGAAGAGAATTGAACTGTAGTTACATCAGAAGAATATTAAAGAAGATTGAATCAGATTTACATAGACCGTATTTACTGAGACTTGTGTAGTTTAACGTAGGGAAGTGCTGCCCGATTTTCCGTAGAATAGAGAACACTCGCTTAGATTATCCTACTGAGTAGTCTAGACGTTGATAGGCGATTTGATCATTATAGGTTGATACTCTGCGCGACATATTCGACTTGGCGGTGGATTTCAGAAGGTATGTGATTCTTCCTATCCTCATGAGCATGATATTTTAAAGTATATATATAGTATGGTAGACGTACGTGTGTTAACTGAACATGGTTTTACTTGACATCTTTTGGCTTAAGTCTAAATAATAAGAATCTTGAAGTATTTCAAAAGAATTATGAATCATTTTTGAAAGGAGAGAAATACTTGTTTTTAAACAAAAAGCTTAAGAGTTATACTAGCTTTATGGGAAGTTAGGTATAACGACTTAAGAAAGATAAAAGGAACAGTTTACTTATGTGTTTATGAAGGACTGGTATTGATTTCTGGAAAGTATAATAAGATGGTTTGATGAGTAGACATATTATGATGCTATGTGTGTTAGTGTCTTGTGACGTTTGTATAAAGAGGTTATTCTTATTGTGCTTATGTTGTTTAACGATAAGTTGTTATGTTAGTAGTATACCACTCACCTCTTGACATGTTATACCGGGGTTAAGCCGCTCGATGCGAGGGATACCTCACGCGGTCCAGGGACCTATGCGAGCTACGAGAGTTCCGTGTTAGTGCGGGGAATACCTCACGCGGTCTATGTGGCTACGCGACTACGATAGTCCAGGACGATGCCGAGGAGTAGCTACCCTCGATGCGGGGATTACCTCATGCGGGCCTAGGTGGCCTATGCGGACTACGGGAGTCCAGGATTAGGCATGCATAATGATACTATGGGCGATTGGCCTTGCTTCGATCATTCGCAGCCTAGAAAAGACCACATTACGATTTACCTATTATTACTCTTGTTTGTGATGTGGCATTATGTGCGGTTACATTAGTTGTTTCGTACATATTTGTAAAATTGGTTTTAAAAAGATATGATTTCATTTAAGTACTTTACAGTTTCACATACTTGGTACCTGTTGTACTGACCTCCTTCGGGGGGCTGCGTTCATGCCGCAGGTAAGGGAAAGCAGGTGCTAGATCCGCATCCTTAGGATCTTTTGCTTTGGTGTCAGGAGCTCCATCTTCTCCGGAGGCTCGACTTTTGGTATGGTTCTCCCTGGTGTTGTAGATATATGTACATTTAGGGTATGGCGGGGCCCTGTCCCGCCATAGTTATTCACTTTCTTAGAGGTCTGTAGCCCTATTGTACAGTTGGGATGTAACTGCCAGACTTGTTTATATATATATATGCCGAAAGGCGACTTTTTCTCAGATAAACTATGTCTCATTTTACAATTGTTTCATGTCTTGTTTTTATATTCCGCTGATTACTCTGATATATGACTACTTGGGTGCCCGGGTAAGGCACCAGTCACGGCCCCGGAACGGGTCGTGACATTTTTCAAGGCCGAATTTAATAACCAAACACGCCACATTTAAGGCCCAACAATTCAGCTAACCAAAGGGGATTACATGCCTTAACAGGACGTGTAAAATTATGCCCCACAAATTAATACGAAACTAGTTCCATAATTAAAGCCATTCTCGGCTAACATAAACAACAACTCAAAGTCTTTTCCAATTCTTTTCCAATCCAAGTTCTTAGGTCTAACATGTTATATAGTCATAAACAACTTCAACAACTACATTTTCCTTCAATAAATAACATGTGACGACTTATACTTATAATCAACTTGAATTGTAATCTTAAGGCTAAACATACTAGTTTTCGGATTAGGGTTCCAATATCCATAACACTTATCAACTTCATAATATATATATCTCATACTTGCTAATATCCATAGCTACAACAATAAGTAATCTCAATTACTAAAACGACAAGAATTATACCTTTACAAGCCCTTAAAATTTCCAAGATTCAAAATCGCTCCTTAGCAACTTTAGCTCCTCCTTTCGACATTCCAATCCACTCCAAGCAACCTTTAGAAGCCTATGAAGAACTCATCTTCAAGTTCCAACTTCAAAGTTGAAGAAATCCCTAGGTTTTCGCCTTGCGACTAACGTGAAAACGCCGTTTTTCCGAAATCTTTCTATTGATATATCCTTACAATACCCTTAGGGACCTTGGGTTAAAGTCTTGTGAATAATGATCCACATTTGCAAAATTTTTATCTCAAGAAATCACCTTGGCCGAGAGCTTCTTTGAACACACAAAGTTTCTAAATTTTTCTAAGTGTTAAATGAGCTAGTCTTGCACTAGTATGATATATATAACACATTGGAGGGTCTAGATTACAACGCATGTTAAAATTGGATGAATGGGATCAAGCCAAGTGGCTCTTGACTTAGTCAACAATGTCAAGCTCTACTTGCAAGACTTAGTCTTCTATCATGGTCAATGACCATAATGCCCTTGCATAAATTCATCCAAGACCATTAGGGGGGGTGCCACGTGTCGCCCTCCCATTCATCCATAAAATTCCGTAACCCTCGTGGGCCCCACAAAACGTAAAATTCCCCGGGTGGGCCCCACGTGACCAAATCCGTAAAAAATTAAATTTCCATAATGATAATAAGTTCCATACTCTTCAATTAATGCATTTTGAGAATCCAATTCTCCTCAACGAACATTTCTCCTTTCCGACGTTCGGAAGATTTTCCGTCGGAAAAACAATTCTTCCTTTCGTACCAATTTCAAGTCTTGAGTTCCTTACGTACATTCTCTTAAACATGTCCTGGAGTTACAGGGTGTAACACAATCTTCCTAACACCCTAAGGAAGAACACTTAAAAGTTTAAGGATTTTTGGACCACTTTAGCTCACCAATTCAGCCCATGGCCGAGAGCTCACAAGGAAAGGGGAGGGAGTTTTGCCTTGGAAAATCTAAGTGTGGGATGATGAAGTCTTCACTACAAAGGGGGGGGGGGGTATTTATAGAGAAATCAAGGGCCAAGATCAAGGCAAGTGTGTGGTCTAGATTGGGACATGTGTGTGTGGGTCCCACCCTCCAAATGGCTACACAAAACTTGGGACAAGTGGCTTGCCACTTGTCCACACAAAACGGCCAAGAGCCACTTGTCAACATAAATCAGCCACCCTTGGCCACATGGGGGTGACACGTGTCGCCCCCTACTCTGTTATACCCCGTATTTCCAGAGTATGTACGTAAGAACGTACGTAGAAAAGTTTGTGCCTTATAGTGCAAGGGCCGAAAATTATTTGTTCACAACACCCGGTTAGAGTCGTTTTTTTGAAACGTTTACACAACTTGCGAAGGAAAATTCGACTATGTCATTTTTATTTTTTTCGGATTTTTCAGAGAGACGAAAAGTTTTGGACCAACCAGAGGGCGAAACTTGGCACCCTCTCATCAGGACTCGTAGGCGGTAATGAGCCGAATTGGAGCATTATAGTTGGTAGGATATTTTGTGTAGTTGTTGTGCAAGTGGGACCCACACACACTTGTCCAAATCTTGACCTTACACTTGCCTACTACTTGGCATGATCTTGGCCCTTGATTGTCCTATAAATACCCCCTTTGTGAAGACTTCTTCATCCAAAAATTGTGCTAAGTCTTGAAAGCTCTTCGCCCTCCCTCTTTAGTTCTCGTCCTCCCCCCCTTTGAGGAAGCCCTTGGCCGAGGGGCACACCCCCCCTCCTAGTGGCCTTGGGTACCCCTACCTTGAGTTGTTTTCAAATACACCCCGTCTTGGTAGAAATACTCCATAGTATTACTATACCCAAAATACCTTAGCCGTATACCTTGAGGTATTCCAAAGATACCTCTATACGAAAAGCCCAGAAATACTATTATACTTCCCGTCAGTCACAAAAACGAAACCCTAAGGAAAAATCTCCATAGTTGGTTGGAGTATTAAGTAGAAGTTGGTTAAAACTTCTAAGGGTGGTTTGGAGCGGGTTGGAGCGCACGGAGTTGGAGCTAAACGTTGCTCAGGAGCGACATTAAACTTGGATAATTTTGGGCTTATCGAGGTAAATATCTTGTCCCCCTATTGTAATTGGAAGTTACATGTTGTAGGAAAATATAGTTGAAGTATACTATATATAGAACTGAACCTAGCTTTGCGGCAATGTCTTTTGACTTAAGCATGAATATAAAGAAAGAGAATCGAATCAGAATTACATAGGGTATCTGATGAGACTTGTGTAGCATTCTTGTGAAGTAGAATTGTACACGTCGGTTAGGCGTATAAACCCCTGGTTGGCTTGATAGCGGCCTCGATAGAGAGGAGATTTACGCGGATGTGGGGAGGTGCCACGAATTTTCGTAGAATGTTCTACGATAAGATCTAGATGTTAATAAGCGCTGTGGCCTTATAGGTTGAAGTACTATGCGTGGCGCGATCTACTTGGCTTAAGGAGTAGCCGACTTTGAGGTACTGGAGCATTTTGCTATTAGTCGATAATCGTCGCGAGGTATGTGAACCTCTTCCTATCTTTTCTAGCATGATATGTGTATAACTATGTAGTACGGTAGACGTACATGTGTTAAATGTATTTGATTGGTTTAAAACATAAAGTGTTATAACGGCTTTATGGGAAGTTGGTTATAACAGCTTTATGTAGGTAAGAAAATGCTTTGTGGTTTTAAAAACTTAAGAGTTATAATAGCTTTATGGGAAGTTAGGTATAACGGCTTAAGAAAGATAAAATGAATGATTTATTGATTTTAGAAGTTAAGAGACTTGATCTTAAAAGATAAGAGACTTGACTTAATTAAATTAATATGAATTTTGTGTGAAACCTCATTCGTGAGTAATGAGTACTTGGTTTTTAAAAAGGAATAATGTTTTACTGATTTCGGAAATCAGAATGAGTATCGACAAACCACTGCAGCGTTAATAAAGGGAAATGTTTTGATTAATGAAGTATTATTAAAACCAGTAGAAACCTCCATCTGCATAGAAGCTAAGATGAGACAAAATGATATTACATTTCCTAGATCATGGCTGCTTAATAAGATTGATTATGAACAAGAATAATCTACTCACATATAAGGCATATGTTTCTCAGATTGTTTAAAAGAGAATTATATTCTTAAATGGATAAGACTATGAACTACGAAACCTTTCTAAAATAAGAAACGTGAACATTTGAAATTAGGCAAACTTGAACGTTTGGAAAATAATGTTGTTACTTGATTTTACAAAGGGAAGTGTTTTGGTTTACTTAAAAAGATAGTCACTCTATTTTATACTACGGGTATTGTGTGACTTCTGTGAAAGAAACGGATCTTTTTAAAAAGATGATGTATGAAGTACTTTGGGGATAGATACCCGAACTTGTTAGCATAAAGTACCTTGTGTGAATAACTTGATTGTGTTGGTTTGTGATAGCCTTGTAATAATGTCTTGTTGATTTGATAAGTAAACATGTTAGGATGCTACGTGTGTTAGCATCTTGTGTGGTTGTTATGTAAGGGGGTCATTCTTGTTGTGCTTACGTTGTTAGACGTTAAGCCCGTTGTACTGTTATTGTATCACATACCCCCTTGACTATTTATACCGAGGGCTTGCCACCCTTGATGCGGGTCTATACGGCCTATGCGGTCTGTGAGACTATGCGGAGCAGCGGTATGCTCCAGGATTGATCATTCCGGGTGTTTAGCCCGATGCGGGGGATGCCCTATGCGGTCTTTGAGGGACTATGCGGTCTTTGAGGGACTATGCGGGCGCGTAGTCGGTGCGGTACCGGGGTTCGGCCTCCGTCTGCGGGTATACCTCAGCGATGCAGGACCGTGATTCGAGAATACCTTATGCGGTGCAGTGTGTGACCTATCGCGAGTCGCGGTAAGTTCCGAGGATAGACGCGCACATTGATCTCGCGGGCGAGTGGCCGCCGATCGTAGTGCGGTGCAGAAAGAACTCGTGATACAGTTTATGGCATTTTTGGTATTGTGGGTCTTAGTAGTCGGCTATGCCTTCGTACTTACCCCGTACGGTTCTATTGTGATGACTTTGAGGGCGTGAGTCCCTGACTTGACATGACTGCTTATTTATTGTGAACTGTAGTTTGGTTATCATATATGTCTCCTGCTTTATATAGACTACTATGATTTCATTTACGATTTATTTTCGCCACATACTTGGTACTGTTGTCTTGACCTCCTTCGGGGCCGTTCATGCCGCAGTAAAGGTACACCGCCGTTGATCCTCGCTCTTAGGGTCACACCACTTTTGGGAATCTCCGTTTCTCCGGAGGCTTATCAGTGGTATAGTCCCCTGTCGTAGTAGGTGCTTACATTCAGGGGTATGGCGGGGCCCTGTCCCGTCATAGTGGTTGTATAAATCTTAGAGGTCTGTAGCACTGTTGTAGGCAGGGTTGTAAGGATTAAACTGTTCAACTTTGTAATTATTTATACATATGCCGACAGGCGATTTTCTCTCAGGTAAAATGTGTCTCATTTTACATTTTGTTTCATGTATTGTTTTATGTTCCGCTGATTACTCTGATGTTGTATCACTAGGGTGTCCGGGGTAAGGCACCAGTCACGGGCCCGGGTTCGGGTCGTGACAAAAGTGGTATCAGAGCAGTTAATCCTCGGAAAGTGTCTACGCATCGTATCCATGAAGTCTTGATTATCGGTGTGTTGTGCACCACACCAATAATCAGGAGGCTATAGGATATTTAGGATTGGTTTCTATTCTTCTCACTCTAAGATCGTGCCTTAGAACTGTGTTGTAAGTTGGACCCTCTAACGTATTTCTTTCCCTTACCGTATTGCCTCCGCGTAGGGCACACCCGCCCAGATGGCAAGCGGCGAGGAGGCTGAGTAGAGTTCGAGGGTTACGAGGCACGTGCCCAATCATCACCGAGTTAGGTGCTTCATTCGGGAGTTATGCTCGTCACCCAACAGAGTTTAGCACGCGCAGCAGCCTCATGCGACCATGATATTTGAACCTTCAGTTCCACGACCGGGGACAGAGAATATAGATTGCAAAGAGGCGACCCTGTTACTAGCTATGGATTTGGCTACCAGAGAATATACCGAGGTACCGCGAGTCTTGATGACTATCTGAGAGAGGGTTGTGCAAGAGTAATTCTTCAGTTAGGCTTGAGCATGGCTCGCGTATGCGGCGCAATGTGCCAAGAAACGTAGAGATCGACGGGTTAACGGGCGACGAAGAGGCCGAGCGGCGAGTCCTTTGGTAACTTTCGAGGCGAATTGCCTCACCAGCAGATTAAATATGCACCTCCGCCAGTGCAGAGTGGCCTTCCACGGATTTCAGGACTTTCGGGGTATGCAGGAGTTGGTCAGAGCTCCAGATCTTCCGGGTCACAGTGTGGCAGACGTCATCCCGGGGAATGTCGTCTTTTAGTTGGTACTTGTTTTACCTGCGGCCGACAGGGCCATGTGTGGAAATGACGTCCTAGTAGGAAGGATGCAAGTAGGAGGACTTAGCCTTCAGGATCGGTGGGTAGTTCGTTACCTTCCCTAGCTATGCGCCCTACGGGGCAGGTTTGATTAGAACAACTAAGGGGAGTGAAACAGTAGATACAGGTATATCCTTAACCCTCTAGAGATCAGTATGTGTGATGAGATGTGTATGACTTAAGTGTTATGTTTAGATAACATGAGTGTATATTATGATTAGAAATCATGGTTAGTAACCAGGAAAGATTGAGGGATAGAAAAGGTATGAGCCTTAGAATGTTATACGTAGAGACCTTAGAGGTAAGGCCATCTCGAAAGAAAGATTTATTTTGTGTTTGACCCTTACCAGAGTACATAGTGCACGTGAGCTATGTTTGTGGGATAAGTCCCTGAGTAGTGTGAAATGAAAGAGGGTAGTTGAGCTAAGAAGACCGCTAGGTTTTCATAACATGATTAGTGAGATTGTTCCGGATCGGGGAGCAAGTGTTGTACGCGAGAGTGGGTCGGGTTGAGGCCGTGCCGCGGGTCAACCCGCGACTGTTTTGGTGGTCGGGTTGTGGTCCCGCCAGTGGTAGGGTCACGAGGTGTTTGGCCCAAGTTTAGTTAACCAACGTCGAGTTCGTGGATCGTTCAACCGCAGTCGGGCCGATGGGGTCACCCGGCCGTGTCTTTCATCAAGACCGTTTACTCGGCAGAGGTTATGCGAGACGTTATATCGAAGGTTGCACGTGCGAGGTGCCCGCTTTCACCTTATGTCGCAAATGGAGCCAGTGTTACTATTTTCGTTTTCGAAGTTTTACGAGCAGGTTAGGAACTCGGTGAGTCTCCAGACGCATTCGCCCTCGGGCGTTGTTTGATTTGAGGTAGTTGTGAGGATTGTTGTATCCTGTTGGGGAAGTGTTTAAGCTACCATTTCAGTGTTCGGATGTTGCCTTATGAGGCCTTGTAGGGGCGGAAGTGTAAGTTGCCGGTCGATTGGTTCGATATTGGCAAGGTTCAGATAGTTGGTTCGGGCTTGTTCCAGTAGACTGTGGTTAGGGTGAAGCTTGTCTAGAAGAGGTTATTGGCAGCTCAGAGAAATCGTGCGGATAATCGGCGACGACGCTTAGAGTTCAGGTTGACGGTCGGTCTTCTTGAAGGTACCACCCCGGATAGGGTGTGACGAGTTTTGGAAATCAAGCGAATGAAATATGGTAAGTTATGAGAAAGAGTTCGAGTGTACGAGAAGGGTACGATGCGTAAGGGAAGAAGCGAGCATGTATTACGAGCATAGATGTGATCATTACTTTGGTGATGTTAGAGGTGTTTCCTCATGGGCTTGGATGTAAGAATTTGCGCAGGTGTTTCTGTGGCCAGGTGTGGCAGGATTGTTTTCGTAAGTATAGCAGTGAAGACTATACTGGCGCATGTTTGTTTTGAGACTTAGAAGGAACATTCGGGACGAATGTTTCTAAGGAGGGGAGAATGTTATACCCCGTATTTCCAGAGTATGTACGTAAGAACGTACGTAGAAAAGTTTGTGCCTTATAGTGCAAGGGCCGAAAATTATTTGTTCACAACACCCGGTTAGAGTCGTTTTTCGACGAAACGTTTTACACAACTTGCGAAGGGAAAATTCCGACTATGTCATTTTTATTTTTTGCGGATTTTTCCGAGAGACGAAATGTTTTGGACCAACGAGAGGGCGACACTTGGCACCCTCTCATTGGTGGACTCATGGGCGGTAATGAGCCGAATTGGAGCATTATAGTTGGTAGGATATTTTGTGTAGTTGTTGTGCAAGTGGGACCCACACACACTTGTCCAAATCTTGACCTTACACTTGCCTACTACTTGGCATGATCTTGGCCCTTGATTGTCCTATAAATACCCCCCCTTTGTGAAGACTTCTTCATCCAAAAATTGTGCTAAGTCTTGAAAGCTCTTCCCCCTCCCTCTTTAGTTCTCGTCCTCCCCCCCTTTGAGGAAGCCCTTGGCCGAGGGGCACACCCCCCCTCCTAGTGGCCTTGGCCGTGGGGTACCCCCCCTACCTTGAGTTGTTTTCGTAAATACACCCCCCGTCTTGGTAGAAATACTCTCCATAGTATTGTTACTATACCCAAAATACCTTAGCCGTATACCTTGAGGTATTCCAAAGATACCTCTATACGAAAAGCCCAGAAATACTATTATACTTCCCGTCAGTCACAAAAACGAAACCCTAAGGAAAAATCTCCATAGTTGGTTGGAGTATTAAGTAGAAGTTGGTTAGAACTTCTAAGGGTGGTTTGGAGCGGGTTGGAGCGCACGGAGTTGGAGCTAAACGTTGCTCAGGAGCGACATTAAACTTGGATAATTTTGGGCTTATCGAGGTAAATATCTTGTCCCCCTATTGTAATTGGAAGTTACATGTTGTAGGAATATATAGTTGAAGTATACTATATATAGAACTGAACCTAGCTTTGCGGCAATGTCTTTTGACTTAAGCCTGAATATAAAGAAAGAGAACTGAACTGTAATTACATAGGGTGTATTCTGATGAGACTTGTGTAGCATTACTGAAGTAGAATTGTACACGTCAGGTTAGGCGTATAAACCCCTGGTTGGCTTGATGGCGGCCTCGATAGAGAGGAGATTTACGCGTTGCGGGAGGTCTTTGCCGAATTTTCTCGTAGAATGTTCTACGATAAGATCTAGATGTTAATAAGCGCCGTGGCCTTATAGGTTGAAGTACTACGCGTGGCGATCTACTTGGCAAGGAGTGGCCGCGGTTTGAGGTACTTGGAGCGTTTTGCTATTAGTCGATAATCGTCGCGAGGTATGTGAACCTCTTCCTATCTTTTCTAGCATGATATGTGTATAACTATGTAGTACGGTAGACGTACATGTGTTAAATGTATTTGATTGGTTTAAAACATAAAGTGTTATAACGGCTTTATGGGAAGTTAGTTATATGACTTTATGTAGGTAAGAAAATGCTTTGTGGTTTTAAAAACTTAAGAGTTATAATAGCTTTATGGGAAGTTAGGTATAACGACTTAAGAAAGATAAAATGAATGATTTATTGATTTTAGAAGTTAAGAGACTTGATCTTAAAAGATAAGAGACTTGACTTAATTAAATTAATATGAATTTTGTGTGAAACCTCATTCGTGAGTAATGAGTACTTGGTTTTTAAAAAAGGAATAATGTTTTACTGATTTCGGAAATCAGAATGAGTATCGACAAACCACTGCAGCGTTAATAAAGGGAAATGTTTTGATTAATGAAGTATTATTAAAACCAGTAGAAACCTCCATCTGCATAGAAGCTAAGATGAGACAAAATGATATTACATTTTCTAGATCATGGCTGCTTAATAAGATTGATTATGAACAAGAATAATCTACTCACATATAAGGCATATGTTTCTCATATTGTTTAAAAGAGAATTATATTCTTAAATGGATAAGACTATGAACTACGAAACCTTTCTAAAATAAGAAACGTGAACATTTGAAATTAGGCAAACTTGAACGTTTGGAAAATAATGTTGTTACTTGATTTTACAAAGGGAAGTGTTTTGGTTTACTTAAAAAGATAGTCACTCTATTTTATACTACGGGTATTGTGTGACTTCTGTGAAAGAAACGGATCTTTTTAAAAAGATGATGTATGAAGTACTTTGGGGATAGATACCCGAACTTGTTAGCATAAAGTACCTTGTGTGAATAACTTGATTGTGTTGGTTTGTGATAGCCTTGTAATACTGTCTTGTTGATTTGATAAGTAAACATGTTAGGATGCTACGTGTGTTAGCATCTTGTGTGGTTGTTATGTAAGGGGGTCATTCTTGTTGTGCTTACGTTGTTAGACGTTAAGCTTATCGTTATTGTATCACATACCCCTTGACTATTTATACCGAGGGCTTGCCACCCGATGCGGTCTATCGGCCTATGCGGTCTGTGAGACTATGCGAGCAGCGGTATGCTCCGGGATTGATCATTCGGGTATTTAGCCCGACGCGGATGCCCTATGCGGTCTTTGAGGACTATCACGGTCTTTGAGGACTATGCGGGCGCGTAGTCCGCGCGGTACGGGGTTCACGCCTCCGTCGCGGGTATACCTCAGCGATGCAGGACCATGATTCGAGGAATACCTTATGCGGTCTGCGTGTGTGACCTATGCGAGTCGGTAAGTTCCAGGGATAGACGCGCACATTGATACTGCGGGCGAGTGGCCAACTTCGATCATGTGGTGCGGTCTAGAAAGACCTCGTGATACAGTTTATGGCATTTTTGGTACTGTGGGTCTTAGTAGTCGGCTATGCCTTACCCCGGGCACCCTAGTGATACTACATCAGAGAAAACCAGCGGAAATAAAAACTTAAACATGAACATGAGACAAGATAATAAAACAGGCCAACCAAACGGTTACCTCCCAATAAAATATATATAAACAACTCTTTCAAAACGAACAGTTTAATCCTTTTTACAAAACCCTGCCCACACAGTGCTACAGACCTCTAAGATTTACAACAACTATGACGGGACAGGGCCCCGCCATACCCCTGAATGTACAAGAACCTACAACTCAGGGAAGCATAACAAAAGATAAGCCTCCAAGGAACGAGCTTCCCAATGCTTGAAAGGTGATCCTAAGAGCTGGATCGACCAATGATTTCTACCATGCATTTAACGCACCGGCCCGGAGGTCGAGATAACAGTACCAAGTATGTGAAAGCAGAATATCAGAAATGAAATCATAATAGTCTATATAAAGGGAGACATGTATGATGACCAAGCTACGATGCATAACATATAACTAGTTACATCAAGTCGAGGACTCACGCCTCCAAATTATCACTCGTGCGTGGAATTTCTTCCTCACCGCTGTAGCTTTATGATATGACAATACCAAGGAGTATACATGAACACCGAGTCCCACTGTGTCATAAAAACCGTATAGGACAAGTATAACTACCAATCCGACCGTACCAATAATATAATGCAACCAAAACACGGCCGATACGGCAAGCGAGAGCCGACATCGGATACCAAGGCCGGCCACGAGTCGATCGGGCAAGTCGAGGGTGACCACCGGGACCAAGGTCGTATCACGAGACTTCGCCACTACATCGAACGGCAAGTCACGGTGACCAGGGTACTAAGGCCGAATCATGAGACGGCAAGTACGGAGCCGACCACCAGGGACCAAGGCCGAACAGTAAGAAACCTCATGGAGAGCTAGTCCATAACAATTCTTGCACAACCAAGGCTATCATCACAAGCATAAGCAAGTTACGCAACAACAAGCATAGGCAAGTTACACAACACAAGCATAGGCAAGTTACACAACAACCAGTATAGGCAAGTTACACAACACGAGCATAGGCAAGTTACACAACAACCAGTATAGGCAAGTTACACAACACAAGCTACTTTCATTTTATGCCAAAGTCCGGGTTTTTACCCCTAAAGTACTACGTACGTTAAATTCCTTTTAAAGAGATCCATTCCTTTTATAAAAGTCACCCGATGTCCGTAGTATAAAAATAGAGTGACGAACATTGTTAAGTAAACAAAAATGCTTTCCTTTGTAAAAATCAAGTAACAACCTTATTTTCCAAACGTTCAAGTTTGCCTAATTTCAAATGCTCAAGTTTCTCATTTTTAGAAAAGGTCTCTTAGTTCATAGTTTTAATCCTTTAGAACATAATTCTCCTTTAATGATTTGAGAAACATATGCCTTATATGTGAGTAGGTTATTCTTGTTTATAATCGATCTTATTAAGCAGCCATGATCTAGGATATGTAATATCATTTTGTCTCATCTTAGCTTCTATGCAGATGGAGGTTTCTACTGGTTTTAATACGATACATCATTATTCAATACATTTTCCTTTATTACGCTGCAGTGGTCTGTCGATACACATTCTGATTTCCGAAGTCAGTAAAACATTATCCCTTTAAATAAAACCAAGTACTCATTACTCACGAATGAGGTTTCACACAAACATTCACATTAAACAAATAAGTTAAGTCTCTTATCTTATAAGATCAAGTCTCTTAACTTCTAACATCATTAAACCATTTTCTTTACCTCTCTTAAGACATTATACCTAACTCCCCATAAAGCTAGTATAACTCTTTTAAAACCTTTTAAAACCAAGTGTTACTCTCCTTCAAAACGATTTATAAATCTTTTGAAATACATCAAGTTCTTTATTATAACTAGCCGCTATAATTCACATCGCTTACCTTTTACAACCACAAAGTATTTTCTTACCTACATAACGTTATAACCAACTTCCCATAAAGCCGTTATAACACTTTATGTTTTAAAACAATCAAACACGCAACACACGTACGCTCACCGTACTACATAGTTCACACATATCATGCTATAAGAGATAGGAAGAGGTTCACATACCGCGACGAGTGCCGACTAATAGCAAAACGCTCAAGTACTTCAAACCGCTTCTACTACTCCTTAAGCCAAGTGGATCACTCCACACGAGTACTACAACCTATAGAGGCCACAAAGCGCCTATTAATACCTTTAGATCCCGACGTAGAATATTCTACGAAAATTCGGCAAGACTCCCCCGCAACAAGAAATCTCCTCCTCTATCGAGGCCGCTACCAAGCCAACCGGGGTTAACACGTCTGACGGACGTGTACAATTCTACTACACAGAATACCATACAAGTCTCATCGTAATACGGTCTATGTAATTACAGTCAGATTCTCTTATTTAAATTCAGCTTAAGTCGCGAGACATTGCAGTAAGTATTATTCAGCTTAAGTCAAAGACATTGCCGCAAACTATGTTCAATTCTATATATAGTATACTTTAACTATATACTCCTACAACATGTAATTTCCAATTACAATGAAGGTCAAGAATGTTTACCTCGATAAGCCCAAAAATTATCCGAGTTTATATGTCGCTTCTGAACAAGGTTTAGCTCCCACTCTGAGCGCTCCAAACGCTCCAAGAAACCCTTAGAAGTGTCTACACAACTTCTACTTAATACTTCAACTACGGTGAAGATTTTTCCTTAGGGTTTCGTTTAGTGGCTAAAGGAAAGTATAATAGTATTTTCCAAGCCGTATAAGTATAACCTCGGAAAAGTGACAAGGTATTTGGGCTAAAGTATTTGGACATTATAACAATACTAGAGAGTATTTCTATACCACAAAGGGTATTATACGAAAAACAACTAGGCTGGTGGGTACCCCACTGCTAGCACTACTAGAGTGGGGATACTTTCGGCGGGCCATACCGAAGGGGAGGGTGTGGCGGACGACTACTACAAGGAGAGGGGAGGGAGATTTCAAGACTTAGGCACATTTTTGGATGAAGAACTCTTCAAGCTTAGGGGGGTATTTATAGGTCAAGTGAAGGCCAACCAATGGCCAAGATGGTGCCAAGTGCAAGGCAAGTGTAAGGCCAAGATTAAGCCATGTGCAACCTTATCCATCTACACAAAAATATCCTACCTAACCCTTGACCAAAATTGGGCAACAAAAACGTGCCAAGAATGGCCAATTGTCAACCTCTTCCAATGTGAGGGTGACATGTCACCCTCCCGCTGATCCAAAATGTTACGTCTACCGGAAAAATCCGCAAAATTATAAATGACATAGCCGAATTTTCCCTACGAAAGTGTGGAAACGCTTTTAAAACGACTCTAACCGGGTGTTGTGTACAAATTTCGAATCTATGCCTACTTTAAGGCTCAAATTGTATACGTACGCCCTCACGTACATACTCTGGAAATACGGGGTATAACAGTATACACCCCCCCTTGTGGTGTTGTCTCGTATATATACCCCCCTCTTGGTAGAAATACTCTCAAAAGTATTGTTACTATACCCAAATTACCTTAGCCGTATACCTTGTAGTATTCCAAAGAAACCTCTCTACGTAGAGCAGGAAATACTCAGATGTCCTTTTTGTCTCAAACCGAAACCCTAAGGAAAATCTCCATAGTTGGTGGAGTATTAAGTAAGTCGCGTAGAACTTCTAAGGGTTGTTTGGAGCGGGTTGAGCACCCGAGTAGGAGCTAAGCGTTGCTAAGGATCGACATTTATACTTGGATAATTATGGGCTTATCGAGGTAATTATCTTGTCCCCCTATTGTAATTGGATATTACATGTTGTAGGAATATATAGTTGAAGTATACTATATATAGAATGAACATAGCTTGTGGCAATGTCTTTGGACTTAAGCCCAATTTAAAGAAGAGAATCGAACTGTAATTACGTAGGGTCAGTATTACAAGAGACTGTGTAAGTTTGACGGTAGGAAGGGTTGCCCAATTTCCCGTAGGATCTTGTATCTAGATTTATTCTACCGAGTAGTCTAGACTATGATAGACTTGTATAACCTGTATAGGTTGAATGTTCTGCGAGTAGCATGTGCTACTTGAGAAGGTGGACCAGGCTAGCCGGGTTATAGCCGTGGAGCGTTTTGCTAATAGTCGATAATCGTCGCGAGGTATGTGAACCTCTTCCTATCTCTTCTAGCATGATATGTGTATAACTATGTAGTACGGTAGACGTACGTGTGTTAATTGAACGTAGTTGTACGGCAATGTCTTTTGACTTAAGCCCGAATAATAATAATCTTGAAGTAGTTCAAGAGAATTAAGAACTGTTTTTAAAAGAAGAGTAGTACTTGGTTTTAAAAGTTTAAGAGTTATACTAGCTTTATGGGAAGTTAGGTATAACGGCTTAAGAGAGATAAAATGAATGACTTATTTATTTTAGAAGTTAAGAGACTTGATCTTGTAAGATAATAGACTTAACTTAAATAAATTTTATGAATTTTGTGTGAAACCTCATTCGTGAGTAATGAGTACTTGATTTTTAAAAGGGATAATGTTTTACTGATTTCGGAAATCAGAATGTGTATCGACAAACCACTGCAGCGTTAATAAAGGGAAATATTTTGATTAATGAAGTATTAATAAAACCAGTAGAAACTTCCATCTGCATGTAAGCTAGATGAGACAAAATGATATTTCCTAGATCATGGTCAGTAATAAGATTGTTATAAACAAGAATATCCTACTCACATATAAGGCTTATGTTTCGAAGATTGTTTAAAAGAGAATTATATTCTTAAATGCATAAGGCTATGAACTACGAAACCTTTCTAACATAAGAAATGTGAGCATTTGAAATTAGGCAAGCTTGGACGTTTGGAAAATAATGTTACTTGATTTTACAAAGGTAAGTATTTTGGTTTACTTAAAAGATAATCACTCTATTTTCATATACTACGTATTGTGTGACTTTTGAAAGTAACGTATCTTTTAAAAGAGTTAATGTATGAAGTACTTGGGGATAAAACCCGATCTTGTTAATCATATAGTAGAAAGTGCCTTGTGTGTATAACTTGATTGTGTTGGGTTGTGATAGCCTTGTAATACTTTCTTGTTGATTTGTTAAGTAAACATGCTAGGATGCTACGTGTGTTAGTATCTTGTGATGTTTGTGAAAGGGGTTTCCTCGATTGCGCTTAAATTGTTTCACTATCAGCCGATAGGTTGGTATTATACCACTCACCTTCACTTGTTTCCGGAGGTTAAGCTGCCCTCCGATGCGGGGTAAACTCAGGCGGGTCTGTGGGACCTATGATTCGAGGATACCTCACGCGTCCTGTGGGCCTACGCGAGCTACGAGAGTTCCGTGTTAGTATCGCGCCCTTATGGGCATGCGGACTATGTGGCTACGCGATCGCGAGTCGAGCGGACGCCGGAGTAGCTACCGACGCGGTTATACCTCATGCGGCCTATGAGATTGGCCTATCGCGAGTCGCGGAAGTTCCAGGCTAGACGCGCACATTTGATATCGCGCGAGTGGCGGCTTTGATGTTGTGACGGCCTCAGACAGATCTCATGATACGCTTTATGACCTTGTTGGTGCGTGGGTTTTAGTAGTCGGCTATGCCTTCGCATTTACCCCCATACGGTTTTATTATAACACAGGTGGGACCTGGTGTTCATGTGTGTTCCTTGGTGTTTTCATATCATAGACTGCCGGCAGTGAGGAATGTGTTCCACAGGCACGATTGATGTTGTGGGCGTGAGACCCATTGTTATATTTGAGTGATGACTTGAGGGCGTGAGTCCCTGACTTGACATAATCGCTTATTTATCAGAATCGTAGTTTGTTATCATACATGTCTCCTGCTTTGTATAGACTATTATGATTTCATTTACGTGATTTATTTTCGCCACATACTTGGTATCTGTTGTCGACCTCCTGGGCCGTTCATGCCGCAGTAAATGTACACCGCCGTTGATCCTCGCTCTTAGGGTCACAATTCATTTGGGAAAGCTCCGCTTCTCCGAGGCTTATCAAAGGGTATAGTCCCCTGTTGTTGTAGGTGTTTACATTCAGGAGTATGGCGGGGCCCTGTCCCGCCATTGTTGTCGTAGCATTTCTTAGAGGTCTGTAGTACTGTTGTGGGCCGGGTTTGTAAAGAAAGGATTAAACTGTTCATTGTGAAAGTTGTTATTATTATGCCGAAAGGCAAGTTTTCTAAAGATAATCGTTGTACGCTTGTTATTTCATGTTGTTGTGTTATGTTCCGATTACTCGATGTTGTATCACTAGGGTGCCCGGTAAGGCACGATCCACGCCCGGCGGTTCGGCTTGACAAAGTGGTATCGAGCCGTTATCCTCGGAAAGTGTCTACGCATCGTATCTAGTAGAGTCTTGATTATCGGTGTGTGGACCACACCAATAATCGGAGGCTATAAGATATTTAGGATTGGTTTCTATTCTTCTCACTCGAGATCGTGCCTTAGAGTTGTGTTGTAAGTTGGACCTCTAAACGTATTTCTTTCCCTTACCGCTATGCCTCCGCGTAGGCAACCCGCCCACGAGGCAAGGCGCCGGCGGAGCCGCGAGTAGAGTTCAGAGGGTTACGTGGGCAGCCCAATCATTACCTAGGTAATGCTTCATTCGGGATTTCGCGACGCCACTAGCCCCAAAGAGTTTAGCACGCGCGCGCCTCACTGCGCCATGATATTTGAACCTTCGCCCACGGCCGAACAGTGAACTTAGATTGCAAGAGGAGACCCTGTTACTAGCTATGGATTTGGCTACCAGAGAGTATACCGATGTGCCGCGAGTCTTGATGACTACCTAAGAGAGGGTTGTGCAAGAGTAATTCTTCAGTTAGGCTTGAGCATGGCCTGTGTACGGGCTTATGCGCAGCAGGCCGAGAAACGTAGAGATCGACGGGTTAACGGCGACGCAGGCAGGCCAGAGCAGCAAGGTCCTTTGGTAACTTTCGAGGCGAGTCACCTCACCAGCGGATTTGTTTATGCACATCCACCAGTGCAGAGAGGTCCTCCACGGGGTTCAGGACGTTCGGGTTATGCAGGGGTTGGTCGGAGCTCCAGATCTTCCGGTTCACAGTGTGGCAGATGTCATCCCGGGGAATGACGTCTTTTAGTTGGTACTTGTTGTACCTATGACCGTCAGGGTCTGATGTCGAAAGAATGTCCTTGTAGGAGGACTCAGCCTTCAGGATCGGTGGGTAGTTCGTCACCTTCCTTAGCGCCTACGCAAGCGTGTTTGATTAGAACGACTAAGGGGAGTGAAGCAGTAGATGCAGGCATATCTTTAACCCTCTAAAGATCAGTATGTGTGATAAGGTGAGTATACCTTAAGTGCTATGTTCTGTTAGCAGTGTGTTAGTTGTGATTAGAAATCATGGTGGGTTAACCGAGTAAGATTTTGGGGGATAGAGAAGGTGTGAGCCTTAGAGTGTTATACGTAGAGACCTTAGAGGTAAGGCCATCCCGAGCGGGCGTGTAGTGTTATGTTTGATCCTTATCGGAGTGCATAGTGCACGTGAGCTATGTTTGGGATAGGTCCCTAGGTAGTGTGAAATGAAAGAGGGTAGTTGAGCTAAGAAGACCGCTAGGTTTTCGTAACGTGGATTAGTGAAATTGTTCCGGATCGGGGAGCAAGTGTTTTACGCGAGAGTCGGGTTTGAGGCCGCGCGGGTCAACCCGCGATCTTTTATGGTGGGGTCGGTTGTGGTGGTCCCGCCAGTGGTAGGTCACGAGGTGTTAGGCCCAAGTTTAGTTAACCAACAGACGAGTTCGTGGATGCGTTCGACCGATGTCGGGCCGACGGGGCAGCCCATCGTGTTCTTCACCAGACCGCTCACTCGGCAGGTTGTTTTATCGTAAAGGTTGTAAGGTCGCACGGGTGCCTACCTTTACCTTATGGCGCAGTGAAGCCTGTGTGGTAGCTATTTTCGCTTTCTAAAAGTTTTACCAAGCATGTGTTAAGAACTCAGTGAGTCTCGACCGCATTCGCCTCGCCGTTGTTTGGATTTCGTGGATAGTTGTGGGATTGTTGTCTCTGTGGAGGTAGTGTTTAAGCTACCATTTCGTTCGGATGTCGCCTTTGAAGCCTTGTAGGGCGGAAGTGTAAGTCACGGTCGATTGGTTCGATGTTGGCAAGGTGCAGATAGTTGGTTCAGGCTTGTTCCAGCAGACTGTGGATAGGGTGAAGCTTGTCTAGGAGAGGTTCTGACAGCTCAGAGAAATCGTGCGGATAATCGGCGACGACGCTTAGAGTTCAGGTTGACGGTCGGCCTTCTTGCAATTACCACCCCGGATAGGGTGTGACGAGTTTTGGAAAACAGAGGGAACTTAGCCCGAGTTACTTTGGGCCTTTTTGAGTTCATGTGAAGAATAGGCCAGGTTGCCTATATGTTAGCTTTTGCCGTCCGACTTAGGAGGCAGTACGTCCGGTCTTTCGTATTGTTATGATCGGGAAAGTATCGGAGATCCATCCAGAGTGTTCCCAGTTAACGATGACCACGTTAGAGATAGTAACCCCGAGTTTTGAAAACTGAAGCAGTATCAGAAACGTGGTAAGAGTTCGAGTGTACGAGAAGGGTACGACGAGTAAAGGGAGAAGCGAGCACGTATTTCGAGCATAGATGTGATCATTACTTGTGGTGATGTTAGAGGTGTTTCCTCGTGGACTTGGATGAAAGTATTTGCGCGGGTGTTTCTGTGGCCAGGTGTGGCAGGATTGTTCTCGTAAGTATAATGGTGAAGACTATACTGGCGCGTGTTGGTTTTGAGACTTAGAAGGAACATTCGGGACGAATGTTTCTAAGGAGGGGAGAATGTTATACCCCGTATTTCCAGAGTATGTACGTAAGGACGTACGTAGAAAAGTTTGGGCTTTAAAGTGGCTTCGCGAATTATTTTTGTGCACAACACGGTTAGAGTCGTTTTCGGCTAAACGTTTCCACTTTCGTAGGAAAATTTCGGCTATGTCATTTTTAATTTTTATGATTTTTCCGAGAGACGAAACATTTTGGACCAACAAGAGGCGACACTTGTCACCCTCTCATTGGAAGGACTAGGCGGTCAGGTGGACGATTGGGTGAGTTTTTGTCAAGTAGTAGGTAGGATATTTTGGTGGTAGATGGATAAGGTGCACTTGGCATGATCTTGGCCCTACACTTGCTATGCACTTGGCATGATCTTGGCCATTGGTTGGCCTTTGCTAGACCTATAAATACCCCCCCTTTGGAAGACTTCTTAATCCAATCTTAAAATTTCCTAAGTGTTAAAATCCTCCCTCCCCTTGTGTGGTGTTTCGTCCAACACCCCCTCTCCCCCTTTGTGAGGCCTTGTGGCCGAGAGTCTCCCTCGCCGAGTACCCTCAGGGTAGGCCGAGGTATACACCCCCTTGTGGTGTTGTCTCGTATATATACCCCCCTCTTGGTAGAAATACTCTCAAAAGTATTGTTACTATACCCAAATTACCTTAGCCGTATACCTTGTAGTATTCCAAAGAAACCTCTCTACGTAGAGCCCGGAAATACTACCGTATGTCCTTTTTGTCTCAAACCGAAACCCTAAGGAAAATCTCCATAGTTGGTTGGAGTATTAAGTAGAGGTCGCGTAGAACTTCTAAGGGTTGTTTGGAGCGGGTTGGAGCACCCGGAGTAGGAGCTAAGCGTTGCTAAGGATCGACATTTATACTTGGATAATTATGGGCTTATAGAGGTAATTATCTTGTCCCCCTATTGTAATTGGATATTACATGTTGTAGGAATATATAGTTGAAGTATACTATATATAGAACTGAACATAGCTTGTGGCAATGTCTTTGGACTTAAGCCTGAATTTAAAGAAGAGAACTGAACTGTAATTACGTAGGACTGTATTACAGTAGACCTGTGTAAGTTTGACGGGTAGGGAAGGGTTGCCCAATTTCCCGTAGGATCTTGTATCTAGATTTATTCTACCGAGTAGTCTAGACTATGATAGACTTGTATAACCTGTATAGGTTGAATGTTCTGCGAGTAGCATGTGCTACTTGAGAAGGTGACCAAAGCAGCGGGTTATAGCCGTGGAGCGTTTTGCTAATAGTCGATAATCGTCGCGAGGTATGTGAACCTCTTCCTATCTCTTCTAGCATGATATGTGTATAACTATGTAGTACGGTAGACGTACGTGTGTTAATTGAACGTAGTTGTACGGCAATGTCTTTTGACTTAAGCCCGAATAATAATAATCTTGAAGTAGTTCAAGAGAATTAAGAACTGTTTTTAAAAGAAGAGTAGTACTTGGTTTTAAAAGTTTAAGAGTTATACTAGCTTTATGGGAAGTTAGGTATAACGGCTTAAGAGAGATAAAACGAATGACTTATTTATTTTAGAAGTTAAGAGACTTGATCTTGTAAGATAAGAGACTTAACTTAAATAAATTTTATGAATTTTGTGTGAAACCTCATTCGTGAGTAATGAGTACTTGATTTTTAAAAGGGATAATGTTTTACTGATTTCGAAAATCAGAATGTGTATCGACAAACCATCGCAGTTAATAAAGGGAAATGTTTTGATTAATGAAGTATTAATAAAACCGAGAAACTTCCATCTGCATAGAAGCTAAGATGAGACAAAATGATATTTCCTAGATCATGGCTGCTGTAATAAGATTGTTATAAACAAGAATATCCTACTCACATATAAGGCTTATGTTTCGCAGATTGTTTAAAAGAGAATTATATTCTTAAATGAATAAGGCTATGAACTACGAAACCTTTCTAAAATAAGAAACGTGAACATTTGAAATTAGGCAAACTTGGACGTTTGGAAAATAATGTTGTTACTTGATTTTACAAAGGTAAGTATTTTGGTTTACTTAAAAAGATAATCACTCTATTTTCATATACTACGGGTATTGTGTGACTTTTGTGAAAGTAACGTATCTTTTAAAAGAGTTAATGTATGAAGTACTTTGGGGATAAAAACCCGATCTTGTTAATCATATAGTAGAAAGTGCCTTGTGTGTATAACTTGATTGTGTTGGGTTGTGATAGCCTTGTAATACTTTCTTGTTGATTTGTTAAGTAAACATGCTAGGATGCTACGTGTGTTAGTATCTTGTGATGTTTGTGAAAAGGGGTTTCCCCTCGATTGCGCTTAAATTGTTTCACTATCAGCCGATAGGTTGGTATTATACCACTCACCTTGACTTGTTTCCGGAGGTTAAGCTGCCCTCCGATGCGGGGTAAACTCAGGCGGGTCTGTGGGACCTTTGATTCGAGGATACCTCATGCAGGTCCTGAGGCCTGCGCGAGCTACGAGAGTTCCGTGTTAGTACGCGTCCTTTATGGGCATGCGGTCTATGGGCCACGCGGATCGCGAGTCCAGCGGACGCCGGAGTAGCTACCTCGACGCGGGTTATACCTCACGGGCCTATGAGATTGGCCTATGCGAGTCGCAGAAGTTCGTGGCTAGACGCGCACATTAGATATCGCGCGAGTGGCCGCCTTTGATCATGTGACGGCCTAGACAGATCTCATGATACGATTTATGACCTTGTTGGTATTGTGGTTTTAGTAGTCGGCTATGCCTTCGCATTTACCCCGTGACGGTTTTATTATAACACAAAGTGGGACTCGTGTTCATGTGTGTTCCTTGGTGCTTTCATATCATAGATCGCCAGCGAGGAATGTGTTCCACGCACGATTGATGTTGTGGCGTGAGACCCATTGTTATGTTTGAGTGATGACTGAGGCGAGTCCCCGACTTGACATGATCGCTATTTATCAGAATCGTAGTTTGGTTATCATACATGTCTCCCGCTTTGTATAGACTACTATGATTTCATTTACGTGATTTATTTTCGCCACATACTTGGTACTGTTGTCTCGACTCCTTCGGGCCGCGTCATGCCGCAGTAAAGGTACACCGCCGTTGATCCTCGCCTAGTGGTCACGCCATGGTTGGGAAAGCTCCGCTTCCGGAGGCTTATCAGTGGTATAGTCCCCTGTTGTTGTAGGTGTTTACATTCAGGGGTATGGCGGGGCCCTGTCCCGCCATTGTTGTCGTAGCATTTCTTAGAGGTCTGTAGTACTGTTGTGGGCAGGGTTTGTAAAGAAAGGATTAAACTGTTCATTTTGAAAGAGTTGTTATTATTATGCCGAAAGGCAAGTTTTCTAAAGATAACTGTTGTACGCTTCTTGTTATTTCATGTTGTTGTGTTATGTTCTGCTGATTACTCTGATGTTGTATCACTAGGGTGCCCGGGGTAAGGCACCAGTCACGGGCCCGGGTTCGGGTCTTGACAAAGACATGGCCACCAATAACCATGTGACAAATGATAGAGGGGTAAGTGGAAGGAGAGCGATAGGAGTTCATGAGATTGATGTCATCACAACGTTAAATGCACATGTTGCTCTCTTGACCAAACAACTGCAGCAGAACACAGTGTCCGTGAATGCAGTTCAGATGTCATTGAGTTGTGAGATGTGTGGGGGTCCTCATACCTTTGATAGGTGCCCATCAGCAGACCCCAACAACATCCCTATTGAAAGCGTAATGTCGAGCTGGGAATTACCCAAGGCCCCAGAATAACCCCTACTCAAATACTTACAATCCAGGGTGGAGAAATCACCCTAACTTTTCATGGAGGGGTGATCAAGGGCAACAAAACCAGTTCCGAGGCCAATATCAAAATCAGCAACCATTTAACCAGGCCTCACCTTCTCAACAGTTCAGTACACCTGCTCCACAAGAAAAGCCAGACGAATTGTGAGCAGCTTTGTTGACACTTACGAATTCACAAACCCAGTTCATGGCAGAGACAAGATCCTCTATCAGGAACTTGGAGACGCAGGTGGGACAGCTAGCAAAGATGGTAAATAACATACCATAGGGCACTCTTCCTAGTAATACAGAGATGAATCCCAGAGAGCAGTGTCAGGCGGTGCAGCTGAGAAGTGGGAAGCAGCTAGAACAGCTTACACTTCAACCCGTGGTAGAACAGAGAGTTGAGAAGAGAGTAGATGCAGAGAAGGAGGCGGTTACTGAGGACCGCCCTATTTTAGAGAAGGCTCCAACAGTTCCAGTAAGGGAATACGCAGAGAAGATTCCTTACCCTCAGTGGTTGCAAAGGAAAGCAGTTGATAAGCAATTCTCCAAGTTCTTGGAGGTGTTCAGAAAGATGCACATTAACATCCCTTTCATTGATGCATTGGAGCAAATTCCTACTTATTTCAAATTTATGAAGGAAATTCTTAGGAAGAAGAAGAAGCTAGCTGAGTATGAGACAGTGACATTGACAGAGGAATGCAGTTCCATATTGCAGAAGAAACTGCCCCCCAAGCTTAAGGATCCAGGGAGCTTCACATTGCCTTGCACAATTGGCAGGGTGACATGTAACATGGCCCTGTGTGATTTGGGGGCCAGCATAAATCTCATGCCCTTGTCCGTTTTCAAGAGGTTGGGGTTAGGTGAAGTCAAACCAACCACTGTGAGCTTGCAGTTGGCGGATAAGACAGTGGTGCATCCCAGAGGAATAATTGAAGACTTATTGGTTAAGGTGGAAAAATTCTTCTTTCCTGCAGACTTCCTCATCCTTGATATAGAGGAAGATGATGAAATCCCTATCATCTTGGGAAGACCATTCTTGGAAACTGGGAGAGCCTTGATTGATGTGGAAAAAGGCGAGCTGAAACTCAAAGTTGAGGAAGAAGAGATGGTGTTCAAAGTGTTTAAACACACCGTTGAACCCCCAGTCATAAGCAAATGTTTTGCAGTCAGCACCGTTAACACATCACTGAGCAAGACAAAGCAAAGCAAGTGGAAATCAGTCGCAAGACAGTGAGCAACGCTAAACCTTCTCTTGAGAAAAGGAGAAAAAGAAAATGTAAGGCTAAGAGAAAATGATTATGAAATGGGTAGGCTGTGGGGTTAATTTACCCCATGCCTCTTGATAAGGAACCTGCGTCCGGCTAAAAGACGTTAAAGACAACGCTACTTGGGAGGCAACCCAAGGTTTTTAAAAAATAAAAAATAATTTTGTTTTTTTTTGCAATTTAGTTTTAGTTAGAACAGTCTCACAAAAGGTATTGTTTACATGTTGTGATGACAGGTACAAGGCTAAAAAGTGGAGGACAAAAAATGTGAAGAGAGGAGGAAATCGGCTCGGCGCCATGGCGCCCAACAGAGGGCCATGGCGCCGAGAATGCAGAAAGACGCAGGAAATAGGGCGCCACGGCGCCGGTTGCAGGGCCGCGGCGCCGAAAGTCTAGAAGGTCTCTAAAGAATTCTATGCTAACTTTCCGGAAAAGGTAAATGGTAGATGCTTTGTGAGAGGACAGTATGTGCCTGTGACGGCTGAGGTGGTGAATGAGCTATTAAGAACAGCCGATGTTGAAGAAAGAGGCGATGATCGAAGCTATTTCAGAACATGGTCTAGAGATGCCAACAACATCGATTGGGATATCGTCGCAAGCAAATTATGCTACCCTGGGGCTGAGTATGATATTGCACGAAATGGATCAAGAGGACTGAGCAGATGTCAGTTCAACAAAACAGCCAAGGGTTGGTTATATTTCGTCAGTGCCCGGCTGATTCCATCGACGCACTTCACCAGAGTGCCAGCGAATAGAATAAAGATGATATATGTAATTATGAAAGGGAAGACGATTGATGTTGGGAAGGAGATATTGCAGAACATTGGAGAAACCAGTAGGTTGGTCACTACCGGTGGGTTGGGACATGGATCACTTATTTGCAGTTTATGTTCTAGACATGGAGTCCCAACCCTAGCTACTGATACATATGAGAAGGGCCAACCTCCTATGTTATATGGGATAGTGCATGCCTTCACGTAACTTCCCTCCAAAGAAGCAAGAAGGAGACCAAAGACCAAGACTAAAGACCAGCAGCAGCAGCAGCAGAGGTCGCCATGGATTTAAGATGAGCACGAGACAGAGACTCAAAGATGGCGCAGTAGCAGCCGCCAGTAACCCCTGGAATTGGAACCTCCGGTGCCTATGATGGAGCAGTTGCTCATGAACCAACGGAGGATGATGCAGAGTTTCGACACAATGATACAAGGTCAACAGGACCTGAGACAAGGACATCAAGAAATAAGACAGGAGCAACAACAGTTGAACCTGAGATTTGATGAGATGAATTCCTTGTTCAACCAGTGGTCCATGCATTATCCGCCGCCACCACCACCATTTTAAACCAAGTTTGTAAGTTGTCCCGTTTTTCTTTTATTTTTTAGTCTTGCACAAATTAGGGACAATGTGTGATTTAAGTTTGGGGGGAGTTCTTAGTTATTTTTGATATGTTTTTTGAGTCTTTTTGTGTTATTTTCGATGTTTAATTAAGTCTAATTTTTTTTTATGATCATGCATGCTGTAGTTACTTGAAACGCCTAGTGAAGTAAGGTTGAATAATGTAATGGAATTAGAAGCAACCATCTGAACACTTAGGTTAGATATGTCAAAAATTCATGAAATCGAACTATTTGGGGGTATTTTGCTTGATTTATGCATTGTTAAGTGATTAAACCTATGCGTCTGCTTGTTTGCTATTTGAGGCGAAATAGTTAGGATATGCATGTTAGGGAGATGACTCAGACATTTCTTTGTTAAGCCCTTTATTACCATTCATTGTCTATCCCTGACATCACAATTGTATCCCTAGTCAGCCCCATTGAGCCAAAAATAAGATCTTTCTTTGACACCCTATAATTTCATATTTGTGCCATAAGTGAAAAAATTGAGTTGTTTAGAATATAAAGTGTTGAAAAAGAGACAAAAGAGAGTGAACAATTTTGATGCACCCCAATGAAAAATAATAATAAATAGGCAAAAGCCTAAGTTTGGGGGTGCCTGCTATTCATAATACACCTCATTCTCTCAAAACAAAAGAGGAGAAAGATAGGTATGAGGATAAAAAAGAAAATCAAAAGAAAAGGGAAGAATCGAAAGCAAAAGAGCTTATGGTACGTAAGATTGAGCCTAAAAGCCTATTTTTACCTACCCCTGCCTAAGCCTACATTACAACCCTGAAAAGTCCTGAAGATCTCTAATATGTGTATCCATGATTAGTGGAGAATAACAAGTAAACATGCCATATGATTTTGAAATTGACATGCATAGTTAGGTATTCTTACTTCCATTGAGCATGATTAAATTGAATTTGCGAAATATCTGACTTGATGTGTTTAAAATGCGAGATATCCATGTTATATGTTCCTGCATATTATTCTACTAACATTCATGCTTTTCTAAGTAACAATTATGCAACAAATTGATCAATGTCTTTGAGTCATTTTATTTTCTTTTCTTTCGTGTCTTTATGTCACGACCCGACCCCGGGCCCGCGACTGGTGCCCTACCTGGGCACCATTACAGGTATACATCAGAGATAATCAGCGGAACATACATAAACTTAACAAGAATAAATAATAGGATGGCCGATAAGGCTACCTCCCTGGATATATACAATTCCAAAAGCAATTACCTCATTTTTTTTTTCAAAGTGACCCACAAGATATGACTACAGACCTCTAAGAGTTTGACATAACAATTGTGACGGGACAGGGCCCCGCCATACCCCTGAATGTACATAACCGACAATACCAGGGATCTGAACCAATGACAAGCCTCCGGAGTAATGAAGCTTCTCAACATCTGAACAGTGATCCTAAGAGTAAGGATCAGCAACCTGTATAATTCTACCTACGGCATGAACGCAACCCCCCGAAGGAGGTCAGTACAACATGTACCAAGTATGTGAAACTGAAAGTACTATAATGAAATCATAAAGTCTAAAATAAAGCTGGAGACATGTATGATAACTCAAATAACAGTAAACTGTGCCTTACTAACAATGAGAATAAACAAGAGTACACCTTACTGCATAAAAATAGGAGGCTCATGATCAAAGTAGGGCCACCCGCCCGTAGTATCATTAAGCAATCCTACTCCTGGGATTATTTCACCCGCATAGGTCCTGTGGACCCGCAATGAGATCATCCGCCTCGCATGGGACTATTTCACCCGCATAGGTCCTGTGGACCCGCAATGACGTCATCCGCCTCGCATGGGACTATTTCACCTAGGACTATTTCACCCGCATGGGCCCGGTGGGCCCGCAATGAGTACAAATGCCGCACTCGCATCATGGATAACAAATCCATGGAATAAGTAGTAACCCGGGGGTTTACCCCGCAAAAATAACATAATCTAGCACAACCGGCTATCATACATAACATAAGCACTACCGGCTTATCATACATAACATAAGCACTACCGGCTTATCGTACATAACAAAAGCACTACCGGCTTATCATACATAATATAAGCAAGTTAAGAAATTCCCTAACTTCTTATTAGTTTTTTTCATATACACTCTCATTTTAGTTTACTTAAGGCACTATCATGTCATTATAAAATCCGGGAATTTAACCCAAAGTACTACGTACTTTTATTCTTTTAAATGACTCTTTTTCATATAAAACTTCCAAGATACTAATAACCGTAGTATCAAGTCATATTTACTTTTCAAGCAAGTCATAATACCTTTTAAATACTATTTCATCACATGAACAGTAGTCACACCATAGCTAGGGACACAAGCCCTCAAATACCAAAGCGTGCCCGTGGGATCCCCCATCACTGCCGACAGCCGCAAGCGTAAAATATAACCATGTGACGCGCCCGTGGCATCCTACCTCACTGTCGGCATACACACATACAAAGCATATATATATATCTCCTGCCCGTGGGATCCTCCATCACTGCCGACAACCGAAATTGTAAAATGTAATCATGTGACGCGCCCGTGGCATCCTACCTCACTGTCGGCGTACACACATACAATACATATATATATATCCCATGCCCGTGGAATCCCTCATCTCGGGTACATGACTTCATGGTGAGCTAATTCATGGAGTAATAATCGTATATAACATGCCCGTGGAATCCCTCATCTCGGGTACATGTCTTCATGGAGAGCTAATCCATGGAGTAATAATCGTATCCGGGAATTTAACCTGCATCATGGTAACATGCCTCGGAATCCTCCATCGCAAGCATGTCCATGGATCAATAACAATGGAAGCACACCCGTGGAATCCTCCATCAGTGTCGGTACGTCCAAATAATTTCACAACAAGACAGCCGACCCTCCAACTGAGAGTCACGGCAGCGTATCAACATAATACTTGCACTCCAAGGCTATCACAAGCGAGTATAGGCAAGTTCATAAAATATTTAGACTTTCATTAACATACCAAATGGATCTCATTTTATAACCTCAAGGCACTTTCATATAAAACCCCAAGATACTAACACTCGTAGTATCAAGGCTAATCTACATTTCACATACGTCACTACACTTAGAATTATACTTTTAGGCTTAAAATCAAGTGACCCTTACTTTAAACTTTAAGCAATTGATGCCTTTAAATCAAATTACACTTCTTTATTTCAAGTCATTAATCTTTGTTTACCATACTCGAGAAAACCATTCCTTCAACCTTCCATAAAGTTGTTATAACCAACTTCCCATAAAGCCGTTATACTAACTTTAGGCTTTAGAAACTAAGACATCCTTATCCTTTCATAAAGCCGTCATAACTAACTCCCCATAAAGCTGTTATAACTCTTTATGTCTTAGACGAATTCATTCGTTTTATGACCAAGAGACTTATACATTCAAATCAAGTTTCTTAACTTTCAAAATACTTCAAGTCTCTTAACTTTAGAAAACAAGTTTCTTAACTTTAGAATAGCTCAAGGAATCTATACTTTCCAAATCAAGTATCCTATACCTTTTCAAGTCAAGAAATTTTTGTCTACCTTATAAGAATAAATCATTCTTTTAACCTTTCTTTAAAAAACAAGTGAGTTAATTCTCTAACTCAACCAACTTAGACATTCTTAAAACAAGTCAAGTATATCAAATGAACTGACTTCATTTAAATCACGTACGTCTACCGTACTATAGCTTTATAACTACTCATGCTCAAGAGATAAGAAAGTTTCCACATACCTCTCCGGTTTCATCCACATGCCAAGTCCAATATGTCGTCCGTAGTATGTCAACCTATAATGACCATAATACGTCTATTAGCTTCTAGCTTCAATGTAGAATATTCTAATTGTGAAGTCCCTTATTCTACGATAAATTGGACAGTACTTCCTTTGTTTCTATGCACTTTTCCATTTTTTTCAAGGCCCGAATTTAATAACCAAACGCCACATTTAAGGCCCAACAATTCAGCAATACACAGAGGATTACACGCCTAACCGGACGTGTGAAATTCTTCCCCACAATTCATATTAAACAATCCAATTAGTTTAAGGCAACTCCTTGGCTACAACATGCTCACATATCATCTTTTTCAAATCCTTTCAATCCAACTCGTTATTCCAACATGTTATATAAGTCATAACCAATTATATACCCTTCTATTTATAACATGTAACGATTTTAGCTAACAACCGAATTGATTACAACATGAGTGACTAACATGCCCATTTTCGGTTTTCAACAAGATCCAAATCTTTTCAAACTTTAATATATATACCACATGCTCATTTCTTAACTACTATAACATGTAATCTTCAATTACATAAGAAGGTGAAGATTTTACCTCAATAAGCCCTCTTTCCGAAATATTCTTCACGTTAAAAGCACCCACACGAACCCTCTACAAGCTTGCCAACATATTTCCTTCTTGTTGCCTTTCCAAAAATCTCATCACATTTGGGGTTCATCAATTTTCGAGAGAGAAGATGGGGATTTTCTTTAGGAAAAGCCTTTGCAAATGACCAAGTCTTCAAGACTTGGTCCTAAAATAATACCCTCTCTTGGTCAAAAAGATGGGAGGGACACTTGTCACCCTCCCATAGGCCTTTTACCAAAATATCTTCTGATTTCCCCCAATTTTCGCTAAAAATCCCGCCTCGGCGCCATGCCTCGCAGCAGCGCCGCTGCAACCGAACACTTCAGTCTTTCGCGCCATGCCTGCCGCGCCGTGGCGCTGATCAAGCTTTTCTTTCCTCTTCGTCAACCGAACTTCTAACGTCCATAACTTTCCACCCCGATGTCCTATCGACGACCGGTTTGTTGCGTTGCAAACTAAACTCAATGAACTTCATACTAGGCTTTTGAAACACCTAAAACCTCCTAACGAACTAGGATATATACCGCTCCAAAGTTGACTGAAAATCTGCCTACAACATTTGCCAACTTATCTTTCCAAATTTCAAACCTTACTTCCTTTCGTACGTTCTTATCTTAATCTCTTGAATTTACGGGGTGTAACACTTTATTTCTATTTTTGATCTGTTACACCCCGAAATTCCAGGACATGTTTAAGAGAATGTACGTAAGGAATCAAGACTTTAAAAATTTGTACGAAAGGAAGAATTGTTTTTCCAAAAAAAAATCTTCCGAACCTCGGGAAGGAAAATTGTTCGTTAATGAGAATTGGGTTCTCAGAATTGTTATTTGAGACTGTTGGAATTTATCGGAAATATGAAATTTTATTTTTAGAGTTGGATATGTGGGGCCCACCCGAAGGAAATTTACGTTTTTGTGGGGCCCATGAGGTTTTCGATATTTTGACCAATTATGAAAATTTCGGGAAATTAAATATTATGGACCAATGGGAGGGCGACACGTGTCACCCTCCACATGCTTGTTGGATGAATAAAAAAATTGACCAAGTCAAAGGGTCAAGTGGAAGCTTGATAATATTGACCAAAATTGACCTCATCCTAGCAACACATTTGTTTTGATCTCACCCCTTGGTTGTAGTATATATCTACATTGCTAGTGCAAGACTAGACAAAATCCAACACTTAGAAAAAAATTCATTTTCTTGCTCTTGAAATGGAGCTCTCGGCTAAGGCACTATATCCACACAAAAAAATTGCAATCTTACTTCATAATTCACAATACTTAAACCTAAGATCCCTAGAGGTATTCTAAGGATATCTCAATACAAAAATCCCGGAAAAACTACATTTTTACGTTAGTCGCAAGATGAAAACCTAAGGTGTTCTTCAACTTTGAAGTTGGAACTTGAAGAGGAGTTCTTCACAAGCTTCTAAGGGTTGCTTGGAGTGGATTGAAACATCAAGAAGAGGAGCTAAAGTTGCTAAGGATTGACTTTAAGTTTTGGATTGTATTTGAGCTTAAAGAGGTAATAATCTCCGTCTTGCTATTGTAATTCAAAATTTCATGTTGTAGTAGTTGATAGATGAGCATGAGATATTTAGAACATAGATTGATAAATGTTATGGAATTTGGAAGCTTAAATCCGAGATTGACATGTTAGCCATTAAAATTGGAAATCAATTTGGTCGATAGTTATAATCGTCGCATGTTGTATAAGAAAGGGATTTTAGTTGTTATAATTGATTGCGACTATATAACATGTTAGAGTAACAACTTGGATTGAAAAGGAAATGGAAAAGAATAGATGTTGTTGTTGCCCTTGTGATTGCCGAAATGGCCTAGAAATTTGGACAGTTTTCTCGCCTTAAGCTTTCGTTAGGTAATGTCGTTGTTACCTTCGTTAATTACATGTTATATGTTGAAGGGAGTCATGTCATTAAATGTTGGTATGAATTATGTATAAGTGTGGAAGTATGACTTGAAGTATAATTGATTTAATGAAGGTTTATGTTGTTGTTGCCGAAGATGGCTTAATATTGTTGGACAAATTTTACATTAATTGTGGGGCAAAATTTTTGTCACGACCCGACCCCGGGCCTGCGACTGGTGCCTTACCTGGGCACCCTTCTATTCATTCAATACAAAATAACCGCGGAAGATAAGTAACACATTTTTTTTAAAACAAAGGCAAAGCCGATAAGGCTGCCATAATATAAATCACCCAAAAGGGCCTACACAATTCAATAATGTAATTACAACTCTAGCCAGTCCAGCCCACATATGAATTGTCACGACCCGAAACTGGGCCCGTGACTGGTGCCTTACCCCGGGCACCCTAGTGACACAACATCAGAGTAATCAGCGGAACATAAAACATATACATGAAACAAGTGAAGTACAAAACAGTAATCTGAGGAAAACTTGCCTTTCTATATATAAATAACAACTTTTACAAATGAACAGTTAATCCTTTTCACAAACCACCTTGCCACGCTCTAAGAAATGATACGACAACAATGGCGGACACCCGCCATACCCCTGAATGTAAACACCTACAACAACAGGACTATAGATAAGCCTCCGAGAAACGAGCTTTCCCAAATCGTGACCCTAAGAGCGAGGATCAATGATCGTGTACCTTTACTGCGGATGAACGCAGGAGGTCGCATAACAGTACCAAGTATGTGAAATCAAAATAAATCAGAATGAAATCATAGTAGTCTATATAAAGCAGAGACCGTATGATAACCAAACTACGCTCACCAATAAATAAGCAAATATGTCAAGTCGTGACTCACACCTCAAAGTTATCACAATAAAACCGTGACGGGCAAGTACGAAGGCATAGCCGACTACTAAGACCCACGAAAATACCACAAATCGTATCCCGAGGTCTTTCTGCATCGCACTACATGATCGGCTCGCCACTCGCCCGCAATATCAATGTGCGTGTCTATCCTCGAACTCTCGCACCCGCATAGGTCACACACGACCCGCATGAGGTATTCCTCGAATCACGGTCCTGCATCGCCGAGGTATACCCCGCGTCGGCGTAACCCCGGTATCCGCCTAGGCTCCCGCAACCCGCATAGTCTCAAAAGACCGCATAGTCTCAACAGACCGCATAGGAATCCCCGCATCGCTAAACACCCGAATGATCAATCTCGAGCTACCGCACTCGCATAGTCACGAGGACCGCATAGCCGTAAGACCGCGGGTGGCAAGCCCTGTATAATAAGTCAAAGGGTATGTGATACAATAATAGTACAACCGCTTAACGCTTAACAACGTAAGCACAACAAGAATGATACATCACGATCACACAAGATACTAACACACGTAGATCCTAACATTTTCACTTATCACATCAACAAGAAAGTATTTACAAGCTATCTCAAACCAACACAATCAAGTTATTCACACAAGGTACTTTAAGCTAACAAGTTCGTATCTACCCCTAAAGTACTTCATACATTAAATCTTTTAAAAGATCCGTTGCTTTCACATAAGTCACACAATACCCGTAGTATAAAATAGTTTTAAATAAACCAAAACACTTACCTTTGTAAAATCAAGTAACAACATTATTTTCCAAACGTCCAAGTTTGCCTAATTTCAAATGTTCACATTTCTTATTTTAGAAAGGTTTCGTAGTTCATAGTCTTATTCATTTAAGAATATAATTCTCCTTTAAACAATCTGAGAAACATAAGTCTTATATGTGAGTAGGATATTCTTGTTTATAACAATCTTATTTGATCTAGGAAATATCATTTTGTCTCATCTTAGCTTCTATGCAGATGGAAGTTTCTCTGGTTTTAATAATACTTAATTAGTCAAAACATTTCCTTTTATTAACGCTGCAAAGGTTTGTCGATACACATTCCGATTTCCAAATCAAGAAACATTCTTAAGCCGTTATACCTAACTTCCCATAAAGCTAGCATAACTCTTAAGTTTTCAAAAACCAAGTATTACTTCTTCTTTCAAAATGATTCCAAAAATCTTTTGAAATACTTCAAGTTCTTTATTAACACATAACAAGCCAGTTATAATTCAAATCAGTTACCTTATTAAAAACTTATGTATTTTCTAACCAACATAAAGTCATATAACTAACTTCTCATAAAGCCGTTATAACACTTTATGTTTTAAACCAATCAAATACATTTAGCACATGACGCTCACCGTACCACATAGTTCACACATTTCATGCTAGAAGAGATAGGAAGAGGTTCACATACCTCGCGACGATTATCGACTAATAGCAAAACGCTCCGAGTACCTCAAACCGTCGACTACTCCTTAGTCCAGAAGATTACGTCACACGTAGCACATCAACCTATAAGGCCATGCGCTTTATTAAAATCTAGATCTTAACGTAGAACATTCTACGTAAAATTTGTCTCCTCTCTAACAGCCAACCTGGGTTAATCATCTAACCCGAACTACAATTCTACTCCACAAGATTACTACACAAGTCTGCCTATGTAATTTCTTCAGCTTAAGTCAAAAGACATTGCCAACTAACTAACTATATATAGTATACTTCAACTATATATTCAAACAACATGTAATTTCCAATTACAATAGAGGACAAGATATTTACCTCGATAAGCCCATAATTATCCAAGTATAAAGTCGATCCGGGCAATCGTTTAGCTCCAACTCGCCCAACCCGCTCCAAACTACCCTTAGAAGTTCTAACCAACTTCTACATACTACTCCAACTAACCATGGAGATTTTCCTTAGGGTTTCGTTTGGTGATGGAGTATAATAGTATTTTCTGGCTTTTCATATAGGTATAACCTTAGAATACAACAAGGTATACGCTAAGGTAATTTGGGCATTATAACAATACTTTGAGAGTATTTCTACCAAGAGAGGGGTATTATACGAAAGCAACTCCACACTACTAGGAGGAGGGACATCTCGCCGAGAGCCACTAGGACATCTCTGCCAAGAGGCCTCACGAAGGCTCTCAAGACTTAGGCATTTTGGATAAGTCTTCAACCAGGGTATTTATAGGTCAAGGGATGGCCAACCAAAGGCCAAGATCAATCCATGTGTTAGGCAAGTGTAGGGCTAGGATTTACCAAACACAAATATCCTACCTACCCTTGACTTTGTGCCAAGGCACAAAAACGCGCTGCTTAGCCATTTTCGTCCAATGGACGATTTGAAGTCCACCATAAGAGGGTGCAAGTGGCGCCCTCTCCAACACATTTCGCCTCTAAAAATCCGCAAAAATTAGAAATGACATAGCCGAAATTCCCTACGAAAGTCGTGGAAAACGTTTACTTTCATTAAAATCGACTCTAAACGTGTTGTGCACAAACATAAATCGCCAAGTCACTTTGCCTACTCAAGGCTTTAAACTTTTATACGCACGCCTACGCATACTCTGGAAATACGGTATAACATTCTCCTTCCTTAGAAACATTCCCGAATGTTCCCTTTAAATCTCAAGACAAGCGCGCAAGATAGTCTTCACTACTATACTTACGAGAACAATCCTTGCCACACACGGCCACGAAACAACTTGCGCAAAGCCTACATCCAAGTCCACGAAACACTCTATCATCACCATAACACCTCTCACCGGTCTATAATATACTTCTTTCGCACTTTTTACAAAAAAAGAAATGATCACATCTATGCTCGCGATACCCGATACCACTTTTGTCACTTTGCGCGAGGTTCTAGTGTCACTCGACCAACAAACGATGACCGCATGCGATCCCTAAGGGTGACACTGAACTCTTACCACATTTACGACCGCTTGATTTCAAAACTCGGGTTACTATCTCTAACGTGGTCATCATTAATCGGGAACACTGATGGATCTCGATACTTTCCGATCATAACAATACGAAAGACCGGACGTCGCCTCCTAAGTCGGACGGCAAAAGCTAACATATAGGCAACGCCTATCCTTCACATGAACTCACAAAGGCCCAAAGTAACTTTCGCTAAGTTCCTCTGTATTCCTAACTCGTCACCAACCGGGGTGGTGCTCAAGAAGACCGACTCAACTCTAAACGCCGCCGCCGATTATCCGCACAATTCCTCAGCTGCGAACTTCTTCTAGACAAGCTCACTATCCACGAACAAGCTAAACCAACTATCGAATCTTGCCAACATCGAACCAATCGACCGCACTTACACTTCCGCCCTTACAAGGCTTCATAAGGCAATATCCTTTGAAATGGTAGCTTAAACACTACCTCCACGAGACAACAATCCCCACAACTATCCTCGAAATCCAAACAGGCGAATGTGGTCGAGACTCACCGAGTGCCTATCCTGGTAAAACTTTTAGAAAATGAAAATAGCCACAACCTGGGCTTCACTGCCTGTCATAAGGTGAAGGTAGGCACCCCGATACAACCTTTCGGATAACCCAACACGATGGGCTGCCCCATCGCCCGACCGGGTGACGCATCCACGAACTCGGTTAACTAAACTTGGGCCTAACACCTCACAACCCTAACACAAAGCGGGACCACCACAACCTGACCCCACCAAACCTACGCGGTTTGACCCGCAACGTGGCCTCAACCCGACCCACAATACTAGCTCCCGATTCGAACAATCTCACTAATCACGTTTGAAAACCTAGCGGTCTTCTTAGCTCAACTACCCCCTTTCATTCCACAAGGACCTATCCCAACATAACTCACGTGCACTATGCACTTCCGAAGGTCAAACATAACACTACACCTCTTCTCGAGATGGCATTACCTCTAAGGTCTTTCGTAAAACATTCTAAGGTTCACACCTTCTCTATCCCCAAAATCTTACTAACCCACCATGATTTCTAAACACAACTAACACTATCGAACATAGCACTTAAGGTATACTCACCTTATCACATAAACGAAACTCTGAGGGTTAAAGATATATCTATATCTCTTTCACTCCTTAGTCGTTTAATCAAACTCGCCCGTAGGCGATAGCTAAGGAAGATGACGAACTACCCACCAACTCAAGGCTAAGTCCTCCTACAAGGACACTCTCTCGACACATGGGTACAACAAGTACCAACAAAAACGACATTACTGAAGCCCCGGAGTTCGACCAACTCCTGCATACGAACGCCCCGAAATCCGTGGAAGACCACTGCGCACCGCATCAAAGAGGTGCATATCTAAGCGAAAAATTACTAAAGGATCTCGCCCTTGCTCGCCCCTCTTTGTTAACCCGTCGATCTACGCCTCTCAGCATAAGCCCGACCACGGCCATGCTCAAGCCTAATCAAGAATTACTCTTACACAACCTCTCTTAGATAGTCATCAAGACTCGCAGTACATCGGTATACTCTATACTCTGGCCGCGAATCGCGAACTGGCGAAGGTTCAAATATCATGGCGCAGAGAACGCCCGTGCTAAACTCGGGCTAGTGACGTCGCAGAACTCCCGAATGAAGCACTACCCTAGGTAATGGTTGGGCCTCGAGCTTGCCACCCTCTGAACTCTACCGCCTCGCAGCCTTGCCCTCACGGGCTCCGGTTGTTATGCGGAGGCATAACGATAAGGAAATAATTTCGTCAGGGTCCAACTTACAACACGGCTCTAAGGCACGATCTCGAGTGAGAAGAATAGAAACCAATCCTAAATACCCTATAGCCTCGATTATTGGTGTGGTGCACAACACACCGATAATCAAGACTCTTGATACGGCCTAGACACTTTCCGAGATTAATCGCTCGATACCACTTTTGTCACGACCATGGCGTGGTCGTGCCTTAGCACCCTAGTGACACAACATCGAGTAATCGAACATAAAACATATACATGAAACAAGTGAAGTACAAACAAAGATCTGAAAACTTGCCTTTGGCATATATAAATAACAACTTTTACAAATGAACAGTTTAATCCTTTTCACAAACCACGCTTACCACAGACCGACCTCTAAGAAATGATACGACAACAATGGCGCCATACCACGAATGTAACACCTACAACAGGACTATACCATCGATAAGCCTCCGAGAAACGGAGCTTTCCCAAATCATGACCTAGAGCGAGGATCAATGATCGTGTACCTTTACTGCGGCATGAACGCAGAAGAGGTCGCATAACAGTACCAAGTATGTGAAACGAAAATAAATCAGAATGAAATCATAGTAGTCTATATAAAGCAGAGACCATGATAACCAACTACGCCACCAATAAATAAGCAAATATGTCGGTGACTCACGCCAAAGTTATCACAATAAAACCATGCGGCAAGTACGAAGGCATAGCCGACTACTAAGACCCGCATTAAAAAATACCACAACACAAATCGTATCCCGAGGTCTTCTGATCTAGACCGCACCCATGTCGCGCCACTCGCCCGCAATATCAATGCGTGTCTATCCTCGAACTCGCAGCCCGATAGGTCACACACGGACCGCATGAGGTATTCCTCGAATCATGGTCCTGCATCGCGAGGTATACCCCGCATCGGCGTAACCCTCGGTATCCGCCTAGGCTCCCGCAACCCGCATAGTCTCAAAAGACCGCATAGTCTCAATGCATCGCATAGAATCCCCGGTGCTAAACACCCGAATGATCAATCCTCGAGCTACCTAGTCACGAGGACCGCATAGCCGTGAAGACCGCGATCAGGGTGGCAAGCCCTGTATAATAAGTCAAAGGGTATGTGATACAATAATAGTACAACGGGCTTAACGCTTAACAACGTAAGCACAACAAGAATGACCCCTTACATCACGATCACACAAGATACTAACACACGTAGCATCCTAACATTTTCACTTATCACATCAACAAGAAAGTATTTACAAGGCTATCTCAAACCAACACAATCAAGTTATTCACACAAGGTACTTTAAGCTAACAAGTTCGTATCTACCAAAGTACTTCATACATTAAATCTTTTAAAAGATCCGTTGCTTTCACATAAGTCACACAATACGTAGTATAAAATAGTCTTTTTAAATAAACTAAAACACTTACCTTTGTAAAATCAAGTAACATTATTTTCCAAACGCCCAAGTTTGCCTAATTTCAAATGTTCACATTTCTTATTTTAGAAAGGTTTCAGAGTTCATAGTCTTATTCATTTAAGAATATAATTCTCCTTTAAACAACTGAGAAACATAAGTCTTATATGTGAGTAGGATATTCTTGTTTATAACAATCTTATTACGTGATCTAGGAAATATCATTTTGTCTCATCTTAGCTTCGCATGGAAGTTTCTCTGGTTTTAATAATACTTAATTAGTCAAAACATTTCCTTTATTAATGGTTTGTCGATACACATTCGATTTCAAATCAAGAAAACATTCTTAAGCCGTTATACCTAACTTCCCATAAAGCTAGCATAACTCTTAAGTTTTCAAAACCAAGTATTACTTCTTCTTTCAAAATGATTCCAAAAATCTTTTGAAATACTTCAAGTTCTTTATTAACACATAACAAGCCGATTATAATTCAAATCGCTACCTTATTAAAAACCATATGTATTTTTTATAACCAACTTCTCATAAAGCCGTTATAACACTTTATGTTTTAAACAATCAAATACATTTAGCACATGTACGTCTGAAATCGCATAGTTCACACATTTCATGCTAGAAGAGATAGGAAGAGGTTCACATACCTCGCGACGATTATCGACTAATAGCAAAACGCCCGAGTATTCAAACCGTCGACTACTCCTTAGTCCGTAAGATTACGCCACACGTAGCACATCAACCTATAAGGCCACAAGGCGCTTATTAAAATCTAGATCTTAACGTAGAACATTCTACGTAAAATTTGGCAAAGACCTCCCAAGAACAGAAATCTCCTCTCTAACGGGGGCTAGGGGTTAATCATCTAACGAACGGGTACAATTCTACTCCATTACTACACAAGTCTATGTAATTACAGCAGCCTTGAGCTTAAGTCAAAAGACATTGCCAACTAACTACGTTGATTACTATATATAGTATACTTCAACTATATATTCAAACAACATGTAATTTCCAATTACAATAGAGGACAAGATATTTACCTCGATAAGCCCATAATTATCCAAGTATAAAGTCGATCCTGGGCAATCGCTTAGCTCCAACTCCGCGCGCCCAACTCCGCTCCAAACTAGAAGTTCTAACCAACACATACTACTCCAACTAACCATGGAGATTTTCCTTAGGGTTTGAGTATAATAGTATTTTCTGGCTTTCATATAGGTATAACCTTAGAATACAACAAGGTATACTAAGGTAATTTGGGCATTATAACAATACTTTTGAGTATTTCTACCAAGAGAGGGGTATTATACGAAGCAACTAGTTGGGCTGCCACACTACTAGGAGGAGGGACATCTCGTGAGCCACTGAAAAGAGGGGACATCTCTCGGCCAGAGGCCTCACAAAGGGGGGGGAGGCTCTCAAGACTTAGGCATTTTTGATGAAGAAGTCTTCAACCTTAGAGGGTATTTATAGGTCAAGGGATGGACCAAGGCAAGATCAATCCATGTGTTAGAGGAGTGTAGGGCTAGGATTTACCAAACACAAATATCCTACCTACCGTGACTTTGTGCCAAGGCACAAAACGCACAAGCTTAGCCATTTTCGTCCAATGGACGATTTGAAGTCCACCAATGAGAGGGTGCCAAGTGGCGCCCTCTTGTTGGTCAACACATTCGTCTCTAAAAATCCGCAAAAATTAGAAATGACATAGCGGAAATTCCCTACGAAAGTGAAAACGCTTCGTCGAAAATCGACTCTAAGCGGGAGTTGCACGTTGGAAACATAAATCGCCAAGTCACTTTGCCTACTCAAGGCTTTAAACTTTTATCGTGCGCCTACGCATACTCGGAAATACGGTATAACATTCTCCCTTAGAAACATTCGTCGAATGTTCCTTTAAATCTCAAGACAACGAGATAGTCTTCACTACTATACTTACGAGAACAATCCTTGCCACACGCCACGTAAACAACTTGCGCAAAAGCCTACATCCAAGTCCACGAGGAAACACCTCTATCATCACCATAACACCTCTCACCGGGTCTATAATATACTTCTTTCGCACCTTCTTTTACAAAAAAAGAAATGATCACATCTATGCTCGCGATACCGATACCACTTTGTCACTTTGCCGCGAGGTTCTAGTGTCACTCCGCCAACAAACGGCACGACTGCATGCGATCCCAACTCTTACCACATTTCGACAAACTCGGTTACTATCTCTAACGTGGTCATCATTGGAACACTGATGGATCTCCGATACTTTCCGATCATAACAATACGAAAGAGACGTCGCCTCCTAAGTCGGACGGCAAAAGCTAACATATAGGCAACCGGCCTATCCTTCACATGAACTCACAAAGGCCCAGTAACTCGGGCTAAGTTCCTCATTCCTAACTCGTCACCCCAACCCGGTGGTGCTCCAAGACCAACTCTAAACGTCACGATTATCCGCACAATTCCTCGAGTCGCGTAACTTCTTCTAGACAAGCTTCTCACTATCCACAACAAGCTAAACCAACTATCCGAATCTTGCCAACATCGAACCAATCGACCTAAGGTAACTTACACTTCCGCCTAGGCAATATCCGAACATCAAATGGTAGCTTAAACACTACCTCCACAGAGACAACAATCCCCACAACTATCCTCGAAATCCAAACAGACTCACCGAGTGCCTATCCTTTTCGGTAAAACTTTTAGAAAATGAAAATAGCGACATAAGGTGAAGGTAGGCACCCGCAGCCTTACAACCTTTCGTATAACCAAGAACACGATATCCACGAACTCGTGACGGGTTAACTAAACTTGGGCCTAACACCTCACAACCCTAACACAAAGCGACCACCACAACCTGACCCCACCACCAAACCTACCGCGGTTTGACCCGCAACGTGGCCTCAACCCACCCGCGCACAATACTAGCTCCCGATTCTAACAATCTCACTAATCACGTTTCAAAACCTAGCGGTCTTCTTAGCTCAACTACCCCTTTCATTCCACACTACTAGGGACCTATCCCAACCTAACTCACGTGCACTATGCACTTCCGATAAGGGTCAAACATAACACTACACCTCTTCTCGAGATGGCATTACCTCTAAGGTCTTTACGTAAAACATTCTAAGGTTCACACCATCTCTATCCCCCAAAATCTTACACCATGATTTCTAAACACAACTAACACACTGCTATCAACATAGCACTTAAGGTATACTCACCTTATCACATAAACGAAACTCTGAGGGTTAAAGATATATCTATATCTCTTCACTCCCTTAGTCGTTCTAATCAAACTGCCCAGTGAGTGGCGATAGCAAGGCGCAAGATGACGAACTACCCACCAATCCGGCTAAGTCCTGACACTCTCTCGACACATGGCCCCGACGGCGCAGTACAACAAGTACCAACAAAAGACGACATTCCCGGGATGGCGTCACATGTACGGAAGCCACGGAGTTCACCAACTCCTGCGTACGAGCGTCACGAAATCCGTGCCAGACCACTCTCTGTGCAGAGGTGCATATCTAATCTTTGGTGAGGCGACTCGCCAAATTACTAAAGGACCTTCCGCTCGCCCCTTCGCCCTTTTAACCCGCCGATCTACGTTTCTCGAAGCGCATAAGCCCGACCACAGGCCATGCTCAAGCCTAACTTAAGAATTAATCTTACACAACCCTCTCTTAGATAGTCATCAAGACTCGCGGTAAATCGGTATACTCTATACTTCAAATATCATGGCCGCAGAGGAATCGCCGCCGCAAACTCACGTGGCTGCTACGTCGCAGAACTCCCCGAATGAAGCACTACCCTAGGTAATGGTTGGGCCTGAGCCCTTGCCACCCTCTGAACTCTACTCGCAGCTCCTTGCCCTCAAACTGGCACGCGAGGCATAACGATAAGAAATAATTTGTCGTAGGTCCAACTTACAACACGCCTCTAAGGCACGATCTCGAGTGAGAAGAATAGAAACCAATCCTAAATACCCTATAGCCTCCTGATTATTGGTGTGGTACAACACACCGATAATCAAGACTCTGACACTTTCCGAGGATTAACCGCTCGATACCACTTTTGTCACGACCAGCTGGGGCCTTACCCGCACCCTAGTGACACAACATCGTAATCATAACATAAAACATATACATGAAACAAGTGAAGTACAAAAACAGAATTGAGGGAAAACTTGCCTTTCTAGATATATAAATAACAACTTTACAAATGAGCAGTTTAATCCTTTTCACAAAACTTCTAAGAAATGATACGACAACAATGGCCCCGCCATACCCCAAACACCTACAACAACAGGACTATACCAGATAAGCCTCGGAGAAAGCGGAGCTTTCCCAAATCAGAGCGAGGATCAATGACGGTGTACCTTTACTCGCGCATTAACGCAGCCCCGAAGGGTCGATAACAATGTACCAAGTATGTGGCGAAAATAAATCGTAAATGAAATCATAGTAGTCTATATAAAGCAGAGACGTATGATAACCAAACTACGCTTCACCAATAAATAAGGACTCACGCCTCAAAGTTATCACAATAAAACCGTGCGGGGCAAAGGCATAGCCGACTACTAAGACCCACAGCAAAAATACCACAAACCGTATCCCGAGGTCTTTCTGCACCGCACGCCACTCGCCCGCAATATCAATGTGCGTGTCTATCCCGAACTCTCGCACTCCGCATAGGTCACACACGGACCCGCATGAGGTATTCTCGAATCATGGTCCCATCACCGAGGTATACCCGCGTCGGGCGCATTTAACCCTCGGTATCCGCCTAGGCTCCCGCAACCCGCATAGTCTCAAAAGACCGCATAGTCGCATAGGAATCCCCGCATCGGGCTAAACACCCGAATGATCAATCCGAGCTACCGTGACCGCGTAGTCACGAGGACCGCATAGCCGTAAAGACCCGCATCGTGGCAAGCCCTCGGTATAATAAGTCAAAGGGTATGTGATACAATAATAGTACAGCTTAACGCTTAACAACGTAAGCACAACAAGAACGACCCTTACATCACGATCACACAATATACTAACACACGAAGCATCCTAACATTTTAACTTATCACATCAACAAGAAATTATTTACAAGCATATCTCAAACCAACACAATCAAGTTATTCACACAATGTACTTTAAGCTAACAAGTTCTATCTACCCCAAAGTACTTCATACATTAAATCTTTTAAAAGATCCGTTGCTTTCACATAAGTCACACAATACGTAGTATAAAATAGAGTTTTTTAAATAAACTAAAACACTTACGTTTGTTAAATCAAGTAACAAGATTATTTTCCAAACGTCCAAGTTTGCCTATTTTCAAATGTTCAGGTTTCTTATTTTAGAAAGGTTTGGTAGTTCATAGTCTTTTTCATTTAAGAATATAATTCTCCTTGAAACAACTGCGAAACATAAGTCTTAGATGTCAGTAGGATATTCTTGTTTATAACAATCTTATTTGATCTAGGAAATATCATTTTGTCTCATCTTAGCTTATGCAGATGGAAGTTTCTCGTTTTAATAATACTTAATTAGTCAAAACATTTCCTTTTATTAACGCGTTGGTTTGTCGATACACATTCGATTTCAAATCAAGAAAAACATTCTTAAGCCGTTATACCTAACTTCCCATAAAGCTAGCATAACTCTTAAGTTTTCAAAACCAAGTATTACTTCTTCTTTCAAAATGATTCCAAAAATCTTTGAAATACTTCAAGTTCTTTATTAACACATAACAAGCCGCTTATAATTCAAATCGCCACCTTATTAAAACCATATGTATTTTCTCACCAACATAAAGTCATTATAACTAACTTCTCATAAAGCCGTTATAACACTTTATGTTTTAAACCAATCAAATACATTTAGCACATGACGCTCACCGCACTACATAGTTCACACATTTCATGCTAGAAGAGATAGGAAGAGGTTCACATACCTCGCGGCGATTATCGACTAATAGCAAAACGCCCGAGTACCTCAAACCGCCGACTACTCCTTAGTCCAAGATTACGCCACACGTAGCACTTCAACCTATAAGGCCACGCGCTTATTAAAATCTAGATCTTAACGTAGAACATTCTACGTAAAATTTGGCAAAGACTCTCCCAATCTCCTCCTCTAACTAGCCGCTACCAAGCCAACCAGGGGGTTAATCATCTAACCCAGTACAATTCTACTCCACAAGATTACTACACAAGTCTATACACCCTATGTAATTACCTTCAGCTTAAGTCAAAAGACATTGCCAACTAACTACGTTCAAGACTATATATAGTATACTTCAACTATATATTCAAACAACATGTAATTTCCAATTACAATAGAGGACAAGATATTTACCTCGATAAGCCCATAATTATCCAAGTATAAAGTCGATCCTGGCAATCGTTTAGCTCCAACTCCGTGCGCCCAACCCGCTCCAAACTACCCTTAGAAGTTCTAACCAACTTCTACATACTACTCCAACTAACCACGGAGATTTTCCTTGTGGTTTCGGTTTGGTACTGACGGAGTATAATAGTATTTTCTGGCTTTTCAGATAGGTATAACCTTAGAATACAACAAGGTATACGGCTAAGGTAATTTGGGCATTATAACAATACTTTTGAGAGTATTTCTACCAAGAGAGTGGTATTATACTAAAGCAACTAGGCTAGTGGGTACCCCACGGCCACACTACTGTGAGGGGAGGGCATCTCCGAGAGCCACTAGGCGGGGAGGACATCTCTACCAAGAGGCCTCACGAGGGAGGGGAAGGCTCTCAAGACTTAGGCATTTTGACGAAGTCTTCAACCTTGAGGGTATTTATAGGTCGGGATGGCCAACCAAAGGCCAAGATCAATCCACGTGTTAGGCAAGTGTAGGGCTAGGATTTACCAAACACAAATATCCTACCTACCCGACTTTGTGCCAAGGCACAAAAACGCGCTGCTTAGCCATTTTCGCCCAATGGACGATTTGAAGTCCACCAACGAGAGGTGCCGCGCCTCTTGTTGATCCAACACATTTCGCCTCTGGAAAAATCCGCAAAAATTAGAAATGACATAGGAAATTCCCTACGAAAGTCGTGAAAACGCTTTCGTCAAATCGACTCTAAACGTGTCAGGCACAAACATAAATCGCCAAGTCACTTTGCCTACTCAAGGCTTTAAACTTTTATACGCACGCCTCTTACGCATATACTGAAATACGGTATAACATTACGCACTTAAGATTTTGAACAAATACTATGGCGGGACAAGGCCCCGCCGTACCCCTGAATATACATAGCCATTATGACAAGCTCTGGAACATTGGAGCCATATCAAAATGCTGAACCAGGATCCTAAGCCCGCAGATTCACAACTGTGTACCTAAACCTGCCGACATGAACGCAGCCTGGAAGAAGTCGCACACAGAATATGGAACGAAAATAAGGTACAAGAAATGTGATCATAATCGCATAAAAGAATGACAGGGGCAAGTATAAAAAGTAAATACCAGATCCTACCATGCCATTACAACTCATGAACTTAATCGCACATTATTATCTTTTCTCATTTTTCAATAAGAGTTATAGTCAAATTATTACGTACAGACTTAGGAAAAATCATCAAGTTCATAACCATATAACTTACTTATCTTGCATAACATAACCCGACCCTTTATGGAGGGACGCCTCATTTTGGAGTTCACTTTGATTACCCATACGTAATAACGTAACCCGGCCCATTTGCGGGACACAACGAAGTCATACAAAAGCCTTCCCACGAAGGTACACTGCCCGGCCCATTCTGGGACGCGATAAAGCCACATAAGTCTGCCCATAAAGGTATACTGCCCGGCCCAATCTGGGACGCAAGTCACATAAGTCTGCCCATAAAGTATACTGCATAAAAGTAGGAAGCTTATGATCAACTTAGGGCCACCTGCCCATAATATCATTTGACAATCCTACTCCTGGGACTATTTCACCCGCATAGGACGTATGGACCCGCATGAGGTAATTTTCTCGCATAGACTGTATCCGCCCGCATAGGTCGTATGGACCCGCATGAGGTAATCTCCTCGCATAGGACTGGTTCACCCCGCATAGGACTATTTCACCCGAATAAGCCATACAGACTCGCATGAGGTATTCCTCGCATCGTGGGGAGAAAATCCACGAAATATGCAAATGCAACAAGCCCGGGGAATGACCCCGTAATGAAAAAATACATCACTAGCACAACCGGCTATCATACATAACATAAGCACCACCGGCTTATCATACATAACATAAGCACCACCGGTTTATCATAAATATCATAGCAAGTTAAGAAATCCCTTAACTTCTTATTAGCCTTAATTATTAAGCATTCTCATTTTATTCAAACTTAAGGAACTAACATGTCATTAAAAATCCGGAAATTTAACCTAAGGTATTATGTACTTCCATTCTTTTCAAAGGACTCATTTTCATATAAAACCCCAAGATACTAACACCCGTAGTATCAAGGCATGTCTACATTTTGAAGAAGTCACTACATTTTTAGAAATACATTTCTAGGCTTCTAAATCAAGTGACCCCTACTTTCAAACTTTAAGCAATTGGTACCTTTAAATCAAATTTCCCTTCTTTATTTCAAGTCATTTCTTTGTTTACATTACTAGAGAAAACCATTCCTTTAACCTTCCATAAAGTTGTTATAATCAACTTCCCATAAAGTCGTTATAACTCTTTATGTCTTAGACAAATTCATTCTTTTTATAACCAAGAGACTTATACTTTCAAATCAAGTTACATAGCTTTCAAAATATTTCAAGTCTCTTAAATTTTAAGAAATCAAGTTTCTTAACTTAGAATATCAAGTTATCAATGCTTTTCCCAAATCAAGTATTCTATACTTTTAAATCAAGTCATTCCCTCCTTTAAGAATCAAGTCCCATAACTTGAAAAATAAAGTCTCTTAACCCTTTAAGAATTCAAGGTTCATAGTCTTAAAACTTCATAACGTAAACTCTTTAAATTAAATAACATATACTTTTATGCGTTGTGAATAGGTTATACTCGTTTATAACGATCTTATTAAAGCAGCCATGATCTAGAAAATGTAATACAATTTTGTCTTATCTTAGTTTCTATGCAGATGGAGAATTCTACTCATTTTAATATAATTGATTGTCGATACATTTTCTTTTATTAACGCTGCAATGGCTTGTTCGATACTTATTCTCATTCGTACAGTAAATTAGCAAAGTCAACTCGACTCCAAATACTTCCTAACGACTCTTACCAACATCCCCCATAAGACTTGGTAAGAACTTAGGATAACTTAGACATGACTTTTACATAGAGTAAATCAACATACGTACCTCTAAACTTCTAAGAGTAGAAGGAACCATGAAATAACACCACATGTATATTTCATACATAGAATCATGCCAAAAGAAGGAAGAGGTTCACATACCTCGCGACGATTATCGACAAGTAGCAAAATGCTCCAAAGTACTTCAACCTTGATAGTTATTTCATCCTTTAAGTAGAATACGCTACTCGTAGTACTTCAACCTATATTAATCATAACATGTCTATCAACTCCTCACTTATCAACGTGGAATAATACTAAGTGCTAGGTCTCTTATTCTACAAAAATTTGGACAGCACTTCCTTTGATTCTACGTACTTTTCCACCTTTTCAAGGCCCGAAAATCAATAACCAAACGCCACATTTAAGGCCTAACAATTCAGCAATACAAAGGGGATTACACGCGTAATAGGACGTGCAAAATTCTGCCCCACAATCAATATAAAACTATCCAATATTTCCAAGCCATAATCGGCTACCATTGTCACAACATTTATCAATTTCCTTTCAATTCCTTTTTCAATCCAAGTTGTTATCCCAACATGTTATATACATAACAACAATTACAACAACTATAAATCCTTTCTTCCTTAACATGCGACGATTGTAACTATCGACCAAATTGATTTTAACATAAATGGCTAAATTGTCCATTTTCATTTTTTAACATGTCGACATGATCCAAATCTTTTCAAACTTCATTCTATATACCACATGCTCATTTATTAACCACTATAACATGTAATCTTCAATTACATTAAGAAGATGCAGATTTTACCTCAATAAGCCCTAATAATGTCCAAGCATAAAAGTCGATCCTTAGCAACTTTTAGCTCCTCTTCTTATGTTCCAATCCACTCCAAGCACTCCTTAGAAGCTCATGAAGAACTCCTCTTCAAGTTCCATCTTCAAAGTTGAAGAACACCTTAGGTTTTCGCCTTGCGACTAACGTAAAAACGTCGTTTTTCCGGGATCTTTCTATTGAGATATCCTTACAATACCCCTAGGAACCTTGGGTTAAAGTCTTGTGAATTATGGACAACAATTGAAATTTCTTTGTGTGGGAAATGGGCACAAAGCCTAGAGCTCATCCACAAGAACAACTAGTTCTTGAAATGTTTTCTATGTGTAGAATGTCTTGCACTAGTAATGGATATATAAGAGAATCAAAGGCCAAAATTAAAACACTTGAAGGGCTAGGATTTAGTCAAGAATGTCAAGCTCCACTGACTTTCGACTCGTCCATTATTATTCATCCAACAAGCCCATGTGGAGGGTGACACGTGTCGCCCTGCCGTGGGTCTAAAATATTTTGTTTCCCGAAATTTCCATAATTGGCCAAAATATCGGAAACCTCGTGGACCCCACAAAAACGTAAAATTTCTCGGGTGGGCCCCACGTATCCAACTCTGAAAATAAAATTCCAAAATTCTGATAAATTCTAAAAGTCTTAAATAACAAATTCGGGAACCCAATTCTCACTAACGAGCAATTTTCCTTCCCAAGGCTCGAAATCATTTTTCGTAGGAAAAAGCAATCCTTCTTTCGTTTCAAACTTAAAGTCGTATCTTCTCGCATACATTCTCTTAAACACATGTCCTGGAATTACGGGGTGTAACATTCTTCCCCCTTAGAAACATTCGTCCCCGAATGTTCTTTCGGAGTCCAATCTAATTAGATAGTTGTTACACCCCGGAATTCCAGGATATGTTTATAAGAACGTGCGTAAGAACAAAAAAATGTTAAGATTGGAGACGAGTAAAAATTTATCGGAATTATGGAATTGTCGGAAAATGAAATATTGCGACGAACGGGAGGGCGACACGTGTCACCCCCCTTAGTGGTCTTGGTCGAATTTGTGCATGGGTAGAATGGTCATTTGACCATAATTATGATGAAAGTCTTGCTAGGCTAAGGGCTTGACAACATTGACCAAGTCAATGAGCCCACATAGCATGATATTTAAATAAAATGCATCCAAACCACCCATTTGTTTTAATCTAGACCTTCCATTTGGTTATATAAGCTTCCTTAGTAGCAAGACAAGGCTTAACACTTAGAAAAGATTTCAAGAATATGAAGAACCCTATGTGAGGCTCTCGGGTTTGGGGTTCAAAGAGAAAGAAAAAATTACGTTTGTTGTCCAATAATCCCCATACTTTAAACCAAGGTTCCTAAGAGTATTGTAAGGATATCTCAATAGAAAGATCCCGGAAAAGGGGTGTTTTCGTATTAGTCGCAAGGCGAAAACCTAAGAAGTTCTTCAACTTTGAAGTTGGAACTTGAAGAGGAGTTCTTCATAAGCTTCTAAGGGTTGATTGGTGTGGATTGGAACGTCGAAAGGAGGAGCTAAAGTTGCTAAGGATCGACTTGTAATCTTGGATCATATTTGGGCTAAATGAGGTATAATCTTCGTCTTACTTTTGTAACTGAAGATTCCATGTTATTATAAGTTAGAAATGATCATGTGATATGTGTTATGAAGATTGATAAGTGTTATGGAAATTTGGACGCTCAAATCCGAAAATGACATGTTAAGCCATTTGAAATTGAAATACAATTTGGTCGATAATTAGAATCGTCGCATGTTTACCTACTTGAGGATTGTAGTAGTTATAATCAATTGTGGCTAGATAACATGTTATATTAAACCACTTGGATTGAAAAGGGATTGGAAACGAATTTGTATTGTTGCCCCTATTTTGCCGAATGGACATTATATGTTGGACTAGTTTGATATTTATTGTGGGGCGGAATTTTACATGTCTTGATTAAGCGTGTAATCCCCTATTGTTAACTACTTTGTTGAGCTTTAAATGAGGCGTGTTTGGTTATTGAATTCGGCCTTGAAAAAGGTGGCAAAGTATGTAGAAACAAAGGAAGTGCTGTCCGATTTTCCGTAGAATTTAGTAGCTTTGCACTTGGAATATTCTACGCTTGAAACTAGAAGTTAATAGACGTACTATGGTCATTATATGTTGACATACTACGTACGGCGTATTGGACTTAGCAAGTGGATTAAACCGAAGAGGTATGTGGAACTTTCTTATCTCTTGAGCATGAATAAGTTGTAAATGTATAGTACGGTAGACGTACAAGATTTTGACAATCTAGTCCATTTGATATCCTTGTCTTATTTTAAGAATGTCCAAGTTGGTTGAGTTAGGGAATTAACTCACTTGTTTAAATATTAAGGATATCTTGGTTTTCAAAAGTTAAGAGACTTTAAGTATGTTGAAAGTATTTTTGATACTTGTTTTGTTGGAAGGTTTAAGCCTCTTGGTTTTAAAGAAGAATGTAAGTTTCTAAGGTATAAAGCTAGTATAACGGCTTTATGGGAAGTTGGTTATAATAGCTTTATGAAAGGTTAAAAAGAGTGTACAACATCAGTTCTTACAGCCCAACCACAAATGTGAATACAGACCTCTAGGAATAACAATCGTATGACAGGCTCTCGCCATACCCCTGAATGTACATCAATCTACAACACCAGGGAAAAGACTGTACCAAAATGAGACAAGCCTCCGGATAAATAGAGCTTCTGACGTCTGATAAGTGATCCTAAGAATGTTGATCCACCACCTGCTACCTTTCCTCATGCGGATGAACGCACTTCGAGGAAGGGGTCGACACAATATGTACTAAGTATGTAAACCGAAAGTACTCAGAATTACAACATAAGTTTAAAACAAAGCGAGACATGTATGATAACAAAATTACGACACAAAGGCCTTACTAACAATGAGAGTAAATCAAGGGAATACGTACAACATCACAATAGGAGACTCCCTAACAAATCATAGGTAGCGAACCCATAGAAACAGGTGGTATAACGTCTTAGGGTTCTTACCCCTCATTTATACTCTTACCCTGAAGCAGGTGGTATAACGTCTTGGGGGTTTGCCCCTCATTTATACTCTTACCCTGGAGAAGGTAATAAAACAGGTGGTATAACGTCTTGGGGGTTTACCCCTCATTTATACTCTTATCCTGGAGAAGGTGGTATAGCGTCTTGGGGGTTTACCCCTCACTCATACTCTTACCCTATCTCAACCGGCCGTCATACAATAAATAAGCAAGTTAGAAATCCCCCTAACTTCTTATTAGTCTTATTCGTCTACACTCTCATTTTAATTTACTTAAGGCACTAACATGTCTTTTATAAAAATCCGGGAATTTAACCCAAAGTACTACGATTTCAAATTTTTAAAATGACTCATTTTCATATAGAACTTCCAAGATACTATAAACCGTAGTATCAAGTCAAAATTACTTTTCAAGACAAGTCACAATACCTTTAAACATAAAGATAGGTTTCTAAATCAAGTGACTCCTTTTATTATAAAACCTTAGGCAATTGATGCCTTAAAAATCAAATTGCCTTTTCATTAAAATTAAGTCATTTATCTTTCCATAAAGCAAATATAACCAACTCCCCATAAAGTCGTTACATTCACTTTATACCTTAGCCATAAACAATTTCCTATCCAAGGGACTTATACGTTTAAAACGGAACAAGTATCACATACTTTAAAACTCTTCAAGTCCCTTAACTTTAATAAAACATTAGACATCCTTAATACTCTCAAGAAGTGAGTTAATCTACTAACTCACTCGGCTTGGCTATTCATAGAACTAGTAAAGGATATCAAGGTCTCAGACGCTCACCGCACTCATATACGCATAACTAGTCATGCTCAAAAGATAGGAAAAGTTCTACATACCTCACGGTCAAACCACTTGCCAAGTACAAAGTCCCGCCTCAGAACGTCAACCTATAATATTCACAATACGTCTATTAAGGCCTTACTTCAAACGTAGAATATTATAAGTGTAAAGTCGCTAAATTCTACGGAAAATCGGACAGCACCTCCTTTGTTTTTACTAACTTTGCCACCTTTTTCAAGGCCGAATACAATAACCAAACACGCCACATTTAAGGCACAATCAAAGCAATTAATCAATAGGGGATTACACGCCGACTAGACGTGTAAAATTCCGCCCCACAAACGATAACAAACTAATACAACTACTAGTCCAATTTTCGGCCATAATGAATACGACAATACCAATTCTTATCCAATTTCCATTTCAATCCAAATTGGTAGCATAACATGATATCAAGTCGCATTTGATTATAACTACCATAATCTTCAAATAAGTGACATGCGACGATTTCTAATAAAGGACCAATTAGTAATCCAATCTTCAAGTGGCTTGTGTAACATTTTGGATTTAAGCTACAAGCAATCCATAATACTTATAAACTTCAACATATCAACTTCATGCTAGCAACATGTAAAGCTAACAACAACAATATAAATATATAATCTTGTAACCCTTTTAAAAGACAAGATTATACCTCAATGAAACTTAATCCAACTCCAATCCGAAGTCGATCCTTAGTAGTTTAGAGCCTCTCCAAGACACTTCAATCCGCTTGTTGAGACCCTTAGAACAACACCAACAAAAATCCTTCAAATCTCCAAACAAAACCTAGAAAGACAACTAGGTTTTCGTTTTGCGACTAACCCGTAAACTATCTTTTTCCAAGATTTTTCTATTGAGATATGCTTACACTACCCTCAAGAACCTTGGTTTAAAGTGTGGAGCTAAATGGATCACAAACAAAGATTTTTCTTTTTTTTTCTATAGTGAACCCGAGAGCAAGGCTCTTGCTCATCCAATTTTTGTGAAATTTTTTCTAAGTGTTGGCACTAGTAGTGCTACTAGTAGTATTACATAGCACCTTGGAGGGTCAAGATACAACCATTTGGGTGGCTAGGATAAGCTCTTATTAAATATCAAGACCTTGTGGGTCCTTTGACTTAGTCAAGATTATCAAGCTACAAGTTGCAAGACTTAGTCATCCAAGACTATGGTCAATGACCATTATGGCCATGCCTAATTCGACCAAGGCATCAATAAGGGGGGTGACACGTGTCGCCCTCCCATTCGCCACAAAAGTACGTTTTACGACAATTTCATAATTCCGATAAATTTTTACAAGTCTCAAATCTTAACACTTGTAAGTTCTTACGTACGTTCTTAAAACATGTCCTGCAAATACGGGGTGTAACATTCTTCCCCCCTTAGAAACATTCGTCCCCGAATGTTCTTTCGGAGTCAAACTTATAATTAGCGACATAGTTTCCTTTCACAACCCCGACATACCAATACTGCAACACATGGCCACATAATAGCATTTAAGCAAAAGAAATACTTCAATTAAAACCTGACAAGTAAGGGAAGATGAATTACCTGAAAGTATAGGAAATAAGTGAGGATACTTCCTCAACATGTCCTCCTCCGCTTCCCAAGTCATCTCCTCCCGGTTATCATTTCTCCACAGGACTTTGACGGAAGCTACATCCTTGGTCCGCAGTCGCCTGACCTGGCGATCGAGTATCGCTATGGGACTCTCCTCATACGATAACCCCTCTGTCACCTGGACCTCACTAGTAGGGAAAACTCTCGCTGGATCACCGATACACTTCCGCAACATAGAAACATGGAAGACCGGATGTACCGCCTCTAACTCTGATGGCAGATCCAACTCATAGGCAACCTTGCCTACTCGACGGACGATCTGGTAGGGCCCAATGTACCTTGGGCTGAGTTTCCCCTTCTTACCGAATCTCATCACACCCTTCATGGGTGACACCTTCAAGAAGACCCAATCGTCTACCTGAAACTCCAAATGCCGACGCCGATTATCCGCATAAGACTTCTGCCGACTCTGGGCTGCTAACAGTCTCTCCTGGATAAGCTTCACCTTATCCACAGCCTGCTGTACCAAGTCCGCCAACTAATCGCATTCTCGCCCACGCCGAACCAACCAATCGCGACTGTATTTCCGCCCATATAAAGCCTCGTATGGCGCCATCTCAGATATCGGAATGGTAGCCGTTGTTATAAGCAAACTCCACAAGAGGCAAATAATCCTCCCAATACCTCGAAATCAATCACGCAGCACGCAGATATCCTCAAGTATGTCGATAGTACGCTCTGCCGCCACACCGAGGATGAAATGTCAGATCGAGACTCACCTGTGTCCCTAAACCCTTCTGGAAAGACCTCCAGAAGTTAGCCGTAAACTGGGCTCCCCTATCAGATATAATCGACACCGGGACACCATGCAGCCTCACAATCTCTCTGATGTACAATCTGGCATAGTCCTCAGCCGAAAACGTCGTCCTGACTGGAAGGAAATGGGCTGATTTCGTCAGCCTGTCAACAATAACCCAAATGGAGTCGTACTTCCTCTGAGTACGAGGTAACCTCAGAACAAAGTCCATGTTGATCACCTCCCACTTCCAAGTCGGAATCTCAATAGATCGCAATAATCCGTGGGCCTCGTGCTCGACTGACTGCCGCAATTTGGACATCAGGCAACAAAACTCGCCACGCCTCTCTTCGTGCCATCCCACCAATACAAACATCCGAGGTCATGGTACATCTTGGTCGACCGGATGAATAGAATAACGAGTATCGCGTGCCTCCCTGACTGCCGACGGTCCTCGACACATCGGGAACACACAACCGACCTCAAATCTCAAGACCCATCAGCGCTACTCGAATAGACTTTTCTCCTCCCCAAGAGCTGCATCTCGATACCGTACCAACACTGGGTCCTCATACTGTCGCCTCTTCACCTCATCAATGATGGAAGACTCGGCAACCTCACGAACCCGTACCCGCTATCGTCGGTATCGATCAAACGAACCCCAAGGCTCGCTAATCGTGGATCTCGACGACCATGTCCTCGCTCTCCGCCGCACCTCGATGTGCTCCCATCGATCTACGACTCAAGGCATCAACAACTACGTTGGCTTTCCCGGATGGTATGTAATATCAACATCATAATCTTTCAAAGAACTCTAACCACCGCCTCGCCGCAAGTTCGCCTCTCGCTCAAGATATACCGAGGCTCTGTGGTCTGTATAAATATCCACATGAACCCCATACAAATAATGTCTCCAAATCTTCAAGGCATGAATAATCGCGCCAACTCTAAGTCATGGGTAGGGTAATTCTCTCATGCTTCCAGAATCACGGAAAGCATAGGCTATAACCTTGTCGTGCTGCATCAAAACACACCCTAGCCCGATACCCGAGGCATCACAATAGATCACGTACCCGTCTAACCCCTCAGGAAGAGTAAGGATCGGGCCGAGTCAACCTCTCTTCAAAGAATCGAAACCCCGCCGCAAGCCTCGCCCATCGGAACTTGGCCGCTTCGAGTCACCCTAGTCAACGGTGCCGAAATCAAGCAACCGCTTCCACAAACCTACGATAATACCACCGCCAATTTCTAAGAAATCGCGCGCACTCGGTCGGAGTAAGAGGGTCTCGGCCAAGACTTGACTGCCTCAATCTTTGTCGTATCCACGCGAACATCATCAGCCCCAATAATACGCCCCAGGAATGCCACTGAGGCCAACCAAAACTCACACTTTGAGAACTTGGCGAATAACTGCCGGCCCGAGGACCCAATCTGATCCTCAAGTGATGCATGCTCTCGCTCGTCGCGAATAAACCAGATGTCATCAATGAATACAATCACAAATGTATCCAAAATGACTTGAACACCCGTTCATCAAATCCATAAATACCGCTGAGCGTTGGTCAAACCGGAAAGACATAACCCTAAACTCATAGTGCCCATACCGTCCCAATGCGATCTTTGGGATGTACGCCTCTCGAACTCGAACTCGATGATAACCGCATCGCAGTCTATCTTGAGAAACACCTCGCACTCGCAATCGTCAAACAAATCATCAATCCCGGGAGGGTACCTATTCTTAATGGTTACCTTATTCACCTCGTAATCAACACACATACGCAGCGTCCCCATCCTTCTTCTTCACGAATAACACCGCTCCTGTGGAGATACACTAGGCCCGATAAAGCCTTTCTCCAAAGAAATATTTCAGCTGGTCCTTCACTCCTCAACTCAAAGAAAGCCATCCTCGTATGGCGGAATGGAAATAGGTCGAGTGTCCGCAACGTGTCAATACAAAACTCAATCTCCTCTCGGGAGGATACCCAAGATCATCCGGGAACACATCCGAAACTCCCTAACCACTGCATCGATCAAGAACCGCACCTCACCAGTATCAAATACCCGAACCGGATGATAGATGTACCTTTCTCGCACCATCTTCCTAGCCTTGAGGTAAGAAATAAACCTACCCCTGCGACGCCTTGTGTTGCCCTTCCACTCGATAATCGGCTCGCCAGAAATCGAACCGAACCAACCTGTCCCTACGATCAACGTTGGCATAACAAGAAGCCAACCACCCATACCCATAATGACATCAAAATTTGTCATCTCCACTCTATCAAGTCTGCAAGTGGTCCGACGATCAGAAATATAAACCGGACAACCTCTCAGATACCCGCCATTAACACCGAATCTCTCATGGCGTAGCTACCTCAAAAGGCTCTATCGACTCCGGCTCTATCCCGATTCTACCCGCAATAAGAGGGGACACATAGGACAAGGTAGAACCTGGATCTATCAAAGCATAAACGCTACAAAGATGAAATCAATAATGTACCGTGACGACGCCGTGAAGCCTCCCGATCCCGCTTACCGGCTAGAGAATATATGCGGTTCTGTGGACCGCTAGAACTGGAACCACCACCACGACCTCTACCGCGGCCTGCCGGTCCGTGAGTACCCTGCCCTCCGGGGCGCATAACCACAGAAGGAGAAGAAGACCCAGCAACAGATCCTGTCGGCTGCACTGTACCACCCATGCCACCTCTAGACGGACAATCTCTCCTCAAATGGCCCTGCTAGCCACACAAGTAACAAGCTCCCGAAGCTCTGCGACACTCGCCCTGGTGAAACCTACCACATCGAGCACACTGAGGTGTGGGTGGTCCCGATCGGTGACGGTTCTGCCTCCCTGAAATCCCGAAGTCCCGGAGCCCTGACCTGCTCCTGAATGACTTGGTTGCTCAGACCTCTTACCAGAAAACCGTGAAGGAGCACTCTGGCCGGTGGAAAGTGGACTGGTTCGCCACAGGCCGCCCGCTAAAATCGCCTGAGACCACGATGTCCAGCCTCTGGGCCGGCTCGAGTCAATCTGGTCCTCTCTCTCTCTATCCTCTATCCTCGCATAGGCTCAGATCCGGGCGATGTCCATACCGGGCTGAAGAGCCACACCCAAGCATGCGGTAATCATATGACGGTCAAGCCCCATCACAAAATGATGAACCCTATCCGCCATGTCAGCTACAATAGTCTGCGCATGTCTGGCCAAGGAGTCAAACTCCAAGCTATACTCCCTGATAGTCCTCCCGTTCTGCCTCAAGGTCAAGAATCTGTCTACCCGGGCTCTCCTCATCTCGGGAGGCAAAAGTGATCCATGAAGGCCTCTCAGAACTCCTCCCAAACACCGGAAGAGCATCATCACCTCTCGAAAACAACCACGACTCAAACCGTTCAACGCAATATCGCGAACCGGTAGGAGGCTAGCGTAATGCACTGTTTCAAGCCCTAAGACCCTGCATGGTCCGCTGTAGCTGTCGAATGAACTCCTGCGGATCCTCATCCGACCTCGAACCATAAAACTCAGGTGGATGACAACCCAAAAAATCCCGAACCCGCAAACTGCCGCCTAGGGTCGTCGCTTCCCGCTTAGCCGTCCGACTACTATCTTGGTCAATAACCGGATCCGCCTCGTAGTCTCTATACTCGCACCGGCCGCGAATCGAGGCTCGCACGAACCTTCGAGCTAATGCCGCCTCGGCTCCTCTAATATCGCTGCGTGGTTGAACTCGCCGACCCGCCTACTACCTCGTATAGTCTGCTCTCGAGCCCGTGTAACCCTCTCGAGTACCGCTAGCAGCCTCGCCGCTAGCCCTTCGGGCCCCGTCGCCTTCCGTGGAGGCATATCTGCTTTCATAAGACTAGGTCAGAGAGGATTAATCCTAATAAGACATCTCTACTGCACTATCTTAGAGAGAGAAGAATGGAAACCAATCCTTAATGTCCTGCAGCCTCCTGATTATAGATGTGGTGCACAACACACCGATAATCAAGACTCTACTAGACACGGTGCAGACACTTTCCGAGGACTAATCGCTCGATACCACTTTTGTCACGACCCACCCCGGCCGCGATCGTGCCCTACCCGCACCTTGTTCGTATACATCGAGAATAGCAATGAACATACACAACATAAACACACGTAACAATAAAACATCCTGTGCTAGCCAATAAGGCCGCTTCCAATATATAACATAATCAAAAGTACAATCAGATAACATCGCTTCTTACCCAACCACAAATGTGAATACGCACTTGCAGAATAACAATCGTGATGGACAGGGCCCCGCCATACCCCTGAATGTACATCAATCTACAACACCAGGGAAAATACTGTGCCAAAATGAGACAAGCCTCCAGATAAATGGAGCTTCTGACGTCTGATAAGTGATCCTAAGAATGTGGATCCACCACCTGCTTACCCTTTCCTGCGGCATGAACGCAGCCCCCGAGGAAGGGGGTCAGTACACAATATGTACTAAGTATGTAAAACTGGAAAGTACTGTAATTACAACATAAGTTTAAAACAAAGCCGGAGACATGTATGATAACAAAATTACAGTACACAGTGCCTTACTAACAATGAGAGTAAATCAAGGGAATACGTACAACATCACAATAGGAGACTCCCGATCAAATCATGGGTAGCGAACCCATAGAAACAGGTGGTATAACGTCTTAGGGTTCTTACCCCTCATTTATACTCTTACCCTGAAGCAGGTGGTATAACGTCTTGGGGGTTTGCCCCTCATTTATACTCTTACCCTGGAGAAGGTAATAAAACAGGTGGTATAACGTCTTGGGGGTTTACCCCTCATTTATACTCTTATCCTGGAGAAGGTGGTATAGCGTCTTGGGGGTTTACCCCTCACTCATACTCTTACCCTATCTCAACCGGCCGTCATACAATAAATAAGCAAGTTAGAAATCCCCCTAACTTCTTATTAGTCTTATTCATCTACACTCTCATTTTAGTTTACTTAAGGCACTAACATGTCTTTTATAAAAATCCGGGAATTTAACCCAAAGTACTACATACTTCAACCTTTTTAAAATGACTCATTTTCATATAGAACTTCCAAGATACTATAAACCGTAGTATCAAGTCAAAATTACTTTTCAAGACAAGTCACAATACCTTTAAACATAAAGTTAGGTTTCTAAATCAAGTTACTCATTTTATTATAAAACCTTAGGCAATTGATGCCTTAAAAATCAAATTGCCTTTTCATTAAAATTAAGTCATTTATCTTTCCATAAAGCAAATATAACCAACTCCCCATAAAGTCGTTACATTCGCTTTATACCTTAGCCATAAACAATTTCCTATCCAAGGGACTTATACGTTTAAAACGGAACAAGTATCACATACTTTAAAACTCTTCAAGTCCCTTAACTTTAATAAAACATTAGACATCCTTAATACTCTCAAGAAGTGAGTTAATCTACTAACTCACTCGGCTTGGCTATTCATAGAACTAGTAAAGGATATCAAGGTCTTGTACGTCTACCGTACCATATACGTACAACTAGTCATGCTCAAAAGATAGGAAAAGTTCTACATACCTCGCCGGGTCAAACCACTTGCCAAGTACAAAGTCCCGCCCGTAGAACGTCAACCTATAATATTCACAATACGTCTATTAAGGCCTTACTTCAAACGTAGAATATTATAAGTGTCAAGTCGCTAAATTCTACGGAAAATCGGACAGCACCTCCTTTGTTTTTACTAACTTTGCCACCTTTTTCAAGGCCGAATACAATAACCAAACACACCACATTTAAGGCACAATCAAAGCAATTAATCAATAGGGGATTACACGCCGACTAGACGTGTAAAATTCCGCCCCACAAACGATAACAAACTAATACAACTACTAGTCCAATTTTCGGTCATAATGAATACGACAATACCAATTCTTATCCAATTTCCATTTCAATCCAAATTGGTAGCATAACATGATATCAAGTCGCATTTGATTATAACTACCATAATCTTCAAATAAGTGACATGCGACGATTTCTAATAAAGGACCAATTAATAATCCAATCTTCAAGTGGCTTGTATAACATTTCGGATTTAAGCTACAAGCAATCCATAATACTTATAAACTTCAACATATCAACTTCATGCTAGCAACATGTAAAGCTAACAACAACAATATAAATATATAATCTTGTAACCCTTTTAAAAGACAAGATTATACCTCAATGAAACTTAATCCAACTCCAATCCGAAGTCGCTCCTTAGTAGTTTAGAGCCTCTCCAAGACACTTCAATCCGCTTGTTGAGACCCTTAGAACAACACCAACAAAAATCCTTCAAATCTCCAAACAAAACCTAGAAAGACAACTAGGTTTTCGTTTTGCGACTAACCCGTAAACTATCTTTTTCCAAGATTTTTCTATTGAGATATGCTTACACTACCCTCAAGAACCTTGGTTTAAAGTGTGGAGCTAAATGGATCACAAACAAAGATTTTTCTTTTTTTTTCTATAGTGAACCCGAGAGCAAGGCTCTTGCTCATCCAATTTTTGTGAAATTTTTTCTAAGTGTTGGCACTAGTAGTGCTACTAGTAGTATTACATAGCACCTTGGAGGGTCAAGATACAACCATTTGGGTGGCTAGGATAAGCTCTTATTAAATATCAAGACCTTGTGGGTCCTTTGACTTAGTCAAGATTATCAAGCTACAAGTTGCAAGACTTAGTCATCCAAGACTATGGTCAATGACCATTATGGCCATGCCTAATTCGACCAAGGCATCAATAAGGGGGGGTGACACGTGTCGCCCTCCCATTCGCCACAAAAGTACGTTTTTCGACAATTTCATAATTCCGATAAATTTTTACAAGTCTCAAATCTTAACACTTGTAAGTTCTTACGTACGTTCTTAAAACATGTCCTGCAAATACGGGGTGTAACAAATTTACTCTAAGTAATTTAAGTATGATAAATGACTTGAAATAATGAAAGGTAAATTGATTTAAAGGCATCAATTGCTTAATGTTTTAAAAGAAAGAAGTCACTTGATTTAGAAGCCTATAATTGTATTTCTAAAAGGTATTGTGACTTGTCTTGAAAAGTAGTTATGACTTGATACTAAGGTTATTAGTATCTTGGAAGTTTTATATGAAAAAGAGTCATTTTAAAAGAATAGGAGTACGTAGTACTTTGGGTTAAATTCCCGGATTTTTATAATGACATGTTAGTGCCTTAAGTAAACTAAAAATGAGGGTGTACATGTATAAGACTAATAAGAAGTTAGGGGGTTTCTTAACTTACTTATGAAATGTATGATAAGCCGGTAGTGCTTATGTTATGTATGATAAGCCGGTAGTGCTTATGTTATGTATGATAGCCGGTTGTGCTAGTGATATATTGTGAATTATGGGGTCATTCCCCGGGTTTGTGGCATTTGCATATTCCGTGGATTTGCTACCCACGATGCGAGGAATACCTCATGCGAGTCCGTAAGGACTTATGCGGGTGAAATAGTCCCATGCGGGCGGATACAGCCTATGCGAGGAATACCTCATGCGAGTCCGTAAGGACTTATGCGGGTGAAATAGTCCCATGCGGGCGGATACAACCTATGCTAGGAATATCTCATGCGAGTCCGTAAGGGCTTATGCGGGTGAAATAGTCTCATGCGGGCGGATACAACCTATGCGAGGAATACCTCATGCGGGTCCACTCAATCTATGCAGGTGAAATAGTCCCAGGAGTAGGATTGCTTAATGATACTGCGGGTGGGTGGTCCTGCTTTGATCGTGAGCTTCCTATTTTTATGTTGTAAGTGTTACACCCCGTATTTACAGGACATGTTTTAAGATAGTACGTAAGAACTCACAAGTGATAAGATTTGAGACTTGTAAAAATTTATCGGAATTAAGAAATTGTCGGAAAACGTATTATTGTGACGAATGGGAGGGCGACACGTGTCACCCCCCCTCATTGATGTCTTGGACGAAATGCATGGGCACAAGGGTCATTTGACCCTTGTTAGGAAGACAAGTCTTGCAATGTAGAGAGCTTGACATGTTTGACTTAAGTCAATGGGACCACTAGCTTGATATTTAAGTAGAGCTTATCCTAGCCACCCAAATGGTTGCATCTTGACCCTCCAATGTGCTTTATAATACTACTAGTAGCAATACTAGTGCCAACACTTAGAAAATTTTCAAGAGAAATTGATGAACTTGAGCACAAGCTCGGGTTTGGCTAGCTCTCTCTACAAAATTTTTTGTTTGATGTCCATTAAGCTTCCCACTTTAAACCAAGGTTCTTGAGGGTAGTGTAAGCATATCTCAATAGAAAAATCTTGGAAAAAGATAGTTTACGGGTTAGTCGCAAAACGAAAACCTAGTTGTCTTTCTAGGTTTTGGATTGGAGGTTGAAGGAAAGTTATTGGTATGGTGCTAAGGGTCTCAACAAGCGGATTGAAGTGTCTTGGAGAGGCTCTAAACTACTAAGGAGCGACTTCGGATTTGGAATCGGATTAAGAATCGTTAAGGTATAATCTTGTCTTTTAAGGGTGTTACAAGATTATATATATATATTGTTGTTGTTAGCTTTACTTGTTGCCAACATGAAGTTGATATGATAAAGTATAAGTATTATGGTTTGATTGTAGCATTGGAAATCCGGAATGTAATATAAGCCATGTTAAGTTGGATTTCAATTTAGTCGTTATTAGAAATCGTCGCATGTTACCTACTTAGAGATTATGGATTGTTATAATCAAATACGACTTGATATCATGTTATGCTACCAATTTGGATTGAAATGGAAATTTGATAAGAATTGGTAAGGTTGAACTCAAGGTGGCCGAATTTGGACTTTTTAGTTTGTTTTTCATTTGTATTGGATTACTTTCTAAATTGTGAGCCAATTGGGGCTGTTTGGTTATTGTATTCGGCCTTGAAAAAGGTGGCAAAGTAAGTAGAAACAAAGGAGGTGCTGTCCGATTTTCCGTAGAATTTAGCGACTTAGCACTTAGAATATTCTACGTTTGAATTAAGAGGTTAATGGACATATTGTGGCCATTATAGGTTGAAGTAATTTGGAGCCTTTTTGCAACTTGCCGCTAGTCGTCGCGAGGTATGTGAACCTCTACTTTCTTTGGCATGATCCTACGTATGAAATATCCATGAGATAGTATTTCAAGATTTCTTCTACTCTTAGAAGTTAAGAAGTATTTACATTGTTGAATCTAAGTTAAGAGTATGTTAAATTGTCCTAAGTCCTTACTAGGTCTTATGGGAGACGTTGGTAAGAATGGTTAGGAAATTATGAGATTTGATTTAAAGGCTATGTGTCTTGATTTGTTTAAAGTAAGTAAGTGGATTTTATGTTCGAAAATGACTTGAATTTATATGTGAAAAGGGGATTGATTTTAAAAGTGGAAGTTATATGATCTTAAGGGAATAAATTACTTGGTTTTGGAAGGTATGGAACTTTATATTTTTTTTTATAAGTATAAGTAAGTGGGCTTTAAAGGAAGTATGTTATGAAGTTTTAATACTAAGAACTTTGATTGTCTTTTAAGGATTATGAAGTTTTAAGCGATATGATTCTTTTAAGTATGTATGTACGTAGTATCTTTGGATCCAGTTTTCCTAAATGTTGTAAGAATAAAAGTGTCTTAAGTTCTCTAAAAATTGAAGGGTTGTTATAACAGCTTTATGGGAAGTTGTTATGACGACTTAAGAAGAGGTAATAAGATGGTTTAAAAAAATGTTATGTAAGGAAAATCACACCGAGCCTACAAATAGGCCGGATTATGTTATGAAATACACCGAGCCTACAAATAGGCCGGGTTACGTTATGAGATACACCGAGCCTACCCATAGGCGGATTACATATTACCCGAGCCTACACATAGGCGGGTTACGTCATCGATCCGAGCCCCACAGCGGGCGGGTTATGTTATATGATTCCCGATGCACCGAGCCCAGGCGGGCGGGTTATGTTATATGATTCCACAAGACACCGAGCCCCACAGCGGGCGGGGTTATGTTATATGATTCCACGATGCAGAGCCCCACAGCGGATTATGTCACAAGATTCATCGCAACACCGTGGATTATGTTATGTAAGATATGTAAGTTATGTGAGAAAGGCTGGATTAAACTCTTAAATGCGTATGTAAGAATATGTTGGTAAATCTTATTGAAAGAAGGAAAGGAACGATTAATATATGATTGATTTGAGAATTAAAAGGACATTCTTTTATACGAGATATGATTTGGTTATTGCATTTATTTACATTCCATACTAAATTTTTGTTATCGACCCGCCGAGGCTGCGTTCATGCCCGCAGTTATAGGTACCGTGTTGGTGATCCTTGCTCTTAGGATCTCTGTTGATTTTGGAAAGAAGCTCCTTTCACTCGGAGGCTTATCTTTTGATGCAGTGTCCACGATGTAGTAGACTTATGTATATTCGTGGTATGGCGGGGCCCCGTCCGCCACGATTGTTATGTTAAACTCTTAAGTGCAGTAGTCACATGTTGTGGGTCGGTTTGTAAAAAGAAAGGGATGTAATCTTTGTTGTTATGTATATGTATATGTGTCGGGAAGGTAGCCTTATCGGCTAACTTGTTGTTTAATTTCTCGCTATTTTATTTTGTAAGTTTCATGTATGTTCATTGCTATTCTCGACGTATACTGAGCAGGTGCCCGTGTAGGGCACGATCGCGAGCGAGTCGGGTCGTGACAAAAGTGGTATCGAGCGATTAGTCCTCGGAAAGTGTCTGAGGCCGTGTCTAGTAGAGTCTTGATTATCGGTGTGTTGTGCACCACATCTATAATCGTGAGGCTGCAGGACATTTAGGATTAGTTTCCATTCTTCTCACTCGAGATCGTGCGGTGAAAGTCAGTATTAATAGGTTGATCCGTCTCGACGTATTCTTATGTATGTGAATCGGATATGCCTCCACGGAGGCAACCGGGGCCCAGAAGGGCAAAGCGGCGGCGAGGCGCGATGGTCTGTGAGAGTTACCAGAGTCGGGCCAGACTATGCCCGAGGTAGTAGGCGGGTCGGCGAGTTCAACCGCCGGCGGTATTAGAGGCGAGGCGGCGGTAGCTCGAAGGTTCCCTTACGAGCCTCGATTCCGCGGCCGGTCGAGTATAGAACTACGAGGAGCGGTCCGATTATTGACCGAGATAGTAGTCGAGCGTGGCAAGCAGAACGGCGAGCGGTTTGCGGATTAGGGATTTTCTAGGATGTCATCCACGAGTTTTATGGTTCGAGGTGCGATGAGGATCGCAGGAGTTCATTCGGCGACTCTGGACCACGCAGTTCTTAGGGCTTGAGACGAGTGCATTACGCTAGCCTCTCCTCTGGGATTCTGCGATATCGCGTTGAACCGGTTTAGTCGTGGTTGCTTTCGAGGTGATGATGCTCGTCCGGTGGTTTGGGATGAGTTCACAGAGGCCTTTCTTGGTCACTTTTGCCTCTGAGATGAGGAGAGCCCGTGTTGATAGGTTCTTATCATTGAGGCGGAATGGGAGGACCATCGTGAGTACACCAGAGTTTGACTCGTTGGCTAGGTATGCGCACACTATTGTGGCTAACATGGCCGATAGAGTCCATCGCTATGTTATGGGACTAGACCGTTATATGATCACTGCTTGCCTGGGAGTGGCCCTTCAGCCAGGAATGGATATCGCCAGGATGCAGACATATGCACAGGGGATTGAGGCGAGGAGAGAGGACCGACCAGACCAAGGCCGGCCAAGAAGGCGAGGCAGGAGTTCGGGGTGATTGTCGGCGGAGAGCCTCAGCAGCGAGCTAGGTCTGATTCGGCCGGCATGAAGTGCTCCTTCCGATTTTAGCGGAGGTTAGATCACCGGGTAGTCGGGGCCGGTCGAGCTCGAGCCGGATTCGTATCTGCGCATGGGTTCTAGGCGATCGGGCCCCTCTTCCCTCAGTGTTCACAGTGTGGCCGGCATCACCCTGGGGAATGTCGTCGTGCTACTGGTGCCTGTTTTGCCTGTGGCCGTCAGGGCCATATGTTGAGGGATTGTCCTAGTAGGAGAGTTGCAGGAGGGATAGAAAAGTCTACCGGATCAGTTGCGGGTTCTTCGCCTTCAGTAGCTAGGCAGGATGTTCATACACCGGCAGGCCGTGGCAGAGGTCGTGGTGGAAGTTCCCAGTTTTAGCGGTCCTTTGAACCGCCTATATGAATTCAGGTATATCTTCGGCCCTTTACAGATTTGTATGCATGATAAGGTTGTTTTATGTTTATGTATCAAGAACGGATAATATTGAAATTATGTACGTATGCTAGAAGTAAGTTGGAAGTACGAAAAGGTAATCTCTTTTGGGCTTATGATGGACGGATAAGTATGTGCGAGGTACTAGGGCCATGTGTGGCAATGTTAGTATATCGGGATTGTGAAAGGAAATTATGTCGCTAATTATAAGTTTGACTCCGCAAGAACATTCGGGGACGAATGTTTCTAAGGGGGGAAGAATGTTACACCCCGTATTTACAGGACATGTTTTAAGATAGTACGTAAGAACTCACAAGTGATAAGATTTGAGACTTGTAAAATTTATCTAATTAAGAAATTGTCGGAAAAGCGTGTGTGACGAATGGGAGGCGACACGTGTCACCCCCTCATTGATGTCTTGGACGAAATGCATGGGCCTGAGTTCATTTGACCCTTGTTAGGAAGACAAGTCTTGCAATGTAGAGAGCTTGACATGTTTGACTTAAGTCAATGGGACCACTAGCTTGATATTTAAGTAGAGCTTATCCTAGCCACCCAAATGGTTGCATCTTGACCCTCCAATGTGCTTTATAATACTACTAGTAGCAATACTAGTGCCAACACTTAGAAAATTTTCAAGAGAAATTGATGAACTTGAGCACAAGCTCTCGGGTTTGGCTAGCTCTCTCTACAAAATTTTTTGTTTGATGTCCATTAAGCTTCCCACTTTAAACCAAAGTTCTTGAGGGTAGTGTAAGCATATCTCAATAGAAAAATCTTGGAAAAAGATAGTTTACGGGTTAGTCGCAAAACGAAAACCTAGTTGTCTTTCTAGGTTTTGGATTGGAGGTTGAAGGAAAGTTATTGGTATGGTGCTAAGGGTCTCAACAAGCGGATTGAAGTGTCTTGGAGAGGCTCTAAACTACTAAGGAGAGACTTGGTTGGAATCGGATTAAGAATCGTTAAGGTATAATCTTGTCTTTTAAGGGTGTTACAAGATTATATATATATATTGTTGTTGTTAGCTTTACTTGTTGCCAACATGAAGTTGATATGATAAAGTATAAGTATTATGGTTTGATTGTAGCATTGGAAATCCGGAATGTAATATAAGCCATGTTAAGTTGGATTTCAATTTAGTCGTTATTAGAAATCGTCGCATGTTACCTACTTAGAGATTATGGATTGTTATAATCAAATACGACTTGATATCATGTTATGCTACCAATTTGGATTGAAATGGAAATTTGATAATAATTGGTAAGGTAGAACTCAAGGTGTACGAATTTGTACTTTTAGTTTGTTTTCATTTGTATTGGATTACTTTCTAAATTGTGAGCCAATTGGGTCATTTAGTTAGTCATTTGTATTGGAGTACCTTATAGAAAGTGTGAGCCAATTGGGGCTGTTTGGTTATTGTATTCTGCCTTGAAAATTGTGGCAAAGTAAGTAGAAACAAAGGAAGTTCTGTCCGATTTTCCGTAGAATTTAGCGACTTAGCACTTAGAATATTCTACGTTTGAATTAAGAGGTTAATGGACATATTGTGGCCATTATAGGTTGAAGTAATTTGGAGCCTTTTGCAACTTGCGCTAGTCGTCGCGAGGTATGTGAACCTCTACTTTCTTTGGCATGATCCTACGTATGAAATATCCATGAGATAGTATTTCAAGATTTCTTCTACTCTTAGAAGTTAAGAAGTATTTACATTGTTGAATCTAAGTTAAGAGTATGTTAAATTGTCCTAAGTCCTTACTAGGTCTTATGGGAGACGTTGGTAAGAATGGTTAGGAAATTATGAAATTTGATTTAAAGGCTATGTGTCTTGATTTGTTTAAAGTAAGTAAGTGGATTTTATGTTGAAAATGACTTGAATTTATATGTGAAAAGGGATTGATTTTAAAAGTGGAAGTTATATGATCTTAAGGTAATAAATTACTTGGTTTTGGAAGGTATGAAACTTTATATTTTTTTTTTATAAGTATAAGTAAGTGGGCTTTAAAGGAAGTATGTTATGAAGTTTTAATACTAAGAACTTTGATTGTCTTTTAAGGATTATGAAGTTTTAAGCGATATGATTCTTTTAAGTATGTATGCGTAGTATCTTTGGATCGATTTTCCTAAATGTTGTAAGAATAAAAGTGTCTTAAGTTCTCTAAAATTGAAGGGTTGTTATAACGACTTTATGGGAAGTTGTTATGACGACTTAAGAAAGAGGTAATAAGATGGTTTAAAAATGTTATGTAAGGAAAATCACACCGAGCCTACAAATAGGCGGATTATGTTATGAAATACACCGAGCCTACAAATAGGCCGGTTACGTTATGAGATACACCGAGCCTACCCATAGCCGGATTACGCCATATTACCCCAGCCTACAGCATAGGCGGGTTACGTCATCGAAGACACCGAGCCCCACAGCCGGGTTATGTTATATGATTCCCAAGACACCGAGCCCCACAGCGGGCGGGTTATGTTATATGATTCCACAAGACACCGAGCGGCCGGGTTATGTTATATGATTCCACGATAGCCCCACAGCGGCCGGATTATGTCACAAGATTCATCAAGACACCGTGTCCCGCAAATGGGCGGATTATGTTATGTAAGATATGTAAGTTATGTGAGAAAGGTTGGATTAAACTCTTGAAATGCGTATGTAAGAATATGTTGGTAAATCTTATTGAAAGAAGGAAAGGAACGATTAATATATGATTGATTTGAGAATTAAAAGGACATTCTTTTATCTGAGATATGATTTGGTTATTGCATTTTATTTACATTTCCATACTCGAATTTTTGTTATCGACCCCTTCGGGTGCGTTCATGCCCGCAGTTATAGGTACCAGTTGGTGATCCTTGCGCTTAGGATCTCTGTTCAGTTTTTGGAAAGAAGATCCTTTCACTCCGGAGGCTTATCTTTTGGTACTCTGTCCCTGATGTAGTAGACTTATGTATATTCAGGGGTATGGCGGGGCCCTGTCCTGCCACAGTTGTTATCTTAAACTCTTAGAGGTGCAGTAGTCACATATTGTGGGTCGGTTTGTAAAAGAAAGGGATGTAATCATGTTGTTATGTATATGTATATGTGTCGGGAAGGTAGCCTTATCGGCTAACCCGTTGTTTAATTTCTCGCTATTTTATTTTGTAAGTTTCATGTATGTTCATTTGCTATTCTCTCGACGTATACAGGCAGGTGCCCAGTAGGGCACGATCGCGAGCCGGGGGTCGGGTCGTGACAAAAGTGGTATCAGAGCAGTTAGTCCTCGGAAAGTGTCTACAGGCCGTGTCTAGTAGAGTCTTGATTATCGGTGTGTTGTGAACCACATCTATAATCAGGAGGCTGCAGGACATTTAGGATTGGTTTCCATTCTTCTCACTCTAAGATCGTGCGATAGAGCTGTGTGGTTAGGGTCGTCTCTCCCTAACAAGTTATGTTGTTTGCAGCTACGAGAAGGGCAGCAGTGACCCAGGAAAGATTATGTGGATTGCGTATCCAGGTAGGTAATGTTGTAGTATAGTTGGTATTGTGACATACAGCTATACGGATTTATGTATGAGGGTCGGACGCGTGTTACCTAGAATGGTTTTAGGTTACCAGGATTTGGTAAGGACTAAATAAATACCGGAGAGGTAGGAACAATTAATGGACTCTCAGTAAGGTTTTACGTGCTAATTTGAGATAATTAGGAGATGATGAGCTGTCTGAGAAGTAAATGAACCCTTAAGAAGTTATTATTAAGGGAATTAATGGAAGACTATGTTAATAGATTGAGCTACGTAGTATGATTAAGGAAATGGTACGGATGAGATCCGTATGGAGTAAGTATGGTTGTTGTGGTCAAGACAACACGATTATGGTATTACGAGAAGTTTTTGTACCCGTTTACGGGGGGACTGATAAGGTAGGCTAGGAGCCTGGAAATTGTGAACCTAAGAATGTTGATAACCGCTGAGACCTTAGGTATATGAGGCCTTCTCGGGTGGTAAAAAGTTAAGTCAGACCAAAGGTAAGAGTTAAGTACGACACCGAGTCGGGTTAAGGACCTATTAAGGGTCGCCCCATAGCCTGTAATAGAATGGGATCAGTTGTTAATAGTCCCGCTACGTGACAGGGTCACGAGGGTGCAAGGCCCAAGTCTAGTTAATCATTTTACGGGTTCGTGGACGCATTCCACCGGAACCAGGTTGTGAGAGTCGGAAATGGCCTTATGTTGTTTAGAATAGTAACTCCAAAGATTGGAGGCCCGAATCAGTATGAAGGCTATGTACGTACGCTAGAATAAGTTTGGAAGTACGGGAAGAGTACGACCAGTAAGAAAGAGAGCAACCAAGTGTAAAGAAATGGAGCCTGAATCCATGAGGACCTTTCGAGGTGACTACACCCGTGAGTGTTGGGTGGTAGCTGAGCGGGTAGATAATAATTACCGGTAACGATACAGTCGTTGGACCCTAACAGACCTAACAGAGCTGTTATGACAGACATCGAGGTAATTATGAGTACGGGCTAGTTGGCCTCTTGTTATGCCAACGTGGTCTATAGAGGGAGATTGATTCGGTACCAGTTTCCCGGTAAGTCGGTTATCGAGCGGATAGGGAGAGAAGTGATGGTAACCAGTGAATTATCCTTCCTTTTTTGACATTGATGATTTTAATAAGTCTGTGTGACTTGTCCATGTGAGGTAAATTGACGCAGAAAGTAAGTAATAATTGAATTCGAAGGAATTTATGTTAAGTGCCCTTGGAGGTACTTGGAGTTGGTTTGGTGTGGCGGTCAGGGCCACGACCTTCCGGATAATTTCAGGAAAATGTGCAAGGCAAGAATAAAATAAGTACGAGTGCTGCCGGCGGAAAGCTGAGGGCATCTTTGGTAGGTTGGAAAATCTACACGAACTTAAAGGTGGTGCGTGATGATTAGATATTTAATGGACCGCAAGAGGACCCTGTGATTAGGGTTGTGACTCCAAGGAAAGTTTATTTAATGGAGATAAGTTCTCTCCCCCATGTAAAGGATAGTTTTACGTATTATGGGGTTACGTGTACCCATGTTGTTAGACGAAGGATAGGAGACGGATAAGGTCTTCGGTATCGTCATGCCATAGGTTACACTTTTAGATAACCGTGGGAAAAGTATTATGTTGGGGTAATTAATAACGACGTACGAAATGGTCGAGGAAGTGTCGTAAGGATATAAATGCAGGTAGTACGCATATATGAAACTGTACGATTAAGGATCAAGATAGAAATAGTTTTGCTAATAATAAACATAAGGTAAGGTTATGACCAGAATGATTAAAGAGAATACGACTATGGTTATGTAAGTTACACGAGATATGATTACCCCAAACTAGTGTAAAGACCATTAGTAAACGATGAGAAGTAAGAACACTTCTAGGAAATGTGGTAACACCTGGCTATTATCTCTACGAGCTGGGAGAGAATAATAGGATTGCTACTTGACTAGATCAAGGAAGTCTCCCCCTAAATTGTGATTGGCAGGAAGTCTTAGCCATGAGGCAAGCAAAGGAATCAAATCTAAGTATAGTGACCAAGTTTGGTTGCAACAGAGAAAGGGAAACAGGAACCATAATTGAGATTAAGGGTGCCGAATATTTCGCAAGAATAAGAAAGGTTTCCAGTTATTGGAAGATAAGTTGACCACGACTACAGTTCTAAACCCTCCTGAAAGACTAGAGGGTTATGTTATTATTATATCACGTTTGGTGTTGGGCTAGGTTGTGTGTTGACGCAAACCGATAAGGATATAGCCTATGTTTTCCCTGTAGTTAGGGAAGCAGGAAAGGAAATTACGCCACTCACGATTTAGAGCTGGCGGAAGTTAAATCATGCCTTGAAGATTTGGGGGCATGACGTATATATAGACTTCATGTGGATATTTGTGCAGACCACAAGAGCCTCCGGTATATCTTCAGACAAAGGCAGTTGAATATGCGACAGAGACGGTGGTTAGAGTTACCCAAGGATTGTGATATTTATATCCTATACCATCTGGGGAAAGCCAAGACAATCACAGATACTCTTAGTCATGGATCTATGGGTAGTCTTTCAGATCGACAACCAAATAGACAGGACGTGGGCCGTGAAATTCATCAGCTACCGAGCCGAGGAATTCGATTGTTTGTTTCCAAGGTTAACGAAGCTTAGATCCGAGAGGTTGCCGAGTCTTCCGTCGTTGAGGAGGTAAAGAGGCAACATTATGAGGATCCAGTTATGATACGGTACCGAGATACGGCTCTCCGAGAAGAGAAGAGCCTGTTTGAGTAGCACCAGATGGGGTGCTGTGACATGAGGATAGATTGTGTCTACCCGGTGCTGCAGGACTAGTCAGCAGGTTTTAGGAGAGGCACACAGTGCTTATTGCTCTAATTGTTCGGGGTCGACTAGTCGTGTCGTGACCTCAGATGCATGTATGTGTTAGATGACCGGAAAAGGGACATAGCGGAGTTTACTGCTTAGTGTCCGAATTAGTAGCAGGTCGAGGTTGAACACCAGAAGCCCAGTGGGCTATTACAGGCGATTTAGATTCCCGACTTAGATATGGGAGGTGATTAATGTGGATCTTGTTACAGGGTGGCATCGTACTCAGAGGAAGTGCGACCCCCTGGGGGTCATGGTAAACATGCTGACGAAACCAACCGTGTTCTTCCGGTTAGGACCACTTGTTCGACTGAGTTTTATGCCAGCTTTTATAGCAGGGAGATTGTGAGACTCCACGGGGTTCCTACGTTTATGATGTCAGACAGATGAGCTCGGTTACGGATAACTTCTGGAGGTTTTTCAGAAGGGATTAGGGACACAAGTGAGTCTCAGTGTTGCATTACACCCTCAGACCGACGTACAGGCGGAGCATACTATCCAGGCACTTGAGGATAGGTGGCGGGCCTGTGTTATTGATTTCAGAGTTAGCTGAAAGAATTATTTGCCTCTTGTTGAGTTACGTACGATAACAGATACCCTTCCAGTATTCAGGTGGCCCTGTATGAGGCCTTGTATGTAAGAAAGTGTAGATCGCCGGTTGGGTGGTTCGACGTAGGCAAGGTTCAGTTATTTGGTCCAGACTTGATTTAGCGGGCTGTGGATAAGGCAAAGCTTATCCAGGAAAGATTATTAGTAAGCTCAGAGTCAGCAGAAGCTTTAGGCAGATAACCGACGTTGACACATGGGGGTCAGGTTGACATTTTGGTATGAGTATTGTTATGTGGCCACGTGTGGCATTATTGGTATGTAAGGGTTGTAAGGGGACTATGCCGCTACCTTTAAGTATGAGTCCCAAAAAAACATTCGGGGACGAATGTTTCTAAGGGGGGAAGAATGTTACACCCCGGAATTCCAGGATATGTTTATAAGAACGTGCGTAAGAACAAAAAAATGTTAAGATTGGAGACGAGTAAAAAATTATCGGAATTATGGAATTGTCGGAAAACGAAATATTGCGACGAACGGGAGGGTGACACGTGTCACCCCCCTTAGTGGTCTTGGTCGAATTTGTGCATGGGTAGAATGGTCATTTGACCATAATTATGATGAAAGTCTTGCTAGGCTAAGGGCTTGACAACATTGACCAAGTCAATGAGCCCACATAGCATGATATTTAAATAAAATGCATCCAAACCACCCATTTGTTTTAATCTAGACCTTCCATTTGGTTATATAAGCTTCCTTAGTAGCAAGACAAGGCTTAACACTTAGAAAAGATTTCAAGAATTTGAAGAACCCTATGTGAGACTCTCGGGTTTGGGGTTCAAAGAGAAAGAATTTTTTTCGTTTGTTGTCCAATAATCCCCATACTTTAAACCAAGGTTCCTAAGAGTATTGTAAGGATATCTCAATAGAAAGATCCCGGAAAAGGGGCGTTTTCGTATTAGTCGCAAGGCGAAAACCTAAGAAGTTCTTCAACTTTGAAGTTGGAACTTGAAGAGGAGTTCTTCATAAGCTTCTAAGGGTTGCTTGGAGTGGATTGGAACGTCGAAAGGAGGAGCTAAAGTTGCTAAGGATCGACTTGTAATCTTGGATCATATTTGGGCTAAATGAGGTATAATCTTCGTCTTACTTTTGTAATTGAAGATTCCATGTTATTATAAGTGTTATACTCCGTATTTCCAGAGTATGTACGTGAGGGCGTACGTACAAAAGTTTAAGCATTAAAGAAGACTAAGGGACGAAATTTTGTGCACAACTAGCAAAAAGAATCGTTTTCCGACGAAACGTTTTCCAGAACTTGCGAAGGGAAAATTCCGGCTATGTCTTTTATTATTTTGCGGATTTTTCCGAGAGATGAAATATTTTGGACCAACGGGAGGGTGACATGTGTCACCCTCAAAGTGGACGAATTGGGGCGTTTTTCTTGCTCAATTTTAGTCAAGGAGTTGGTTGGATATTTTGGTGGTAGATGGATAAGGTACACTTGCCCAAATCTTGACCTTACACTTGCCTACCACTTGTCTTGATCTTGGCCCTTGGTTGTCCTATAAATACCCCCTTAGTTGAAGACTTATTCTTCATCCTCACTTGATAAATTCCAAGGCAAAAACCCTTCCCTCCCTTCTAGTGTTTTCGTCCGCCACACCCTCCCCCCTTTTAGAGGCCCTCGGCCGAAGTACACCCCCCTCCCCTTGCCTTGTTGTTTTCGTATAATACCCCCCCCCCCCCCCTTGGTAGAAAAGTATTCTCCAAGTATTGTTACTATTCCAAAATACCTTGGCCCAAATACCTTGTAGTATTCCAAGGTTACACCTATACTAAAAGCCGTAAATACTATTATACTTCCTTCAGTCACAAAACGAAACCCTAAGGAAAATCTTCATAGCGAGTTGAAGTATTAAGAAGAAGTTGCGTAGAACTTCTAAGGGTTGTTTGGAGCGGGTTGGAGCGTTCAGAATAGGAGCTAAACGTTGCTCAGGATCGACATTTAATCTTGGATAATTTTGGGCTTATCGAGGTAAATACTCTAGTCCTTATATTGTAATTGGAAATTACATACTGTAGTTGTATAGAAATGTATATAAGATACATAGAAGGATATTACAGAAGAGAATTGAACTGTAATAGAAGGATATTAAAGAAGAAGATTAAATCAGACTTACATGGGGTGTTTCTGATGAACTTGTGTAGTTTGGCGGATAGGGAAGTGCTGCCCAATTTTCCGTAGAATAAAGGAATCTGTATCTAGAAGTATTTTGCAGAATAGTCTAGACGTTGATAGACTCTTATGACCGATATAGGTTGAAGTACTGCGAGTAACGTATTCTACTCGAAGGGTGGAAAAGGCTAACAGGACTACAGTACTTTGGAGCGTTTTGCTAATAGTCGATAATCGCCGCGAGGTATGTGATTCTTCCTATCCTCTTGAGCATGATATTTTAAAAGAAATATATATAGTACGGTAGACATACGTGTGTTAACTGAACGTAGCTTTATGGCAATGGCTTTCGACTTAAGCCTGAATAATAAAGAATCTTGAAGTATTTCAAAAGAAATAAGAAACCTTTTTGAAAGAAGAGTAATGCTTGGTTTTAAAAGCTTAAGAGTTATACTAGCTTTATGGGAAGTTAGGTATAACGACTTAAGAGAGATAAAAGGAATGGTTATTTGATTTTAGAAGTTAAGAGACTTGATCTTAAAAGATAAGAGACTTGACTTAATTGAATTAATATGAATTTTGTTAATAAGTGTGAAACCTCACTCGTGAGTAATAAGTACTTGGTTTTTAAAAGGAATAACGTCTTACTGATTTCGGAAATCAAAATAAGTATCGAACAAACCACTGCAGCGCTAATAAAGGGAAATGTATTGAATAATGAAGTATTAAAACCAGTAGAACCTCAATCTGCATAGAAGCTAAGATGAGACAAAATGATATTACATTTCCTAGATCATGGCTGCTCTATAAGATTGTTATAAACAAGAATAACCTACTCACACATAAGGCATATATTACTCAACTGTTTTTAAAAGAGAATCATGTTATTAAATGATTAAGACTATGAACTACGAAACCTTTCGAAAATGAGAAACTTGAGCATCTGAAATTAGGCAAACTTGAACTTTTGAAAAGAATGTTGTTACTTGACGTTGTCCTAAAAAGTGTAAGCCACTTAGTTTTAAATAGTATAAAGTACTTGATTTTAAAACATGAACGTATTTGGTACTACGGATAATAGTATCGAGTTGTTTTTACGTAAAAAGAGGTCTTTTTGAAAGGATAACTGTATGTAGTACTTTGGGGTTAAAACCCGGATTTGTTGTAATAAAATAAATGTTTGTGAGTATGATTAAACTTGCCTGTGCTTGTGGTGATAGCCTTTGTTGTGCAAATGTTGTATTTACGTACTCTGGCGTCTCGTTGGAGGGCTATCGATTGATTGATGGACATCGACACGATGGGTGGCCCGGGTATGCTTCCATTAAGTGTTATCTTGTTATTGGCTTGGACATACCGACACGATGGGTGGCCACGAGTATGCTTCCATTCGATTGTTATCTTGTTATTTCCTTTTGGACATACCGACACGATGGGTGGCCACGGGTATGCTTCCATTAAGTGTTATCTTGTTATTGGCTTGGACATCACCGACGATGGGTGGCCACGAGTATGCTTCCATTACGATTGTTATCTTGTTACTTCCTTTGGACATACTGACACGATGGGTGGCCCACGGGTATGCTTCCATTAGGATGGTTCCATGGCCATGCTTATACCGAGGTAAGATGTCGGGGCATGCGGCCGTTGTGCGGGTTATATTTGAGTGATGACTTTGAGGGCGTGAGTCCCTGTCTTGACATGACTGCTTTTATATTGTGAACTGTAGTTTGGTCATCATATATGTCTCCTATTTTATATAGACTGTTATGATTTCACTTACAGTATTTTTGATTTCACATACTTGGTACTGTCTTGACCTCGCCGGGCTGCGTTCATGCCGCAGGTAGAGGTACATCGGTTGTCGATCCTCGCTTCTAGGATCACAAATCAGCATTTTGGGAAGCTCCGTTTCTCCGGAGGCTTATCTTTTGGTATGTTACCCTGAGTCTGTAAGTTCTTGTACATTCAGGGGCATGGCGGGGCCCTGTCCCGCCATAGTTGTCGTTACATTCTTAAGTGCATGTAATCTTGTTGTGGCGGGGTTTGTAAAAAGGATTAAAGCTGCTCAAACTTTGTATTTATATATATCTTAAAGGCGACTTTCTCTCAGATAAAATGTGTTTCATTTTACAGTTGTTTCATGTCTTGTTTTTATGTTCCGCTGATTACTCTGATGTATGACTACTTGGGTGCCCGGGTAAGGCACCAGTCACGGGCCCCGGAACGGGTCGCATGTTTACCTACTTGAGGATTGTAGTAGTTATAATCAATTGTGGCTAGATAACATGTTATATTAAACCACTTGGATTGAAAAGGGATTGGAAACGAATTTGTATTGTTGCCCCTATTTTGCCGAATGGACATTATATGTTGGACTAGTTTGATATTTATTGTGGGGCGGAATTTTACATGTCTTGATTAAGCGTGTAATCCCCTATTGTTAACTACTTTGTTGAGCCTTAAATGTGGCGTGTTTGGTTATTGAATTCGGCCTTGAAAAAGGTGGCAAAGTATGTAGAAACAAAGGAAGTGTTGTCCGATTTTCCGTAGAATTTAGTAGCTTTGCACTTGGAATATTCTACGCTTGAAACTATAAGTTAATAGACGTACTATGGTCATTATATGTTGACATACTACGTACGGCGTATTGGACTTAGCAAGTGGATTAAACCGAAGAGGTATGTGGAACTTTCTTATCTCTTGAGCATGAATAAGTTGTAAATGTATAGTACGGTAGACGTACAAGATTTTGACAATCTAGTCCATTTGATATCCTTGGCTTATTTTAAGAATGTCCAAGTTGGTTGAGTTAGGGAATTAACTCACTTGTTTAAATATTAAGGATATCTTGGTTTTCAAAAGTTAAGAGACTTTAAGTATGTTGAAAGTATTTTTGATACTTGTTTTGTTGGAAAGTTTAAGCCTCTTGGTTTTAAAGAAGAATGTAAGTTTCTAAGGTATAAAGCTAGTATAACGGCTTTATGGGAAGTTGGTTATAATAGCTTTATGAAAGGTTAAAAAGAGTGATTTACTCTAAGTAATTTAAGTATGATAAATGACTTGAAATAATGAAAGGCAAATTGATTTAAAGGCATCAATTGCTTAAAGTTTTAAAAGAAAGAAGTCACTTGATTTAGAAGCCTATAATTGTATTTCTAAAAGGTATTGTGACTTGTCTTGAAAAGTAGTTATGACTTGATACTAAGGTTATTAGTATCTTGGAAGTTTTATATGAAAAAGAGTCATTTTAAAAGAATAGGAGTACGTAGTACTTTGGGTTAAATTCCCGGATTTTTATAATGACATGTTAGTGCCTTAAGTAAAAATGAGAGTGTACATGTATAAGACTAATAAGAAGTTAGGGGGTTTCTTAACTTACTTATGAAATGTATGATAAGCCGGTAGTGCTTATGTTATGTATGATAAGCCGATAGTGCTTATGTTATGTATGATAGCCGGTTATGCTAGTGATATATTGTGCATTACGGGGTCATTCCCCGGGTTTGTGGCATTTGCATATTCCGTGGATTTACTATCCACGATGTTATACCCCGTATTTCCAGAGTATGTACGTAAGGGCGTACGTATAATAATTTAAGCCTTAAAGTTAGGCTAGGTTCGAAATTTGGGCACAAGTGCCGAAAAGAATCGTTTTTCGACGAAACGTTTTACTAAACTTGCGAAGGGAAAATTCCGGCTATGTCATTTCTAATTTTTGCGGATTTTTCCGAGAGACGAAACATTTTGGACCAACGAGAGGGCGACACTTGTCACCCTCTAATTGGAGCACGTTTTGGGCGGTAACTTGGACGATTGGAGGAGGGATTAGGTAGGATATTTTTGTGCAAGTTGTGTGGTAGATGGATAAGGTACACATGGTGGAATCCTAGCCCTACACTTGCCTAACACTTGGGTGAATCTTGGCCATTGGTTGGCCATTTCTTGACCTATAAATACCCCCCCCCCCCTTTGGAAGACTTCTTCATCCTAAAATCTTTCTAAGTCTTGAAAGCTCTCTTCCTCCTCCCTTGAGTGTAGTATCTCGTCCAAAAAGTCCCCCCCCCCCTTGTGAGAAGCTTGGCCGAGAGGGTCTCTCCCCCCCCCCTAGCCTAGTTGTTTTCGTATAATACCCCTTGTTGTAGTATAGAAATACTCTCCAAGTATTGTTATAATGCCCAAATACCTTGGCCCAAATACCTTGTAGTATTCCCAAGGTTACACTTGTACAAAGCCCAGAAATACTATTATACCTTCCCTCAGTCACTAAAACGAAACCCTAAGGAAAACCTTCATAGTCGGTTGAAGTGTTAAGTAGAAGTTGCGTAGAACTTCTAAGGGTTATTTGGAGCGGATTGGAGCACTCGGAGTAGGAGCTAAACGTTGCTCATGAGCGACATTAAACTTGGATAATTTTTGGGCTCACCGAGGTAAATAATCCTATCCTTATATTGTAATTGGAAATTACATACTGTCGTAGTAGAAATGAATATAAGATTCATAGAAGAGTATTGAACTGTAATAGAAGGATATTACAGAAAAGACTTGAACTGAAATCACTTCAGAAGAATATTAGTAGAAGTTAAACTGTACTTACATAGGACTGTATATACAGTAGACTGATAACCTTGTTTGGTTGAATGTTCTGCAAGTAGCATGGGCTACTTAGAAGGTGGACAAGGCTAGCCGGGTTATAGCCGTGGAGCGTTTTGCTTATAGTCGATAAATCGTCGCGAGGTATGTGATTCTTCATATACACTTGAGCATGATATTTTAAAGGAAGATATATATAGTACGGCAATGTCTTTTGACTTAAGCCTGAATAATATATAGTACGGTAGACGTACGTGTGCTAATTGAACGTAGTTGTACGGCAATGTCTTTTGACTTAAGCCTGAATAATAAGAATCTTGAAGTATGTCACAAGAGTTAAGAAACCATTTTTTTGAAAGAAGAGTAACACTTGGTTTTTAAAAGGTTTTAAAAAGAGTTATACTAGCTTTATGGGGAGTTAGGTATAACGTCTTAAGAGAGGTAAAGAAAATGGTTTACTGATTTTAGAAGTTAAGAGACTTGACCTTATAAGATAAGAGACTTAACTTAAATGACTTAATATGAGTTTTGTGTGAAACCTCATTCGTGAGTAATGAGTACGTGGTTTTTAAAAGGAATAATGTTTTACTGATTTCGGAAATCAGAATGTGTATCGACAAACCACTGCAGCGTTAATAAAGGAAAATGTATTGAATAATGAAGTATTATATTAAAACCAGTAGAAACCTCCATCTGCATAGAAGCTAAGATGAGACAAAATAATATTACATTTTCTAGATCACGGCTGCTTAATAAGATTGATTATGAATAAGGATAACCTACACTCATATAAGGCATATGTTACTCAATTGTTTTAAAAGAGATTAAGACATTGAACTATGAACTGTCCTAAAATAAAGAGACCTGAGTAATTGAAATTAGGCAAACTGGAACTGTAGGAAAAAGAAAGGCATTCTTTTGTCTTAAATTGGTTTAAAACATAAAGTGTTATAACAGCTTTATGGGAAGTTAGTTATAACGACCTTATGAAAACAAAAGAAGGGTTTTATCATTGGTTTTAATGTGATAACTTGGCTTTAAAAAGAGAAGTGTTTTGGTTGGCTTAAAAATGTGAGTCACTCTATTTTATACTACGGGTATCGGGTGACTTTTATAAAAGGAATGGATCTCTTCAAAAGGAATTTAACGTACGTAGTACTTTAGGGTTAAAACCCGGACTTTAGCATAAAATGAAAGTACTTTGAGTTGTGTATAACTTGCCTATGCTTGTTGTTGTGAAACTTGCCTATGCTTGTTGTAATAGCCTTTGTTGTACAAGAGTTGTGTTTCTATACTACCGCGTCTCTCGATGGAGGGTCGGTTGACTTGTTGAGAACTTACTTGGGCGTCTTGCGGCGATCGGAGAAATTCCGCAGTGCGTTCCTGTTGATAGTGTTACTTTGCTAATCGCTTTGGACATACTGACACGATGCGTAGCGCACGGGTATGCTTCCATTTTGATTGCCGCCTTGTTGTTCCCTTTGGACATACTGACACGATGCGTAGCGCACGGGTATGTTTCCATTTGGAATGTTGTCTTATTGTTTCCCTTTGGACATACTGACACGATGCGTAGCGCACGGGTATGTTTCCATTTGGAATGCTGTCTTATTGTTTCCCTTTGGACATACTGACACGATGCGTAGCGCACGGGTATGCTTCCATTTGGAATGTTGTCTTATTTTTTCCCTTTGGACATACTGACACGATGCGTAGCGCACGGGTATGCCCCCACTTGGATTGCTGTCTTGTTGTTATCATATCATAGACTGCCGGCAGTGAGGAAGGTATTCCACGGGCATGAGTGATGACTCTGAGGGCGTGAGTCCCTGACTTACATATTCGCTATTTATCGTGAATCGTAGTTTGGTTATCATACATGTCTCTGCTTTATATATCGCTATGATTTCATTTCTGATATGTTCTGATTTCACATACTTGGTACTGTTATCTTGACCTCCTTGAGTGCGTTCATGCCGCATGGTAGAAATCATCATTTGTCGATCCGCGTTTAGGATCTCATTTTCACGTCTTGGGAAGCTCCGTTCCTTGAGGCTTATCTTTGGTATGTTACCACAGTGCAGCAGGTCCTTGTACATTCGGGGTATGGCGGGGCCTGTCCGTCATAGTTGTTGTATAAATCTTAAGTGCATGCCTTTGTTGTGGCGGGGTTGTAAGGATTATGCTTTCAGATGTCTTTATATATATATGTTGAAAGGCAACCGTTTTGGTTGGCCTATTTTATTTCTTCATGATCCATGTCTATTTTTGCATGTTTAAGTTTTTATTTCCGCTGGTTTTCTCTGATGTTGTATCACTAGGGTGCCCGGGGTAAGGCACGATCCACGGGCGGTTGGTCGTGACAAAAGTGGTATCGAAGCGATTAATCCTCGGAAAGTGTCTACAGACCGTGTCTAGTAGAGTCTTGATTATCGGTGTGTTGTGCACCACACCTATAATCAGGAGGTTATAGGACATTTAGGATTGGTTTCCATTCTTCTCATTCTGAGATCGTGCCTTAGAGCCGTGTGATAAGTTGGACCCCTCTGACGTATTCCTTTCCTTTACCAGTTATGCCTCGCGTAAAACCTGAGCCCATACGGGCAAGGCGGAGGAGGCTGCTAGTGGGATCTGAGAGAATGCGAGCGCGAGCCCCGTCGATGCGAGATTGTGCTTCAGACGGCGAGTCTTGCGACACCGCCAGCGAGATTTAGAGCGCGCGATGGGCTGCTGAGACTCTGATACGAGCCTCGATCCCACGGCTGGAAGCGGATGAGATAAGTACAAGGAGATGGCGATTCTTGGCGAGTCGTAGCAGATATGAGGATAAATTTGAATCAGTGATTCCGGCCCGATAGCACCGTAGTTCACCCCGAGCGCGACGTTTGAGACTACGGGATTTTACGAGATGTAACCGCCCGAGTTTTATGGGTCGAGGCACGAGGATGATCGCAGGAGTTCATCCGCCCGATTCTGCGGATCATGAGTGATCAAGGCATCGGAGACCGAGTCGGTGGTCTAGGTTCGCATCACCGCGTGATACCGCATGATCGGGTTTGATTCGTGGGAGCCGTCGGGAGAGAATGCACTTCCGGCTATTTGGGGCGAGTTCTCGTGCATTTCTTGCACATTTCTTGCCTCGCAGATGAGGAGGGCTCGGTAAACAGATTTTGGTGTTGCGGCGAGCAGGCGTGCGGTTCGGAAGTACAATGTGAGTTCGACTCATTGGCGTATGTCCCCGCATTAGTAGCTAGTATGGAGGATCGAGTGCACCGATATGTTCTGAGGCTCGATGATTACCTAGCGAGAGTTGTTGGTGTAGCTCTTGATCGGGCATGGACATTGCCGCGCGAGCTTATGCACTTGGAGGTGAGGCGGAGAAATCGACGGAATGACCAAGGTCGGCGAAGAGGGCGAGCAGCGAGGTCCTTTGGTGACTTTCGAGGCGGACCGCCTCCAGCGAGCTAGTTATGCGCCTCGCCCGATGTCTGAGTGGTCCTCCACAATCTTGAGCATCAAGAGTTTCGGGGAGCGGTCGGGGCTCGAGGTTCAGATTTTGGAGAAGCGGTGTTAGCGGTGAAGCCACCCCTACCTCGTTGTGGCGTGTGGTAGACTCCATAGTGAGTGTCGTGCTAGTTCGGGAGTTTGTTTCGTGCGGCCGGCGGGGCCATTTTAGGGAGCGTCCGACCAGGGGTAGCGCTGGTAGGATAGCACAGACTACGGGTTCAGTTGCGGGTTCTTCACCTTCCATAGCTAGGCAGGATGTTCATACACCGGCAGGCCACGGTAGAGGTCGCGGTGGAAGTTCCCAGTTTTAGCGGTCCTCTGAACCGCCTATTTTCAGGTATATCCTTAACCCTCTAGAGACTTGTATGTATTGATGTTATGATAATGTGTTAAGTGTTATGTTCGGATAGCTTTGTGCTAAAATGTGATTTAGAACCTGGTTAGTGAAAAAGGGTAAGCCTGGGGGTGAGAAATGATGAACCTTAGAATATTACAGTTGAGACCTTAGATGTAAGGCCGTCTTGAGTACAAGATCTTGCGGGTAATCTTTGTCAGAATGTATAAGTATACGTGGAGAAATTGTGGGGAAATTTCCTTGGGTAGTGTAAAATGGAAGTGGTAGCTTTCATGACCTGTATAGGTAAGATTGTTCCGGATCGGGGAACAAGAGCGTGATGCGTTAAGTGGGTCGGGTTGGGGCCATGTTGAGGGCCAACCCGCGGCCGGTTTTAAGGTGGGGTCAGCTCTGGGTGGTCCCGCCAGGTGGTAGGGTCACGAGGGTGCTAGGCCCATGATTAAATGACCATCGTATGAGTTCGTGGGTATGTTCGACAGAAGCGGATCGTGAAGGCCGGGAACGGCCTTAAGGGAGATTGAGGCTAGTAAGATGACCAAGTTTGGAGGTGGTGACTCCAAAGTTTCGGGGGGCTGAGCGTATAAAGAGGCCAGAGCATCTCACGCGGGAACAGACCCGAACCGTGGCTCTCCGTATGGCACGTCCTGAGAGTGTACGACATCCTCAGGGATCGCATGCAGTCCGGTACCATTTGTTGGGTCGCCGGAGTGACACTAGAACCTCGCGGCAAAGTGACAAAAGTGGTATCAGAAGTGTGGTACGTATACTAGAAGAGTTCAAGTGTTCGAGAAGGGCACGACGAGTAAGGAAGGAAGAAACATGTGTTATTTCGTGGCCAGGTGTGGCGTTGGCAATTTGTTAGAAGAACTTCATCGTTATCCGTCTTGAGAAGGAACATTCGGGACGAATGTTTCTAAGGAGGGGAGAATGTTATACCCCGTATTTCCATAGTATGTACGTAAGGGCGTACATATAATAATTTAAGCCTTAAAGTTAGGCTAGGTTCGAAATTTGGGCACAAGTGCCGAAAAGAATCGTTTTTCGACGAAACGTTTTACTAAACTTGCGAAGGGAAAATTCCGGCTATGTCATTTCTAATTTTTGCGGATTTTTCCGAGAGACGAAACATTTTGGACCAACGAGAGGGCGACCCTTGTCACCCTCTAATTGGAGCACGTTTTGGGCGGTAACTTGGACGATTGGAGGAGGGGTTATGTCACGACCCGAACCTGGGCCCGTGACTGGTGCCTTACCCCGGGCACCCTAGTGATACAACATCAGAGAAATCAGCGGAACATAAAACACATACAAGAAATCAATGAAGTATGAAACAGTAATCTGAGGAAAACTTGCCTTTCGGCATATATAAATAACAACTTTTTCAACATGAACAGTTTAATCCTTTTTACAAACCACACTTGATTACTACGCACCTTAAGAAATGATATGACAACAATGGCGGGACGGGGCCCGCCATACCACGAATGTAAATACCTACAACGGCGGTATGCAGATAAGCCTCGAGAAAGCGGAGCTTTCCCAACGCTGACGTGACCCTAAGAGCGAGGATCAACGATAGCGTACCTTTACTGCGGCGTGAACGCAGCCGAAGGAGGTCGATGCAACAGTACCAAGTATGTGGCGAAAATAAATACTGTAAATGAAATCATAGTAGTCTATATAAAGCAGGAGACATGTATGATAACCAAACTACAGTTCACAATAAATAAGCAGTCATGTCAAGTCAGGGACTCACGCCCTCAAAGTTATCACAATAAAACCGTACGTGGCAAGTGCGAAGGCATAGCCGACTACTAAGACCAGCGCACCAAAAATACCACAAACCGTATCCGAGGTCTTTCTAGACCGCACCACATGATCGGCGGCCACTCGCGCAATATCAATGCGCGTCTATCCTCGGAACTCTCGCACTCGCGCATAGGTCACACACGGACCGCGTGAGGTATTCCTCGAATCATGGTCCTGCATCACCGCTGGTATACCCCGCATCGAAGGCAGCTAACCCTCGGTATCCGCCTAGGCTCCCGCAACCCGCATAGTCTCAAAAGACCGCATAGTCTCAACAGACCGCATAGGGAATCCCCCGCATCAAGGGTGGCAAGCCCTCGGTTTAATAAGTCAAAGGGGTATGTGATACAATAATAGTACAACGGGCTTAACGTTTAACAACGTAAGCACAACAAGAATGACCCCCTTACATCACGATCACACAAGATACTAACACACGTAGCATCCTAACATGTTTACTTATCACATCAACAAGAAAGTACTTACAAGGCTATCTCAAACCAACACAATCAAGTTATTCACACAAGGTACTTTATGCTAACAAGTTCGGGTATCTATCCCTAAAGTACTTCATACTTAAATCTTTAAAAGATACGTTGCTTCACAAAAACCACACAATACCCGTAGTATATGAAAATAGAGTGATTATCTTTTTAAAGTAAATCAATTACTTTTCTTGTAAAATCAAGTAGCAACATTCTTTTCCAATGTTCAAGTTTGCCTAATTTCCAATGTTCAAGTTTCTCATTTTAGAAAGGTTTCGTAGTTCATAGTCTTATTCATTTAAGAATATAATTCTCCTTTAAACTATCTGAGAAACATAAGCCTTATATGTGAGTAGGATATTCTTGTTTATAACAATCTTATTACAGCAGCCATGATCTAGGAAATATCATTTTGTCTCATCTTAGCTTCTATGCAGATGGAAGTTTCTACTGGTTTTAATAATACTTAATTATTCAATACATTTTCCTTTATTAACGCTGCAGTGGTTTGTCGATACACATTTCTGATTTCCGAAATCAGTAAAACATTATCCCTTTTAAAAATCAAGTACTCATTACTCACGAATGAGGTTTCACACAAAATTCATATAATTCATTTAAGTTAAGTCTCTTATCTTACAAGATCAAGTCTCTTAACTTCTAAAATAAATAAATCATTCGTTTTATCTCTCTTAAGCCGTTATACCTAACTTCCCATAAAGCTAGTATAACTCTTAAGCTTTTAAAACCAAGTATTACTCTTCTTTTAAAAACAGTTCTTAATTCTCTTGAACTACTTCAAGATTATTATTATTCGGGCTTAAGTCAAAAGACATTGCCGTATAACTACGTTCAATTAACACACGTATGTCTACCGTACTACATAGTTATACACACATCATGCTAGAAGAGATAGGAAGAGGTTCACATACCTCGCGACGATTATCGACTATTAGCAAATCGCTCCACGGCTATAACCCGGCTAGCCTGGTTCACCTTCTTAAGTAGCACATGCTACTCGCAGAACATTCAACCTATACAGGTTATACAAGTCTATCAAAGTCTAGACTACTCGGTAGAATAAATCTAGATGCAAGATCCTACGGGAAATTGGGCAGCCCTTCCCTACCCGTCAACTACACAAGTCTCTTTATGTCTGATCCTACGTAATTACAGTTCAGTTCTTAACTTTAAATTCAGGCTTAAGTCCAAGGACATTGCCACAACATTAAGTTCAGTACTATATATAGTATACTTCAACTATATGTTCTAACATCATGTAATTTCCAATTACAATAGAGGGACAAGATAATTACCTCGATAAGCCCATAATTATCCAAGTATAAAGTCGATCCTGGACAATCGTTTAGCTCCAACTCCGTGCGCTCCAACCCGCTCCAAACTACCCTTAGAAGTTCTAACCAACTTCTACATACCACTCCAACTAACCATGGAGATTTTCCTTAGGGTTTCGGTTTGGTGACTGACGGGAAGTATAATAGTATAACTGGGCTTTTCGTATAGGCATAACCTTAGAATACAACAAGGTATACGGCTAAGGTAATTTGGGCATTATAACAATACTTTTGAGAGTATTTCTACACCACAAAGGGGGGGGTGTATTATACGAGACAACTAGGCTGGGGTACCCACTACCACACTTCTGATGAGGAGAGGGCTCTCGGCCAAGGGGGCCTTTCAAAGGGGGAGAGGGGCTCTTGGACGAGAGTCAACAAGAGGGGAGAGGGAGGGATTTTAACACTTAGAAGATTTGTGGAAAGGATGAAGAATTCATCAAAGGGAGAGGGGTATTTATAGCACAAGCCAAGGCCAACCAATGGCCAAGATCAATCCATGTGTTAGGCAAGTGTAGGGCTAGGATTTACCAAACACAAATATCCTACCTACCCTTGACTTTGCCAAGGCACAAAAAACGTGCCTTACCTTGTCCATTTCGTCCAAATGGACGATTTGAAGTCCACCAATGAGAGGGTGCCAAGTGGCGCCCTCTTGTTGGTCCAACACGTTTCGTCTCTCGGAAAAATCCGCAAAAATTAGAAATGACATAGCCGGAATTTTCCCTACGAAAGCTGTGAAAACGTTTCGTCGAAAAACGACTCTAACCGGGTGTTGTGCACAAAGTGAAAATCGGCCAAGCCTTACTTGAAGTTCGAAATTTCCTACGTACGTCCCCGCGTACATACTCTGGAAATACGGGGTATAACAGGTTAGGTAGGATATTTTTGTGCAAGTTGTGTGGTAGATGGATAAGGTACACATGGTGGAATCCTAGCCCTACACTTGCCTAACACTTGGATGAATCTTGGCCATTGGTTGGCCATTTCTTGACCTATAAATACCCCTTTGGAAGACTTCTTCATCCTAAAATCTTTCTAAGTCTTGAAAGCTCTCTTCCTCCTCCCTTGAGTGTAGTATCTCGTCCAAAAGTCCCCCCTTGTGAGAAGCTTGGCGAGAGGGTCTCTCCACTGCCTAGTTGTTTTCGTATAATACCCCTTGTTGTAGTATAGAAATACTCTCCAGTATTGTTATAATGCCCAAATACCTTGCCCAAATACCTTGTAGTATTCCCAAGGTTACACTTGTACAAAGCCCGAAATACTATTATACCTTCCTCGATCACTAAAGCGAAACCACAAGGAAAACCTTCATAGTCGGTTGAAGTGTTAAGTAGAAGTTGCGTAGAACTTCTAAGGGTTATTTGGAGCGGATTAGAGCACTCGGAGTAGGAGCTAAACGTTGCTCATGAGCGACATTAAACTTGGATAATTTTTGGGCTCAGGAGTAAATAATCCTATCCTTATATTGTAATTGGAAATTACATACTGTCGTAGTAGAAATGAATATAAGATTCATAGAAGAGTATTGAACTGTAATAGAAGGATATTACAGAAAAGACTTGAACTGAAATCACTTCAGAAGAATATTAGTAGAAGTTAAACTGTACTTACATAGGACTGTATATCTGATGGCGATAACCTTGTTTGGTTGAATGTTACGCAAGTAGAATGGGCTACTTAGAAGGTGGACAAGGCTAAGCGGGTTATACCGTGGGCGTTTTGCTTATAGTCGATAAATCGTCGCGGTATGTGATTCTTCATATACACTTGAGCATGATATTTTAAAGGAAGATATATATATTACAATGTCTTTTGACTTAAGCTGAATAATATATAGTACGGTAGGCGTCGTGTGCTAATTGAGCGTAGTTGTGCGACAATGTCTTTTGACTTAAGCCGAATAATAAGAATCTTGAAGTATTTCAAAGAGTTAAGAAACCATTTTTGAAAGAAGAGTAACACTTGGTTTTAAAAGGTTTTAAAAAGAGTTATACTAGCTTTATGGGAGTTAGGTATAACGTCTTAAGAGAAGGTAAAGAAAATGGTTTCTTGATTTTAGAAGTTAAGAGACTTGACCTTATAAGATAAGAGACTTAACTTAAATGACTTAATATGAGTTTTGTGTGAAACCTCATTCGTGAGTAATGAGTGCGTGGTTTTAAAAGGAATAATGTTTCTTGATTTCGAAATCGAATGTGTATCGACAAACCAACTGCGGCGTTAATAAAGGAAAATGTATTGAATAATGAAGTATTATATTAAAACCGGAGAAACCTCCATCTGCATAGAAGCTAAGATGAGACAAAATAATATTACATTTTCTAGATCACTTCTGCTTAATAAGATTGATTATGAATAAGGATAACCTACACTCATATAAGGCATATGTTACTCAATTGTTTTAAAAGAGATTAAGACATTGAACTATGAACTGTCCTAAAATAAAGAGACCTGAGTAATTGAAATTAGGCAAACTGGAACTGTAGGAAAAAGAAAGGCATTCTTTTGTCTTAAATTGGTTTAAAACATAAAGTGTTATAACAACTTTATGGGAAGTTAGTTATAACGACCTTATGAAAACAAAAGAAGGGTTTTATCATTGGTTTTAATGTGATAACTTGGCTTTAAAAAGAGAAGTGTTTTGGTTGGCTTAAAAATGTGAGTCACTCTATTTTATACTACGGGTATCGGGTGACTTTTATAAAAGGAATGGATCTCTTCAAAAGGAATTTAACGTACGTAGTACTTTAGGGTTAAAACCCGGACTTTAGCATAAAATAAAAGTACTTTGAGTTGTGTATAACTTGCCTATGCTTGTTGTTGTGAAACTTGCCTATGCTTGTTGTTGTGAAACTTGCCTATGCTTGTTGTTGTGAAACTTGCCTATGCTTGTTGTTGTGAAACTTGCCTATGCTTGTTGTAATAGCCTTTGTTGTACAAGAGTTGTGTTTCTATACTCTGCGTCTCGATGGAGGGTCGGTTGACTTGTTGAGAACTTATTTGGGCGTCTGGCGGTGGCGGAGAAATTCCGCAGATGCGTTCGTTGATAGTGTTACTTTGCTAATCGCTTTGGACATACCGACCACGATCGTAGCGCGGGTATGCTTCCATTTTGATTGCGCCTTGTTGTTCCCTTTGGACATCGCGACGATCGTGGCGCGCGTGTATGTTTCCATTTGGAATCTTTGTCTTATTGTTTCCCTTTGGACATCGACCGCGATCGTAGCGCGCGGGTATGTTTCCATTTGGAATCTTTGTCTTATTGTTTCCCTTTGGACATCACCGACACGATCGTGGCGCACGGGTATGCTTCCATTTGGAATGGTGTCTTATTTTTTCCCTTTGGACATCTTGACACGATCGTGGCGCGCGGGTATGCCCCAATTGGATTCTTTGTCTTGTTGTTATCATATCATGGCTGCAGTGAGGAAGGTATTCCACGGGCATGAGTGATGACTTTGAGGGCGTGAGTCCCTGACTTACATGACTGCTTATTTATCGTGAACTGTAGTTTGGTTATCATACATGTCTCCTGCTTTATATAGACTGCGATGATTTCATTTCTGATATATTCTGATTTCACATACTTGGTACCTGTTGTACTGACCTCCTTCGGGGGGCTGCGTTCATGCCGCAGGTAGAAGTACATCGGCTGTCGATCCCCGCGTTTAGGATCTCATTTTCAGCGTCTTGGGAAGCTCCGTTCCTTCGGAGGCTTATCTTTGGTATGTTACCCTGAGTCTGTAGGTCCTTGTACATTCAGGGGTATGGCGGGGCCCTGTCCCGTCATAGTTGTTGTATAAATCTTAGAGGTCTGTAGCACTGTTGTGGGCAGGGTTGTAAGGATTGTAACTGTTCAGATGTCTTTATATATATATGTTGAAAGGCAACCGTTTTGGTTGGCCTATTTTATTTCTTCATGATCCATGTCTATTTTTGCATGTTTAAGTTTTTATTTCCGCTGGTTTTCTCTGATGTTGTATCACTAGGGTGCCCGGGGTAAGGCACCAGTCACGGGCCCGGGTTCGGGTCGTGACACACGATGCGAGGAATACCTCATGCGAGTCCGTAAGGACTTATGCGGGTGAAATAGTCCCATACGGGCGGATACAGCCTATGCGAGGAATACCTCATGCGAGTCCGTAAGGACTTATGCGGGTGAAATAGTCCCGCGGGCGGATACATCCTATGCGAGGAATACCTCATGCGAGTCCGTAAGGGCTTATGCGGGTGAAATAGTCCCATGCGGGCGGATACAGCCTATGCGAGGAATACCTCATGCGGGTCCACTCGACCTGTGCGGGTGAAATAGTCCCAGGAGTAGGATTGCTTAATGATACTGCGGGCGGGTGGTCCTGCTTTGATCGTGAGCTTCCTATTTTTATGTTGTAAGTATACTCTTGATTGCTCTCATTGATTAGTAAGGCACGATGTCTTTATTAATTGAGTTATCGTACTGTCTCGGTTTTATTATAGACTTATGATTTCATTCTGATGCTTTCAGTTTCACATATTTGGTACATGTTGTCTTGACCTCCTTGAAGTGCGTTAAATCTGAGTAGAGTATACAGGTAGCTGATTCTCACTTTCAGGATCACTGATTCAGCTGTTGAGAAGCTCCATTACTCCGGAAGCTTATCTCTGGTATGGTCGGTTGTTGTACATTCAGGGGTATGGCGGGGCCCTGTCCCATCACAGTTGTTATTCTTAGAGGTCTGTAGTCACATTTGTGGATTGGGTTGTAAAGAGAAAAAAAGGGTACTGTTTTATTATGTATATTTATGGAAGGTGGCCTTATCGGCTAGCCTGTTGTTATCTTATGTTTAAGCATTTTATAAGTTGTGTATGTTCCGCTGCTATTCTCTGATGTATACATGTAAGGGGTGCTCAGGTAGGACACCAGTCGCGGGCCCGGGGTCGGGTCGTGACAATAGCGACATAGTCTCCTTTTTACTACACCCTTCATACAAAATATGCCACCCATGGCCACATAACAATACTTATACTAAAACGTCACCCTGAACTCCAAGTGTCGACGTCGGTTATCTGTATAAAGCTTCTGCTGACTCCGAGCTTACTAAAAATCTTTACTGGATAAGCTTCGCCTTATCCACCGTCCGCTGAATCAAGTCTGGGCCAATTATCTGAACCTCGCCTACGTGGAACCAACCAATCGGCGATTCTACACTTTCCTACTGGTTGTATTCTTTCCGTACCTCCAACTTATACTAGCATACTTACCTTACCCCATACCAATTCTGGCCTCCAATCTTTGGAGTCACTCTATTAAACAATATAAGGCCATTTCCGGCTCTCACGACCTGGTTCCGGTGGAACGCGTCCACGAACCCATAAAATAATTAACTAGACTTGGGCCTTGCACCCTCGTGACCCTGTCACGTAGTGAGACTACTACCAATTGATCCCACTCCATTTCAGGCTATGGGGCGACCCGTAATAGGTCCTCAACTTCACCGTCGCACTTAACTCTTACCCTTAGTCTGAATAAAATCTTATTGCCCGAGAAGGCCTTATATACCTAAGGTCTCGGCGGTTATCAATATTCTTAGGCTCGCAATTTCCATGCTCCAAGCCTACCTTACCAGTCCCCCCGTAAATGGGTACAATAACTTCTCATAATACCATAATCGTGTTGTCTTGATCACAACAACCATTACTTACTCCATACGGATATCATCCATACAATTCTCTTAAGCCTACCACGTAGATTAATCTATTAACATGGAATTCCGTTAGGTTCCTTAACATGACTTCTTAAGGGTTCCCTACCCTATCAGACAGCTCATCATTTCCCAATAATCTCAAAATAAAACATAAAACCTTGGCGAGAATTCATTAAATGTTTCATACCTTCCCGGTATCTATTTAGTCCTTACCAATTCCTGGTAATCTAAAATCATTCTAGGCAACACGCGTCTGACCCTCATACATTACTCCGTATAGTTGTATATCATAATACCAACTATACTACAATCATTACCAACCTGGATACGCAATCCACATAGTCCTTCCCGGTCATCTTTGCGCTTTCTCATAGGCCGATCAACATAACTCGTTAGGTAGAGACGACCCTAACAACACAGCTCTATCGCACGATCTCAGAGTGAGAAGAATGGAAACTAATCCTAAATATCCTGCAGCCTCCTGGTTATAGATGTGGTGCACAACACACCGATAACCAAGACTCTACTAGACACGGTCTGTAGACACTCTCCGAGGACTAACTGCTCTGATACCACTTTTGTCACGACCCGACCCCGGGCCCGCGACTGGTGCCCTACCTGGGCACCCTTTTATTCATTCAATACAAAATAACCGCGGAAGATTAGTAACACATTTTTTTAAAACAAAGCCTAAGCCGATAAGGCTGCCATAATATAAATCACCCAAAAGGGCCTACACTATTCAATAATGTAATTACAACTCTAGCCAGTCCAGCCCACATATGAATACAGACCTTTAAGATTTTGGACAAATACTATGACGGGACAAGGCCCCGCCGTACCCCTGAATATACATAGCCATTATGACAAGCTCGGGAACATTGGAGCCATCTCAAAATCTTTGAACCAGATCCTAAGCGCGGATCCACAATCAGTACCTAAACTGCGGACATGAGCAATTATACCGTATTTCCAGTATATGCGTGAGGGCGTCGTCAAAAGTTTGAGCCTTAAATTAGGAAAGGGGCGAAAATTTTGTTCCAAACCCGAAAGAATTATTTTTCAAAGCGTTTTCCAAACTTTGCGAGGGGAAAATTATGGTTGCAACATTTATTATTTTTGCGGATTTTTCCGAGAGATGAAATATTTTGGACCAACGAAAGGGCGACACTTGTCACCCTCAAGTGGGCGGTCAAGTGGCCGAATGGCTTGCACGATCTTGGTATGTTTTGTGGCCTAAAACATGGGTCAATGTTTGGAGCGATTTGTGGAGTAGATGGCTAGGGTGCACTTGTGCAAATCCTCACCCTCCACTTGCCCACCACTTGTCTTAATCTTGGCCATTGATTTCCCTATAAATACCCCCCCTTGAGTTGAAGACTTCTTCATCCCTAAAACATTTCTAAGTCTTGAAAATCCTCCCCCCTCTTAGTAGAAGCTCTCGTCCAAAGAGCAACCTCCCCTTTGAGAAGCCACGGCCGAAAGTACCCCATCTTGAGAGTTGTTCTCGTAAAACACCCCTTGGTAGAAAAGTATTCTCCAAGTATTGTTACTATTCCAAAATACCTTAGCCTTATACCTTGTAATATTCCAAAGTTACCTCTATACGTAGAGCCCGGAAATACTACCTTATGTCCTTTTAGTCTCTAAACGAAACCCTAAGGAAAATCTTCATAGTTGGTTGAAGTGCTAAGTAGAAGTTGTTTAGAAACTTCTAAGGGTTGTTTGGAGTGGGTTGGAGCACCCAGAGTAGGAGCTAAACATTGCTCAGGATCGACATTTAAACTTGGATAATTTTGGGCTTATCGAGGTAAATATCTTGTCCCCCTATTGTATTTAGAGTTTGCATACTGTTGAAGTATAAGAATTAAGTATAAGTTATATACAAGGAAGGTATATAAGAAGGGAATTGAATCAGCTTACATAGGACTGTATTCTGATGAAACATGTAGTTTAACGGGTGGGAAGTCACTTGAATTTTCCGTAGAATCTTGTATCTAGAGTTAATCTACAGAGTAGTCTAGACGTTGATAGACTTATATGACCGTTATAGGTTGAAGTACTGCGAGTAGCGTATTCTACTCGAAGGGTGGAAAAGTTTAGCAGGATTACAGTACTTTGGAGCTATTTGCTAATAGTCGATAATCGTCGCGAGGTATGTGATTCTTCCTATCCTCTTGAGCATGATATTTTAAAAGAATATGTATAGTACGGTAGACGTACGTGTGTTAACTAAACATGGTTTTACTTCGATGTCTTTTGACTGAAGTTTTAAATAATAAAGAATCTTGAAGTATTTCAAAAGAATTAAGAATCGTTTATGAAAGAAGAGTAATACTTGGTTTTAAAAAGCTTAAGAGTTATACTAGCTTTATGGGAAATTAGGTATAACGACTTAAGAAAGATAAAAGAATGGTTTATTGATTTTAGAAGTTAAGAGACTTAATCTTAAAAGATAAGAGACTTGACTTAATTGAATTGATATGAAAGTTGTTAAGAAGTGTGAAACCTCATTCGTGAGTAATGAGTACTTGGTCTTTAAAGAATAATGTTTACTGATTTCGGAAATGAGAATAAGTATCGAACGAACCACTGCAGCGTTAATAAAGGAAAATGTATTGACAAATAAGTAATTATATTAAAACCAGTAGAAACCTCCATCTGCATAGAAGCTAAGATAAGACAAAATTGTATTACATTTCCTAGATTATGGTTGCTTTAATAAGATTGTTATAAACAAGAATAATCTACTCCCACATAAGGCATATGTTGCTCAAATTGTTTTAAAAGAGAATTACGTTATTAAATGATTAAGACTATGAACTAGGAAATCTTTCGAAAATAAGAGACGTGAATGTTTGAAATTAGGCAAACTTGAACTTTGGAAAAGAATGTTGTAACTTGATTTTAAAGGGAGAAGTGTTTTGGTTTAAAAAGGAAAGTATGGAAATTGTTTTGGTTTACTTAAAAATGTTAGTCACTCTATTTTTATAATACAGGCATCGGGTGACCTTTGTAAAAGAAATGGATCTTTTAAAAAGAATTTAACGTACGTAGTACTTTGGGGTTAAAACCTGGACTTTGGCATAAAATGAAAGTACCTTGAGTTGTGTGTAACTTGCCTATGTTTGCGTGTGATAGCCTTGTCGTGCGAGTATTGTATTTATATACCACCGTGTCTCTCAATGGAGGGCCGGCTGATTTGTTATGATCTTACTTGGACGTCTGCGATGTGGAGGATTCCACGGGTGCGCTCGCATTGATAGTGTTATTCCATGCTAGCTCTCCATGAGGTTTCTTGATTCGCCTTGGTATCGGTGGTTGGCTTTCGTGCGCCGTCTCGTGGCTGATTCGGCCTTGGTACACAGTAGTTAGCCTTCGCACTTGCCGCTCAGTTTAGTGGCGAAGTCTCGTGATCTGACGCGGTATCGGTAGTTAGCCCTCATACTTGCCCGGTCGACACGTGACACGGCTTTGGTATCTGGTAGTTGGCTTTCGTACTTGCCCGTATCGGCCGTGGCGAAGTCTCGTGATCTGACCTTGGTATCCGTAGTTAGCCCTCGTACTTGCCGGTCGGCTACGTGACCGGCTTTGGTATCCGTAGTTGGCTTCGTACTTGCCCCGTGACGCCGTGGTTTGGTTGTATAGTATTGTTAGTACGGCTTTGGTATCGGTAGCTGGCTTTCGTACTTGCCCCGTCAGTTGATGACGCGCTTTGGTATCCGTAGTTAGCCCGTACTTGCCGTCTGATTTTATGACTCGGGTGGGACACGGTGTTTATGTGTACTCCTTGGTGTTATTATATCATAGATCAGGCGGTGAGGAAGGTATTCCACGCATGATTGATGTTGTGGCGTGAGACCCATAGTTATATTTGAGTGATGACTTTGAGGCGTGAGTCCCGACTTGACATATGGCTTATTTATTGTGGATCGTAGTTTGGTTATCATACATGTCTCCCGCTTTATATAGACTACTATGATTTCATTTACGATTTTCATTTCACATACTGTACTGTTGTCTTGACCTCCTTGGGCTGCGTTCATCCGCAGTAGGTACACCATTGTTGATCCTCGCCATAGGATCACGATTCAACGTATTAGGAAGCTCCGTTTCTCCGAGGCTTATCTTTTAGTATAGTCCCTGTCACATCGTAGGTACTTGTACATTCAGGTATGGCGAGGCCCTGTCGTCATGTTGTATAAAAACTCTTAGAGTGCATGTAATCGTTGTGGGCGTGGTTTGTAAGGATATCGCTCAAGTTTTTAATTATATATATACAAGAAGGTAACCGTTTGGTTGGCCTGTTTTATTATCATATCTCTTGTTTCATGTTTAAGTTTTTATTTCCGCTGATTTTCTCTGATGTTGTATCACTAGGGTGCCCGGGGTAAGGCACCTATCACGGGCCCGAGATCGGGTCATGACAAAAGTGGTATCAGAGCAGTTAATCCTCGGAAAGTGTCTACAGACCGTATCTAGTAGAGTCTTGATTATCGATGTGTTGTGCACCACACCAATAATCAGGAGGCTATAGGATATTTAGGATTGGTTTCCATTCTTCTCACTCTGAGATCGTGCTTAGAGCTGTGTTATAAGTTGGACCCCTCTAACGTATTTCTTTCCCTTACCGTTATGCCTCCGCGTAAGGCAACCCGAGCCGAGAAGCGGCAAGGAGGCGTGAGTAGAGCACGCAGGGTTACTAGGGCACGAGCCCAATCATCACTGAGGTGGTGCTTTCGGGAGTTACTGCGACGCCGCGATCCCAAGCAGTCTAGCACAGCGGCAGCAGTTCCTACTGCGGCCATGATATTTGAACCTTCAGTTCCACGACCTGTAGCAGAAAGTATAGATTGCAAAGAGACGATCCTGTTACTAGCTAGGGAGTTAGCAACCAGAGAGTATATTATGTATCGATTTATCACGGGTCTTGATGACTATCTAAGAGAGGGTCGTGCAAGAATAGCTCTTCAGTCAGGCTTAAGCATGGCCTGCGTACGGGCTTATGCGCAGCAGGCCGAGAAACGTAGGGATCGACGGGTTAACCAAGATCAGCAGAAGAGGGCCAGAACAGCAGGGTCCTTTGGTAACTTTCGAGGCGAATCGCCTCACCAGCAGACTAGATATGCGCCTCCGCGGTGCAGTGGTCCTACGGGGTTGGGGCGTTCGAGTATGCGGAGTTGGTCGAGCTCGGGGCTTGATTCACGCCTATACGTAGGTTCTAGCCGATCGGGTTCGATTTTCCTCGGTGTTCCATAGTGGCGTGCGCCATCGGGAATGTCACCTTTTGTTTGGTGCTTGTTTTAACTGCGGCCGTCAGGGCCATGTGTCGAAAGGATGTCCTAGTAGGAGGGATGCAAGTAGGAGGACTCAGCCTACCAGATTAGTTGCGGATTCAGTAGTTCGTAGAGGAAGGGGTGTTAGCCAGAGGAGGCCACCCCCACCTCGGTGTGACCGTTGTGGTAAGTGTCATTGTGGGAAGTGTCGTACTTCTTCGACAGCTTGTTATGCTTGCGCCCAACAGGGCAGGATTGATTAGAACGACAAAGGGGAGTGAAGCGGTAGATACAGGTATATCCTTAACCCTCTAGAGATTAGTATGTATGATAAGGTGAGTATATCTGTTATACCCCATATTTCCAGAGTATGTACGTGAGGGCGTACGTATAAAAGTTTAAGCCTTAAGTTAGGCAAAGACCGAAAATTTTGTGCACAACACACGAAAGGAATCGTTTTTCGACGAAACGTTTTACAAAACTTGCGAAGGGAAAATTCCGGCTATGTCATTTATAATTTTTGCGGATTTTTCCGAGTGATGAAATATTTTGGACCAACGAGAGGGCGACACTTGTCACCCTCTAAGTGGCGGATTCTTGGGCGTCATTTGGACGATTTGAAGCATTGGGGTTGGTAGGATATTTTGTGTGGTAGATGGATAAGGTGGGACCCACACACACTTGTCCAAATCCACACCCTACACTTGCCTACCACTTGTCTTGATCTTGGCCATTGGTTGGCCTATAAATACCCCCCTTTGTTGAAGACTTCTTCATCCCAAAAATGTTTTCTAAGTCTTGCAAATCCTCCCCCCTCTTGAAGAGCTCTCGTCCGAAAAGCCTCCTCCCCCTTTGAGTGGCCCTGTGCCGAGACACACACACCCCCTACCTTGAGTGGTCTCGTAAATACTACCCCCCCTTGGTAGAAAATACTCTCCAAGTATAGTTACTATTCCAAAAAACCTTTGCCCAAATACCTAGTAGAAAGCCAAGGTTACACCTATACTAAAGCCCGTAAATACTATTATACTTCCTTCACTACAAAAACGAAACCCTAAGGAAAATCTTCACGCTTGGTTGAAGTATTAAGAAGTTGCGTAGAACTTCTAAGGGTTGTTTGGAGCGGGTTGGAGCACCCGGAGTAGGAGCTAAACGTTGCTCAGGATCGACATTAAACTTGGATAATTTTGGGCTTATCGAGGTAAATACTTTTGTCCTTATATTGTAATTGGAAATTACGTACTGTTGTAACATAGAAATGAATATAAGATTCATAGAAGAGAATTGAACCGTAATAGAAGGATATTACGAAAAAGTGGAACTGAAATCACATCAGTAGAATATTAGAGTAGAAGTTGATAGACTTATATAACCTTTGTAGGTTGAATGTTCTGCGAGTAGCATGTACTACTTGGAAGGTGGACAAGGCTAGCCGGGTTATAGCCGTGGAGCGTTTTGCTAATAGTCGATAATCGTCGCGGTATGTGATTCTTCCTATCCTCGAGCATGATATTTTAAAAGAATATATATATAGTACAGTGACGACGTGTGTTAATCGAACGTAGTTATGCAAAGAATGTCTTTTGACTTAAGCCTGAATAATAAGAATCTTGAAGTATTTCAAAAGAATTAAGAATCCTTTTTGAAAGAAGAGTAATACTTGGTTTTAAAAGCTTAAGAGTTATACTAGCTTTATGGGAAGTTAGGTATAACGACTTAAGAGTGATAAAAAGAATGGTTTATTGATTTTAGAAGTTAAGAGACTTGATCTTAAAAGATAAGAGACTTGACTTAAATAAATTAATTATGAATTTTGTGTGAAACCTCATTCGTGAGTAATGAGTACTTGGTTTTTAAAAGGAATAATGTTTTACTGATTTCGGAAATCAGAATAAGTATCGAACAAACCACAACAGCGCTAATAAAGGGAAATGTATTGACTAATAAAATATTATTAAAACCAGTAGAAACCTCCATCTGCATAGAAGCTAAGATGAGACAAAATGATATTACATTTCATAGATCATGGCTGCTTTAATAATATTGTTATAAACAAGAATAACCTACTCACATATAAGGCATATGTTTCTCAAATTGTTTTAAAGGAGAATTATATCATTAAGTGATTAAAACTATGAACTACGAAACCTTTCGAAAATGAGAAACTTGAGCAATTGAAATTAGGCAAACTTGAACGTTTGGAAAATAATGTTGTTACGTGACTTTACAAAAGGAAGTGTTTTGGTTTACTTAAAAAAGATAGTCACTCTATTTTTATACTACGGGTATTGTGTGACTTTTGTGAAAGAAACGGATCTTTTAAAGAGTTAATGTATGAAGTACTTTGGGGATAAATTCCCGAACTTGTTAACATAAAGTAGAAAGTACCTTGTGTGAAGAACTTGATTGTATTGGTTTGTGATAGCCTTGTAATACTTTCTTGTTAATTTGATAAGTAAACATGTTAGGATGCTACGTGTGTTAGTATCTTGTGATGTTTTGAAAGGGGGTTTTTCTTGTTGTGCTTACGTTGTTAAACTTTAAGCCCGTTGTACTGTTATTATATCACATACCCCCTTGACTTGTTATACCGAGGGCTTGCCACCTCGACGCGGTCTATACGGCCTATGCGGTCTATGAGACTATGCGGAGCAGCGGTATGCTCCAGGATTGATCATTCCGGGTGTTTTATCCCGATGCGGGGGATGCCCTATGCGGTCTGTGTGACTATGCGGTCTATTGAGACTATGCGGATTGCGGGAGTCGTGAGGGTACCGGGTTAGCTACCCCGACGCGTCTATACGACTATGCGGGTCTACGCGTGACCTATGCGGGTGCGGAAGTCGAGATTAGGCACGCATAATGATACTATGGGCGATTGGCCTTGCTCGATCATTAGCGCCTAGAAAAGACCGATTCTGATATCTATTTCGCTCTTGTTTATGTTGTGGCGTGAGACCCATAGTTATATTTGAGTGATGACTTTGAGGCGTGAGTCCTCGACTTGACACGATCGCTTATTTATTGTGAATCAGAGTTGGTTATCATACATGTCTCCTGCTTTATATAGACTATTATGATTACATTTATAGTATTTTCAGTTTCACATACTTGGTACCTGTTGTACTGACCTCCTTCGGGGGGCTGCGTTCATGCCGCAGGTAGAGGTACACCAGTCGTCGATCCTCGCTCTTAGGATCACAATTAAGATTTTGGAAGCTCCGCTTCTCCGAGGCTTATCTTTCGTATAGTCCCTGTTGTTGTAGGTACTTACATTCGGGTATGGCGGCCCCCCCGCCGTTGTTGTTGTAAAACTCTTAGAGGTCCGTAGTCCCGTTGTAAGTTGGGATGTAATCGTCATTCTTGAGATATTTATATACTTGCCGGCGGCACTCTTTTATTGAATAAACTGTGTCTCTTTAACATTGGTTTCATGTCTTGTTTTATTTTCCGCTGATTACTCTGATGTATGTCTACTTGGGTGCCCGGGGTAAGGCACCAGTCACGGGTCCGGGTTCTGGTCGTGACAAAAGTGGTATCGTAAGCGCTAATCCTCGGAAAGTGTCTGACCGTATCTAGTAGTCTTGATTATCGGTGTGTTGCGCACCACACCAATAATCGTGAGGCTATAGGATATTTAGGATTGGTTTCCATTCTTCTCACTCGAGATCGTTCTTAGGCGTGTTATAAGTTGGACCCTCTAACGTATTCCTTTCCCATACCGATTATGCCTCCGCGTAAGGCAACCCGGCCTGGTGAGGGCAAAGCGGCCGAGGAGTCGCGAGTAGAGCACGGAGGTTACGAGTGTCACGACCGTTCGGCCGTCTGCAGTGCCTTACCCGGGCACCCAAGTAGTCATACATCAGAGTAATCAGCGGAATATAAAACAACCAAGATACGAAACAGTATAAATGAGACACAGTTTCTGAGAAAAGGGTGCCTTTCGGCATATATATATATATATAAATACCCAAAATGAACAGTTACATCCCAACTTTACAACAGGACTACAGACCTCTAAGAGTTTAAAACAACAATGGCGGGACAGGGCCCCGCCATACCCCTGAATGCAAATACCTACAACGACAGGGGACCATACCAAAATGCTAAGCCTCCGGAGAAACGGAGCTTTTCCAACGCTGAAACGGTGATCCTAAGAACGGGGATCAACGGTAGGAGTACCTCTACCTGCGGCATGAACGCAGCCCCCCGAAGGAGGTCAGTACAACAGGTACCAAGTATGTGAAACTGTAAAGTACTGTAAATGAAATCATAGTAGTCTATGTAAAGCAGGAGACATGTATGATAACCAAACTACAGTTCACAATAAATAAGCAGTCATATCAAGTCAGGGACTCACGCCCTCAAAGTCATCACTCAAATATAAATATGGGTCTCACGCCCACAACATCAATCATGCCCGTGGAATACCTTCCTCACTGCCGGCAGTCTATGATATGATAACACAAGAGATACACATGAACACCAGGTCCCACCTGTGTCATAATAAAACCGTACAGGGTAAGTACGAAGGCATAGCCGACTACTAACACCCATAGTACTAACAAGGTCATAAACTGTATCATGAGATCTGTCTAGACCGTCACATGATCAAAGCTGGCCACTCGCCCGCAGTATCTAATGTGCGCGTCTAGCCCTGGAACTCTCCGCAGCTCCGCATAGGCCAATCTCATAGGCCCGCATGAGGTATTCCCCGCATCGAGGGTAGCTACTCCCCGGCACCCGCCTGGACTTCGCAGTCCGCATGGCCACATAGACCGCATGACCATAAAGGCCGCACACTAACCTGGAACTCTCGTAGCTCCGCATAGGCCCCCTGGACCCGCATGAGGTATTCTCGAATCATGGTCCCAGACCGCCTGAGTCTACCCCGCATCGGAGGCGACAACCTCCGGAAATAAGTCAAGGTGAGTGGTACAATACCAACATAACGGCTGATCGTTAAACAACTTAAGCGTAATCGAGGGAAAACCCCTTTACACAAACATCACAAGATACTAACACACGTAGCATCCTAGCATGTTTACTTATCAATTCAACAAGAAAGTATTACAAGGCTATCACAAACCAACACAATCAAGTTATACACACAAGGTACTTTCTACTATATGATTAACAAGATCGGGTTTTATCCCCAAGTACTTCATATATTAACTTTTTAAGAGATCTGTTTCTTTCACAAATAGTCACACAATACTGTAGTTTATAAAATAAAGTGACTAACTTCTGAAGTAAATCAAAATACTTCTTTTTGTAAAATCAAGTAACAACATTCTTTTCCAAACGTTCAAGTTTGCCTAATTTCAAATACTCAAGTTTCTCATTTTCGAAAGGTTTCGTAGTTCATAGTTTTAATCACTTTAATGATATAATTCTCCTTTAAAACGATTTGAGAAGCATATGCCTTATATGTGAGTAGTTTATTCTTGTTTATAACAATCTTATTACAGCAGCCATGATCTAGGAAATGTAATATCATTTTGTCTCATCTTAGCTCCTATGCAGATGGAGGTTTCTACTGGTTTTAATAATACATTAATTAGTCAGTACATTTCCCTTTATTAACGCTGCAGTGGTTTGTTCGATACTTATTCTGATTTCCGAAATCAGTAAAACATTATTCCTTTTAACAACCAAGTACTCATTACTCACGAATGATGTTTCACACCTTTTAACGAAATTCAATTAAGTCAAGTCTCTTATCTTTTAAGATCAAGTCTCTTAACTTCGAAAATCAATAAATCATTCTTTTTATTTCTCTTAAGCCGTTATACCTAACTTCCCATAAAGCTAGTATAACTCTTAAGCTTTTAAAACCAAGTATTACTCTTCTTTCAAAAACAGTTCTTAGTTCATTTGAAATACTTCAAGATTTTTATTATTCAGGCTTAAGTCAAAAGACATTGCCGTATAACTACGTTCAGTTAACACACGTACGTCTACCGTACTATATATATATTCATTAAAATATCATGCTCAAGAGTATAGGAAGAATCACATACCTTCTCGGCGAAATCCACCTGCCAAGTCGAATATGTCGCGCGCAGAGAATCGACCTATAACAGTCAAATACGTCTATCAACGTCTAGACATCATACAAAGCTCTAAGTAGAGGTTCTCTATTCTATGGAAATTTGGGCGACTTCCTACCCGATAAACTATAGTCTCATGTAATTCAGTCCTATGTGAGTACAGTTCAATTATTCTTCTTTTATACCCTTCTACGGTGATAACAGTTCATTTCTATACTGTAATATCCTTCTAAGTATTTAATACTTATTCCTATACTTCTACAGTACGTATATTCTACTTACAAAAGGAGGATAAGATTATTTACCTCGATAAGCCCAATATTATCCAAGTATAAACGTCGATCCTGAGCGAGGTTTAGCTCCTAAATGCATGCTCCGATAGCTCCAAGAACCCTTAGAAGTTCTACACCACTTCTACTTAAATACTATAAGGGATTTGGGCTAGGGTATTTTTAGGAATAGTAACTATACTTGGAAGACAATATTTCTACCAAGGGAGGGGGGTGGTGTTTCGGTTAGGGCTTGCTTTAGAGGGGGGGGGGGCTCTCGGCCAAGCCACTAAGGCTAGAGGGGGGAGGGGGTGTTGGACGAAAATACTACAAGAGAGGGGAGGGGATTTCAAGACTTGGAGAATGAGTTGTGGATGAAGAACTCTTCATCTAAAGGGGGGTATTTATAGGTCAAGCAATGGCCAACCAATGGCCAAGATGATGCCAAGTGAAAGGCAAGTGTAGGGTGAGGATTTAGCCAAGTGTCCATTCTATCTACTACAAAAATATCCTACCAACTCCTTGACAAAAAGCCAACCAATTCGTCACCGCTTTAACGCGTCCATCAATGAGAGGGTGACAAGTGTCGCCCTCTCGTTGATCCAAAATGTTTCGTCTCTCGGAAAAATCCGCAAAAATTAGAAATGACATAGCCGTAATTTACCCTACGCGAGTTGTGTAAAACGTTTCGTCGAAAAACGACTCTAATCGGGTGTTGTGCACAAAAAAAATTCGTCCTAGCCAACTTTAAAGTTCAAACTTTTCTACGTACGTCCCCACGTACATACTCTGGAAATACGGGGTATAACAACGAGGGCACAGGCCCAATCATCACCTGGGGTGGTGCTTCATTCGGGGAGTTCTGCGACGTCGCCAGCCCCAGCAGAGTTTAGCACAGCGGCAGCAGTTCCTACTGCGGCCATGATATATGAGCCTTCAGTTCCACGACCGGGAACAGAGAATATGGATTACAAAGGAATGGACCTGTTACTAGCTAGGATTTTAGCAACCAGAGAGTATTTTATGTACCGATTTATCACGGGTCGTGATGACTATCTAAGAGAGAGTTGTGCAAAAGTAGCTCTTCAGTCAGGCTTGAGCATGGCCTGTTTACGGGCTTATGCGCAGCAGGCCGAGAGACGTAGAGATCGACATATTAACCAAGATCACAGGTAAGAGGCGAGCAGCGAGGTCCTTTGGTAACTTTCGAGGCGAATCGCCTCGCGGCAGAATTAGATATGCACCTCCACGGTCGCAGTGGTCCTCGCGGGGTTCAGGATGTTCAGAGGTATGCCAGAGTTGGTCAGAGCTCCAGGGCTTCTGGTTCACAGATACACGTAGGTTCTAGCCAGCCGAGTTCAGTTTTTCCTCAGTGTTCACAGTGTGGCAGGCGTCATCCCGGGGAATGTCATCTTGTTGATGGTGCTTGTTTTACCTGCGGCCGTCAGGGCCATGTGTCGAAAAAGATGTCCCAGTAGGAGGGATGCAAGTAGGAGGACTCAGCCTTCAGGATCAGTGGCTAGTTCATCACCTCCTACTGCTATGCCCAACAGGCGGGGCCGATTAGAATGACAGAGGGGAGTGAAGCAGTAGATATAGGTATATCCTTAACCCTCTAGAGATTTGTACGTGTGATAAGATGGGTATATCTTAAGGGTTATGTTCAGATAGCATAGTGTTAATTGTGATTAGAGATCTTGATTAGTTAAAAGGGTAAGATTGGGGATAAGGAAAGTGTGAGTCTTAGAGTTTTATATGTAGAGACCTTAGAGGAAAGGCCATCTCGAGTAAAAGATTTATATTTTTATGTTTGACCCTTACTGGAGTGCATAGTACACGTGAGATATGTTTGTGTGATAAGACCCTGAGTAGGGTGAAATGAAAGGGGGTAGTTGAGCTAAGAATACCACTAGGTTTTTGTGACTCGATGAGGAGATTGTTCCGGATCGGGAACAAGAGTTTGGCGCGATAGCAGGTCGGGTTGAGGACCGATCGCGGCTCAACCCGCGGCCTATTTTGTGGTGGGGTCAGTTTGTGGTGGTCCCTCCAGGTTGTGGGGTCATGAGGGTGTTAGGCCCAAGTTTAGTTAACCATCGTACGAGTTCGTGGATGCATTCGACCAGTAGTCGGGCCGATGAGGTCAGCCCATCTTGTCTTTCAGTCAGGACCGTTTACTCGGCAGAGGGTTATGCGAGATGTTACATCAGGAAGGTTGTAAGGCTGCACGAGGTGCCTACTTTCACCTTATGACAGGCAGTGGAGCCCAGTTTACGGCTGTTTCTTTTCTGGAAGTTTTACCAGGCAGGGTTAGGAACTCAGGTGAGTCTCAGTAGCGCATTCGCCCTCGGGCCAGTGTTTGGATTTCAGGGGTAGCTGTGAGGATTGTTGCCTCCTGTGGAGGGAGTGTTTTTATAACTACCATTTCAGTATTCGGATATCTCCTTACGAAGCCTTGTAGGGGCGGAAGTGTAAGTTGCCGGTCGATTGGTTCGATGTCGGCAAAGTTCAGATAGTTGGTTCATACTTGTTTCGGCAGGAAGTGGATAGGGTGAAGCTTATCCAGAAGAGATTATTGGCAGCTCAGAGTCAACAGAAGTCGTGCGGATGATCGGCGACGACACTTAGAGTTCAGGTTGACGGTGGGTCTTCTTGAAGGTACCACCCCGGAAAGGGTGTGACGAGTTTTGGAAAACAGAGGGAACTTAGCCCGAGTTACTTTTGGGCATTTGCAGATTGTTTGTAGAGTAGTCCGGGTTGCATATAGTTAGCATTGCCGTCCGACGTAGGAGGCAGTACGTCCGATCTTTCATGTTGCTATGTTCGGAAGAGTATCGGGGATCCATCCAGAGTATTCTCAGTTAATGATGACCAAGTTGGAGGTAGTAACCCAGAGTTTTGGAAACTGAAGCAGTAACAGGAATGTGGTAAGTTATGAGAAAAGAGTTCGAGTGTACGAGAAGGGTACGACGAGTAAGGGAAGATGCGAGCATGTGTTGAGAACATAGATGTGATCTTTTCTTTTGTAAAGTGAAGGTGCGAAGGGAGTATTTTTTTTAGCCCTTAGGTGGGAGTTTTTGTGATGATTAGAGGTGATTCCTCGTGGACTTGGATGTAAGTATTTGCGCGGGTGTTTTCTGTGGCCATGTGTGGCATTTGCAAACTGGTTAAGCTATGAGGAACTTGATCGTTATCTGTCTTGAGAAGGAACATTCGGGACGAATGTTTCTAAGGAGGGAAGAATGTTATACCCCGTATTTCCAGAGTATGTACGTGAGGGCGTACATATAAAAGTTTAAGCCTTAAGTTAGGCAAGGACCGAAAATTTTGTGCACAACACACGAAAGGAATCGTTTTTCGATGAAACGTTTTACAAAACTTGCGAAGGGAAAATTCCGGCTATGTCATTTATAATTTTTGCGGATTTTTCCGAGTGATGAAATATTTTGTACCAACGAGAGGGCGACACTTGTCACCCTCTAAGTGGCGGATTCTTGGGCGTCATTTGGACGATTTGAAGCATTGGGGTTGGTAGGATATTTTGTGTGGTAGATGGATAAGGTGGGACCCACACACATTTGTCCAAATCCACACCCTACACTTGCCTACCACTTGTCTTGATCTTGGCCATTGGTTGGCCTATAAATACCCCCCTTTGTTGAAGACTTCTTCATCCCAAAAATGTTTTCTAAGTCTTGCAAATCCTCCCCCCCTCTTGAAGAGCTCTCGTCCAAAGAAGCCTCCCCCTCCCCCTTTGAGTGGCCCTTGGCCGAGACACACACCCCACTGCTTGAGTGGTCTCGTAAATACTACCCCCCCTTGGTAGAAAATACTCTCCAAGTATAGTTACTATTCCAAAATACCTTGGCCCAAATACCTAGTAGTATTCCAAGGTTACACCTATACTAAAAGCCCAGAAATACTATTATACTTCCCTTCAGTCACAAAAACGAAACCCTAAGGAAAATCTTCACAGTTGGTTGAAGTATTAAGAAGAAGTTGCGTAGAACTTCTAAGGGTTGTTTGGAGCGGGTTGGAGCACCCGGAGTAGGAGCTAAACGTTGCTCAGGATCGACATTAAACTTGGATAATTTTGGGCTTATCGAGGTAAATACTTTTGTCCTTATATTGTAATTGGAAATTACATACTGTTGTAACATAGAAATGAATATAAGATTCATAGAAGAGAATTGAACTGTAATAGAAGGATATTACAGAAAAGACTGGAACTGAAATCGCATCAGTAGAATATTAGAGTAGAAGTTGATAGACTTATATAACCTTTATAGGTTGAATGTTCTGCGAGTAGCATGTACTACTTGGAAGGTGGACAAGGCTAGCCGGGTTATAGCCGTGGAGCGTTTTGCTAATAGTCGATAATCGTCGCGAGGTATGTGATTCTTCCTATCCTCTTGAGCATGATATTTTAAAAGAATATATATATAGTACGGTGACGTCGTGTGTTAAGCGAACGTAGTTGTACGGCAATGTCTTTTGACTTAAGCCTGAATAATAAGAATCTTGAAGTATTTCAAAAGAATTAAGAATCCTTTTTGAAAGAAGAGTAATACTTGGTTTTAAAAGCTTAAGAGTTATACTAGCTTTATGGGAAGTTAGGTATAACGACTTAAGAGTGATAAAAAGAATGGTTTATTGATTTTAGAAGTTAAGAGACTTGATCTTAAAAGATAAGAGACTTGACTTAAATAAATTAAATATGAATTTTGTGTGAAACCTCATTCGTGTGTAATGAGTACTTGGTTTTTAAAAGGAATAATGTTTTACTGATTTCGGAAATCAGAATAAGTATCGAAAAAACCACAGCAGCGCTAATAAAGGGAAATGTATTGACTAATAAAATATTATTAAAACCAGTAGAAACCTCCATCTGCATAGAAGCTAAGATGAGACAAAATGATATTACATTTCCTAGATCATGGCTGCTTTAATAAGATTGTTATAAACAAGAATAACCTACTCACATATAAGGCATATGTTTCTCAAATTGTTTTAAAGGAGAATTATATCATTAAGTGATTAAAACTATGAACTACGAAACATTTCGAAAATGAGAAACTTGAGCAATTGAAATTAGGCAAACTTGAACGTTTGGCAACTAATGGTGTTCCGTGATTTTACAAACGGCAGTGTTTTGGTTGACTTCAAAAAAGATCGTCACTCGAGTTTTATCCTCCGGGTATTGTGGGACATTTGTGAAAAGCGGATCTTTTAAAGAGTTACTGTATGAAGTACTTTGGGGATAAATTCCCGAACTTGTTAACATAAAGTAGAAAGTACCTTGTGTGAAGAACTTGATTGTATTGGTTTGTGATAGCCTTGTAATACTTTCTTGTTAATTTGATAAGTAAACATGTTAGGATGCTACGTGTGTTAGTATCTTGTGATGTTGTGAAAGGGGGTTTTTCTTGTTGTGCTTACGTTGTTAAACTTTAAGCCCGTTGTACTGTTATTATATCACATACCCCCTTGACTTGTTATACCGAGGGCTTGCCACCCTTGATGCGGGTCTATACGGCCTATGCGGTCTATGAGACTATGCGGAGCAGCGGTATGCTCCAGGATTGATCATTCCGGGTGTTTTATCTCGATGGGAGGGATGCCCTATGCGGTCTGTGTGACTATGCGGTCTATTGAGACTATGCGGACTGCGGGAGTCCAGGAGGGTACCGGGGTTAGCTACCCCGTCGGTCTATACGACTATGCGGGTCTATGTGTGACCTATGCGGGCTGCGGAAGTCGAGATTAGGCACGCATAATGATACTATGGGCGATTGGCCTTGCCGATCATTAGCGGCCTAGAAAAGACCGATTCTGATATATCTATTTCGCTCTTGTTTATGTTGTGGCGTGAGACCCAGTTATATTTGAGTGATGACTTTGAGGCGTGAGTCCACGACTTGACATATCGCTTATTTATTGTGAATCGTAGTTGGTTATCATACATGTCTCCCGCTTTATATAGACTATTATGATTACATTTACTGATTTTCGTTCACATACTTGGTACTGTTATCGACCTCCTTCGGAAGTGCGTTCATCTGCGCGGTAGAGGTACACCGATCGTCGATCCTCGCCTTAGGATCACGATTCACGTTTTGGGAAGCTCCGTTTCTCCGGAGGCTTATCTTTGGTATAGTCCCCTGTTGTTGTAGGTACTTACATTCAGGGGTATGGCGGGGCCCTGTCCCGTCGTTGTTGTTGTAAAATTCTTAGAGGTCTGTAGTCCTGTTGTAAGTTGGGATGTAACTGTTCATTCTTGAGATATTTATATACTTGCCGAAGGGCACTCTTTTATTGAATAAACTGTGTCTCTTTTACATTGGTTTCATGTCTTGTTTTATTTTCCGCTGATTACTCTGATGTATGTCTACTTGGGTGCCCGGGGTAAGGCACCAGTCACGGGCCCGGGTTCGGGTCGTGACAATATCTTAAGTGTTATGTTCAGATAGCATTGTGTTAATTGTGATTAGAAATCATGGTTAGTTAAAAGGGTAAGATTGGGGATAAGGAAAGTGTGAGCCTTAGAGTTTTATACGTGGAGACCTTAGAGGCGAGGTCATCTTGAGTAAAAGATTTATTGTTATGTTAACCTTTATCGGAGTGCATAGTACACGTGAGATATGTCTGTGTGATAAGTCCCGGAGTGGTATGAAATGAAAGAGGGTAGTTGAGCTAAGAAGACCACTAGGTTTTCGTGACTTGATTGTGAGATTGTTCCGGATCGGGGAATAAGAGTTTTGCGCGATAGCGGGTCGGGTTGAGGACCGATCGCGGGTCAACCCGCGGCTTGTAATGTGGTGGGGTCAGTTCGGGGTGGTCCCGCCAGGTGGTGGGGTCACGAGGGTGCTAGGCCCAAGTTTAGATGACCATCGTATGAGTTCGTGGATATGTTCGACCAGAAGCGGATCGTGAAGGCCGGGAATGGCCTTAAAGAAGATCGAGGCTAGTAAGATGACCAAGTTTGGAGGTAGTGACCCCAGAAATTTTGGGAACTGAAGTAATGACCGAAGTATGGTACGTATACTAGAAGAGTTCAAGTGTTCGAGAAGGGTACGACGAGTAAGGAAAGAAGTGAACATGTGCTGAGAAAATAGAAACGATCATTACTTTGTGAAGTAAAGGTGCGAAGGGAATATCTTTTAGACCTTGGGTGGGAGATTTTGTAGTGATGGAGGTGATTCCTCGTGGACTTGAAGTTGAGTAATTGCGCGTGTGTTATGTTATGGCCAGGTACGGCATGATTGTTTTCGTAAGTATAGTAGTGAAGACTATACGGGCGCATGTGTGTTTTGAGACTTAGAAGGAACTTTCGGGACGAATGTTTCTAAGGAGGGGAGAATGTTATACCCCGTATTTCCAGAGTATGTACGTGAGGGCGTACATACAAAAGTTTGAGCCTTAAATTAGGCAAGGGGCGAAAATTTTGTTCACAACCCACGAAAAGAATTGTTTTCCGACGAAACATTTTCCAAACTTTGCGAGGGGAAAATTACGGTTGCAACATTTATTATTTTTGCGGATTTTTTCGAGAGATGAAATATTTTGGACCAACGAGAGGGCGACACTTGTCACCCTCAAGTGGGCGGTCAAGTGGCCGAATGGCTTGCACGATCTTGGCATGTTTTGTGGCCTAAAACATGGGTCAATGTTTGGAGTGATTTGTGGAGTAGATGGCTAGGGTGCACTTGTGCAAATCCTCACCCTCTACTTGCCCACCACTTGTCTTAATCTTGGCCATTGATTTCCCTATAAATACCCCCCCTTGAGTTGAAGACTTCTTCATCCCTAAAACATTTCTAAGTCTTGAAAATCCTCCCCCCTCTTAGTAGAAGCTCTCGTCCAAAGAGCAACCCTCCCCTTTGGAAGCCTTGGCCGAAAGTACCCCTCTTGAGAGTTGTTCTCGTAAAACACCCCCCCCCTTGGTAGAAAAGTATTCTCCAAGTATTGTTACTATTCCAAAATACCTTAGCCTTATACCTTGTAGTATTCCAAAGTTACCTCTATACGTAGAGCCCGGAAATACTACCTTATGTCCTTTTAGTCTCTAAACGAAACCCTAAGGAAAATCTTCATAGTTGGTTGAAGTTCTTAGTAGAAGTTGTTTAGAAACTTCTAAGGGTTGTTTGGAGCGGGTTGGAGCACCCAGAGTAGGAGCTAAACGTTGCTCAGGATCGACATTTAAACTTGGATAATTTTGGGCTTATCGAGGTAAATATCTTGTCCCCCTATTGTATTTAGAGTTTGCATACTGTTGAAGTATAAGAATTAAGTATAAGTTATATACAAGGAAGGTATATAAGAAGGGAATTGAATCAGACTTACATAGGACTGTATTTACAGTAGACTTGTGTAGTTTAACGGGTAGGGAAGTGCTGCCCAATTTTCCGTAGAATCTTGTATCTAGATTTATTCTACAGAGTAGTCTAGACGTTGATAGACTTATATGACCGTTATAGGTTTAAGTACTGCGAGTAGCGTATTCTACTCGAAGGGTGGAAAAGTTTAGCAGGATTACAGTACTTTGGAGCTATTTGTTAATAGTCGATAATCGTCGCGAGGTATGTGATTCTTCCTATCCTCTTGAGCATGATATTTTAAAAGAATATGTATAGTACGGTAGACGTACGTGTGTTAACTAAACGTGGTTTTACTTCGATGTCTTTTGACTGAAGTTTTAAATAATAAAGAATCTTGAAGTATTTCAAAAGAATTAAGAATCGTTTATGAAAGAAGAGTAATACTTGGTTTTAAAAAGCTTAAGAGTTATACTAGCTTTATGGGAAGTTAGGTATAACGACTTAAGAAAGATAAAAGAATGGTTTATTGATTTTAGAAGTTAAGAGACTTAATCTTAAAAGATAAGAGACTTGACTTAATTGAATTGATATGAAAGTTGTTAAGAAGTGTGAAACCTCATTCGTGAGTAATGAGTACTTGGTCTTTAAAGAATAATGTTTACTGATTTCGGAAATGAGAATAAGTATCGAACGAACCACTGCAGCGTTAATAAAGGAAAATGTATTGACAAATAAGTAATTATATTAAAATCAGTAGAAACCTCCATCTGCATAGAAGCTAAGATAAGACAAAATTGTATTACATTTCCTAGATCATGGCTGCTTTAATAAGATTGTTATAAACAAGAATAACCTACTCCCACATAAGGCATATGTTGCTCAAATTGTTTTAAAAGAGAATTACGTTATTAAATGATTAAGACTATGAACTAGGAAATCTTTCGAAAATAAGAGACGTGAATGTTTGAAATTAGGCAAACTTGAACTTTGGAAAAGAATGTTGTAACTTGATTTTAAAGGGAGAAGTGTTTTGGTTTAAAAAGGAAAGTATGGAAGTTGTTTTGGTTTACTTAAAAATGTTAGTCACTCTATTTTTATAATACAGGCATCGGGTGACCTTTGTAAAAGAAATGGATCTTTTAAAAAGAATTTAACGTACGTAGTACTTTGGGGTTAAAACCTGGACTTTGGCATAAAATGAAAGTAACTTGAGTTGTGTGTAACTTGCCTATGTTTGCGTGTGATAGCCTTGTCGTGTGAGTATTGTATTTCTATACCACCGCGTCTCTCAATGGAGGGCCGGCTGATTTGTTATGATCTTACTCGACGTCTGCAGCGACGAGGATTCCACGCGCGCCCTCGCTGATAGTGTTATTCCATGGACTAGCTCTCCATGAGGTTTTACCGATTCGCCTTGGTATCCGTGGTTGGCTTTCGTACTTGCCCCGCCTCGTGGTCGATTCGCCTGTACTGGTAGTTAGCCTTCGTGACTTGCCCCGCTTAGTTTAGTGGCGAAGTCTCGTGATACTGGCATTGGTATCGTGTAGTTAGCCCTCAGATTGCCCCGGCCACCACGCGGACACGGCTTTGGTATCCGTAGTTGGCTTCAGATTGCCCCGTGACGACCGTGGAGAATTCTCGATACGCCTTGGTATCCGTAGTTAGCCCTCAGATTGCCCCGGCCACCACGTGACACGGCTTTGGTATCCGTAGTTGGCTTTCGTACTTGCCCCGACGCCTTGGTTTGGTTGTATAGTATTGTTAGTACGGCTTTGGTATCCGTAGTTGGCTTCGTGACTTGCCCGATCAGTTGATGACGCGCTTTGGTATCCGTAGTTAGCCTTCGGACTTGCCCCATACGGTTTAATGACTCAGTGGGACACCGTGTTTATGTACTCCTGGTGTTATTATATCATGATCACAATGGCGGAAGGTATTCCACGCATGATTGATGTTGTGGCGTGAGACCCATAGTTATATTTGAGTAATGACTTTGATGGCGCGAGTCCACGACTGACGCGATCGCTACATATTATGTAATCGTAGTTTGCTATCATATATGTCTCTGCTTTATATAGACTACTATGATTTCATTTACGTGATTTTCGGGCCACATACTGCAATTGTCAGATCGACCTCTTCGGGCCGTTCATGCCGCAGTATAGGTACATCGGCCAGGATCCTCGCCATAGGATCAAAGTTCAACAGATTGGGAAGCTCCGCTTTCTCGAGGCTTATCTTTTGGTATAGTCCTCACATCGTAGGTACTTGTACATTCGGGTATGGCGGCCCCGCCCCGTCATGTTGTATAAAAACTCTTAGAGGTCTGTAGTACCGCTGTGGCGGGGTTTGTAAGGATGTAATCGCTCAAGTTTTTAATTATATATATACAAAGGTAACCGCTTTGGTTGGCCTGCTTTATTATCATATCTCTTGTTTCATGTTTAAGTTTTTATTTCCGCTGATTTTCTCTGATGTTGTATCACTAGGGTGCCCGGGGTAAGGCACCGCCACGCCCGGATCGGTCGTGATAAAGAAATGCGGGGGTCGACACAATGCGAATATGGAACGGAAATAAGGTACAGTAAACAGATCATAACTGTACAAAAGAATGACAGAGGCAAGTATAAAAAGTAAATATCAGATCCTACCATGCCATTACAACTCATGAACTTAATCGCACATTATTATCTTTTCCCATTTTTCAATAAGAGTTATAGTCAAATTCTTACGTACATACTTAGGAAAAATCATCAAGTTCATAACCATATAACTTACTTATCTTGCATAACATAACCCGACCCTTTATGGAGGGACGCCTCATTTTGGAGTTCACTTTGATTACCCATACATAATAACGTAACCTGACCCATTTGCGGGACACAGCGAAGTCATACAAAAGCCTTCCCACGGCGTATATCGCCCACCATTCTCGGGACGGTAAAGCCACATAAGTCTGCCCATAAAGGTATACTGCCCGGCCCAATCTGGGACGCGATAAAGTCACATAAGTCTGCCCATAAAGGTATACTGCATAAAAATAAGAAGCTTATGATCAACTTAGGGCCACCTGCCCATAGTATCATTTGGCAATCCTACTCCTAGGACTATTTCACCCGCATAGGCCGTATGGACCCGCATGAGGTAATTTCCTCGCATAGACTGTATCCGCCCGCATAGGTCGTATGGACCCGCATGAGGTAATCTCCTCGCATAGGACTGGTCCGCCCCGCATAGGACTATTTCACCCGCATAAGCCCTACTGCACTGCACGAGGTATTCTCGCGCGTGGGAGCAAATCCACAGAATATTCAAATGCAACAAGCCCGGGGAATGACCCCGTAATGAAACAATACATCACTAGCACAACCGGCTATCATACATAACATAAGCACCACCGGCTTATCATACATAACATAAGCACCACCGACTTATCATACATAACATAAGCACCACCGCCCATAGTATCATTATGCATGCCTAATCCTGGACTCCCGTAGTCCGCATAGGCCCCTAGGCCCGCATGAGGTATTCCCCGCATCGAGGGTAGCTACTCAAGCATCGCCCCGACTCGTAGTCCGCATGGCCACATAGACCGCATGGCCACATGGACCGCACACTAACCTGGAACTCTCGTAGCTCCGCATAGGTCCCCTGGACCCGCATGAGGTATTCTCGAATCATAGTCCCAGACTGCCTGAGGTATACCCCGCATCGGAGGGCAGCTTAACCCCCGGTATATCATGTCAAGAGGTGAGTGATGTAATACTAACATAACGGCTTATCGTTAAACAACATAAGCACAAATAAGAATAACCTCTTTACACAAACGTTACAAGATACTAACACACATTGCATCACAATATGTCTACTCATCAAAACATTTTACTGTACTTTCCAGAAATCAATACAAGTCTTTTATAAACACATAAGTAAACCATTCCTTTTATCTTTCTTAAGTCGTTATACCTAACTTCCCATAAAGCTAGTATAACTCTTAAGCTTTTGTTTAAAAACCAAGTATTACTCTTCTTTCAAAAATGATTCATAATTCTTTTGAAATACTTCAAGATTCTTGTTATTTAGACTCAAGTAAAAAAGACGTCAAGTAAAACCATGTTCAGTTAACACACGTACGTCTACCGTACTATATATATATTTTAAAATATCATGCTCAAGAGTATAGGAAGAATCACATACCTTCTCGGCGAAATCCACCTGCCAAGTCGAATATGTCGTGTGCACAGTATCAACCTATAATAGTCAAATACGTCTATCAACGTCTAGACTACTCTGTAGGATAATCTAAGCAGAGGGTTCTCTATTCTACGGAAAATCGGGTAGCACTTCCCTACCCGGTAAACTATACAAGTCTCATCAGAATACAAATCCCATGTAAGTACAGTTCAATCTTCTTTAATACTTCTGATGTGATTACAGTTCAATTCTCTTCTTTAATATCCTTCTATGTATTTTATACTTATTTCTATACTTCTACAGTATGTATTCTCCAATTACAATAGAAGGATAAGATTATTATTTACCTCGATAAGCCCAAAATTATCCAAGATATAAGTCGATCCTGAGCAAGGTTTAGCTCCTAATCTGTACGCTCCAATCCGCTCCAAGAAACCCTTAGACGTTTCTACACAACTTCTACTACTTCAACCAACTATGAAGTTTCTCCTGTGGTTTCGTTTAGTGACTAAAGGAAGTATAGTAGTATTTTCCTGCTCTAAGTATAGAGGTGACTTTGGAATACTACTAGATATACGGCTAGGGTATTTTGGGGATAATAACAATACTAGGAGAGTATTTTCTACCAAAGGGGGGGGGGGGGGGTTTAGATTAGACAACTAGGAAGGGGGGGAGAGGGGTGTTTCGGCTTAGCTCCTCAAGAGGTGGGGAAAGGGAGGCTTGTACGAAATCTCTCTAGAGGGGGAAGGGAGTTTTCAAGACTTGGAAAATATTTGTGGATGAAGAAGTCTTCAACTCAAGGGGGGTATTTATAGGGCTTTCAAGGGCCAAGATTAAGGCATGTGGAGGGCAAGTGGAGGTTGTGGATTCACCCATGTGTCCTTATCCATCTACTACACAAAAATATCCTACCTAACCTTGACTAAAACAAGGCCACAAAACGTGCCAATGTCGTCCATGGTTCCGCCAACTTGAGGGTGACAAGTGTCGCCCTCTCGTTGGTCCAAAATATTTCATCTCTCGGAAAAATCCGCAAAAATTATAAATGACACAGCCGTAATTTTCCCTACGCAAGTTTTGGAAAACGTTTCGTCGGAAAACGATTCTTTTCGTGGGTTGTGCATACTCTGGAAATATGGGGTATAACATTTCCCCCCCTTAGAAACATTCGTCCCGAATGTTCCTTCCCAAGACATGCAACGATAAGGCTAAATCAGTTTGCAAATGCCACACATGGCCACAATACAACATTTAAGCAAAAAGGTCAATGAAAATTTACAAGTAGGAAAGTGAGTTACCTGGAGGTGTGGGGAATAGGTGAGGATACTTCTGCCTCATGTCCTCCTCAGCTTCCCACGTCATCTCCTCCCTGAGCTCGTTCCGCCACAAAACTTTGACGGAAGCCACGTCCTTGGTCCGCAGACGCCTAACCTGACGATCGATTATCGCTATGGGAATCTCCTCATACGATAACCCCTCGGTCACCTGGACATCGTCAATCGGGTGCACCCTAGATGGATCCCCGATACATCTCCTCAGCATAGAAACATGAAAAACCGGATGCACTGCCTCCAGATCGGACGGCAGATCCAACTTCGCGGCAACCTTGTCTACCCTGCAGACAATCGTCACGCCCAATGTACCTTGGTGAGTTTCCCTTTCTTCCGAATCTCATCACACCGCCATGGGTGACACCTTCAGAAAACCCAATCATCAACCTCGAACTCCGGATGCCGACGACGATGATCTGCATACGACCATGCGACTCAACTGTCGAGAACGCTCACTGGATAAGCTTTACCTTATCGGCACTGTGAACGAGGTTTGGTCCCACTAATCGCACTCGCCTACATCAAACCAGCCTATCGGCGATCCGCACTTCCTCCCATACAAGGCCTCATAAGGCGTCGTCGAATCTTTGGAGTGGTAGCTATTATTATATGCAAACTCAACTAGAGGCAAATGATCCTCCAGGTACCACGAAGTCAATAACACGGGCTCGCAGATATCCTCGAGAGTGCGGATAGTGCGCTCTGCTGTCGTGCATGCGAGGATGGAATGTAGTACTCAGGCATCGTAGGGCAGCTTAACCCCCGGTATATCATGTCAAGAGGTGAGTGATGTAATACTAACATAACGGCTTATCGTTAAACAACATAAGCACAAATAAGAATAACCTCTTTACACAAACGTTACAAGATACTAACACACATTGCATCACAATATGTCTACTCATCAAAACATTTTACTGTACTTTCCAGAAATCAATACAAGTCTTTTATAAACACATAAGTAAACCGTTCCTTTTATCTTTCTTAAGTCGTTATACCTAACTTCCCATAAAGCTAGTATAACTCTTAAGCTTTTGTTTAAAAACCAAGTATTACTCTTCTTTCAAAAATGATTCATAATTCTTTTGAAATACTTCAAGATTCTTGTTATTTAGACTCAAGTCAAAAAGACGTCAAGTAAAACCATGTTCAGTTAACACACGTACGTCTACCGTACTATATATATATTTTAAAATATCATGCTCAAGAGTATAGGAAGAATCACATACCTTCTCGGCGAAATCCACCTGCCAAGTCGAATATGTCGCGCGCAGAGTATCAACCTATAATAGTCAAATACGTCTATCAACGTCTAGACTACTCTGTAGGATAATCTAAGCAGAGGGTTCTCTATTCTACGGAAAATCGGGCAACACTTCCCTACCCGGTAAACTATACAAGTCTACTGTAAATACAGTCCTATGTAAGTACAGTTCAATCTTCTTTAATACTTCTGATGTGATTACAGTTCAATTCTCTTCTTTAATATCCTTCTATGTATTTTATACTTATTTCTATACTTCTACAGTATGTATTCTCCAATTACAATAGAAGGATAAGATTATTATTTACCTCGATAAGCCCAAAATTATCCAATATATAAGTCGATCCTGAGCAAGGTTTAGCTCCTAATCTGTACGCTCCAATCCGCTCCAAGAAACCCTTACAAGTTTCTACACAACTTCTACTACTTCAACCAACTATGAAGTTTCTCCTAGGGTTTCGTTTAGTGACTAAAGGAAGTATAGTAGTATTTTCCGGGCTCTAAGTATAGAGGTGACTTTGGAATACTACTAGATATACGGCTAGGGTATTTTGGGGATAATAACAATACTAGGAGAGTATTTTCTACCAAGAGGGGGGGGTTTAGACGAGACAACTAGAAATGGGGGGGAGAGTGGTGTTTTAGCAGCTCGCAAGAGGGAAAGGGAGGCTTGGACGAAAGCTCTCTAGAGGGGGAAGGGAGTTTTCAAGACTTGGAAAATATTTGTGGATGAAGAAGTCTTCAACGCAAGGGGGGTATTTATAGGGCTTTCAAGGGCCAAGATTAAGGCATGTGGAGGGCAAGTGGAGGGAGTGGATTCACCCATGTGTCCTTATCCATCTACTACACAAAAATATCCTACCTAACCTTGACTAAAGCAAAGCCACAAAACGTGCCAATGTCGTCCATGGTTCCGCCAACTTGAGGGTGACAAGTGTCGCCCTCTCGTTGGTCCAAAATATTTCATCTCTCGGAAAAATCCGCAAAAATTATAAATGACACAACCGTAATTTTCCCTACGCAAGTTTTGGAAAATGTTTCGTCGAAAAACGATTCTTTTCGTGGGTTGTGCACAAATTTCGTCCTAAGCCTTAACTTAAGTTTGAACTTTTGTACGTACGCCCTCACGTACATACTCTGGAAATATGGGGTATAACAGTACGTACGAGAATACGACAGAAATTTTGGAAAGAAAGAAAGATGTGATTTTTTCGACGGAAAAGTTTCCGGGTTTTGTGAAGGAAAAAGGTTCGTTGATGGGAATTGGATTCCCAGATTTGGTATTTGGGCTTCTTGGATTATATTAGAATTATGAGATTTTATTTTCGGAAATGGTCACGTGGGACCCACGGGAGAAATTTACGGTTTTGTGGGGCCCACTTTGTTTTTGAGATTTTCGGTATTTTGGATATTTTCGGAAGATGAAATATTTTGGACGAGTAAGGGGGCGACACGTGTCACCCCCTTGAGTGGCCATGTGGTGGAGAGGACAGTGGCTAGCCATTGTCCTCGCCGATTTGGCCACGACACTGGAGAGCAAATAGTTGGCCATGTGGTGTGGTGGGACCCACACACACATGGCCCAATATTTACCACACACTTGCATAAGATCTTGACCCTTAATTCCTCTATAAATACCCCCTTAAGTTGAAGACCAATTTCATCCCACACTTAAGTCTTCCAAGGCTAAAATATCCCCTCCCCTTTGTAGTTGTTTTCGTCCCCCCCTCCCCCACTTGTGTAGAAAATACTTTGTGTATTGTTGTATAATCCCAAATACCTTAGCCTAGTATCCCTAGTAGTATTCCAAAGTTATTTCAATACTAGGAGCCCGGAAAATACTATTTTTTTCCAATAATCGCAAAGTGAAACCCTAGAAAAATCTTCCTAGCGTGGTTGAAGTGTTAAGAGAAGTTGTTTAGAAACTTCTAAGGGTCGCTTGGAGCGGGTTGGAGCGTAAGGAATTGGAGCTAAACGTTGCTCAGGATCGACTTATAATCTTGGATAATTTTGGGCTTATCGAGGTAATGATATTTACCCCCCCTATTGTAATTGGATATTACATGTGGTAGTAATGTATAGTTTAGTATACTATATGTGGAATGAATATTATAAAGGATTGAACTGTATTTACAATGGACTGTATTTACAGTAGACTTGTGTAGTATATCTGTGAAGTAGAATTGAACACGTCCGGTTAGACGTGTAATCCCCTGGGAGTTGTTGGCCTGATAGCGGGCCGGAGTAGAGGAGGAGATTTAAGTGGTTGCGGGGGGGGAGGTGCTGCCGAATTTTCTGTAGAATAAGGAATCTTGTATTTAGAATATTCTACGAAGAGATCTAGAAGTTGATAGACGTTTTATGGCCATTGTAGGTTGAAGTACTACGAGTAGCGTATTCTACTTGAAGGGTGGAAAAGGCTAGCAAGGTTATAGTACTTGGAGCGTTTTGCTAATTGTCAAAAATCGTCGCGAGGTATGTGAACCTCTTCCTATCTTTTCTAGCATGATTGTTGTGAACTATGTAGTGCAGTGAGCGTCGTGTGCTAAGTGAATTTGGTTGGTTTATTGATTTTAAAAGATAAAGGACTTGACTTATATTTGACTTGATATAATATGTGAAGAACTTGAATTGTGTAGAAAGTTGTGAAACCTCATTCGCGAGTAATGAGTACTTGGTTTTAAAATAATAATGTTATATTGATTTCGGGAATGAGGATAAGTATCGAACAAACCACTGCAGCGTTAATAAAGGAAAATGTGTTGACTAATTAATTACTATTAAAACCAGTAGAAACCTCCATCTGCATAGAAGCTAAGATAAGACAAAATTGTATTACATTTCCTAGATCATGACTGCTTTAATAAGAATCATTATAAACAAGCATTAATTTTCTTAAATTTCCAAAGTAAGGAACTTGATTCTAAAAGAAAAGAGACTTGAGGAATTGAAGAGTTTTTGGTTTAAAAGAAAGACATGGTTTTGTCTTAAATTGGTTTAAAACATAAAGTGTTATAACAGCTTTATGGGAAGTTAGTTATAACGACTTTATGAAAGCAAAAGAATGGTTTTATCATTGGTTTTAAAATGGTAACTTGACTTTAAAAGGAGAAGTGTTTTGGTCTAAAAAGAAGGCATGGTATTGTCTTAATTTGGTTTTAAAAGGAAAGTATGGAAATTGTTTTGGTTTACTTAAAATGTTAGTCACTCTATTTTGATAATACGGGCATTGGGTGACCTTTGTAAAAGAGATGGATCTTTTAAAAAGAATTTAACGTACGTAGTACTTTGGGGTTAAAACCTGGACTTTGGCATAAAATGAAAGTACCTTGAGTTGTGTGTAACTTGCCTACGTTTGCGTGTGATAGCCTTGTCGTGCTAATATTGTAATTCTATACCACCGCGTCTCTCGATGGAGGGCCGACTGATTTGTTATGATCTTACTTGGACGTCTGGCGGTGTGGAGCATTCCGCAGTGCGCACGTGATTATTATTCCATGAACTAGCTCTCCATGAGGTTTTACTGATTCGGCTTGGTATCTGGTAGTTGGCTCTCATACTTGCCCGGTCGTGGTGATTCGGCAGTATCGGTAGTTAGCCTTCGTGCTTGCCGTTCGGTTTGTGGCGAAGTCTCGTGATTCCGGCTTGGTATCGGTAGTTAGTCTTCGTACTTGCCGGCCCGACTCGTGGCGCGTGTGGTATCTGGTAGTTGTCTTTCGTCTTGCCCAGGTCGGCCATTGGTATGGTTATGTAGATTTGTTGGTACGACTTTGGTATCGGTAGTTGGCTTTCGTGCCGCCGGCGATTGATGATCGCGGCTTTGGTATCGGTAGTTAGCCCGTACTTGCCCGTCACGGTTTTATGACACAGGTGGGACCTGGTGTTCATGTGTACTTCTTGGTGTTATTATATCATAAACTGTCGGCAGTGAGGAAGGTATTCCACGGGCATGATTGATGACTTTGATGGCGTGAGTCCCTGACTTGACGTGACTGCTTACATATTATGTACTGTAGTTTGGTTATCATATATGTCTCCTGTTTTATATAGACTACTATGATTTCATTTCTGATATTTTGATTTCACATACTTGGTACTGTTATCGACCTCGCCCGAGGCTGCGTTCATGCCGCAGGTATAGGTACATCGGTTGTGGATCCTCGCTCATAGGATCACAGTTCAGCGTTTTGGGAAGCTCCGTTTCTCCGGAGGCTTATCTTTGGTATAGTCCCCTGTCAGTGTAGATACTTGTACATTCAGGGGTATGGTGGGGCCCTGTCCCGTCATAGTTATGGGTACATTCTTAGAGGTCTGTAGTACTGTTGTGGGCAGGGTTTGTAAAAGGATTTAACTGTTTAGTTTGATATATATATGTATATATACAGGAAGGTGACTGTTTTGGTTATCCTGTTTCATACTTTATGTCTTGTCTCATGTTTTAGTTTTTATTTTCCGCTGATTTTCTCTGATGTTGTATCACTAGGGTGCCCGGGGTAAGGCACCAGTCGCGGGCCCGAGGTCGGGTCATGACAGTTTGCTTGTGATAGCCTTGTTGTGCAAGTGTGGTATCCTTATGTTACCGCGTCTCTCGATGGAGGGCCGGTCGTATTGTTCTGGATCATCTTGGGCATACTGGCTCGATGGAGGGTCCACGGGTATGCAACCATGATGAGGGTTCGTTTCCCTGTTGATAGTGTTATTCCATGGATTAGCCCTCCATGTGTTTTAGTGACGCAGGTGGTATCTAGTAGTTAGCTTTCGTACCTGCCCCGGTCGTGGCTGATGCAGGCGGTATCTGGTAGTTAGGCTTTCGTACTTGCCCCGGTCAGTATTATGGCGAAGTCTCGTGATGCAGGAGGTATCTGGTAGTTGGCTTTCGTACTTGCCCCGGTCAGCGATGTGACGCAGGAGGTATCTGGTAGTCGGCCTTCGTACTTGCCCCGGTCAGCTTCGTGGTACAAGCATACATTATTGTTGGTACGGTAGGTATCTGGTAGTTGGCTTTCGTACTTGCCCCGGTCAGCGGAGTGACGCAGGAGGTATCTGGTAGTCGGCCTTCGTACTTGCCCCGTACGGTTCTTATGACACAGGTGGGACCTGGTGTTCACATGTTCTTCTTGGTGTTGTTAAATCATAGACTGTCGACAGTGAAGAAGCTATAACTTGGAGGGCATGCGTCCCTGACTTGACATGGTTGTTCATAGATTGTGAAATGGTCTTTTAAAAGACGATGTTAATTCTCATTACTCTTGTTGTTAATCAGGCATTTGTGTACCATATTTTGGTTATCATACATGTCTCCTGTTTTATATAGACTATTATGATTTCATTACAGTATTTTTAGTTTCACATACTTGGTACCTGTTGTACTGACCTCCGAAGTGCGTTAAATCTGCGAGTTGAGTGCGTAACTGGCGATCCGCGCTCTTAGGATCACTGTTGATTCTGGGAAAGCTCCATTTCTCGGAGGCTTTGTCTTTTGATGCACGGTTCACGAGGTCATATACTTTTGCACATTCGGGGTATGGCGAGGCCTGTCCGTCTTAGTTGTTTTCATTCTTAGAAGTGCATAATCGTTGTGGGCAAGGTTTGTAAAAGGATTTAAGCTGTTGAGTTTTTAAATTATATCTGAGAAAGGTAACCATTTTGGTTAGCTTTGTTCTTATGTTAATCTATTATTTCATGTCTTTGATTTTATTTCTGTGATTTTCTCGATGTTGTATCACTAGGGTGCGGGGTAAGGCACGATCGCGGGCCGAGGCAGTCGTGACAAAAGTGGTATCGAGCGATTAGTCCTCGGAAAGTGTCTACGACCGTGTCTAGTAAGTCTTGATTATCGGTGTGTTGTGCACCACATCTATAATCGAGGAGTGCAGGACATTTAGGATTAGTTTCCATTCTTCTCTCTGAGATCGTCTTTGTAGAAGCGTCTACTAAGTTGAATCCGCGACCTCTTCTTATGTACCGATTATGCCTCGCGAAAGCGGCTGAGCCCGGAAGGGCAAAGCGGCGGAGGAGATGCTAGTAGGGCGCCGAAAGTTCTGAGGCACAGGCCCGATCTTTACGAGAGATGTTTGAGACGGCAAGTTCCAGCGTTGCCACCCCAGATAGTTCGGCGGCGGCGGCTCATCGAGACGCGATACACGAGCCCCGATTACACGGCAGAGCGGAGGATATGGGCTACTGAGAGATGGCCCGATTATTAGCGGTGATCGTAGCTAAACGCGAGGATAGGTGGAGACAACGATTTGGTAGCACCGTTGTTCACCCGGTCGGATAGTTTGAGACTACGGGACTTCTTGAGTTGCAGCCCACCAGAGTTCTATGGGTCGAGGCCTGAGGATGATCGCGAGAGTTCATCAAGCGATTCTGACGGATCGTAGAGTGATCAAGGCTTCGGAGACCGAGTCGGTGGTCTTAGGTTCGCATCGGCTGCGTGATACTGCAGTCGACTGGTTTGATTCATGGGAGCTGTCCCGGGGGGAGCATGCGCCTCCAGCGGTTTGGGACGAGTTCTCAGAGGCATTTCTCAGCCACTTCTTGCCTTCGCAGACGAGGAGAGCGCGGGCGGATAGATTTTTGATGTTGAGGCAGAACGGGCGGACGGTTCGGGAGTACAATGTAGAGTTTGACTCATTGGCTTGGTACGTCCCCGCTTTAGTGGCTAACATGGAGGATAGAGTGCACCGATATGTCACAGGACTTGATGATTATTTGGCAGAGAGTTGCACGGGAGTAGCTCTTCAGCCGGGCATGGACATTGCCCGCATGCAGGCTTATGCACTTGGGTGTGAGGAGCGTAGAGGTCGACGGAATAACCAAGATCAGCAGAAGAGGGCCAGGACAACAGGGTCCTTTGGTGACTTTCGAGGCGGCGGCCTCGGCCGAGCTAGTTATGCCCTCCGCCCGATTGAGTAGTTCTCCACGATCTTGGGGCGTGCAGGGTATTCGAGGCGGTCGGGCTCGAGTTTGAGTTTCGGGAGTGGGGGTACTAGCCGGATGAGGCCACCCTTACCTCAGTGTGGCCGTTGTGGTTAAATCCATAAGGGGGAGTGTCGTGCTGGTTCGGGAGGTTGTTATACATGCGGCTAGCAGGGCCATTTTGCGAGAAATTGTCCAACCAAAGGTAGCGCAGATGTGGAGACTCGACGCCGGGATCGATGGTGGTTCATCGCGCCTTACGCTATGCGCCGTGCGGCGGGATCATGATTAGAACGACAAGGGAAAAGTGAAGCAATAGTTACAGGTATATCCTTAACCCTCTAGAAATTTGTATGCGTGATATGATGATTTTATGTTAAAGTGTTATGTTTGGATAGCACTGTGTAGAATTGTGATTTAGAGAACATGGTTAGTTGAAAAGGTAAGTTTAGGGGCAGGGAAATTGTGAGCCTTAGAATATTATAACAGTTGAGACCTTAGATGTAAGGTCGTCTTGAGTAAAAGATTTTACAGTTAGTCTTTGTCGAAGTACTTGGTATGCGGGAAATGTATTGTGGGATAATTCCATAGGTCGAGCAAAATAAAAGTGGTAACTTTCATGACGAGAATAAGTAAGATTGTCCAGGACGGGAATAATAATTTAGAGCGATAATGGGTCGGGTTGAGGCAAGATCGCGGGACAACCCGCAGCCCGGAATGAGGTGGGGTCAGTTTGAGGTGGTCCCGCCAGATGATAGGGTCACAAGGGTGTTAAGCCCAAGTTTAGGTAACCATCGTACGAGTTCGCGGATGTGTTCGACCAGAATCGGATCGTGAAAGCCGAGAATGACCTTAGAGGAATGTGAGGCTAGTAAAATGACCGAGTTGGGAGGTAGTAACTCCAAAGTTTTGGAAACTGAAGCGATGACTGAAGTATGGTACGTATACTAGAAGGAGTTCGAGTATACGAGGAGGGTACGACGGGTAATAAGAGAGGCGAAGATGTGTTAAAAAGATAAAAGTGTTCTATTGTGGCCATATGTGGCATTTTGCAAATTGTTCAAGTTATGAGGGACTATGCCGTTATCCGAGTTAATTGAATCTTGAAGGAACATTCGGGACGAATGTTTCTAAGGGGGGGAGAATGTTATACCCCGTAGTTCCGGAGTATGTATGTAAGGACGTACGTACGAATGTATAAACCCTAATTAGGGTAAGGATGAAAGAATTGTTTTCCGACGGAAATTATTCCGAACCTTGTGAAGGAAAATTTTACGTTTTCAATATTTTTATGGAATTTTTTCGAGAGATAAATATTTTGGACCAATAGGAGGGCGACATGTGTCACCCAAGAGCCATGTTGGACGATTTTTTTTGCAATTAGTGGGCAAGTCAAATGGTCAAAGTCTTGCATGGATTTTGTAGGACAAGTGGAGAAAGGAACCTACACAAACAATCTATACCATACACATGTTTCAATCCTAACCCTTGGTTGTCCTATATAAACCCCTCTAGTTGATGAAAATCTTCCACACTTAGAACATTTCAAGACTTGAAAATATTTTCTCTCCCTTTTCTTGTTGTTCTCGTCCAAACCCCCCTCCCCTTAACCAAATGTTGTCCAAAAATTCTTAAACTTATAAGTGTTCTTCCTTAATGTATTAGGAAGATTATTAACCAAGATTTAGACAATATTTCACACCCCTAGCCTCAAAAACCCCCCTTGGCCGAGAGTGGGCAGATTTTCGGGACTGTTTTGGACAGATTTTTAGTCAAATTTGGAAGGGAATATCTCCTAGCATATTAATAGTTTTTGGGTATTTCAAAAGACTAAAATGAATTTCGTCGAGTCTAGTTTCCAACGCAACAAACCGCTCGTCGATAGGACACTGGAGTAGAGAGTTATCGACGTTACAAGTTCAGCTGACGAAGCAGTGGCTAAAAATCTGGACAGTCACGTTTTTTTGGGCTAATTTGAGGTAATGAACCTTAACCTCTTTGTGAAGTTGATTGTTATGTATATATGGATATTATACATATACTGGAAGTACATTATGAAGTATGAGACATAAAGAAAAGATTTGGATCTTGTTAAGATGTTAAAAGGAGAATTGGCATATTAGCCATTAAAATGGTAAAAATGTATCCATTACTTACTAAGAAGTTAACAACAAAGAAGCTATAACTTATATAAAGATTGGAATATAAGTTGAAGGACTAATGAAGTAATTGGATAAGTAAAATTGTAAAAGTTGGCCAAGGACCCCAACTTAAGGACTGTATTTACTTTGGACCGTATTTACTTTGGACCGTATTTACTTTATTGTTAAGGGGAAGATTGTTAAATCGCGTTCCGTTTGGGCGTGTGATCCCCTTCTTTAATTATTGTTTTTATGAAGGAGAGATTGTTAATCGCGTTCCGTTTGGGCGTGTTATCCCCTTCTCTTATTATTGTTGTTATGAAGGAGAGATTGTTAATCGCGTTCCGTTTGGGCGTGTTATCCCCTTCTTTTATTATTGTTGTTATGAAGGAGAGATTGTTAATCGCGTTAGTTTGGGCGTGTTATCCCTTCTTTTATTATTGTTGTTATGAAGGAGAGATTGTTAATCGCGTTAGTTTGGGCGTGTTATCCCCTTCTTTAAATTTGGTATTATTGCACCTTAATTATAGTATGTTAATTACGGTTATCGGGCCTTGGAAAAGGTGGAAAATTAAGTAGAAAGCGGGGAGAGTCTTTGCGAATTTTCCGTAGGATATGGAACCTTGTTCTTAGAAATATCCTACAAAGAGATCTAGAGGTTAATAGACGTTTCATGACCATTATAGGTGGAAGTACTACGAGTAGCGTATTCTACTTGAAGGGTGAAAAAGGGCTAGCAAGGTTATAGTACTTTGGAGCGTTTTGCTAATTGTCGATAATCGTCGCGAGGGATGTGAACCTCTTTGTCACGACCCGTTCCGGGGCCAGTGACTGGTGCCTTACCCGGGCACCCAAGTAGTCATACATCAGAGAAAATCAGCGGAATATAAAAACAAGACATGAAAAATGTAAATTGAGACACAGTTTATCTGAGAAAGTCGCCTTTCGGCATATATATATAAACCAAAATTTGGCAGTTACATCCCAACTGTACAATAGGACTACAGACCTCTAAGGAAGTAAACAACTATGGCGGGACAGGGCCCCGCCATACCATGAATGTACACAACTATCTACAACAACAGGGAGATCATACCCAAAAGTCGAGCCTCCGGAGAAGATGGAGCTCCTGACACCAAAGTAAGGATCCTAAGGATGTGGATCTAACACCTGCTTTCCCTTACCTGCGGCATGAACGCAGCCCCCCGAAGGAGGTCAGTACAACAGGTACCAAGTATGTGAAACTGTAAAGTACTTAAATGAAATCATATCATTTTAAAACCAATTTTACAAATATATGCAAGCATTGATATGTAACGCGAGTGCCACATCACAAACAAGAGCAATAATAGGTAAACTGCAACAGGTCTTTTCTAGGCTGCGAATGATCGAAGCAAGGCCAATCGCCCATAGTATCATTATGCATGCCTAATCACGGACTCGTAGTCGCGCATGGCCACCTAGGCCGCGTGAGGTATCCGCATCGAGGTAGCTACTCCCGGCATCGTCACCGACTCGTAGTCGCATGGACACATAGACCGCATGACCACAAAGGCGCACACTAACTGGAACTCTCGTAGCTCGCGCATAGGTCCCCTGGACCCGCGTGAGGTATTCTCGAATCATGGTCCCGCATCACTGAGTCTACCCGCGTGGAGGCGACAACCGGAATCATGTCAAGAGGTGAGTGATATAATACTAACATAATAGCTTATCGTTAAATAACATAAGCACAACAAGAATACCCTTTTATACAAACGTTACAAGACACTAACACACATAGCATCATAATATGTCTACTCATCAAACCATCTTATTATACTTTCCAGAAATCAATACAAGTCTTTCATAAACACATAAGTAAACTTTTCCTTTTCTCTTTCTTAAGTTGTTATACCTAACTTCCCATAAAGCTAGTATAACTCTTAAGCTTTTTGTTTTAAAAACAAATATTCTTCTTCTTTCAAAAATGATTTATAATTCTTTTGAAAGACTTCAAGATTTTATTATTTAGACTCAAGTCAAAAGACGTCAAGTAAAACCATGTTCAGTTAACACACGTACGTCTACCGTACTATATATATACTTTAAAATAGCATGCTCAAGAGGATAGGAAGAATCACATACCTTCTCGGCGAAATCCACATGCCAAGTCGAATATGTCGCGCGCAGAGTATCAACCTATAATAGTCAAATACGTCTATCAACGTCTAGACTACTCTGTAGGATAATCTAAGCAGAGGGTTCTCTATTCTACGGAAAATCGGGCGTGACACTTACTCGGTAATCTATACAAGTCTACTGTAAATACAGTCCTATGTAAGTACAGTTCAATCTTCTTTAATACTTCTGATGTGATTATAGTTCAATTCTCTTCTTTAATAACCTTCTAAGTATTTTAAACTTATGTCTATACTTCTACAGTATGCATTCTTCAATTACAACAGAAGGATAAGATTATTTACCTCGATAAGCCCAATATTATCCAAGATATAAGTCGATCCTGAGCGAGGTTTAGCTCTGTCACATGCGCTCAATCCGCTCCAAGAAACCCTTAGAAGTTTCTACACAACTTCTACCTTCTACTCCAACCAACTATGAAGTTTCTCTTAGGGTTTCGTTTAGTGACTAGTGGATATAAGGTAGTATTTCCGGACTCTACGTATAGAGATAACTTTGGAAATACTATAAGGGATTGGCTAAGGTATTTTGGGGATAGTAACAATACTTGGAGAGTATTTCTACCAAGGGGGTACTTTGGCCGAGACTACAAGGAAGGGGGAGGGAGAGGGGTGTTTCGGCTAGGCTCTTTAAGAGGGGGGGGGGGAATGGTGTTTGGACGAGAAGCTCTCTCAAAGGGGGGGGGAGTTTTTGAGACTTGGAAGAATGATTTGTGGATGAAGAACTCTTCAACAAAGGGGGGGTATTTATAGGGCTTTCAAGGGCTAGAATGAAGGCAAGTGGAGGGCAAGTGGAGGGTGGGGATTTTCACAAGTGCACCTAACCCTACTCACAAATCCTCACAAAACATTGACCCTTGTTTTTGGCCCTAAAATCGTCCCAACCGTGACCCCTTTGCCGTCCACATGAGGGTGACAAGTGTCACCCTCTCGTTGGTCCAAAATGTTTCATCTCTCGGAAAAATCCGCAAAAATTATAAATGACATAGCCGTAATTTTCCCTACGCAAGTTTTGTAAAACGTTTCATCGGAAAACAATTCGTTTAGTGGGTTGTGCCCAAATTTCGTCCAAAGCCTTAACTTTAAGGTTGAACTTTTGTACGTACGACCTCACGTACATACTCTGGAAATACGGGGTATAACACTCTTCCTATCTTTTCTAGCATGATATTTGTGAAATATATATAGTACGGTAGACGTACGTGTGTAAAATGAATTTGGTTTATTTAAAACATAAAGTGTTATAATGGCTTTATGGGAAGTTAATTATAACAACTTTATGTAGGTAAAAGAATGGTTTATTGATTTTTTAAAAAATAAGAGACTTGACTTATATTTGACTTGAGTTGATATGTGAAGAACTTGAATTGTGTGGAAAGTTGTGAAACCTCATTCGTGAGTAATGAGTACTTGGTTTTGAATAATAATGTTATATTGATTTCGGAAATGAGAATAAGTATCGAACAAACCACTGCAGCGTTAATAAAGGAAAATATATTGACAAATAATTAATATTATTAAAACAAGTAGAAACCTCCATCTGCATAGAAGCTAAGATAAGACAAAATTGTATTACATTTCCTAGATCATGGTTGCTTTAATAAAGTCATTAATAACAAGTATTGATTTTTCTTAAATTCCAAAGTAAGGAACTTTCTTTTCTAAAAGAAAAGAGACTTGAGGAATTGAAGTGGTTTGGTTTAAAAGGAAGGCATGGTTTTGTCTTAAATTGGTTTAAAAAGAAGGCATGGTATTGTCTTGGTTTATTTAAAAGGAAGGTATGGACATTGTTTTTGGGTTACGTAAAATGATAGTTACTCTATTTTTCATACTACGGGCATTAGTATCGTGTGACCTTTGTGAAAGGAATGAATATTTTAAGGAGTTAAAATACGTAGTACCTTGGGGTTAAAACCCGGATTTTTGGCATAAAATGAAAGTACCTTGAGTGTGTTACACCCCGTAGTTCCAGGGTATGTATATGAGGACGTACGTACGAGAATACGACATTAAAATTGGAAAGGAAGAAAGATGTGATTTTTCGACGGAAAATTTTCCGGATTTTGTGAAGAAAAAGGTTCGTTAATGGGAATTGGATTCCCGGATTTGGTATTCGGACTTTTTAGAATATTTGAGAATTATGGAATTTTATTTCCGAAACTGGTCACGTGGGGCCCACGGGAGAATTTACGGTTTTGTGGGGCCCACTTTATTTTCAGATTTTTGGCATTACGGATATTTTCGGAAGATGAGATATTTTGGACGAGTAGGGGGGCGACACGTGTCACCCTCATGTGGCCATGTTGGCCGAATGGTTGGTGGACAAGTGTTTGGACGTTTTGGTGGACAAGTGGCGAGCCAACTTGTCCCATTTTGTGGTGGACACATGTCTCATTGTTGTGGTGGACACTTGGTTGGAAGACTCACTCCCATGGACCAAATCCTCACCATACACTTGCTTTGATCCTAGCCATTGATTTCTCTATAAATACCCGCTTGTTGCAGACTTTATTCATCCTCACTTGAAATATTTTCCAAGGCAAAAATTCCCCTCCCTCCTTTGTGGTTCTCGTCAACACCCCACTATTGTGAAAGAATTTCTTCAAGTATTGTTATAATCCCATATACCTTAGCCAAAAATCCCTTGTAGTATTCCAAAGTTATCTTTATACTAAGAGCAGAAAATACTACTTTATTCCTTAGTCATGAAATAAAACCCTAGAAAAATCTTCATAAGCTTAGATGAAGTGTTAAGAGAAGTTGTTTAGAAACTTCTAAGGGTTGCTTGGAGCGGAGTTGGGCGTAAGGAATTGGAGCTAAGCGTTGCTCGGGATCGACTTATAAAACTTGGATAATTTTGGGCTTATCGAGGTAATGATCTTTATCCCCCTATTGTAATTGGAAATTACATGTTGTAGTAATGTATAGTTGAGTATACTATATATAGAATGAATATTGATAATAATTGAATTGTATTTACAGTAGACTTGTAGTATTATTGTGGGGCAGTGTTGTACACGTCCGGTTAGACGTGTAACCCCCTTGGAGTTGTTGGCTTGGTAGCGGGCCTTGATAGAGGAGGAGATTTATGTGGTTACGGGGGAGGAGGTGCTGCCGAATTTTCCATAGAATAATGACCTTGTGCTTTGAATTGTTCTATGAAGAGATCTAGAGGTTGATAGACGTTTTGTGGCCTTTATAGGTTGAAGTACTACGAGTAGCGTATTCTACTTGAAGGGTGGAAAAGGCTAGCAGGGTTATAGTACTTTGGAGCATTTTGCTAATTGTCGATAATCGTCGCGAGGTATGTGAACCTCTTCCTATCTTTTCTAGCATGATTGTTGTGAACTATGTAGTACGGTGAGCGTCGTGTGCTAAGCAATTTGGTTGATTTAAAACATAAAGTGTTATAACGGCTTTATGGGAAGTTTGTTATAACAACTTTATGTAGGTAAAGAAATGATGCGTGGTTTTAAAAGATAAGAGACTTGACTTATAAATGACTTGATGTGAAATATTAAGGACTTGGTTTGTGTTAAAAGTTGTGAAACGCATTTATGAGAAATGGGTAATTGGGTTTTAAAAGGAATAAGTTATATTGATTTGAAATGAAAATAAGTATCGAACAAACCATGCGGCGTTAATAAAGGAAAATGTATTGACAAATAATTAATTATATTAAAACCGGTAGAAACCTCCATCTGCATAGAAGCTAAGATAAGACAAAATTGTATTACATTTCCTAGATCATGGTTGCTTTAATAAGATCATTAATAACAAGTATTGATTTTCTTAAATTTCAAAGTAAGGAACTTGTTTTCTAAAAGAAAAGAGACTTGAGGAAATTAAAGTGTTTTGGTTTTAAAGAAAGACATGGTTTTGTCTTAAAATGGTTTAAAAGGAAGTCATGGTTTTGTCTTAAGTTGGTTTATTCGAAAGAAGATATGGAAATTGTTTTGGTTTAATTAAAAATATAGTTACTCTATTTTGATACTACGGGTATCGTGTGACTTTTGTGAAAGAAATGGATCTTTAAAAGAGTTAAAATACGTAGTACCTTGTGGATACAATCCGGAGTTGTTGTAATAAAATGAAAGTCTATGAGTATGTTGAACTTGCTATGCTTGTGGTGATAGCCTTTGTTGTGCAAGTGTTGTATTTACGTGCTCTGGCGTCTCGTTGGAGGCGGCTATCTGGTTGGTTGATGGACATCCGACACGATGGGTGGCCAGGGTATGCTTCCACTATATCGATCCTTTTGGACATCACGACATGATGGGCGGCCCGGGTATGCTTCCATTAGGAGTGTTATCTTGTTATTTGCTTTGGACATCTTGACACGATGGGTGGCGCGAGTATGCTTCCATTATGATTGTTATCTTGTTATTTCCTTTTGGACATCTTGACACGATGGGTGGCCCGGGTATGCTTCCATTAAGTGTTATCTTGTTATTTGCTTTGGACATCTGCGACCACGATGGGTGGCCACGAGTATTTTCCATTATGATTGTTATCTTGTTATTTCCTTTTGGACATACTGACACGATGGGTGGCCCACGGGTATGCTTCCATTAGGAGTGTTATCTTGTTATTTGCTTTGGACATACTGACACGATGGGTGGCCCACGAGTATGCTTTCATTATGATTATTATCTTGTTATTTCCTTTTGGACATATTGACACGATGGGTGGCCCACGGGTATGCTTCCATTAGGAGTGTTATCTTGTTATTTGCTTTGGACATACTGACACGATGGGTGGCCCACGAGTATGCTTCCATTATGATTATTATCTTGTTATTTCCTTTGGACATACTGACACGATGGGTGGCCCACGAGTATGCTTCCATTAGGATGGTTCCATGGCCATGCTTATACCGAGGTAAGATGCCAGGGCATGCGGCCGTTGTGATGGTTAAATTCCCGGGTTATATTTGAGTGATGACTTTACGGGCGTGAGTCCCTGACTTGACATGACTGCTTACATATTGTGTATCGTAGTTTGGTTATCATATATGTCTCCTGCTTTATATAGACTATTATGATTTCATTTTCTGTATTTTCAGTTTCACATACTTGGTACCTGTTGTACTGACCTCCTTCGAGGGGCTGCGTTCATGCCGCAGGTAGAGGTACACCAGTTGTTGATCCTCGCTCATAGGATCACAGTTCAGCGTTTTGGGAAGCTCCGTTTCTCCGGAGGCTTATCTTTTGATATGATCCCCTGAGATTGTAGGTACTTGTACATTGGGGTATGGCGGGCCCTGTCCGTCATAGTTGTTATAAAAATTCTTAGAGGTGCATGAAATGCTTGTTGTGGGCGGGGTTTGTAAAGGATGTAAGCTGTTCAAGTTTTTATTTATATATCTGAGAAAGGTAACCGTTTTGGTTAGCCTATTTTCTTATTTCCTTGTTTATCTTTTATGAGTTTTTATTTCGTGATTTTCTCGATGTTGTATCACTAGGGTGCGGGGTAAGGCACGATCGCGGGCAGTCGGAGTCGTGACAAATGTAGTATCGAGCGATTAATCCTCGGAAAGTGTCTACTGACCGTATCTAGTAGAGTCTTGATTATCGGCGTGTTGTGCACCCACTTTATGTCGGGAGGCTGCGAGATATTTAGGATTAGTTTCCATTCTTCTCACTCGAGATCGTGCCTTAGAAGTGTGTTATAAGTTGGACTCCTGGCGTATTCGTTTGTGCTAGTTATGCCTGCGCAAGGTAACGAGGCGGCAGCGAGAGGAGCTTCTAGTGGAACACGAGAGGAGTGTGAGGGCACGCCCGATCATCACGGTGATGCTTCATTCGAGGAGTTACTGCGCCGCTAGCCCTTGAAGAGTTTAGAAGCGGCGGCGGTAGCTACGAGAGACCACGATACGAGCCTCTAGTCGCGGCGAGAGCAGAGGATATGGTTACGAGAGATGGCGATTACTAGTTCGGCTTGGCGAGGCATGAGGATAGGCGGGGCGGTGGTGCCGTAATACACCCAGGCCAAGCGGTTTGAAACCGGGACTTTTTGGAGTTGCGATCCACGAGTTCTATGGGTCGGGGCGAGATGATCCTCGGGAGTTTATCGGCGATTGTAGCGGATCGTAGAGTGATCGAGGCCTCGAGGCAGTCGGTGGTATTAGGTTCACATCGGCCGCGTGATCTGCGATCGGGTTTGATTCATGGGAAGCGTCCCGAGGAGCATGCGCCTCCGGTGGTTGGGGCGAGTTCTCGGAGGCATTTCTTACACTTCTTGCCCTCGCGGATGAGGAGAGCTCGGGCGAGATAGATTTATGATGTTGAGGCGAGCAGGCGGGCGGTTCGGAAATCTGATGTCGAGTTTGACTCGTTGGCTCGTTATGTCCCTACTTTAGTAGCGGACATGGAGGATAGAGTGCCGATATGTCACGAGACTTGACGATTATCTAGTAAAGGTTGTACAAGAGTAGCTCTTGATCGAGCATGGACATTGCCGCGTCTGAGCTTATACGCATCGGCCGAGAGCGTAGAGATCGCGGATTAACCAAGATCGTGAAGAGGCGAGCAGCGAGGTCCTTTGGTAACTTTGAGCGGACCTTCTCGAGCCCGGTTATGCGCCTCCGCCCGATCTGAGTGGTCCTCCACGGACTTGGGGCGTTCGGGGTATTTAGGAGTTGGTCGAACTCGGGGTTTCAGTTCACGGATTTACATAGGTTCTACCCGGCCAGTTGATTTCCTCGGTGTTCACTATGTGGTAGGCGTCATCCCGGAAATGTCGTCTTTTTACTAATGCTTGTTTACCAACGGCCGTCGAGGCCGTGTGAGGAAGAATTTCCTAGTAGGAGGATACGGTGGGATGACTTAGCCTACAGTCGATTCGGATTCGGTGGTTCGGAGAGGAAGGGTGTTAGCGAGAGGCCACCGCTCGGTATGGCGTTGTGGTAGGTGTTCTTATGGGAGTGTCGTACTACTTGATAGCTTGTTATGCTTGCGGCCAGCGGAGCCATTTGCGAGAAATTGTCCAGGCAGGTGGCGCGGATGTTACGACTCGACGCCGGGATCGATGGTGGTTCATCACCTTACGTAGTTATCGCCCGTGAGCGAGGATTTGATTAGAGCGACAAAGGGAAAGTGAGGCGATGAATTCTGAGATATCTTCCGCTTAAGAGACTTGTTTAGGTCGTTATGGTAGATACGTGTGGAGTGCTATGTGCGGATAACATTATGTTAGGTGTGGATTAGAAAACATGGGTAGTTGAAAGGGTAAGTGCAGGGACGAGAAAATGGTGAGCCTTAGAATTTATAACGATTGGGACCTTGGATGCAAGGCCGTCTTGAGTGGATGATTTTACGGTTGATCTTTGTCGAGTGCATAGTATCGTGGAGTTTTGTGTGATAATTCCATGGGTAGTTTGAGATAAAGTGGTAGCTTTCATGGCGTGAATTAGTAAGATTGTTGGATCGGGAACGAGAGAGTTTAGCGCGATGGCGGGTCGGGTTGAGCGGATCGCGGGTCAACCCGCGGCCGGAATGAGGTGGGGTCGGTTCGAGGTGGTCCCGGTGGTAGGATCACGAGGTGCAAGGCCCAAGTTTAGGTAACCGTTATGCGAGTTCGTGGATGCGTTCGACGAGAATAGGATCGTGAAGGCGGAAGGGCCTTAAAGGAATTTGAGGTAGTAAAATGACCAAGTTTGGAGGTAGTGACTCGAGGTTTTGGAAGCCCAGGCGATGGTGGGTATGGTACATGTACTATAGAGAGTTCGGGTGTACGAGAAGGGTATGACAAGTAAGGAAAGGAGTGAACGTGTGTTAACAGAATAAAAGAGATCATTTTGTTGTGAAGTGAAGATGCGAAGGGAGTATCCTTTAGACCATAGGTGAAAGCTTTTGTGATGTTAGAGGTGATTCCTCATTGGCTTGGATTGGAGTTTTGCGCATGTGTTATATTATGGCCAGGTGTGGCATAAGTGATTTTGTAAGTATAGTAGTGAAGACTATACCAGCGCATGTATGTTTTGAGACTTAGAAGGAACATTCGGGACAAATGTTTCTAAGGGGGGAAGAATGTTGCACCCCTTAGTTCCAGGGTATGTATATGAGGACGTACGTACGAGAATACGACATTAAAATTGGAAAGGAAGAAAGATGTGATTTTTCGACGGAAATTTTCCGGATTTTGTGAAGAAAAAGGTTCGTTAATGGGAATTGGATTCCCAGATTTGGT